>CM073449.1:12449000-13673500 GCA_037074485.1 Delonix regia
AATTAATTTTATACAAATTTAAATATACATAAATGACTAATTTATCATGATTAATTTATAAAATATTAAATTATTAAAAAATATAAAAATAAAAGACTAATTTTATATTTTTTATAATATATGATTATAAGATGAAATTAAAAATTAATTAATAATTAATTAATTAAAATAATATTTTATTATTACATAATTTGACTAACAGAAAAAGTTAAAAGAAAAAATAAAAGAGCAGCAAAACGACAATCCATGCATGAAAGTGATTGGTGAAATAACCTGTTTAACTAAAAAACGAAGCTGTACTTTTATACAGTTTGGAAGCCCGTTTGTCTTGAGGTTGTGGTTGTGTCATTTCATTAGACCTTGTCTTGAACTAATAAATGACGGCGGTTTTGCTTTGATTGTTGGACAGATACCATCGTACTTGTTAGCCGACAAAATATTAATTAATTTTAACATATTTATATTAGGAGTGTGCATGACCTCCTGACCTAATTTAGTTGTTTTAAGTCATGCCGGGTCATTCATATAATCCAGTGACAGGATAATGGAGTTAAAATATAAAATTCAGTTTTGGGTTGGGCTAGATTTCGAACTAATGTATTGGTCTTGTCTGACTTGGCTCAGTGTGTATATATATATATATATATATATATATATATATATATATATATATATATATATATTAATTTTTAAAATAAAATTATTGATATTTTGAAACAAATAATTATTTTTTTTACTTGTGTTAAATATAAAATTTTTTTATTGATATAAGATATTCTATTTATCAAATATAAACCAAAAATTTTTTTATCAAAAAAATCTTAAATTTAAATTTTAAAAGAATAGAAAAATAAAAAAATCAATGACTTGGACCAACCTTACTATATGCCGAGTTCGATTGGGCCGAGTCATTAAATGTGACCTGGTGTGAACCCTAGGTTGGATCATGGGTTGAGTACAAACTCGGTCCGACTCAAGGTTTATACATCCTAATTTATGTGATAGTTAATTTAATATAATGATTTTAATAAAATTGTTTCTAAACCTTAAATTCTTACTTTTCTTTTTAAGCAATTTTTATTAAGATTGATATACTAAATTAACTGTCACATAAGCGTTTAAAACTAATTAATATTTTTTCTTTTTGGCCATTGGAGCCTAAGTTAGGATTCAGTGCTGTATAACACCAAATGCTGTGCATTGTGAACTTTTATATTAGAATAATTAATGACAATTACATGATATTACTGAAGATATAATGACTCATAGTGCACAACATTCGATAATATACAATGCCAAACCCCAACTAGATCTAATGGCCCTCAAATTTTGTATAAAATATATTTTTTAAAAGTGAAAAAATAATTATTTAATAAAAAAATATATATTTTAATATTTTAAATTATTTTTTATACATAATGATATCTAGTTAAAAAAAAATAGACTCTAAAATATACAAAATAAACTATGAAATATTAAAGACAATTCAGTCCTTTTATTTTTTTAACTACATATCATTTTCTATTAAAAAAAAATTTAAAATATGAATATATATTTATCTATAAAAATATTTATTTTTTACTTTTTTAAAATATATTGTATACAAAATTTGAGGGGATCCGGATTCCTAAACTACTTAGCCTCTCAGGATTTGCACAGAGCATTTGAAGATACTATGGATTTGACCTTCTCAGTCTTCTTCGCCAAAGCTAATGCGTCAGCCAGCCTCCTTTCAGCTTTCTTGTGCTCTGCCGTTGCCTTTATCCTCTCTTCCTATGCATTGCCCAAATTGTCTTAGGTGCCGTCGCATAATAATTATGCATAATACATAAATATAAAATAAAAAGATTTTAGTTTATTAAAATTTGAGTTTGATAAAAATAACGGTGTTTGTGGCATTTTGACAGAGAAATCAACGTCTACCCACAATATTCAAAAAATGCTTTAGAGTAAACAATCACTAAAAAAAATTATCGTAATAATTCAATCAGGTCATTTCATAAAATAATTTATAGGATTTTATTTTAATAATAATAATAATTAATTATAATATTAAAATAAAACCTTCATATATATATTAAAATAGTTTTCTATTTCATTATTTAAAAGTAAAGAAGTCCACTAATTCTCTATTAGTAATTAATTCATAATTAGCAATTTGATGAGATTATTACTAATACTTTTAAGGTGTAGGTTAGATATCTACTTAGTGAGTTTGTGAATAATTCAACATATCATTGATTACTTATAATGAATATAAACCCAATTAATTTTTAGTTTATCAATTATAATATTAATTACTTAATTAGTTATAATAAGAGATTAATCTAATATTAAAATTAATACAAATCCATATAATGTTAAAAAATATTCTAACATTAGGTTGGTTCCAAAATATTATGAAGATAAAGTTTCTTGTGTACCATATAAAGTAACATACAATACTTTAGATTAATCTGCATATGTGATGTGCACAAAAATTGCTCAAATATTGTCATAACAATGTTGAAGTTTGCTCGCTAAGTGATTCTGAGAGCAAATTTTAGAAGGATAATTTATTGACGTTCATTGATAAGGAATAATGACCAGAATCACGGATGAATCCTTGTCCTCTTTAAAAATTCAAAATTTTAATTTGTATTTAAAATTTAATTTTA
The DNA here is from genome assembly GCA_037074485.1 of Delonix regia. Taxonomy (NCBI): domain Eukaryota; kingdom Viridiplantae; phylum Streptophyta; class Magnoliopsida; order Fabales; family Fabaceae; genus Delonix; species Delonix regia. Next base: position 12,451,658 of record CM073449.1, read on the forward strand.
TATTTTTAATTTAATTATTTAATTTATAAGAGTTTATCTTTTAATTTTAAATTTTTTATTTGAAAATTTTTGTTTCTTTTAGGTACAACTCGTCTGAGATTCTCTGTAGTTAAGATACCGAGTATAAAAGATTGTCTCACATGCAAAAGGACATTTAAATTTTTTTCTTGTCAGCCAGTTGTCAAGATCCATTCACCAACAATGTCAAGATTCTGGGTTTTGTATTTTCATATTAAAGGTTGATGATTTTCATATTACAAATTCTGAAAGAGAGTTTTTGGAGGAGAGAAAATGAGGGAAGAAGAGACAAAATGATGACTTGGAAGTTACGTATTTATTAGTTAGCCGTATAAAAATCCCAACCAACATATCAGACCTACGAAGATAGAGGCTGTGATTTATTTGAAAGTTTTCCGTGATATATAAATTTGCTAATTTTTTAATATTTATAGAAAATATTAAATACGCTTTTAGTAGCCTTTCAGCAACCTTTATCTCGGAGCGTGTTTTCGTTCCTTTTTGAGCCATTATAGGAGCGTGTCTTTCTCAGCCTTGGCTAGTCCACAACAATGGCGTCCGATCCCCTGAGGGCAACTCTGCCCTCTATTGCCAAGGTTCCACTCCTATTCTATGCTCTAACTGCAAAGAGATCTGTTTCCGGATTTTGTACGTTAAAATTTGTTTGTAGTCGATTGGTTTGGTTTCTGGGAAAATGCATTGGAAAATTGGGTGCTCGAAAACTGGGAAATAGTAGAATTCGGGGTTATAACTATCGTTATAATTTGCTGGAATGGCAGAGACATCTAATTGTAGAAAGTACTGTTGGAATTATAATACAGAAAGAAAAAATTAATGTAGAAACCAATTGTATTTGAAATTTCTGTTTCTCCATCGTCAGAGACCTTTTAAGTTAAAGTAGTCAAGCATTTATTAGTCAACAACTGGCCCATATTGGGACCCCCCATATTTGAAATTTTAAGTAGAGAGCTGAACACATTTTAAGCAAAGGTACATAAAGGCACTTGCTGTTTTCCTGGGAATAAAAATCAAAATTATTGATGCTTCTAGGTGGTTTTTATTCTTCATTAATTGTTAGCTGTGTTGTTTTTCTAATTAGGAATTCACGTCGTCTCGTGATAATGGCGGTGCTCGGGTGCCTCTTCTTGGTGGGATTCATGGACCTGAAAGCTATTCTACCTCTGCTGCAATCCTGCCGTATGTCTTATCATACATCGATATTGTGATTGTGCGTTAATTAATAATGGATTTTCTTAGGATTGTGGTCAAATTTGTAAATCTGACAATTAGTAAAATGAATAGTTGATGGCCTCGTATAAACTCCATGGTTTGATATTTTTACTTAAAGTAAAAGTCTTTGGAGCTGAGAGGATAGTTGGAAGCTATGGCAAGCTATGTTTTTTCAGATATATCCCATCATTTAATGATATCTTTGTGATTTCGTTCTGTTCAGCTGGGCTATTTGATATGATGTAACTGCCTATCAATTTAAATTCTTTTGCTGTTAAGTCTTTCGTTTTTTTGGCAAATTTGCGTATGTCTACTGAACAGTAAGTTTGAAGCCTAATTCCTGTGGGCTAACAAAGAAGTAAGATGACTATATTATACGAACTACAAGAAGATTTTTTTCTTTTGTTCTTTTTCTCGTGCTTTTATTTTATTATGACTACGACTAGGAGAAGGTATAAAGAGTGAGTATGAGGCATCTTTAAAAAGACTAGAAAAGAAAGCAAAGTATAACAAAAGAAGAAAGACCACATAATAACGCTTTCCAATCCCTTGGCATATTAGAGAATAATATGCCCTGGGTATATTCATCGGCCAAGCATCATAAAGAGGCCAAGTTTATTATCTATGCCATAAAGAATGCAGGGGGTGAAGCTGCAAGTAACATAATTCCATAAAGCTTTTTCAGTTGCCACTGACTTGCGGAAGGGAATATTTGACTAATCAAGTGGTTGTTTTCTAAGATGACCAAAAAAAAAAAGGGAAACAAAAAAACCCTGCATCTGACTGTTGCAATTGAATCTAAAAGAATTTTATGTAATCTCTCAGATTTCTATTCCCCGCATTAGGAGGACTACTCTATGGCTATGACATTGGTGCCACGTCGTGTGCTACAATTTCTATCCAGGTATGCTCTTGTACTATGAAGATAAGATTTTTTAATGTTTCTATAAACATTTATCTGGTAAAATATCATATGTAATTCTATGTGCCTTTTGTTTTGATATAGGAGGAATCTTTATCCTCCATAGCTCCACTGTTCTCTAAAAGATGAAAAAAAATGAAAGAAAGGAAGAAAGTCTTTCTTCAGGAAGAGTACCCTGAAGATTTAGTGGGTGTACTGATGGTCAGGGTGATATTATACAATATCTCCAACCTCAGCAGCACCAGAGAGGCCCATCTCTATAGATTTTTTAAAGATTTTTTGTTTTCTAAAAATTGACACACGCACAAAATGAAAAGTATGATTGGGAGGTGCTCTTATTGGCTGTGGTTTGTTTTTGCCAATGGTTTTGTTCTGTTGGAAAGTCCCATGTTTCCTTCGAGGATTTCAGGATTTGTGGAAGACGTTCATTCTTTAGTAGTCTCCTACACCTGCATAATCTTTGGATTTGCAATATCTTGATTATCCTGGATGTCAATATTTAAGTGAATAAAATTGATTGGCTATGTTATAAAGTTTTTAGTTGTTACTGTAGCAAAAATTTTCTTGCTGGACTTTTATCACAGTTGTCACTTTGTTGATATGTTTATTGGCTGACAATACTATAGGGAAGCCAAGAAAAAAGGCTTAATGAGCTTTATATGACAAACACAAAAGCATTGGCCTTAAATTATGAAATATACTGTCTTCTTTCTCTTCTCAAGTCTTCATTATCAGAGAAGATTTGTTGTTGGTTTATTAGATCTATTTAGTTGTGCATAAATATCATCTAGGTGTGCATGCTGGCCTAAGATGATCCGTTTAATCAGTTAGGGAGTTTTCTGTTAAGCTACTCCTAATCCCGACAATAACAAAAATCTAGCTTCCACAGTTCTCTTCAATGATTTAAGAGTTAGGCTATGTTTTGTAGGGCTTTTATTTCCATTATACTGAACTTTTATGGCAAGCACAATAGAATAGATGCTTCAAACACTGTAAAAGTTACCTCAAGCTTGATTTTTAGATTAAAGCATGTGAAACATTATGAAATTAAATAACAAAGGAAGGGAATGATACAACTCAGGGTCAGTGATTTTCATTTTTATACAGACTGAAACACCAAATGGTGGCAGGAAGAATGCTGATTTGGCAGATTCTTTGCTGTTATCTATATATGCAAAAGTAATTAGTATATTGTACACTAAATTAGCAGGGAAGATGACTAGAGTGAATTAAACTGAGCTTTTCTGTTTTTTGGGCCCAAGAAAGTTAATGGAGTCTTGCCAACTCTAATTTCGGGAAAAAAGCCACTTTTCATATATAGCCCTGTAGGTGTAGACAAAAATGATCAGAATTATTCTCATAATACTGAATGGGTTAAAGTAGTATTTTCTCTTCTTACATATTAATTTTGCTTGAAGTTTTAGATAGAAGTTTCTTGGAAATCATGCTACTTTATTTTTTATTTTTTTTCAATTGGTGTTTTCTGATCTTTAAAACTAACATAACATAGGAATTATGAAAACACACATGAACTTAAAATATTTTTATTCTTTTCCTTATTGTGAATTCAATTGAATTTGCTTTCACTTTTCACTTAAGTATTATTTGTCTTTTCCTGCAGTCAGCAGCTTTAAGTGGGACATCATGGTATAGCTTGAATTCTGTTCAGATAGGTCTCCTTGTAAGTTAAAAATTGACTCAATGCTTGTTGTTTCCATCGCTGTGGCTACATTCTCCTTTTATTGTCCTTATGATTTAACTTGTTTATTCATAATATCTGTTACATACCAACTGAGAACAGCCACTTATGTTTTCCTTTCAATTGCAATGGTTTGCAGACTAGTGGATCGTTGTATGGGGCCTTGATAGGCTCCGTGCTGGCCTTCAATTTTGCTGACATCTTGGGTAATTTGAACATTTTTGACAATAATGTTATATTCCATAATTTTCTTTCCTTGTAAATTTTAAGCAACAAATTGGACGTGAAGGACGAAAGAGGGAGTTAATTGTGGCTGCTTCTCTCTATCTTGCTGGAGCGCTTATAACTGCACTAGCTATTGATTTACCTGTTGTTGTGATTGGACGCTTTGTATATGGTATGGGGATTGGACTGGTACGCCTCTCTTAAATCAAATGAAACTTTTTAGCTTATAGCTGCTTTTTTACTTGATATGTAAAGGTATAATTACTATTAATATGGTTGAATTTCTGGTATTTAATTCCTCATACTACTTCACTGCTAAGCATGTGATACTTAGAGAAGAAGAAAGATAGCACCTCACTATTGTAACAATAAATTACTTTCTCAATCAGGACTGGATACGGTAACCCTATTTATATTCTGCTAAGAGTAATTGGGTCTTTACACTTAGTTTTTCCTAACTAACTATTGAGCTAATAACCTTTTATTAACTGCTAACAGCATGTAACATAGCAACTATTCCCCATTCAAAACAATCTTTGTCCTCAAGGATTGGATGAAAAATACAAAAAATAGGAAAATCGGGGAATTGCTCACCAATGGCAGGGAAGGATTCCCATGTAGCATCTTCAGGGTTAGAATGCTTCCAAAGGATTGAAACTTGGGTTAATGCCAGGTTTCCTTTCTTCACTGCCTTCCTTCCCAGTATCTTCTATGGTCCCAAAGTAAACTGTTCTTGATACTCTATATTTGGCAGAATTAAGAATGCTGGTAAAGCATCTTTTTTTTTGTGCTTCTTAAAAAGGAAAAACATGAATGACCAAGTGCACTCTTAATTCCTGTGGCAGCTCTAGTTTGTAACTCGTTTTATCACCTTATAGTACCCATAATACCTTGTGGACAGCTTGTGTAAGGAGGAATTATTCAGAAAGTTCCTTCTAAAAGGATGTTATTTAATGTAGACCTGATCACCCACTTTGAGTTCTCTATCAAACCTTCTTTTATTTCCATACTGGACCAAGCGCTTCTTTGGATTTTGTAAATGTTGTCTAAGCAAGTGAACAGTAGTCTCTTTTTCTTGGTAGACTTTATCCACCAAGTCACTAAAAGGGTCACTGGCGAAGTAGGGTAAAGAAATAGGTGGAGCCACCCCATATACTGCCTTAATGGGTTCATATTAATTGCTGAATTGAATATGGCATTGTACCATAATTCAGCCAAAGATAACCACTTAAACCATTGCTTTGGATGTTGCCAGTCATGCCTATAAGATAGCATTCAGTGGTTCAGTACCTCTGTTAGGCCATCGGTTTGAGAATGATATACTGAAAAATACAAGAGTTTAACCCAGTATCACTTGAATAGCTCAGCCCAGAATTTTCCATGAAACATCAGGTCTCTGTCTGTCACAACTGTCAATGGGAATTCATGTAATTTAACTACATGATCAAAAAAATACTTGGGCCACCCATTCTGTAGTTAATGGTTGCTGTAGAGACATAATGTGGGCTGCGTTACTCAATCAATCCTCTACCAGTAATATGGCAGACTTGCCATAGGATTATGAAAGATCACCAATGGAGTCTATTGACAGCTCTGTCCAAATAGTTTGAGGAATATCTGTTGGATGTTGTAGGCCAAAGATAGGGAACATTTTTGGGTTTAAATCTTTGACAAACTTCATTTTGTCCAATAAAATTTCTGACATCTTTTTTCCAACCTTTCCAATAAAATAAGGACGCTTATCATTTATACGTAGTGAATTTATCCCTAACTAATTCTTATTTATACTTGGTTATCAAATATACTTTCTAATATCTTTTTCTAGTACTTTCTAATTTATATTCTGCTAAAAATAATTGGGTCTTTTCACTTAGTTATCCCTGGCTAATTTTTAATTAGCCAATTTCCTTTTACAAGCTATTAACAACATGTGACAGTATATTATAGCTTTTCAGTTTGTGCCCCCATGTAGCTGTGCACATGCATATGCCTACCTTTCATTGGGCAGTTATACTCATTTAAGGACGTTTATCATTAACATACTTGATCAAGCCTATAGATATGGGATCCTTTGCATAATTATGACAGTTTCTATTCTATACTTGGTACTTACATATAAGAATGTGTCTTGGACGCACAAAAACAACATATCTCACAAAGATTTTATTTTAATATTGATTCAACTCTAGCAGTATTTTCAATTAAAAATATATATTGTGCTTTAACTGTTCTACACATTTAAGGAAGCCTATTGTGCCATACTTTTGTCAGCATATAAATATGGGTTCCTTTATTTTGTAAAATATATGTAAACATATCTCTCAATAATTTTTTTTTGCTCGTTTGGTATTGATATATCTCTAGAAGTCTTTTCAATTTGAAACATAAACTGTAATTTGATTATCCCGAAATGTCATCCAGGTAATAGGCTTGTGCCAGAAAGATAACATGTAAAATATATAATCCCCCTACATGTTATAAAACTTATTATACAGTTTTTTATATTTACAGATTAAAAGATGTGCCCTGATATTCTAATATTGTCTCCATAACTATAAGCAAAAATTTTTCATCTCTTTCAGGCCCTGCATGCTGCTCCAACGTACATTTCTGAGACAGCTCCAACACAGATACGTGGTCAATTAATTTCTCTCAAAGAATGCTTTATAGTTCTTGGAATGATAGTAAGTTCTTTATCTTTTCCCTAAGGACTTGGAAGACTTGGAATTTTTTTTTTTTTTTTTTTTCTCTGAACAAAAAATGTAATGAAGTTTGCCTTTGGCATTACCTTTGGTGATGCTTTGCATCATCCCTTCTCCGTTTCCCTTGCTCCAAAGCATTATATTTTGTCATATTAGATTTATCTTATAAAGTCTGCCTGCATTGCAAGCGGTAAATGTCCCATAATCTTTTGCAGGGAGGCTTTGGAGTTGGTAGCATACTTGTTGATGTGGTTGCTGGCTGGCGTTATATGTATGCTGCTAGTACTCCATTAGCAGTCATCATGGGAATTGGAATGTGGTGGCTTCCATATTCTCCACGGTGGCTACTTTTACGTGCTATACAAGGAAAGGGAAATGCCCAAGATTTAAAAGAGGCTGCAATTCTTTGTTTGCACCGGCTAAGGGGTCCAGCTATTAGTGACTCAGCTCCTCGACAAGTAGATGAGATTATGGCTGAGCTTTATTATGTAGGTGAAGAGAAAGATGTCACAATGGGAGAAATTTTCCAAGGGAAATGTTTGAAAGCTCTTGTAATTGGTGCGGGACTGCTCTTGTTTCAGCAGGTAATTATATTCCTTATGTAACAGAATACAAATGATTGAAGATTCCAACATTTGGTGTGTTTATAGGGTGAAATTTATGACAGATAACTGGACAACCAAGTGTCCTCTATTATGCAGCATCAATCCTTCAGGTATTAAGTCACTCTATTGTAGGGAACTTTGTGAAAATCAACAAGGAATCTAGCTTTTACATACTTCATAGTAGTTTGCTTACATTGTTATCCAATACGACCGGGCAGAGTGCAGGATTCTCAGCAGCCCATGATGCTACCCGAGTCTCTATCCTCTTAGCTTTACTGAAGGTAGATATGTTGTTTTTGTATCATGTTAACTCCCATTATGTTGCGTTTTATGTTTTTCCTTCTTTTGACACAATCTCATGTATAGCAAAATTATTGAGCCATATATAATATGTTTGTCTAAGCTTTAAATTTCTATGCATGTAACTTGTTTTTAAGTTTGTTTTAGTAAGGCTTCAGACTAGGATAGCAAAAGTCATCTCCTCTCAAGATTTGTTATATGGTGATTTAAGGCTTCTTTTTCATCCTTGAATAAGTGATTAAATGTGTGGTTGTATCTGCATCTCTAAAGTTTATGCTCATGACTTTATCTGAATGTTACTCTTATTTCTTGGCAATTGGATGTCATATTGCTCTCTGTCTTTCTCTGAATGTATTTTTTGGTTCTTCTTTTGGGTGTTAGGGGGCTGGTATATGCAAAAATTCGTGTTCAGAGCTAAAATGAATGCCAGAACTAACATGATTGGTGCAACGTTTTCTTTTCTCAACTTCTATTATTTTTTGATTTCTGTTTGAACTTTTTCTTCTTCTCAACCAAAAAAGTTGTCTTGGTGATTTATATACTTTTATGCTTCAGCTTGTGTGAAATATAATGCAAAGTTTATCTAGTGTTGTCTCAGTCAAGCTTGGTTCTTTTTACTCTCTATAGTCAGCCACAAAAAAGAAAAAGGAAGGATGATTATTATTATTATTATTTTTTTAAATTCTTCTCCTTCCACTGTTCTCCATTTTTAGATTAGTTTATGATCATATTTTCCTATGAAAGCACTTAGTTCAGTTTTCATTTCATTTGTTATTGCAGTTAGTTATGACAGCTGCTGCTGTTGTTGTCGTTGATAGTCTTGGAAGGAGACCTTTACTGCTTGGAGGGGTTTCAGGGATGGTAAGTTCCTTGGATTTATTGGCAATTTTCAGACAAAGGAAAACTTTCTATTGTCTTTTATCCTTTTTTTTTTTCCATGTTGAGAGGACTATCTTTATGATTATTTTCCTTATGCTTGCTTGCAATTACTGTCGCTAGACAAAGAAGTGGAATAATCAAGGCATGAGACTATCGAAGAGGAGCAATTATATTTTAAGACTCATATAAATTGTGTTTGCTGATTGGCAGGTTATATCTTTATTTCTTCTGGGTTCATATTACTTGTTCTTGGATGATGCATTGACCGTTGCCATAGTTGGTCTTCTGTTGTATGTGGGGTGTTATCAGGTATATAATAGTTATCTTCATTTAATATTTTACTTTTAATTTCCTGTTACAATTTTCATTACTTTAATTTGCTTATTTATAATTATTACTATGATGATGACTGATCAAATTAGGAGTTTGGGAAAGTATGTTGGTTAGTCAAAATGAAAAGAATAGAAGGGGAGAAACAAAAATTGGCAATATATTTGGAAATGATGTACGTATTGATCTATTGGATATTGGGAATTCATTTGGTAACTATAAGCTGTCAATGGACAATTTTGTCCAGTGAATTTCTGGATTCATTATGATTTAATCATGATATTTTTAAAAATAAGCAGTTCATGTTGCAACCATGGTGGGATTGAAAGGGTTGACTTTGTCAAAAACGTGCACTTAACATAGAGAAGCCAAAAAATGTAGGCTTATGTGGGTATCTCGACTGCTGAGTTTTTATTGTAAGTGTTTCCTTCCAGTTTTTCCATTGTGTTTTCGCTAGCTAAGATTAAACACTGGCTGTCACTAGTGTGGCTGATTAGGCTGGTAGCGTGTCTTGTTGAGTGCTTTTGATGAGGCCTTTTGCAGGATCCAGGTTTGGAATGATAGATGCTTCTCTGACATTATAAATGCTATTTAATTTAAGTTTATCGGAAAGAAGATTTTCCACTTCTTATATAACCTTCTCGCACCCCTTGCAAAATGATTTAGAGAAAGGATGGTGTACTTGTAAGTTACCAAACTTGCTGAAGTTTCTTCTTGGTGCTGGCTTTCTAGAAGCAAACCAGTGAAGTAGAGCTTTTATTTAATAGAATAATACCTGGACTCAGTGAAAGAAGGGAGAAGGGTCATTTCGCAAGTGTGAAAACCTAACTCAAAGTAAAATTTTTAAAAAATAATAGACCTATGATCAAAATAAACTCAACTGTGGACGTTGTTTTATATCTTTAAATTTGAAATGTTTAAATACCCTGCTAGCCCCTCAGTTTTTAAAAAATATCAATTTCATTTCTCTATTTTACAATAAAACAATACGTCCTCCTAGTTTTCAAAAGAATTTCATTTTGTTCCCTTCTCACTCTACCATCAGTGACCTAACTGATATTGCTGATGTGGCTCTTAATGTCTCTCATAGGGCTTCTAGATGGACTGTTTATCTTCCACATAGGATGGGAATTGCCAAATCACATGAACTAGGCATGTGACCGGCCCACATCTGGTCCCCATGCCCTGCTCCCTTAAAAATAGAAAATCAGGCCACAAAACTCAGAATTCTTATTTTCACCCAAATCACAGACACTAGGTATCAAAAAGATTCTTCCGTCTTTGATTGCAGACACGTTGATCTTCATATTCTTCGAGAATTTTGAAATTCCAAATCAATTTAATCAAGCTTATGCCAAATGCTAATGCTTCATAATTATCATAAATTCTGTGTAGTGAGGTAAAACTCCCTTGGTTTTTCCTTGTAAAATTTTGTGATCTTACTAGGATTAACTGCGTAATACATACTACAAAGTAGAACTGAAGGCCTGTATTATCCATATATAAAGCTCAAAGTTGTAGCACAGCCAAAATTGGCTGTTTTTTTACCGGGATAGCTGCGCACCTTGACAATTGCTGAAAATTATTGCTAGTCTAAACTGCATATATACACCATTTATACTTCATATTGAACCAAATATATATTTGGCCACTGAATTACTGAAAATCCTAATACTTGGCATGATATTATCAATGAAATCCTTGTTGTGGTGTTTGGGAGATTGTTCAGGTGTTCTATTTATGAATTAATTCTCATCAATGATGAAGAATTGAACCTTTGGCAAAAAGATCAGTTGCTAGCAGCTGGTTTTGTGCAACAAATTAAGATATCAGAAAGAATGGAAGTGACAAAGATCTCATATAAAGCACTGGTATAAAAGAAGCATGATTTTGAAGAGTATCCTACTGTTTTGTTCTTATGTTAGTAAGCTTGGACCTAAAAAATTTGAAAGTAGCAGAAGACCAAAAGCATAGTGGTAGCGGACTGTTGGTACCCCTGTGGCTATTCTAAGTGTGCTAGTTTTGTCAATTACCCAGGTCTTAATGTGGTGGGGCTTTAATACCTTGTAAACAAAGACAGATGCATCTAAATCTATTCTTGCAAGCTTGAATCCCGCTATAAGAAAGTGTTGGTTGGCAATGGCAATTGTAGGCTCTATAGCCTGCTTCACTGGTTAACAATTAAGAAATATTACATTTCTCTGAAATTATTACATTATAAAGGCATTTTGAGCTGTATTGGAATAATTGCAACCTAATTGTCTGGGTTTGGTATGTTTCAGATTTTAGTTGTCTTCTGTGGATCATTTAACTTCACACTTCATTGTGTAATTACAGATATCCTTTGGTCCAATTGGCTGGCTAATGATGTCAGAGGTTTTCCCTTTGCGGCTAAGAGGAAGAGGACTTAGCATAGCAGTACTTGTCAATTTTGGAACCAATGCTCTCGTCGCCTTTGCCTTTTCTCCACTAAAGGTGATAAGATCATCAACCTTTTTATTTTGGAAGATGACTCCAAAGTTGCTTTGTCATCATTGAGATGTCTCACGTATAGGCAATTGCAAAAGTTCTTAAAAAGATAATCTAATGCTTGTTCTTGGACACTTCTAAAAAGCACTGTTCATATTCCAATTCATCGATACATTGCTGAGATCCTATGATAGACATGCCTTTATATAGGTGATTCAAAGTTCAAGCAACCCTAATTCAATAGGGTAAGCAGCATAAACTTAAGATATATCAATTCAAAATAAGGAATAAAATACTAATTCTACTAGGGATATGATATCTGAAGAGCTGAATAATTGGACCACAAATTCCTAAATTATAAATAAGAAACCCAAAATCTCTCAATAATATCTTAAATTCCACATTGTGGTTCTGCTCATAAAATAATTCTAATTACATAACTAATATCTTCTGATACTCATCAGTCATCACTGGTTGGTTGCAATAGTTTTGATTTTTGAGTGGGTGCCTGGAATAGTATATTGGAACTTATAGATGTTCTTTTTTTGTTTCTTTTAAACACCAGTTAGAAGGGAATAGGTTGAAGGGTGGTTAATTTTGGATGGCACATTCTTATTGGGGCCTGGAATGAGTTGGATACATATCTAATGTGACAGAAATGCCTACATGCAGAAAATTTAGGTGAAACCACATTTCAACAATGATCTAATAAGATATTATGCATAGTATCTTCGATGTCGTATTAGTAGTTCAATCCCCTAGAAAGGTAGTCAAGAACCAAGTAGGCTTTTCTTGAGTGTCTTTGGCTTTAGTAAAGATATCACTCTTTCCATGGTACCAGAATGGTGAATAGCGGATATTATGTCATACTTATAGCTGAGATCAGAACAATAAGCTTCTGCTCTTCTCGCTTATCTTCCAAAGAAATACTGATACTTTGCTTATTTTTGTCTTCTGATTTATTAAAGAAGCGAGGTCACTAAGTGACAACACATCTTGTTGGCAAATGGTTTTTTATTTGGCTTCCAGTCCTACTTATTTGCCTTACCTTATCTCTCAGTTCAAGTTTGTGTAAAAGCATTTTTTTTTTTCTCTTGCATCCACACCTAGCCATTCAAACTATCAATGCTGCTCACCATACATCTCACATAAGTGAAATTTGAATTCTTTAGATATTTGACTTACTTGCCATAATTATATGCATTCCTTTGCTAACGGTCATCTAGAGACAAAAGGTGATGGTCCATGGAAGGTGTGAGAACAAAATTTGTAAAGAAAAAAGAAAATTTGGCGAGAATATTCAAACTTGCTCCAAAGTTTTTGTTCAAAATTGTATTTTAACCTCTGAAAATTTGATTAACTACTGCTTGATGAGTACGGCAGAAATGAGAATAATGGACATCTGGTTAAGATATGTTCAGGTAGTGCAAGCATAACGGCCTTTAATCACTTATGTGATCTTGCTCGAAATTTTTTGTTTCAAACTCTGATGTAACCACATGAGCAGTTTAAAGCACTACATTTGTGTAAGTAGCACTTTTGATCATCTAAAGCATGCTGCATATAATGGCTGAATGATATTGAACTCAGACCAATCATTAAACCAAAATGTGTGATCTGACCAAGATGAAACAAAAAATATAAACATACTACTGAGTTAACTGATTCACTTTTATATTGTTTGACATTTGGTAAATATATGGAGAGCTTGACTTTTGTGGAAGTTGAATGTTTTGATCACTTGATCTGCCTTGAGAACCTCAAAGCTTTTCAAAGCAAAATTAATTTTCAAAACACTTAACCTACAAACTCTCCATGGAATTTTACCTTTGACATTTATGTATGAACATTAGAATGTGCTCTGATGTTTGTGAATTCCATGACAGGCATTGCTGGGAGCTGGACTTTTGTTTTACATATTTTGTGTGATAGGTCTCATCTCTCTCGTATTTATATACTTTGTTATACCAGAAACCAAGGGCCTTACGCTTGAGGAGATTGAGGCCAGATGCCTCTAGTTCTGTATGCCACAGCTGGGAGAGCTATGCTTCTGTGCTTATCGTTGGAGTGGATAGCAAAATTGATTGATTTGTTGTCTATAAAATGGAACCGTTGAACCACAGATGGTATTGTGATATCCAGCTTTTCTATATAAATATGATGCTGAATTTTATTGAATTTTCAGAAATGAATAAATAGTGATTACCAAGCAATTGATCAACAGCACAAGGACAGACAAATCATTTAAAACAGAAATATACAGTCTACTCTGCACCCTAGGTGACGAAATAGAAATTGTGATATTATAATTTGAATATATTTTTGTTACAGCCAAAATTCTCTATGGCTAGTTAGTTGAGTGTCCAACTGTAGTAAGAAATTAACTAGCAATCTAGGCCCTTGCTTTTGGCACCTGAATTTTCTACAGGTCTTTACTTAATGTAGATCGTTGATTAAATTTTAGGATTTCATACTATCGAAATTAAAGTTTTTGACAATATGTAGCCATTAATTTATAATTTAAACTATCAAATTTGTGTAATTTTTTAATATTAATTATTAGATAGCACATTTTTTAAAGAAAATTTAGATGGTCCGTTGCCTTATTTTTCAACGAGTGATAGAGAAGACATTTATCTCCAAAATGGGCCCTCCTAGGTTCTAAAAATTGTTGGTCTAAGAAAAATGAGGTGCTAAACAACCAAGAATGAAATTGGACAGGGATAGCTACGTTGTGACTGTGGTATGCGGCACAAATATGATTTAATATATGCACATATTTCAAATAGCAATACAAAAACACTGAGAAACCTCGTTACAACTTTGATACATTAGTTACAAGGGTAAAATATTGGTGTAAAATTGGAAATAAAAGTACGAATAGAATGAATAATATATTTTTATAAAAAATAAGAATGAAAATGAGAGTTAAAATAAAAAAAATTAAAATTATATTTAATATGATATAAAAATAAAAATAATATTTTTTGACATATAAAGACTCAAATGCCCTATTGATAAAAATATAAAATAATAATATTTGAGTCCCCCATCTTTATCGGTGCTCATCCATTTGCACTGTAAACAATGGGAGGTCAAGGCTTCTATAATTTCCCTAAGTGAGTTGGTGTTGGCTATGCTTAGTTTATCCATGGCTGCTTAGTTTATGGCCATTTTTTCTTCTCTGTTTTCATTTTTTTTTATTTTGCTGGTTACTTTGTCTTCTTTTTCTTGCTTTTGTCTTTTAGCTCAATCAGATATGAAATTTCGCCAGAGATGGACGCTATCACGGATGATGGAGTTTGATAGAGTCTTGTCAGAGATGTACGACGGTCATGGACGGCGGACGATGGTCGATGATGAAGCTACTTGGTGTGGGTGGGGGAAGGACAATGGACGTTGTGGCTGATGAAGGTACCAGGTGGGAGGAGGAAGATGGAAGAGACATGAGCAAAATGGTAAAAAGCAAAGTATTCCTTGGAATAGAAGTGGTTTCCATTAGTTTTGCAATGGAATCAAATGGCGAAATAGCTCTCCTGTAGCAATGTCTCTGCCCTGTACAAACACGCTAAACATGCTCTCCCTCCCCCTTGCCCTTTCCCTGTGTCATTATTTTTGTTTGTACTAAAAAACGAATGAGAATTTGAAGAAGAATAGAAATAAGAATAAAAATGAAAATAAGAAATAAAATGAGATAAAAAGACATATTTCATGTGTAATGGAAAAGAAGAAAATAATAAAGAGGAAGGAAGAAGAAAATGATTAAACTACCTTTAAATTTAAAATAATATTATTATTATTATTTTATTTTTATTATTATTATTAAGGTATTTTCGTTATTATCTTTTCATTTCAATATAATTAGTATCATTCCGTTCATCTTATAAGAAAGATATTTCTATCAAAATGATGAAATCTTCATTCCTATGGAAATTAGACTTTATGCTACTAAACATCCAAATATTTGTTTCCTTTTCATTTTCTATTTCTAGAGCAATCATTTTCCTTTTACCAAATGGGACTTGAATTGATCCGCAAGTTTTTTTGCATTCTTTTCATGTGTTCTCTGCTTCTTTCTCCTCCTTTCTTTCTATTACATCTTCCTTGGCTAATAATCGCTCTCCATATTTTGGGCCTCCAACTATTTCTCACCTTTTTTGGTGTGAAAAAAGAAATTTTGATTTTAATAAATATTAAACAATATTTAATAAATTTTTTAAAATATGAATCATTGAATTTTTATTCAATAGTCCAAATTTTATCAAATTTATCTGTACTTGAATTTTCAAATGTAGAGAATCCATTTCCGTTACATGTTAACTTATAAGTTAGTGAAGACACACATTTTTTTTAATAAATTTTTATATCTCACTTTTAAAAAATTATATTTTAATATTATATTTTTTAAATAAAATTTTATCCTTTAAACTTTTCAATTAAACTAAATGAAGTTAAGTTAATAGCAATATCTTGCTTTCTTCTTATTAAATTTAAAACTAAGTTTAATTTAAATGAGTATTATATTATACAGGAAAAGTTAATCAATTAGTCCCTATAGTTTACCAGAGTTTGTAAGTTAGTCCCTATAGTTTAATTTAGTTTTTTTTTCAAATGACTGTATAGTTTCAAACCATTTAACAATTACTTCCCACAGTCCATTACTATTATAACAATGTTAGTTTAGTGCTAAGTTGGCAAATGACATCCATATGGTTGACAGATAATTAATGACATGGCAAAAACTTACACACATAAGCATCCATGTAGAGAATAACTTGATCTTAAAGTAAAAGAAACCCTAAATATAATAAATGCCATGCAAGAAAGAAGGCTGTAATTTTTCTTCTACTTGCTACACGGTCTCAGTAAACATGCTTAAGAGAGGGAAGGCTCATGTGATAAGTAGCTTCTGCACTTCCTTATCAATTATTTCAGGTATGGCAATCACGATGAATTGGTCGAGTTTTAGGCATGGCAACAAAACACTAAGAAAGGCAAGCTATTTTTGAATCTCATGAGGTAAAGATGACGGGGATTGTTAAATGTTTGCAGGAAGAGGCTGTTAAGTGTACAAGAGAGGTTCATGACGAATTTAAATAGAATTTTGTGCAAAACACTCGAGAATGCATCCAATTAGAGATTGATCCACTTTGGCTTGAGCTATTAGCCAAATTTGTAGTATACTTAAGTAGGTTCCTGTGCTCATTATGCCCTAGTTATCTGGAAACATCGTCAAGCCATTGTTGAGCTTAACAACCTCATTAAGGCCACTTTGCACGTCATTCAAGTTATCTTTGAGCTCGAGAGACTCACTTCCTACCGTTAAGCCTATTTGTTGATGACTATAGTTTTATAAGTAATATTGAGCTAATAGAAGATGTTTAAACTAAATGTAAAATTGATTTTAAGTTTTAAAGATTTAAGAAAAGTTGATTTGAGGAACTCTGGAAGTTCCTAGTCAACTGGTAGTAGCTCAGTAGTCGACTAGCACCTTACTAGCTAGTTGCCGGGCCTTGTCCTAGTTGAATGGGAGCTTTCTGTGAGGTCCTAGTCGACTGACCTTTTGGCCCCAGTTGACAAGCCTCCTTATGAGAGATCCTAGTCTGCTATCAGTTTGAGCCTTGATCGATTAGGAGCTCTCTGTGAGTCACCAGTCGACTGGCCATTAGCTAATAGTCAATTGGTCATGCCTAAATCAAGCTCAGTCAACTATCAGCCTAAAGAGCAATTGACTAAAAGCTCATTGTGGGAGACTAGTCGACTGGCCTTAGGTGAGTAGTTGGCTATCGAGGTCCATATTTAAATTTTTTAAGTGGGAAAGAAGGACTAGTCAACTGACCATAAGAGGGCAATTACTTTATAATGGACATATTTTGAAATCTTTGACTTTCCATTCATTTTCAATGGATATATTATACCTCAAGCTATATAAACATATCATATGGACTCTAAATCAGCGAGGAAAAATATTCAAGAGTAATTATATAATAATTCTTCTTATTAGTTCTTTATTACATTAGTGCTTCATTATTCTATATACTCTGTTTCAGAGAATTTATCTATCTTTATTTCATTTTTTCCCATGAGAGAAAAGCTCAATGAGGTTTTTTTAGATAGTCAAGTAGAGAGTACTTGCGTTGAGAGAGAGTTTATCCCTGATTGTATACAAGGAGGTTCCTTGAAGGAGTCAAGCTGTAAGAGCTTGGAATTAAGAAGAGGTTCTTCTTAAAAATAATAGAGTTATATTTGATTGAAAACATTCTCTAGTTGAAGATTTAAATGAAAAGAAAGCTCCTTTTATTAATTTAAAATGTCTTATAAGTGTCAATGATGAAAGTTTGATGTGACATAAAAGACTTGCTCATGCTAGTATGAGTCTCTTAGAAAAGCTTGGTAAGAAAGATCTTGTAGTAGGATTACCAAAATTAAAGTTTGATAAAAACAGACTCTGTAATGCTTGTCAGAAGGGAAAATAAATTAAAAGCTCTTTTAAAACCAAATGGATTGTCTCCTCAACTAGACCACTACAATTATTTCACATGGATCTTTTTGGACATTTGGGACCATGAGTCTTGGAGGAAATTATTATGTACTAGTAATTATGAATGATTTCTCTAGATTTACTTGGACACTTTTCTTATCTCATAAAGATTAAACCTTTAAATCTTTTCTGAAATTGGCAAAGTTCATTTAAATGAACAAGGCATGACAATCATGAGAATAAGAAGTGATCATTGTAGAGAATTTGAAAATAATTTATTTATGAAATTTTGTGATGATAATGGAATTGAGCATAATTTCTCTGCACCTAGAAATTCTTAACAAAATGGAGTGGTAGAAAGAAAGAATAGAACTTTAGTAAAAATGGCTAAAATAATGCTCAATGGAAAAGGTTTTCCTAAGTACTTTTGGCTAGATGCAGTAAACACTACATGTTATGTCACGAATAGAGTAATGATAAGACCAATCTTGAGAAAAACCCCTTATGAATTATATAAAGGAAGAAAGCCTAATGTTTCCTATTTGCATGTGTTTGGTTGTACATGTTTTGTGCTTAATAATGAAAAAGATAATTTGGGTAAGTTTGATGCAAAATCTAATGAAGCAATTTTCGTAAGATATTCTAGTTCTAGCATAACATTTAGAATGTATAATAAAATAACCATAACTATAGAAGAATCTATATATGTAAATTTTGATGAATTTGACCTTCTTGATCCAAGAAAAGTATCTTGTAAAGAAATTGCAATAAAATTTGATAACCATACAATAAAAGATAAACAAAGAGCTCAAGAAATCAAAAATGAAAGTGAGTCCACCAAGACAGATGAATAATCTTCCTTGCATGAAGAAGATGATCAAGAAATTAAGGAAGATATCACTCAGAATCTTCTTAAGGTATGAAACTTCAAAACGGATCATCCATCTAAATAAATAATTGGTAATGTCTCCAAAGGGATAATAACTCGAAACTCTCTTATAAATATCTATAATCATCAAACATTTTTATCTTAAGTTGAACCAAATAGAATTGTTGAAGCCATGAAAGATGAGCATTGGGTCTTAGTTATGCAAAAAAAGTTAAAACAATTTGAAAGAAGTTAAGTATCGAAACTTGTCCCTAGACCTAATAATCATCCAGTCATTGGTACCAAATGGGTTTTTAGAAACAAACTTGATGAATCTAGAATTGTCACTAGAAATAGAGTAAAACTAGTTTCAAATGATTACAATCAAAAAGAAGGAATTGACTATGATGAAACTTTTACACCAATAGCTAGATTAGAGGTAATTCGCCTTTGCTTGTATAAATGATTTTAAGTTATATCAAATGGATGTTAAAACTTAAAAGTGCCTTTCTTAATGGATACATAATAGAAGAAGTGTATGTTGAACAACCTTCAGAATTTGAGGATCAAAATCTTCCAAATCATGTATTCAAATTGAGAAAAGCTATATATGGCCTTAATCAAGCACTTAGAGCATGGTATGAAAAGCTTAGTACATTTCTCATTAAAAATGATTTTTCTAAAGGCAACGTTGATGCAACATTATTTAAAAAAAAAAATGATATCTTAGTTGTTCAAATATATGTAGATGATATTATATTTGGTGCTACTAATGAAATTCTATGTAAAGAGTTTGCTGAAACAATGAAAGAAGAATTTGAAATATCTATGATGGGAGAATTTACATTCCTCTTGGATCTTCAAATTAAGCAACAATTAAATGAAACTTTCATAAGTTAATCTAAATATGTCAAGGAATTACTTAAAGAAAATTAGATTTGAAAATGTAAAAGTGAAGGACACTATAATAAGATCAATAATAAACATGGATGCTGATGAAAAGGGAAAACCTTATGACATTTCAAATTAGATCCCATTTTATACTTAACTACCAGTAGGCTAGATATTATGTTTAGTGTATGCATGTGTGCCTACTTTCAAACTTTTCCTAAAGAATTTCATTACTCAACAGTAAAGAGAATATTTAAATATATTGCTAGCATAATACAAATAAGTATGTGGTATCCAAAAGGATCCACCAATACCTTGGTGAGATATTCATATGCCGATTTTCCTAGTTGTAAAACCAATAGAAAAGGCACCAGTAGGACATGCCAATTCTTTGCAAATTCTTTTGTTTATTGGTTTAGTAAGAAACAAAATAGTGTAACATTGTCCATTGCTGAAGCTGAGTATATTACAGTTGGTAATTATTGTGCTCAAATTCTTGGATGAAGCAACAACTAAAGGATCTTGGTGTATACCTTAAAGAAATTTCAATCAGGTACAACAATATTAGTGCAATAAACCTTACCAAGAATCTCATTATGCATTCAAGATCTAAACATATTGAAATTCGGCATCACTTTATTAGAGATCATGTCCAAAAGAAAGATATCAATTTTGAATTTATCTAAACTGAAATTCAACTTACTGATATCTTTACTAAAGCTCTTTCAACTAAAAGATTTTGCTTCATAAGAGGTGAACTTAATCCTAATTAATTGTAAAAATTAAAAAAAAAAAAATTGTTTCACCGTTTGTTTAAAGAGAATATTTACTAATTTAAGCATTAGAGTGGTCTCAATTTGTTTTGCAGGAAGCTTATATTGATTCTTTGAGATATCTCCTTAATTAGCACGATAATTAGCTTCATTTGGTTAGAAATCTAAGCTTAAGTGAGTATATATATATGAAATGCCCTTTAGAAACGATGAAAATTGGTCTAAAATTGATCATTTAGTCACTTTAAACTTGGGACAACAGTCGACTAATGGGTTTCTGAAAGAGGCCAACAACTTAGGAAGGCCTGAGCAGCTGATTAGGGGCTTTATGTAAGGGAGTAGTCAATTACCAAGGAGTGGCCAGTCGATTGGCTTCTCTCTGTAACCTGACAGTTAACTAGGGGTTAAAGTTCGATTGACTGAAAGGCTCTAGAGAGCAATCCCCTAAGAAAATTGGCTCGATAGTCGATTAGAAGCCAAGGGCCAATCGACTGGTCGATGACAGAAGTCGTTATTTAGAGCAATTAAAGCCCTAATTTTTCATATCAAACGCCATTTTTCCCAGCCAATTGCTTTCCCTTTTTTCTTGCTTACCAATTTTTGACCAAATCCCTACCAAATCTTGGTGATTTTGTTACTTATTTGCCTTAAATCACCAATTAATCATCACCATCTAGGGTTTAATCAGTTCAAATTTTGATTTTCTGCTTTTCTATCTCTACCTCTTTTGGAATCTCTTGATCACCAATGGTAGAGTGACCTACTTCACTCTTCTCTTCATGTGCATGAGAGGTGGTATTCATTGAGAACTTCCAATAAAGGAATGTTCTCCTAAATAAGTGTGTCAATCTCTAATTTCTCCAAGAAGAAGGGTTTTCTTCATTTGATCTTTTCTCTATTACTAGGTTGGACAAATTACTAGCTCTGAAGTTAGATTACAACCCTTAGGTTACAAGGCATTTTACTCTAACCTCACCTATAACCCCATAAGTTATTTCCTTAATACTGAGGTTAAAAACACTAAGATTTGTCTTTAGGGATGAGATACTTGTAGAAATACTTTAGCTTCTCTCTCCTACAGGTTATTACTTTACTAACAAACTAAATTCCCTTAAGATTATGAGTGGCTATAACAAGTTTGAGTCACTGAATAGGATTAGTAAGTTTGGAGAATAGACTGCTACATTACATCATTGCTCACTGTCTAATCAACAAGTCTTAGAACTTTGCTTACGTGAGTAAGCCTAAGTTGTTTAAAATGAAGTGCATATTAGAAGGAGAGAGTTTTAGGCTTACCTAGCTTATAATTAAGAGGATGATTGCCTACAAGAAGAAGAAGATCTCTCCTTTGCCATTTGGGACCATCATTTCAACTATTCTATGATACTGTAGTGTATATTCACTTAAGGATGACGTAGAGTGCCCTCAAATGATTGGATAGAACAATCCAGTGCACATGGGGTTTACCAAAACTCCTCAGGTTTAGTGGGTTAAGAAAACCCCCAAAGCACAGAGGCCTCCACCAATATCACTCACCAATCCATCTCCTTCTTCATAGCCTCCTCCATTTATAATAGAGGAAGAAGAATGACCTTCTGCCCTTATACCTCTATCACTACCACCTCCTACACATTATTCACCAGCATGTCCTGAGACCATTATCATTCCTAAGCCTATTTTACTCATGGAGATTCGAGCACTCCATCAAAAGATGGACACCTTCAATCTCCAAATGTAAACATTCCAGGAGACCATAGAGGTTATGGATGCTCGCCTTCAGCGCATAGAGACTTATTATGGGCAGTCACCTTAGGGTAGGATGATTAGATGTAGGAGTTAGTAGTTCTTTTCCTCCTTTTTTAATGTGACAAAGGGAGAGAAATAAGAATTGCCAGTTTGTTAGAAGGTTATTATTATTTTAACAGTTATTAAACAATTATTGTTTTAATTGATATTGCCTTGATTGTTACTTGCAGTTATTTTAGTTGACTTCATTGAGACTTATTCATATTGAGCTTTGATGATTATTAATCAATTATTGATTTAATTTGGTATTAATTATTGACTAATGTGCTTAAAAGAACATATATATGCTTTAATAATAATATAGTTGATGTTATATGTTTTGAATGTTGAAAATATTGTGATTATATCAACTACTAAAGAATTGAGTGTTTTGAAAACACATATACTTGAAAAACTTTCCTTTTTGGAGAACTAACAATTTTAGGTTTGTCATCATAAAAAAGAAGACATTGTTGAGCCTATTTGCTGAAGATTATGGTTTTGATGATAACAAATAGCATACAAAAGTTTTTCAATGTAATACATAGGTTCTAGATATTCTTTAATGTATTATCATATTTTAGGAACCTTTGTAAGAAATATTGGCAGTAGCCCAATAGTCGACTAGCACCTTCCCAACCAACTGTCAAGCCTTGTCCCAGTCGAATGGAAGCTTTCTATGAGGTCCCAATCAACTGGCCTCCTTCTAAGAGATTTTAGTTTGCTATCAACTTGAGCCCTGATTAACTTGAAGCTCTCTATGAGACATCAGTCGACTAATCACTAGCCAGTAGTCAACTGGACATACCTAGATCAAGCTAAGTCAACTGCCAGCATTAAGAAAAATCGACTGAAAGCTTATTATGAGAGACCAGTCGACTACCGGGGTCTATATTTGAATTTTTAAAGAGGGAAAAAGGGATCAATCTATTGGCCATAAGAGGGCAGTCGACCGGGCACTGATAAAGAAGTTATAATTGCTTTATAATGGACATATTTTGAAATCCTTGACTTCCCTTTCACTCTCAACAAATCTATTGGACTTTAAGCTATATAAACATAACTTATGAACTCTGAATCAACAAGGAAAAATATTCAGGAGTAATCATATCATAAATTATATCTTCTTATAAGTTCTTTATTACATTATTGCTTTATTGTTCTATATACTCTATTTTAGATAGTTCATCTATCTTTAATTCTTTCTTTCTTATGAGAGAGAAGCTTAAGGAGGTTATTTGAGAGAGTAAAGCAAAGAATGCTTGGGTTAAGGGGGAGTTTATCCCTAATTGTATTCAAGGAGGTTCCTTAAAGGAGTCAAGCTATGAGAGCTTGGGACTAGGAAAAGGTTTTTCTTGAGAATTAAGGGAGAAATTCTCTTGGTTTATTGTTATTAATTATTGAGATAATGGAAAATCCTAAGCGGTGGCTTAGGGACTGGACGTAGGTTTGGGTAAAAGCTAAAATAGGATAAATCTCTATGTCTATTCTCTTCCTTTATCCTTTTTATATTTTGCATTTATTGTTTTGAATCACTAACTTCACTCTAATTGTTTTAAGTCAAAAAAATCTTTTTAAAGAATTTTGATTTCTGCAAATTTCATATAAAACCTAATTCACCCCTTCTTGGGTACTAGCCTTGCTCAATGCCTGCAACACTATGGATGTTCCTGCCCTGGGACCTGCCTTGAAGCAATTCCTAGTTAATCTTTATTAGTTTATCATCACTATTGTCTTTATTGTTACTTAAATTGATTGCCTCACCATTGATTGGTAAGTAAATTGTTAACTTGTTCTTATGAGTTGCTTCTTGTTTAAAATGAAAGAACTTATGATTGTAGCTTTTATAAACTGTTAGGTCGAGTTTGATTGCTATGGTTATTTCAGGGAGCACAAGTAAGAACTATCTCACATTGCTCCTATGACTTGCTTTTTGTTTAAAATTCAAAATTGTAGTTTTTGTAGCAGGTTTAACTAATGATTTAATAAAATTAGATTGAATATTTGAATTATTTATAAATCTAAATTGATGTAACAAATGGGATGTTCTTCAGACCTTTATCTATGATGGTGTTGCTAAAATACAATTTTGTCACATCTTTGTCTTTTGGAACCTTATCTGGAAGGTTAGGATAGTCTTTAACTGAATTAGTGACTTCTGTTCATTGTGGCAGAACAGAAGCAAGTGCGCTCATTATATTTTTTGAAGTAATGCTTGTGATCAAATTGAAGAGTAATAATGGAAAGCAAATATTAATTTGTCCAAGGAAGCCTTTAAAGCATTATGGAAATTAGGAATGGAAAGATTCTGCAGCCATACTGAATCCAAGCAGAAATTTTTTATTATTGGATTTGTGAAATCAAATTTATTTATTCTTGTAATCCATAAGTATTAAGAACTTATATCACATCACTTTGAGTTAATCACACTAGATTTCATAATTTCCTTGTCATTTAAACTCACATTTTCTCTCTTGGTTCAATTTAGATGCTACCATCTGTATTTGTCATCCAAGCATATAACATTTCTCCATCAATCCCTTGCACTCCATTATTTGCTAATTTATCACCTACATCAATAGGATTGTTGTCCATACTTAATATATGGGCCTCTAATTTTTACCAATTCAACATACAAATGTAACTGCTATTCAATTTGAAAAAATGGATCATATTCTATTAACATATATTCAAAGCAATGTTGGATATAATAAAATGGGAAATTGATATAAAATAATTAAATGTGGACATTGTGATATAATGAAAGAACACTATTCATTAATGTTGCACTTGACAATCATATTCAACATTTCAATAACATAGATATGATGCAAATTAAAAGATTTAATAATTTCATTATAAAAATCATATTTAGCATGTTGATTAGTATTCCTTTTCTCTTTATTTACAAAACTTCGAAACACTATTATTCTTTTATGTCTAACAATCATTTTTAATGAAAAAGCTCATGCAAATATCACTACTTACAAAATTTTATTTTCTCTTTTATGCTACCACTCTTTACAAAATTGTTTCTCTTTTATACCATTACTCTTAATAGAAATCCATGTAGATTATTTAAAATGCCATGATTTATTAATCATTACTTAACCTTAAGTTATTAGATTTTTCACATAAGGCAAAAATAAGTCATACAAATATCTCTCTTTGCAAATACTATAGTACATATTTTCTTTAATCATTATGCAGTAAACAAAGTATAAAATATTCCCTGCACATTCACTATAGTCCTAAAAGGGCTAGAAAATAATTCAAAAAAAAAAAAAATACAGAGACATATCACATGGGTAGATTGAAAGTAAGATTTCATAATCACAATTTATTCAATATTGGAGAGTCATTAAAAAAAATAAAGAGCTTTTTCCTTTACCTTATGACTTAGGGTGCAGGAACTGTCCTCCTTCTCTTCTGCGTTCTCCGACAATTTGCACAAAAAATTCTGTCTCCAAATTGGTCTTGCACCTCCCTAGATGCTCCACTGTCTCCTTTCGTGAACGTTCAATATTTTTTTTTCGTCTCTGCCTGATGAGATTCCACGACAGCCTTCCCTTTGTACGTCGTCATGCCTAAAACTTGGCCAACTCTTCGTGAT
Organism: Delonix regia; assembly: GCA_037074485.1. Lineage (NCBI taxonomy): Eukaryota > Viridiplantae > Streptophyta > Magnoliopsida > Fabales > Fabaceae > Delonix > Delonix regia. The sequence continues at coordinate 12,477,448 of CM073449.1, forward strand.
TGCCATGCCCAAAACAATTGATAAGGAAGTGCAGAAGCTACTAATTGCATGAGCCTTCTCTCTATTATGTGTGTTGACTAAGACATGTAGTAGGCAGAAGAAAAATCACAATCTTCCCTCTTGCAGGACATTTATTATATTAAAGGTTTCTTTTGCTTTAAGGTCACATGATTCTTGACCACCTGGATGCCTATGTGTGTAAGTTTGTGCCATGTCATAAATTATCTACACAACTACTTGGATACCATTTGCCAACTCAACATTAAACTAACACTATTATGACAGTAATTGACGACGATGAATAATTATTAAACGATTTGAAACTACAAGGACTGACTTATAAACTCGAGTAAACTATGGGCACTAAATGATTAATTTTCCCTATTATATATTAGTCTCCATATTAATATTAATTTTACCACGTAAATACTTGTGAAGACATTTGTATTTACTCACTACTTATATAACAAAAATATACTAAAAATAATCTACCATCACTTGACAACACCATGATAGTTCAATAAATAGTTTAAATTAGTATTTTGAAAGGATTAAAAAAGTTCATAAGATAAAGCATTTAAATTTATAATGATCTATTTGTAAAATATATATATATATATATATATATATATATATATATATATATATAGATAGAGCATTATAAATATTATTTTATCCATCAATATTTCAAAAAGAAAATTTCAGCATTTTAGGGACAATTGTTTGATGCTAGCTAAAAATAACATATTGACATTTGAACTTGATTATGTTCTACCCAATTATTGTAAAACTACTATTTACAAAAATGTATTAAATGTTTACACATAAAGTAAATATAAAATTACATACATGATACATATGTGAGTCTAATGGATTCAAATTTAAATACCAAATAATAAAAAATAATATTATTCAATCATTTAAGATCATAATTCTAGTAGACTAAAAAAATTGAAATATATGAGAGCATAAAATTATGGTTCAATATCATATAAATCAAAAAAATTGAAGGGAGGAAGTGAGTTTGGCTACAAGTTCAATTGCTCATCTTTCCTTAATTAACTTATCAGTCAAATCTCATTTAGTTTATTATTTTCAAGTGCTAATAGTCTTATAATTTAACTTTTTTCTAGCCAAAAAATATATTGATATATTGCGACGAAAACACCACAAAACAACAAAAGCTGCAAAATCAAACTAACTCGACACTTCTCACCTAAAGGCACAACAACAAAATATGCTCCATTGTTTCCTCCATTTCATTACTTATAGGGTAGATTGGGGTTGATACACATTTCCTCTTAAACAATGCCTCCTTCAATGCCAATACTAACTAATTCTAGAAGTATTCTGGATTTTAAATAATTGTATTATTTGTTTAGAAAAGTACAAAAGTTCCTCTATTTATTTTTTTATTTTAATTATAATTAATATTTACTTATCAATTTAAGTCAGTTATATATATATATATACACACACACACACACACACATAAACTTTTGTTCTTAACATTATTTAATTAAATTTCATATTAATATTAGATTTTAACTATATAATTATATATTTTAGGCTAAAAGGCACATATTCCCTTTAAACTTTGGGTTATATGCAGGGATCTTCCTTGAACTTTTAAACTTGATCATGAACCCCTCAAACTTTTATTTTTGTGCAAATAACCCATACCATTAGTAAATTTGTTACATTACTAACAAAAAAGTGACACATAAGATATATAAAGACACTTGGAATTACATATGGAATTTGAGTTCGCTTTTTACTAAGATAAAAAAAATATGCACAACTCACTATTTTGAAGGGCAAAAAGGAGATTGTACATTATTTGCCCAAAATCCAAAACCCTTAATTTATTTTTGCTTGTGCAAAACCCCAATTTTTTTCATAAAAAAAATTCTCAAAACTGTCTCTAAAATCTATCCCTCATAGTAGGAAGTGTTGACTCATCTCACATTTTAGATAAGGTTATGCTATTTTTGTTTATTTTACATGAAAAAAAATTGATTGTAATCATCAGTTTTAGATCGATGGCATCATGAACTTTTTGGCTATTACAAGTTGATGTGTATATATATATATATATATATATATATATATATATATATATTAAGTTAGAGATCAACTGTTAAGCTAAAAAACATGTTTATGTCAAATATGGTTAAAATTGAACCTTTCAAATTATTTTCCTTTTGGGACATTGGCATGTGTGGTTAAATGGTATGATCATGTTAGTGTGTAGGTTTCATAAGTAATAATGTTGAACGTGTGTCTTGATTTATAGGGATGTATGTATAGATTTTATTTATTTTTTAATGTGCAAATATGATGTGAGCACAAATGACAAGAGGCGCAATGATTTGAATGACGATCTGAATTTTCCTTTGGGCCTAATTACAAGACTAAGAGCCAAGAAGTTCAAGGAATCACTACAAATTTATGTGGGAACGTTTTTATAGAATGTAGAAGAAAATTACTTGGATGGCTTGGGCTTGCAGAAGGAACCCTAATTCATTATCTAAGTCATGTCCAGCCCAAATAAAAGCCCAATTCATTTGGGTTATGTCATTCAGAATTGTTGTTATTGAAATAAATATTTTAGACCTCATTGTAACTAATTTGGGCCTAGGATGTATATGGTTATGTATTGGGCTTCTATTTTCAATGTCTAAAGTTATTTTAGCCTCATTTGACCTAACTTATTAAGGGCCCAAGGAAGCACTACAAATTAGGGTTTCTTAGGGGGTTTGAAGCTTATAAAAAGGCTTAAGTCTTAACCTTGTAAGACATCAAGTTTCATTCTATCAAAAGAAACATTTTAGTTTCCTTTTTGGCTTGGCCGAAGTTCTCTAGGAGAGGATAACTTGTCTTTTTCTATTGCAACAAGAATTAATTCTTAGCAATGTGACCTCTTTAGGTGAATTTATTCTTGTTTCTAATCAACCTATTATTTGTGTTTTCATTTGCATCTGTCATTTGGGGGTTCAATAGGTTAGGGGTTCATTCCATTTCATGTTCTTGCCATAGTGTATGTTCTAGGAGTTTTAGGTTCTTCATAACCTTGAGGTTTCGCATTAAAATATATTGATTAAAAAAATCTTTTGGTATTTTTAAAGAAAACAATTTGTGTTGAAAATTTTTCATAGTTTCTACTAATTATTTTTTGTCAACTTTGAGAAATGTAAAGTTGATAAAAAGATTATAGTTCTTACATCTTTTAATTTGCATTATTTTTGCATTTTTGTGTGATTTCTTAATAGGGAAATTGTAGACTAACTAAAGAAATGGTAAGGATAAAAGTATTGATTTAATTATGAATAGAACATTTTGACCATTTAAAAAGTGATGTTAGTTAAGTTGTGTTTTAATGTCATACATGTCAAACTATTAAGTGCAAATTTTATTAATTCTATTTTAGTTTTTATTAATAGGTTTTCACTCTGTCTTTCAACAAAATTACATATCCTTTTCATATGGCTAAACTATTTTTTAGGAAAATTGAATGCTTATTGTTTTGAGAGATTACAAATTGTATCATTTTATAGAAATAAGTCTCTATTCCTTGTTTTTTTTTTGTTTTGAACTCTTCAGGTTGTTGGAAATGGTGTTAATGACCCTAAAGGTTTGGTATGGATGAAGGCTTGTGAACTCTCCATTCATAGCATACATAGGAGGGGAAAAAAAAAATAACATATGACAACTATGACATAGATTATCTCACTATACTTAAGATCACAAATATTTTGGAAAGCTCAGGTTTTGGGAACTTCAAAGCATTTGGTGTAAGTATAGTGATGAGAATATGACATAGCTGACTTTTATCAAGACTGACCATGATGTAATGAAGATTTTCTAGAAGCTTGAAACCAAAAAAACAAAAGAGCTACAAATATATGTGGAGCATGATAATCAAGAAGTTTTGTTTGGTGAAAAGTCATCATAGTTGACTCTTTATCCTCAAGTATATAAGCAGAATGTTGAGATAGATGCAGAAGGACATGAACAAAAAGAGAGGGCTAAAAGTGTCAAGGAAGAAGAGTTAGACATTGAGGTTGACATGACTAGCTATGATTTCTTTTATAGCAACATTGTCTTGCCAGACTTGTTCTTCGAAAATAATGGAGGGCCAATAGAGGAAGAAGTGGATCAATAGATGTGTCATGACTAAACAAAGACAATGATTAATAAAGGTGCATGAGATGAAGTTGAGCTTGCACGAGATGAAGTTAAGCTTACCCTACCCATTGAAGATGGTGATCACAGTCAATTACAAGAAGGGAATGCCATGTTAGAATCCATAGAACCTATTGATTATGGATCTAAATAGGATGAGGACGTGTATTCTGAGTATGCTAATAGTGATGAATTGGTCCTTGATGGAGCATCCGATGAAGGTGAATCGAACAAAGGATGTTCACATCTTGAGTTTAATGATAAGGTTGATTTCGAGAGACCAATTAATCTTGAAGTTAGTATAAAGTTTTCCAACTTTAAAATATATAAGCAAGCATTAAAGCAGTACACCATTGAAATGGCATTGAATTTAAATGCATAAGAAATGAAGCTTCCTAAATCAGAGTCAAATGCAAGTATGACTGTAGATGGGTGATACATACATCCAAGACTCACACTAGGGATCCATTTCAAATTAAGTCATATCATGGGAAGGAGTGTAATTGTGGTTGGATGAGGGAAAATGAATGGGTCACTACAAGTTAGTTATTTGAGAAGTATGTCAAACATATAAGGACCAACCAAACTAAAACATCAAGGCATTTGCAAACCAAATGCAACGAGACCATAATGTCCACATATAAAGGTTTCATGGATATCAAGCAAAGCAAAAAGCATTTGATGTGATTGAGGGTCGGCATGCTGAGCAATTTGCCAAGGCTTACACGTACTGTGGGGCAAGAAGGAAATTTAATCCTAGTAGTACAATAAGGGTTAAGGCAAAAGGATCTTGTTTCAAAAGACTACATCTGTGCTATAATGCTTGCAAACGAGGATTTATAGAGGCATGTAGGCAAATTGTTTGTGTAGACGGGTGTTTCTTGAAGGGTAGTTTTGGAAGGCACCTTTTGTCATCCACTGGAAAGGATATAAAGGTGTTTACAAAGTGGAAGGGTAGGGGTTTATTGGGCTTAGTACTAGTAAACAGTTTTAGTGTTGTAAAAGTGCATTTCTTCTGCAACAACAAACTTATTTCCAATTTCACCTTTTATGATCTAGGAATGTAAATTTTAGTTTCCATGGTTGCTACCATGTTCTTATGTATTCATAATTGTTCATAGAAGAACAAAAAATTTGCTATAGTTAGTGTATGTTTGTTTTGCTAGAGCTAGATGGAAGTTATATTTAGAAGCAACCTTACTTTTAGCAAGAATTATATAAATTTATGAGCTATCGTTTTTTTCACATGCTTTGACTTGTTTGTTTACAACACTTGATTATGGTTTTGTTTTCCATGTGTTACCTAGTAGCTATAAATATTGCAGTAGATGCATGTACTTATCTTGACTATAATATTAAATTTTAAATTTTAGATTTTATATTTTTAGAGCTTTACATTGAAGCTACTATAATGAAATTATGATATAATATGTCATTATATCTAGTGAAGTGGAATGGGTTGAGAAGTATGTTAATATTATCTAATTTCTTCCCGTTTATCACCATTTTATTGTATTTTAAATGAAGTGTGTTGTAATTTTTTTGGTAAATTATATTTTAGTTTTTAAAATTTTACTATTAAAAACATAATGATTCTAATGGGGAAAACATGCTGTCCCAGATCACAATATTTATTTTATTTTATTTACTAAAATTCTTTTACTAAAGTACAAACTTAAACTTCAAAATTGACAAGATTTAAAATGCTAGGAAAAAAAGAAAACAAAAGAAATGATGAGGTGTTATATATTCCAATTTCATGGTGATATGCTACACTTTAATAAACCTCATAATTTTGATTTATTTTTTAAGTGCAAACTAATAAACTGACGTGATCTTAACTAGATAAAATTGGTACAACAAGGAAAAGTGTGGAGAGGAGCACATGGTGCGTGTGAAAACATAAAAATAGCAAAACTAATATAACTGAAAAGGATTCAATTGGGTGGCAGATGTGCATACAAATAAATGAGTCAGGATTGTCTATAATAGGAACACCTACTGCATATGATCTAGTGGTCAAATAAATATGTGCGTTTTTGTGCTCACTACATGTTTACAAGTGTGTTGTGTTTTGGGCAAATAATCTATAATCTTGCTTTTGCATTTCAAAACAATGGGCTGTTTATATTTTTTAAGCAAAAACCAACTCCGATTTCGTATGTGATTCTAGGTGTCTTTATTTATCTTACGTGTCACTTCTCTAATAGTAATTTAACATATTTACTAATAGTAGGGGTTATTTGCACAAACATAGAAGTTTTGGTTAAATATTAAAGTTTAGAGAAAATCTTTGCACATGACCCAAAGTTTAGAAAAATTCTCTATGCATGACTTAAAATTTAAGGAGGTTATGTGTATTTTAGCCTATATATTATTTTTTGATAGAACCAATTTACATTACAAGATAAGGTTTTTTTTATTGTTTTAGTTTACTTAAATTTATAAGTTTGATAATTAGAATAAGACTTTTTTAAATAATAGACCCCACATATTCTATGTGAGGAGAAGAGAGTTGAGACCTGAGAAGACATGGTGAAGGGGTTGTCTAATTTCTCTTGGACTTTCCTGCGTTCATTAAGCTTGTGGAGGTGTTTTTGATAAGTGAAAGAAACCAAAAAAAAAAAAATTAATGACAATCAAAATACTTATTTAGACAAATAATGTGCAACAAAACTTGATCATAATTTTCGAAGTTTGTTTAGGTCGGTAAAAAAAATTAATTACAAAAGTTTGTTTTATAAAATAGGTTGGATTTGACTTTTTTAAAAAGCTTGATTCGAACTTGTAAAGTTTGCCTTAATATTTTTTTAATAAAAACTTTATTATTTAAAAAAAAATTTAATTTGATTGTTATAAAAAAGATATATGATAAAATTTAAGATATTAAAAATAAAATTATCTTAATTTTAAATATATAAAATATAAATTTATTAGTGAGATTAGTTCAATTTTAATTCAAAGTAGTCATACATAAAATTATAAATTGATGTAATGCAACATCTTAGTAAAAAAATCATAGTGCCCAATTAATTTAATTTATAATGTCTTTATATATAATCATATAAGTAATAATAAGTATTAATTGTATAATTTATTTTAAATTTTAAATAATTAAAAATTTTTTTATGACTTAAAACGGTCTAATCCAATATTAAAAAATGAATACAAGTTTAAATACAAAGTCAAATTAAAAAAAACTTGAATTTTTTTCCTTTAACCATAGATGCCAACTTAATATTTTCAAAATTTTAAACATTGATAAATAGTAAAAAAATTAACGATAATAAAATTTAGAATTTACAAGAATTAATTAATACAAAATTAATCTTTCAAAAACTAAATAAAATTGACCAGATAATATTATGAGTAATTTATTTTGTGTATATATAACAAAAATAAAGGTGGCATCGACGGCGAGTTTAGGGTTTGTGTAGGAAGAAGAGCAAAATGGCCAAGTTCAACGTGGTGCAGAAGAGAAGGAGAGCCCTCCTATCAGAGAAGAAGAGACAGCTTCATGGCGACCCAACCACCGGCAAGCTTAAGAACAAGCAACAACCCCTTTCCATCTCCGGCAAACGAAAGCGGAAGCTCTTCAAAAAGTGGCGCAGAGTACTCTCTTTTCCTGTCTATTTTCGTCGCCTGATCAAACTGAAATCATCCTTACTTCTGAGACATTATCCGTATATATTCTGAAGTTGCAGAAGCTAATTCTTTTTGACGTTTTAAATTAATTGAAGGAGCAAAAGGAGGCTCTGGAGAAGGGCTTGGTAACCATGGAAGATGTACAGATGGCAGTTGCTGAAGCTGAAGGTAACCTCTATTAATATTATGTTGCATCTTTATTTTATCATTTATTTTTTTAAAATCGTGGAGTGTATGTTTGCTATATATCGTGGGACAGGTTATCTTTTAAGAATTGCTATCATTTGATAAATTCGCAAAGGACAATACTTAGGCATTTACTGTACAATTCTTAAGTATCTGCTATTATGTTCATTAATGAAAACATGCATTACATTCGGATATTTCATAAAATTTCCTCTGGATATAGGAGAACTAGGACTTTACCTAAGTCTGGTCGATTTGCAAATATTACTTCAGAATCTCTTATCCTTCGTGTTGTCAATGTCGTCCACAGTAAAATCTCACTTTAAGTTTAATTGATTGATTAACTATTAGGCTGCATTGGCATGAATTTAAACTAATACGAAGTACTTTTGGAGAAATGTATATATATTTAATTAATCAAGATTTATTGCTGGATGGTAAATATTCAAGGAAGTCACTTATTTCATTAACAAATAGAAGGATTTGTATTTATTTCCTGTAGGTTTTTTTTTTTTTTTTTAATGATGGTGTAGAATATAGTTACTTTGTTCTTTTGATTGCATTGGATTGGCTAATTGAAATCATCATAATATTTAAATAAATTTTGAGATTTTATGTTTTTGACTTGTGCCACATCTCTCTAGTTGTTTAAATTTTTTGGTGTGCACCCCACTCCCTAATTGTAACCAGGGGCATCAATTGTTTATGGTATCCAATGGCAGCAAGCCCCAAAATCACCATGGCACCATGGCAAATGGCATGGCATGTCCATTATTGAAGCATGGCTGCTGTTTCGAAAAATATTTCAAAAATTGGTAATTTATAGAAACATAACTAAAGTAAATAGAGAGACTTGAAAGAACAATCATCGCAAGAATGAGAATTCCAAGCAAATAAAGTCATCACTTAATTAAAAATGTACCAATATGTAGCCAGCAACTTTGCATAAAATGTCATAATCACAAATATCTTGACCAATTGAAAATAAAGAGAAGTTATTACTTGGCAAAGAGGCAGCACTTAGGAAATCCTAAAAGCTAAGAGAAGTAGACTATATGGAATTTAGGAATTCCCATTGTCTCTTATCATAAGTTTTCAGCCCTATCAGTGTTTTCATTACTCTTTGCTATTAGTGGACTCGCATCCCTCTTTTCTCTCTTCAGAATCAGCTCTCATCTTTAATACCCCTTGTTCTGGACTCAGGAGGTTGCAGTGTTTGAATTTTGGAAATCTTTGCTTTTGGTTGCTGCCTTGTAAGTTATATTTCTCCAATTCCAATGCCAATATTGTCCAATGTCAATGTGTCTTCATCAAAAACCAAATCCAATTCAACATTTTTATCGCCAGTTGCTCCAACCTACCACTCCCTACTATCATCAATTTCATATTGAGTTGAACATAGAGAGAGGTGTCAGAAGAAAATTCAAACTGAAAAAATTAAATGCGGATTTTGCTTAATGGGGCTCTCTAGTTACTTGAATGTGGATTGGGTCCACATCTTTTGAAGATTTCAGGCTTGAGGATTCTTCAATGGAGCTCTTTAGTACAAAGCCCTATTCACGGTGCGAAAATTCAGAGTAATAATTATTCAGTGTCATAGATGCTCTTTTAATTTATACAAAGTAAAATACAACTCTAGATACTATACATATATTTTAACATGTGTTCATAGTATTCTTTTTGTCAATGCGGCTTCACTGAAGCTTAAGATTTTGTAGGATAAAGCGGTAAGATATACTTATTGAAATAAAATGGTCAAGGGTGTTACAGGGTCTAGATGGTTTATTACCTTCGTTGATATCCTACTCAACCAGATAAACCAACCTACCCATTCCAGCTAGTCCACTGTGATGTCTGGGGACCTACCCCGTTCCAGCTAATCTGGAACCATGTCATCAAGACAAATTAGGACCCATGTCATCAACACTTTCAACACTTATCAATCTGATATTATAATTTCCTATCATGTGAGACGTTCCAAACAGCAAACACTCTACTTAGTCCCCACTTAATGCACCTGGAGCTAATTCTGTAAATTACGTCTACCATTACCATTCCTTTGAAGGGTGTTGAATATATATTTGAAAGAAAAAGCTAATGATAAGTCATTCACTACTGCTTCGATTATTTTATGTTTGTTGTTACCTGTACATTCCCAATCCCATCATCAGCTGTGGTTTCTGTGATATGGGGGCAACGTGGATTCTCTTTTAAAGTTGCGTTTTATATGTTAAGCTGATAGCATATTTGATGCTTTTCTGTAAGCTGATGTTCAATTTTGCAAGTAGGGGGTTCCCAAGATAGTAGCAAATCTTCCAGAAAGATTCACCTGAAGAAGAGCGTGAAACTTAAGCAACTGAAGCATAAGGGTAAGCTTTTCCTTGTAGTATATTATTGTTCCATCTCTGGCAGGCTAGATTTATCCTAAGTTGAGAGAAATATGAACTTACGTACAATTGGCTTAAAATACCTTTGTTGTCTCTTATATACAGTGGCATAGCCAAGATTCACCTTGTTGAGGAATGGATTAACGGAAGATAATATTAACTTTTTCTGAAAGAAAGGAAATGAAACTGTTTAGTTGATAATAGAACATTGTATATGAGTGATATGCCATGTGTTCTGCTTTGCTATATTTGATCGATGTCGGTTGTGCCTTCTTACAGGTAAGAACAAAAGAAAATCTGCTGTGGCAGCTGCTGAAGTTTCGGTTGACAGCATGGTGGAATAGATATGAAATGTTTGGGGTCATATATTGATCACCGATGCTGCTTAGAAAATTTGTCGGATTTTTTTTTCCTTTTTCCTTATTGGAGGATAGGATAGAGGCGACATTGGGGTGTGACCGAAATTAACCAGGGATAAAATATTGTAATGTTATGTTCGACTAGCCAGATTGACAATTTCTCAAGCTGGGGTGATGAAAATTATGGCTGTTAATTTTACAAGGTTAATCTACCATATATTCTTGATCATTGTGATGTCCAGGAGGAAATTGATGCTGCTTAGAAAACTTGTGAGTTTTTCTTTTTCATTTTCTTTTTCCCCCTTCGTCGAAGGTAGGATAGAGGCTAAGTTGGAGTGCGATTGAAACAAACCCGGGGTCAAATATTCTACTGTTATATTAGAATAGCTAGATTGAGAGTCTCTCAAGATATGTGCTTTTTCAACCGTTTATGTAGGGAGTGACATTTGTGGCTGTAGAAATTGCAAGGTTATATCGAAAACGGATCAATAGAATAATTTCACATACTGGTTTTTGGGTTGAAGTTGATAATTCAATTAATTTGAAAGTAGACCAGCATATTCCAGTTTGCAGAAAAGAATTCACCGTTCATATATCTCTGATCGAATGGTTTGACAAATCTATAACAAATATTTTTACAACACATCACATAATTTGATATTTCAATAGTTTTATGCATTTATTAAGAAACATGATAACAAACATCTATACAACACTTGGTTAACTAGTTAAATATATCTTCTTCCGAACTCTGCTTATCGTAGCTCGAGATTTGGGGAACCATTCGTCTAGTTAACTAGTATAATAAGACCTGTTAGTGACCTTTGCTCGAAGTGCTTTTCTTGACAGCAAAAACCCTAAAAATCAAGTATGGTGAACAAGCCAAGATGTACAAACAAACTTGTTGGATTAATTTAGGATCTATGGACAAGGAATCACACATTAAAATCATACATCATAATTTTTCAGTTACAAGGGACTCATGAAGAACAAAGAGAGTGCAGGAAGAGAGAAATTGATTTGTGGAAGGAACAAAATTCCACTAATATACTGCTTCTCTTCATGAAATGCAGACATTAATTATCAGAAGACAGGAACACAAGGAAACATGTTAATCACTTGAGGAACCATCATCGTCCTCCTCGTGCTGAGTGACAACTTTCTCTATGAACCTTTTGCGGACACCTTCGATGACAGCTTTTCTAGATTGCTCATCCCTACCCTGGCCATCGTTAAGCACAGGATCTGATTGGCACAGTACTAATGCAACACCTAAATTTTGAGAACATGCAAAGAATTCAATAAAACTTGTAAGGTAGCACTGTAGCAGATAATAACAGGGGATAGATAAAAAGGCAAATCATGAAAAGTTTTTTCTTTTTTTTTTTTAGAAAAAAGGGAGGATATGTGTATGCCAAATGCAGTTTCGCAATCAGGAAAACCTATATAAAACTGAGTAGGGAAAAAACTAAATATTTAGTCTGTTGCCAATAATATTATGTGTAGTGATGGGAAAGAAAAATTTCTCCACTTGATTCAATACTCAAATAACACACATATTTATATACAAGAAAAATACTAAGAAAGGAGGCTAATCAATACTAACAATTGACTAATTAATACTAGAGTTGGACTAATAAATATTTTGCATTTCCAACTTGGATATAATAGTTTGAAATATTGTACTATTGAGCCCTTTGATAAATATATCTGCTAACTGGCCTCTTGTTGATACATAAGGAGTGCAAATATGCTCGTTATCCAGCTTTTCTTTTATGAAGTGTCAATCTACTTCAATATGCATTGTTCAATCATGTTGTATTGGGTTGTGTGCTCTACTTATTGCTGATTTGTTATCACAGTATAATTTCATTGGCCCATCCCACTTGATCTTCAAGTCTTCCAAAATGATCTTTAACCATAGCAACTCACAAATTTCTTGAGTCATAGCTCTAAATTCTGCTTCAGCATTAGATCTAGCCACAACAATTTGTTTTTAACTTCTCCAAGATATAAGATTATTGCCAAGGAAAGTGCAATAGCCTGTAGTAGATCTTCTATCAACTAGTGAGCCTGCGTAATCAGCATCTGTGTATGCTTCAAGCTCCATCCCTGTGTTCCTTTTGAATAAGATTCCATGCCCAGGATTACCCTTTAGCTAATGCAGTACTCGATAAGCAGCTAGTAAATGTACTTACTTTGAGTTGTACATCAATTGACTTATCACACTAATTGCATATGCTATGTCAGGTCTTGTATGTGAAAGATAGATCAGCTTTCCAACCAATTTTTGATACATTTCTTTATCCACAGCAGTATCTCCATCAGCTTCTCTTAATTTCTGATTAGGCTCTATTGGAGTGTTTGCAAGTTTACTTGCCATCTTTCCTGTTTTTGTTAACAAATCTGTCACATACTTTTGTTGTGAGATAAAAATACCCTACCATGAGTATGCTACCTCAATTCCTAGAAAATATTTTAGTTTTCCTAGCTCTTTGATCTCAAATTCTTTGGCCAAACATCCTATTAAATTTTTCCTTTCCATTTCATCATTCCTTGTTACAATGATATCATCAACATAGACCAACAATGCTGTAACTCCCCTAAGTTTGTGTTTAATGAATAGAGTGTGATCTCCTTGACTTTGCTTATATCCTATGGTTAACATCACTTTTGTAAAAAAAAAATAACGAATATTTTTTGGCAAAAGTAACATCAACTGAGACGTAGAATCGTTTTGTAAGAGGCTGGTAACATTTGTAACCCTTTTGAGTTGAGGAGTACCCTACAAAAATGCACTTGATGGCTCTTGAATCTAACTTTCCACTATTGTGATTGTGAACAAATGATGTGCAACCAAAGATTGTTGGTGTAATGTTGTTTGAAGTTTTGAGGTTAAGATACAATTGAGAGAGGACTTCCATAGGAGATTTGTTATCAGGCACCTTCGAAGGTAATCTATTTATGATGTAAGTGGCTGTAAGGACGGCTACCCCCCCCATCCCCCCTCCCCCCTATAAAAAAAAAAAGATTTTGGTACATTGGTTTGGAATAAGTAGGCACAATCAATAGATAAAAGGTGGCCATTTTTCCTTTCTATCACTTCGTTTTGTTGTGGGGTTTTGACACAAGATGATTCATGTACGATCCCTTCCCTTTTGAAATAAGTTGACAGGGTTTGGTTAAAGTAATCTCTTCCATTGTCAATCTTAATCCTCTTAATTTTTACACCAAACTGATTTTGGATCATTGTGTGAAGGTTGGGAACAAATCATTCACATTTGATTTACATTTTAAAAGAAAGATCCAAGAAACTCTAGTACAATTATCAATAAAAGATACAAACTATTAAGCCCCAAAGACATTAGGATGTTTAGAAAGGCCCATAAGTCACTGTGAATTTGATCAAAAGGGGGTAGAACTCTTAGTGTTATTGATTGGAAAGTGTGAATGTCTATGTTTGACAAATTCACAAACATCACAATGAAAATTTTCAACACTCAAGCCTTTAAACAAAGACAAAAACATGACTTTCAAAATTCCAAAAGAAGGGTGTCCAAGGCGACAATGATGAAGCTAAATCTTATCTCTAGGAGAAGAAGTTTCTGAAAGAAATGATGAAGATAATTTGTTCTTGATATTACTAGAATTTTTTGTTGTCTCAAGGTAGTACAACCCATCTTTTACCTTGGCAAGCCCAATACTTTTTCTCGAAGCCTGGTCCCGAAAAAGACAAGAACTAGGATGAAAAATCACATTGCAATGCATGTCTTTGGTGAGTTTTTGTATGGAAATAAGATTGGTGGACAACTTGAGAACATGGAGAACATTTTTAAGAACAAAAGAAGGATTAATTTGGATATCTCCTAGTCCGACAACAGTAATTAAGGAGCCATCAGCCACCGAAATTTTTCTATTGCTAAGACACGGAGTATATGTAATAAATTGATGGAAAAAGTTAGTCATATGGTCAGTAGCTCCTGAGTCAATGACCCAAGAACCTTGAGCAAACTCATCTAAGACATTAAATCCATGGGAATTAAGAGGCTTACTTGAATGGGCACATGAACAAATATTGTTACTACCTAGGGACACATCTAGGCCTTTCAACAAAGCTTTAAGCTTTACAATTTCCTCCTTATTGAATCCTCCCTGTGTGATTTCTTGATTTGGCTATTGAGTTATGTGTTTTTGTCCCTGATTTAAGGTCTCTGACCTTTGAAAATTGAATGCCACAGCTACTCCAGTCAAGTTGACATTGTAATAGAAGGTGTTGATAAAGCCTGATACTGATATCAAATGGGACAAACAATAGGAAGTTGACAAGGAATACAAGAGTGCTAATGAAGGCTAAAATAAAAAATTCCTATGACTAAACGAAGGGTCTGGGAAAAATGGATGAGCAATGAAGGCTGATTAAAACATCTCCCTATGTACACCGGAGAAGGATTTGGCTAGAAAAAGGATTTTGAACGTCAAAGAAGACGAATGGCGACAATATTCCTCCTCATACGCCTTCACGCACTAGCACGTGAAGAAGATCGCGAAACACTTTAGCAGTGCGTTAGATTCACGCGCAAGGATTCCGACGACCTATCACCGGGGTTTGCCCGAACTGGTCACTATGCTTCCTCCTAGGACGGCAATAAGAGAAAAAACTACCACTGATAGTGATGACTTAGGCTTCTTAAACAGTGAACATTTAAGAATAATGAAGAACAGTGGAGAAAATCCGCAGAAAACGAGCCAAGTGCTCTGATACCATGTAATGATGGGAAAGAAAAATTTCTCCACTTGTTTAATACTCAAATAACACACATATTTATATACATGATAAATACAAAGAAAGGAGGCTAATTGATACTAAAGTTGGACTAATTAATACTACAGTTGGACTAATAAATGTTCCAACATTACGAACTATAAATCCAGACAAGGAACAGTTGCTAGCAAGCTATGAAGCATGGGCACCTAAAAAAAGTAGCTATGTTTTGATGGTGTTCCACATTTGGGAGGTTTCCTTGAGAGAGGGGCCTTGTAAACTTGAGATGTTCTATCTCTTAATATGCTAGTTTTTTGGATGGGTTCCCTCTAAAAGGTTTGTGCTCCATCAAGTTCACAACCAACACATGTCAACACCTTATTAGACACAGCATGACGCTTTAATATACAAATGGAGACTTCAAATTCTTGTGTCACCTTGTCTGTGTTAATGCCCAATTAAGTTGCAAGTTTTACTGGACGGGCTGCAGTGCAGAGAGACCTGGTTCACATGCTTTCCCATTTGTGACTGAAATTTAACTACACATGAATGCTAGCAGAGGCAAAACTAATCAATCTTCCATAGCGCGTTAATTGATTATAATTTACAAAGAACTGTTGCCAAATGGATTTGATTAAAGAACATCCCACTAAAATTACGTTAAACGGACATCCTTATTAGTTTGACAGCAAAATTTCACAACAGCACTTTCAAGTGAACTTCACAATGGAAACGCCTTTCAACCACTTCCACCATCTTATCTAGAAAGCATCATTCCCCTTCAGTCAAAAACTTCACAGAAAGCTAGAGTCCTAGATCCCATGCAGGAAATCAATGAATTTGAAGAATTCAAGCTCCAGCCTTTTCAATTGAAAACCCATTAAAAAAAAAAAACAAAAACAATTAAAGATGATCATTCCATAACAAATTGACACTTGACATGTTTTTCAGACTAATTGAATGAAGTACAGAAGGAGCAATAATCAAAGCAAGAAAACAAAGATTATTTAGGCATTTTGAGACATCAATACCTTCAGGAGTGCATCTCCGTCCAAAAGTATGCAAACCCACATAATTTGCTTTGACTGCTCCATTGTTGTAAACCAACAGAGTGGGAAGATTACGATCTGGGTAGTTTGGAATGCAATCAGTAGATATTATCTTGACAAATTTTGTCGCAGAGTATCTTGTTGCCAATTCTTCCAAGCATTCCATTAGCAGCCCACATTCAGGAATTCTGCCGTGAAATTGAGAAAAGAAAAGGGGTAAAATTAATGCAGCACAAGAAACTTCATTTTGAACTTTAGTCTAGTTTTTAGGCGATTGCTATCAAATTCTCCAATAAAGCATAACAAGTTAGTTTTTTTCACAGCCCAACACTGCACAATTGGATCTTAGAAAAAATCATGTTACATGTTGATTGGAGAACATGATAGCAATTTCCTAGGAAACTTAACCCAAGTCTTGTCTTTTACATATTTGGAATGATATAAAAAATTAATAGATGTCAATACCCTTCTTTATAAAGTAATACAACAACCCAAACATCAGATGGAGCTTGTGAAACCTCTCGAACAAAATCAGATCCTGAAATCGGAGTCACCGATCCGAACCTCAAAATTTTAGCTGCCTCTCTCATCTCAGCCAATCTCTTCTTCCTATCAAAGCACGCTGGCCAAATGAGAACAAGAGGAAAAAAAGCAGGACCTAACTTTGCTTTAGTCCTAGTCTTACATTGTTTCCTCAAATATGTAAATCGACTTAAAATCAAAAGACAGAAACTTAATACGAGAATAGGTCAGATAATATATAGCCTTCTGACATTGTAGCTGTTATTTCCCCAACGCAAGATTATTCCCGATGATTTTCTATCCCAGAACCCAATAAATGAGACATATAAAACAGTATATAGCCAAAATATTATCATCCACCAGAAGCAGAGCGTATCGAGCATAGAAATTTTTTTTTCAAATATATTAAAAAACATGCATTTGATGTTGACAAAATCAACACAGCCACAATATTACAAATTTTATCCATCAATGTTATTCTTATATTCTGAGCACAGAAAAATTTTTCCACCCAAAAAAAGAGAAAACAGATCTGAAAAAGCGTCATTAAACATCCGGGAATTGCAAGGGGTTATAAAGACGAACTGACTACGGCATATTTAATAAATCGCACATCAATAACCAACCTGTACTCCTCAAGGAATCGATCATCATCGAGATCGTCTTCAAGCTCTTCGAGCTCTTGCTCCGTTTTGTCATCAATCCAGGCCTTATCTTTTGGAACCGAATCCTCATCTGATGCAGGCGTAAACGGCGGTGGCTTGAACGCAGGAGGTTTTGGCGGTAAATTTCCAAGCTTTCTCTGTATATCATCCCACTGCGTGGATGCTCCTTCCACGTCCTTGTACACGAAGTGATAATCCGCCATTGTTATCTCACAACCGATCTATGCAGCACAGGCACTTCGCAACTTCTAGACTATAGTGCCGGTGGCTCCCAAAATTGTTATTTCTTCACCTTTGGGTGGTAATTCAAGTATTGGGTACGGTTTTTTGGATTTCACATTATCATACATGCCTTTTTTTTATTTTAAAGCAATGGTAGTAATGGTAGGTCACTGAATTTTTACAAGTTTTATTAACGGGTGTTGTTAAGATATTAATTAAGAATCATTTATTAATCAATCAAATTAGCTAATAATATTTACTATATTTATTATTATTATTATTGATAAATATTTATAAATTAATTTTATTTGTTAAAATTTATTTATTATAGATAATAAATTATCGTCAATCAATGTCACTAGTTAACAAGATCCAACTTTTATAATTTTATATTATATATATCAAATTCCTACATTTTTAAAATTGTTTTAAAATATTTTTAATTTCAATCAATATATAATTTGCCCTAAAAATATGTTATCTTAGAAAAAGAAAGTGTAAATCTAATAATAAATTATTGAGTTTGACTATAAGAAAATGAATGAAATATTTGTTATTTAAAAAGACAAACACATATACTATATAAGCTGCATGGAGCACAGCCTTTTTTTTTTTTTTTTTTATAATAAACTAACTATTAATTTTTCAAAACTATATATTAAAATTTAAAAAATAAAAAATAAATTTTTTATTTTTTTACATCAGGTGTTATTTTTCCAAAAAAAAAAAAAGAGAAAAATTTAACAGTTTATAAATTTTTTTAAGTAAACAGTTTATAATGTTAAAATTTTTAGTAAGTATAATTTTTTTCAAAAATATTAAATTAAAACAATAACAAATTTTAAATACAACATTTTATTTTATTAACTAAAAAAACTAAATATCTTTTAACTTTCAAGCTCCAGGCCTCTCAATTTATTTCTCTCTAACAAAATGGTATCATATGCATAAAATAATATTATACAAAATTATATATTAAGATGATAATAATATATTTTCAGGAAATAAAAAATGTTTCTACAAAAAAATTAGAGTTGCTCTTATGTTTATAGGGTGTTTTAAAGTTTTTGTAAACAAATTAATATTCGCCAAGGTCTAGAAATAAAAAATTATTTTGTTAGTTGGCATCTAAAGTTATATTTTTTTAAGAGAATGACATCTTATTACAAAAAATTCATTCTAATATTTTTTTGAAAAATTATAACAGTTAAAATTTTTAACATTATTAACGGTTAATTTTTCTTTTCTCTTCTCAAAAAATAACATCCTATATAATACAATATAAAAATATCTGCCATTTTATTTTTTGTATTTTGAAAATATATGTAAAAGAGAGGCGTTTGATTCACAGAACCCCCTGCTTTGGGATCTTTTTCGCACTATATAGGGTCCAATCATAATGGGCTTCGGTGCAGCCCAATTTCAAATTCTGTCGACTCTTCCACTGAGTTGAATCGCTGGACTCGGCTTCGCAATAGAAAAACGTAAACACAGAGCTACGCTGAGGTCAGGGACGGGGAGGCCGAGAGGGAAGCAAAGTAATTCAGTGGTTGTAAGAACTGGGTCGGAATCGTCCGAGTGAGCGAGTGAATCTATAGTCATGGACCCGCTTGAACAGCTAGTCGCGCATATTCTTGGGCTATCAGGCACTGACGTCGCTCGTCTTCACGGCATCTTGAAGGCATCTGATGACTTGCTTCGCACTGAGTCGACCCTCTTGTCTTCTGTTCTGAGCCAGCTTGACCCTTCTAAGCATTCTCTTGGTTTTCTATATATATTGTAAGTCTACGTTAGTATAACGAATGCTCTTATTTTTTTTCTTCAAACTTATTTTGTAATTTGTCGTAGTTTTAGATCTTATTTGTTTAATATGTTACGTGACGAGTTAGGGTTTATTGTTCGTGAAGTGGAAAACCTAAAATCATGACTTTATTGGTCTTTCTCAAACATGGCAAGCATATTGCGTAGCCTCTGGTTGGTTCTGGGGAAAGAAGAAAAAGAAAATAGTATACCATCTTTTTATTTGGTTTGCATTGGGAGAGCTACCAATTTGGGAATTCCTAGCAACCAAATTTTCCATTTAGGGAACATCAATTAAAATCAAATATTCACTTACGGTCTTTAAAAGCAACTATGACTTAATTAACCTCTAATTTGGCAAGTGCTTCCGAATTGGAAAGTTGTTCCTCAGGATTTAAGAGATAGTATTCATCCCAAGAAAATTCAGCCCTGTTTAATTAGTCAGCAATTTTCAGCATGCATTGAGTTAAACAGAATTGCAAGTTGTAAGTCTATGCTTGTATCACCAGTCCTCAGTAACCAGTAGAATATGATAAGATTCCCAAAATCAACTCACGGTGGTATATGTGAAGGTGATCATTTTTTAAGAACCTAGTTATGGGAGCCAACAATGTTATGTATAGTGTGAGTCAAATTAGGTTCAAGCTGTTTCTCTTACTGATTTATGTCAACACTTTCCTTCGATATACATCTATGTTGACAGGGAGGCTTCCACAGCTGGTCCAATTTCAAAAGAGCAAGCTGAGACGGTAGTTCCAATTATCTCCAGCTTTATCAATGCTTGCACTGCAGAGCAAATTCGGTTTGCGCCTGATAAATGTATTTAATTTTATCTCCTGATACATTTGCATTGTATTATTGATGTCGTTATTCTTCCTATCTGCCTTGCTTAATTGTTAGTTTGTTCATTTTTACAGTCATATGTCTATGTAAGAGGCTCAAGGACCAAGTGATGCTGCTTCAAGCCCCAATACGTGGGGTGGCTCCAATGCTGACTGCTCTTAAGAAACTTCAGACCTCTACGGAACACTTGACTCCTCTACATCCAGAGTTTCTTATGCTTTGCTTGTTGGCAAAGTGTTACAAAACTGGTCTATCAATATTAGAGGATGATATTTTTGAAGTAGATCAGCCAAGGGACTTTTTCCTCTATTGTTATTATGGGTATGTTGTTCACTTTTTCCTTTTAAATTCTTAGAGGGGTATGTGGGTAATTTTCTTTGTAATTCAGTATCTCAACATTGATGATGTTTTATCGCACTTGTTCCCATCTTACTTCACAGTCTTGCTAGTAAACTGTTTTCCTTTGGATATCATATAGTTAAAACTTGAAACCCTCTTGTACAAGTTGTGTTAATAGATTTTAGGCTTTTCTTGCTGAAATGTTGATATTAAGAGAACTCTTTTTTTACACAACCTGATTTCCGTATATACATTTGTAAGTGAGCCCCATGGTGTGTTTGGTAGAGAGATGTGTAGAGAAAATCACGATATAGTTGCTCAGTAAGGTTATAAAGATTCAAAAGAGAACAAAAATAGAATGCCCACCACTTCCATAGCAAAACTTTATATCAAATTTGAGATGAAATTTGGTGAAAATTGGATTGCAATAAAATGTCAATGGGCAAAAGGAAATATTTATCTTTTTTACTACTTTACCTTTATGTGTTGTACTTTTGAGTTTGTCTACAAAAATTGTGGATATGGTTTATATAGTAATCGTGAGAATAGCATATTTCTTTTCTTTCAGATATAACACTCAACTGAATGATGAATGACAATGAATTTCAGTCTTGTTATTTTCCTCCTTTGAACTCCCACTTAAAAGTAAAATCTTTACATTCCTCTCTACTTCTATTCTGTTCTCTTCTTTATACTTCCCTATATCTATGTTTCTAACTAAGCAATGCAATAAGCAGAGTGGTGAGTAAAACTGTAGTGGGCATCTGCATTGGCATATAAAAGTTTCTTTCCCCGCCATCCTTTGACCTGTGTCTTCTGAACACTATAAACCCCTGCAATTCCATGGCCTGTCAAATCTTCTAAATATCTTCTCTCTTGTAATCTTAGTTGAATATGCTATCAATAGGAAGTGTAGGTAGACCAGTTTTACATTTATGAGTATCGTCGGTGTCATCAGCATTTAGTGGTTTAGATTATGCTTCTGGTCATGAGTTCTTTGGCAACAGTGAGGAATTTGCCTACTGTCTGACTTTTGACTTTGTCCAGAGGTATGGTATGCATTGGACAGAAGCACTTTCAAAAGGCATTGGAGCTTCTGCATAATGTGAGTCATCTATTATTATATTGGTCATAGTTCTTTCTGATAGTTACCTCATGGTTAGAAGCTTATGGGTTACTTTCCAGGCTGTAACTGCTCCTATGTCTACCATAAATGCTATTGCTGTTGAAGCTTACAAAAAGTATATATTGGTTTCTCTCATTCGCCATGGACAAGTAAGCATTTCTTTACTTTCTGGCCCTTTAAGTTGAGATGGCATATAGGTTTTAGATTAATTACACTTTTTAAGGGCTATTTCAACCTTAAAGCTTAATTAGATGAAGACCCATGAATTGTTTGTTACAGTGTGTAACTCCACTCCGCCTATATGTAGAAATAATGTTTCACTATCCTAAAACAGAAAATTAGAAAGAAGTGATTAGTAAGCTTTCTTATTTAAGATGAAGTTTCTAATATGGACCTATGCTTCTCATTCAATATATCATGTTAAAAACAGGAAATACACACTCATATTTTGGCAAATTTCATCCTGGCCAATTGAAATTTTCGTGTGCAAGTTTTCATTTTTCATCTTTGATTCTTTCTATATTATTTGACCATTGTATATGTGGTGGCAGTTCTCTACCAATCTTCCCAAGTATGCCTCTTCAGTAGCTCAGAGGAACCTAAAGAACTTCTGTCAGGTATTAGCATTCAAGCCTTTTACTTTTAAAGTGTATTTAGTACCTGATACTAAATCATGCGTTGGAAGGATCAATCCCATTACTTTTTTAACAATAACACAAGTATCTTCTTTTTTAACATATTTGCCTAGTCTAATACTCGTATGTGAGTCTGTTGCTGTCTGTGGTGTTACTTGTTTGCTTGGCTTCTCTGGCTTGGAATTAGGTAGACAATTACAGTTGATTTATAGTTCACTTCAAAGTTATCAATGATTTAGAGAACTGCATTTGTTTTAACTTGATCTGTGTTTGTGATTTAACCTTCACTTGTTAGCTAGGTACAGAGAATTCTTTGGTTGGTTAGAACGTATTTATCCTCTGACCATCCAGAGAGAAACTTAATGTGACCATAAAGTATGTGGGCTCAATGTCATTTCTGTGTAGCGTAGCTGGATAGTAACTTGTGTGTGTGCATTCTTGCATTACATGTATTAACTGTGCAGAGTACAAGTGGCATTCCTTCTCGATTATGTTATGAGCTTCTATTGTTTATAAACTGTCACAGAAGGCCTTGATTAGGGGGACAGTTTTGAGGTAGGATGGTTTGAACATCTTAACCATTGATTGTATGTTTAAAAGCTTAGGGGTAGGGTGGGTTAGGATGGTTCCCACTCCCCAATTTTCAAACACTCAAAACAGATTGTTTTGGAATTGTGGGTTCTTTATAATTTTTCATTTCTATTGTTCTCAAGTTTCCTTTTTTATTTTTTCTGGGAAAGGGTTCGCATCACAAAGATAATATTGATAATTTCACTCTTCAAACCCATCCCTCTCCGTTAATGATATTGTGACATCCAATCAGTAAGGAGTGGGATAAGATCTATTTTTTCATAAAATTTCCAATCAATGGAGATGATTGCCTCCCTCATCCAACTCCACACAACTCCACCCACCCCACTCTCTTTAAAACTACCAACTGATCCCTAAGGCCTGTACTCATGTATAATAGAGGCATCTTCTGAGAAGCCCTTGCTGCAGTATGCCTACTTTAATACTTTCTCCTCCTGGTTGCAGTTTTCTGGGACTACTCTTGAAAACAGTTTGTCGCTTCCCTCAATATAATATTATTCATAGTATAATTTAAGGTATAAATAACTGGAGGGAGGTTAACTTGTATTTTCTTGCTTTTTCATTTGAGCAGCCTTACATTGAACTGGCAAATACTTATGGGACAGGGAAAATTGCAGAATTAGAGGCTTATGTCCAGGCAAATGCCGAGAAGTTTGAAACTGTAAGTTCTTTAGTATGCTTATCCTTTATACGAAACATCATCAGGCATTTTCACTCGAGCATTCTCTTTAATTATTTATTTGTATGGCAGATGATACTCTAAGTATTTTTCTGGTTTCATATCACTCACAAAAAAAACATTCTGGTTTCAGGACAACAACCTGGGACTAGTTAAGCAGGTTGTGTCATCCATGTATAAGCGGAATATTCAGAGATTGACGCAGACATACTTGACCCTTTCTCTACAAGATATAGCCAATACGGTGCAATTAAATAGCCCTAAGGAGGCAGAGATGCATGTGCTACAAATGGTGGTTTTCAAAGCCTTAAGTTCATTAATAATTTTCATGTAGCATTGACATTGTACCTATAATAATGTATTTTCAAACTACAGATTCAGGATGGTGAGATATATGCAACAATCAACCAGAAGGATGGAATGGTTAGATTCTTAGAGGATCCTGAGCAGTATAAAACATGTCAGATGATTGAGCATATTGATTCATCAATCCAGAGGTATGCTTCTTGTATATTTTATAATTTAAGCCTTTACCCACTTAAGCACATTGTCCTTCTTCCTGTACTTATGGGCAGTAAACTTACCAGACTTGTGCGAATATGCTGCTAAAGTAGAGCCTCTTTTTTTTTTAAATGCTTTCCGTCTCAATTTTTTGTCCTGCCTCTTGTACTCATTTTTTCTCCATTTTATATTCCAGGATAATGGCACTGTCAAGGAAGCTAACAGTGACGGATGAACGTATTTCATGTGATCAGGGGTACTTGTCAAAGGTGAGATCTGTGTTCTGTACTCATCCTGTCATCTGAAGTTATATTCATAGTATTGATCACTAACAAGGTTACTGCACACAGGCTGGGCGAGAACGACAGAGATATGACATGGATGATTTTGATACTGTTCCACAGAAATTCAACATTTAACGCGAAGCAACCTTGTTGATACAAGATTTTAGATTATGTTAATGATGGCCCTCTTATTTAGGGAAGTGGATTTTATTTTTTGGCTGCGAAATGTAAGTGTGTCTGGTTAAAACCTTGTGTATTCGCGAATACTCTGGGATGATGTTAAATGATCTTTACTTATTGACTGTGTACAATTTTGTTTACTGCATTTTTTGGCCATTTATGCCTGCTCCATCTACCAAGATAATGCAGTAGTATGTTCTTGTACCTCTTGCAAACTTTATTTGTAATTGCATGTCTGCCCCATATTTTAGTTATTACAATTGGCTTCTGTCATTTTTCTCCCCGACAAATTTTTTACTACTGTTGTCATTTTGTTTTGGAACATATTGGACTGCACATGCGTCCTTTTTTGGGAATGAAATATTAATTCTCCTGATTACGTTCATAGGCCCAAAAAAAAACATAGAAATATCACTCTAAATTTAAAGATACATCTTTTCACATCATCATAAGCATTGCCAAATATCAAACTATTCGTAACAGAGTAATATAGCTAGTACTATCATGCAACAAATACATTAATTATAGCTATAGAATTTTGATGAAATATAAATGAATTTTATAATTACAATGCACGGAGGGCACATGCTCATTGGAAGGGGATCTGATATTTATAATAATTAAAGAACGATATAGATAGCTGCATATTTTATATGAGATCTTTTCAGCATTGACAAAAGTTGATTGGTCGGTGATTCTCCTGGGCAACGATCCAACGAAAGAAGCAAAAGAAATGACCTCTGTAAAATTACATTTTCTTTTTATACAAATCAATAGTTAGAAGCTCGACCTTAAAAATATAGAGCCAATATGTGTTCGTACAGTTAAATAATTTAGGATCTATGAAAAGGGATCACACATCAGAATAACACACTACAATTTTGCAGCTAGACGGGGTTGGGGAAGAATAGCAGAAAGTAAAAATTTTTAACAAATAGACAGACAGGAGGGCAAGCAAACAAGCTAATCACTAGAAAAACCATCATCATCATCTTCGTGCTCAGCGACAACTTTCTCTATGAACCTTTTGCGAACACCTTCAATGACAGCATTTCTTGGTTGTTCATTTCTACTCTGGCCATCATTAAGTACCGGATCCGATTGGCACAGGACTAATGCAACACCTATCAGTTCGGAACAGAATTTGATAAAACATGTTAGTTAATAGTTAATGCATAATATTGATTAAAAAGAGAATCATGAAATACAGAAAGGTAGGAGGATGTGTCAGCCAAATGCATTTTTGTAATCAGGGAGAATGTATGTAACTAAATGAAAAAAATTTTATCCAGCACTTTCTATAATCTTAAGAACCCTAAAAAAATTGACAGGCTTAACAGACAAGGAACGGCTGCAAGATATCCAGGAAAGGCTGCAGACACATGGTTCTCAAGTTTTCACATTCGTTCCTGGAATTTCATTCTACGTGAATGCAAGCAGAGGAACAATCCCTCCATAGGGTGCATATAATTACATTGATAAATGTAATCTTGCAAAAATCATATCAATTTTAATTACAACTCAGAATTCCATGCTGGAAACTAAAGATGCATTAAAAATTAAAGCTCCAACAATACCTTCAGGAGTGCATCTCCGCCCAAAAGTATGCAATCCCACATAATTTGCTTTGACTGCTCCATTATTGTAAACCAATAAAGTGGGAAGATTACGATCAGGGTAGTTTGGAATGCAATCAGTAGATATTATCTTGACAAATTTAGTTGCAGGGTATCTAGTAGCCAATTCTTCCGAGCATTGCATCAGCAACTCAAATTCAGGAATTCTATCATGAAAAGATAAAAGAGACAGGAGTTAATGCACAAGGAAATTCAATAAGTTGAATGATATAAGTCGTATAGATGTATACCCTTCGTTGTAGAGGATGACAACTACCTAAACATCAGATGGAGCCTGTGAAACCTCTAACAAAATCAGATCCTGAAATTTGAATCACAGACGCAAACCTCAACTTTAGCTGCCTCTTTCATCTCAGCCAATCTCCTCTTCCTATCAAAGCACACTCGTCAAATGAGAACAGAACAAAAGCATGACTTGATTTTGCTCAGAGTCCAAAATTGTCAAATTGTTTCCTCAAAGACGTAAAAAAACTCAGAATGAATAGGCAGAAACTTAACATAATAAACTGATCAAGTAAAATACTCTTTGGACATTGAAACAGTTATTCACTACACAACAAATAACCCCCCACGAGATTGCTAATACACTAGAAATAATACACATTTGAAAGAGTTAATAGCCAAATTAATTTCATACAGTAGAGGGTGAAGTATCAAGCATAGAAATGAAATGCCTGCATTTAAGGTGAACAAAAATAATATAGCTTCAAGATTTCAATTTTCAGTCATGATAGTTTATTTCTGTCCAATTTGTGGGAGGAAAAACATAATCAAATCTCGTCATCTGGGTTTTTTTTTTTTTTTTTTTTTTTTTTTTTTACAAATTTAGATTTAGACTTTTTTAAAATAAAGAAATTTTTGTTTATATTTAATAAATGAGATATCTTATATTAATAAAAATTATATGCATTTAATACAAATAAAAAAGTAGCTATTTCTTTCTAGATATTATTAATTTTATTAGAAAACAAGAATAAAATTAAAAAAAAAAGCAAAAAAAAAAATATATATATGTCTATGCCATGTTAGACCAAACCAATGTATTGGCCCAAACCGAGATTGGGTTTCACATATTGACCCCAGTCTCAATCTCAAAGTATGTGTATAACCTATCCCGGCCTAGCTTAAAACAACTGGGGCGAGCTAGGTTAATAAGATTGGGTGTGTCATGCACACCTCTAGTTTTATATTTGTTTCTTTCACATGACATTTTTCTTGTTTCAAATCAACCTTGTGTCTTGACACGAGAGATGACCTAAAAAAATATTAGCATGGCTTTTGATGTTGCACCTTCTTCAGGGCCAAATATTAGAGGAACCAATTTGGAAAGCATTTGACTTACTGGACTGGTTTAAAAATGAAATTGATTGGAGGACCAAATTGAAAATGTAACAATAAGTGTGAAACTAAAATAAAATTTTGTCAACAGATAAAAAGGCCTATGGGCTACTGGGCTTTACCAATGGGCTTCGGGCCCATGAATGAAACAATAGATAGAAGCCTCATCCAACTTAAGTCTATTTTTGCTCCTGGGATATTTTATAATAGAAAAATATTATAAGCCAATTTATTATATTTTGTTATATTATTTTCAATTAAAATATTTAATAATTATATTATGACAATCAATGTATAGTTGTTATAAATAATTATATTATTTTAAAATTAAATTATACTTATTTATTATTAAAAATTATGCTCTTTTATTTTATTATTGGTTAATCGTATATTTGTCCTATGTTAATTTAAAAGCTTGATAATAAAGATATAAAAAAATTATATCCTAATATAATCCTTTCATAATTTGATCTTTCATAAAACTACTTTCTTAATTTGATTTTTATAGATAAGACATATATAAATTTAGCCCCTCATTGGTTAAAAAAACAGATAAATAAATTCAATTCTTCATACAATTATCTTTTTAATTCTGTCATTTAAACATAGATATTATTTTATTTTAATCTCTCATATTATTAATGTTACTACATCAACATACTATTAATGAAGCTAATAATTAATCTACATATTGCGTAATAGTGATTAAGCTCTAACTTATAAAAAAAAATGATACCAAAAATATGAAATTGATCTATCTCTTTTTTGCTTTTATAACAATTTGGTTTCTCCAAATTTTCACAAGTTCTATTTTTTGTAAATTTAGTCTCTCATTAATTTTTAATTAATAAATTTACAATATAATAGAGTGACTAATTTTACATAAAATAATAATTTTAAAAAACTAATTTAACATGAATAATTTATGAAAAATTAAATTATCACAAAATATAAAAATGATATACTAATTTAATACTTTCCTCCACAACATCATATATGTTAATTTCATTTATAATGAATTGACATGATGCTATTATTAATATTTTCATGTATAAACGGCCAAATTCAAAAGGCAAACTCTCATTAAAAGACATGCTACATTTACCGGCCGTAACCAACAAGTTCGGATAAGAATCCTAAATGCATAGTCGGCTCGGTTTTTTATATAAATTATTTTTTACTTTAATTATTTTTTCATCTTATATTTTAAAATGAATTTTGATGAGATGCTAAAAAAACTTAAAATTGTTAAAAAATTTAAATAACTAGATTTAGTCACCCTACTACTATAATAATAAGATTTTGTTTTTTAATTTAACAAATTACTTACAATATAAATAAAACATAAATTAGATAAATTAATATGTGTGAAATACAATGAAATACTAAAGTAATTCACTACTTTATAGTTATAAATATGTGAAAGGCCAAGGAAAAGACTTGCCAATAATTAAATAAAATTGTTTTTTCTTCTTCTGTACCAAATTAGTACCTGAACCTCCCTATTCTCGTGATAGCAAATGAAACGTGTTTTTGGGACAGAATCAAAAACTTCGAACAAGATTTGAGACAACAACGAATTGAGATCTCAGAATTCAAGAAGTTGATCAGACAAATGGAGGGCTTACCGAAAGAAATGGCTATGCAAATTGTGCGACTGACATGAGCAATCATCGACGCGAAGATTCAAGAAAAGAAGACATTTTTTTGAACCATCAACATATAAACATGATTAAATTTGTACAATTAGATCAATACCACTGTAAAGAATTTAGATCCATTCCTAGACAAATCCGTTTGATTGGTTGGGATCCCAAGAAAATTGATATCCACCTCAGACTTCACATCGCAACGACAAGTCTTTATCCTAGGTACAATGGCTCTATCTCATTCAGAGCTTGTCTCGTTAGTAGCTTTCAAGATGTTCAAAAATTACAAAACATACAAGTAACCAAAACAAGAAACATGTAATTTTAATTTCCAAGCACCCCTACCTCCCAATTTTAATGTGAAGTTGAGTGGTCCTATAGCTCTTTTTGTATTTCTGTTCTGGGCTACATGTGGTGTGGTCCTATATTTTGAAATTTGAAGAGGATCCTTTTTCAATGAATAAAATATTATTTTAACATTTTATTCATCAGTTATTTTTAAATTAGTCTTATATTAATTTTTATTATCATTTTAGTCTCTCACTTATTATATCATTCTCAATTTAATCCTTCATTAATTTTTATTCCTTACTTATAATAAGAACATTATTATTTTTGGTTCTTTACTAATTTAAATATTAACATATTTAATCCAAATAAAGTTAATACTAAAAGATTAATTGTGCTAATATTCAAATTAGTGAAGGGTAAAAAAAATGATAATATTTTTCATGAATAAGTGACTAAATTAGAAATAAACTAACAAGTGAAGGATTAAAATAATATTTTACTCTTTTTTTTAATATAAACACCATGGAGAAGTTAATATAATTAATGATTATCTACTCAACTTTATTTGATAAACATTATTTAAAATGACCCCAGAAGTAGTTATATTAGAAAATAATTGTTTACTATATTAAAGTTCTTCTGTCAGTCAAAAAAAAGTTTCGAAAAAACATATAGCTTTTATTGATTGATTAAAAAAATCTATGTTCATGCCATTAATTGTGTATTTATATTGAATTTGGGCAAAAATAAATTTAAATAAATTTAATTTTTAAATTAATTTTAATGAAATATAATTATATATGATCGTAATTTATATTTAAAAATTTTTTATCTAAAATTTGAATATTGTTATTAATATAATTCATTAATGCAATAGTAATTTCTTTAATTCACTTTTATATAAACTAAGGTTTGAAAGACAAAAGTAATTTTAAAAAATAAAACAATAAATAAAATGAAGTTGTTTATAAGATAATTTCCTATTTTAATATATAAAATGACTTTCGAAATTCTCAATTGTTACTTAAAGCAAAGAGACAATAAAAAGACCCCCAAAAAAAAAACGTGAGATGTGAGAACAAATAATGCCAAAGAGTACTAATTTTAACGCTCAACATCACTAACTTAAAAGGAATGAATTAAAAAAAAAAAAAAAGTACATAAGTGCATAAAATCTTGTATTAGATACATATTCACTACATAACTACAGATAATTTTTTTTAATCATGTACTAAATGAGAATAAATTATAATTCACTTAAGCTCAAAAAATATCGGATTAAATTATAGAAAGTTTGAATCCTTGTAATATTGAATTAAATATCAAATTTGGCTAACAAAAAAAAATTGAATATTACATAATTATATTAAGAAAGGTCGGCTCCAAAAAATTACCTTGTGCATTCCTAAAGACTAAAGTATCATCAACCATTCATTTTTTTGCTATTCTTGTTTTGTTTATATAAGATTAATGTATCATTAATTTATAAGTTGGCTTAGGCATCTAATTGACAGCCACATTTTTGTCTTTATCCGAGAAAAAGTAGTTTAAAATTGGCAGTCATATTATCCACAATTTCTAAACAAGTAATCTCGATCATATCGAAGAGTTTAGCTGATTGAAGAACATAAAATTTTTTTTACCAATTTAGATTGAACTTTTTTTTTTTTTTCAAAATGTACTCTAAAAGTAAATTTTGAATACATTAAATTAATATAAGAGAATGTGCTATTGAAATGGTCGAAGAAGATTAGAGGACATAATCTGATATCTCACGGTAACTGAAAGTATGGAAAATTATGCTTTCGGTCCTTAGTGTTTTATTCAATTATTAATTTGGTCCTTATAATTTAAAAATTTGTAATTATATTTTTGTAATTTAAAAATATTTTAATTTAGAGATAGTTAGTAAATTTTTGTAATATTTTATTAAATTTTATTGATATAACTTATTATATTATATTAACACTTTGAAATGCATTATTAATGTTAATAAAAGAGGTATAAATAAATAATGAAATAAAAGGAAATCACAAATATGATAAATAAAATATTAAAAAAAATATAACAACAGAGACTAAAAACCCTAAGGACTTAATTATAAATTTTCAAAATATATGGACTAAATAACAAATCAAATGAAGATATAAAAATTAAAATTATTATTTTCCCTTGAAAATATAAAATTTATATCGTAAGGAAGCTAATAAACAAAGCCTCTGCGACGTCGTATCGAGGAGAGGGATCCTGGTGCAAAGTATTTACCATAGGGGATGCTGTAAGGAGAGGGAGTATTTTTCTTTTTTATTTCAAAACTTTTCTACATGTATGGATCTATTATCTATAATCATACAAATGCGTGTTTTAGTTACTACTTACGAGTTCTGACGTTGAAATCCTCTGTGTTCTCCAAGCTCAGCTTCACATGGAGAACGTTGATTCAAAGAGTGGTTTCAATTCTGCTTCCAGAACTTTCCACAGCCTCAGACCCCCCGTTCATCTTCCTTCCCTTCACTCTCCTCTCTCAGCATCACACTACGCTCTCTCTCTCTCCACCTCAACTCGCCCTGGCCTGACTCAGTCCCCGCCATCATCGACTCGGCCTCCGGTCGCCGAGTTTCCTACTCTGAGT
Source organism: Delonix regia (assembly GCA_037074485.1). Classification (NCBI taxonomy): domain Eukaryota; kingdom Viridiplantae; phylum Streptophyta; class Magnoliopsida; order Fabales; family Fabaceae; genus Delonix; species Delonix regia. Next base: position 12,509,955 of record CM073449.1, read on the forward strand.
TCATCCGTTCCTCACAAACCTTGGCTTCCAATCTTCATTCCCTCGTAGGCCTCTCCAAAGGCCACACAGCCTTCGTATTATCCCCCAACCTCATTGAGGTCCCGATCCTCTACTTCGCCCTACTTTCACTCGGCGTGGTCGTCTCTCCGGCTAACCCTATCAGCACACGCGCCGAGATTAACTACCTCTTCCAGCTGTCATCACCGGTCATTGCCTTCGCCACGTCATTGACGGCACACAAACTCCCGCAAATCCTACGCCACGGAGTCATCCTCCTCGACTCGCCCGAGTTCGACTCGCTGACGGCGACCACGGCCAGAAGAAGCGTCGCGAGGCCAGTGGTCCCACGTGCCGAGGTGAGCCAATCGGATGTGGCCGCGATTTTGTACTCATCCGGGACCACAGGGAAGGTGAAGGGAGTAATGTTGACTCACAGGAATCTGATAGCGACTGCGGCGAGTTACGTCGCGACTCGTCCTCAGAGAGAAAGGCCGGCAGTTTTCCTCTATACGATGCCGTATTTTCACGTGTACGGGTTCGTGTACAGCCTGAGGTCGGTGATGTTTTCGGATACGGTGGTGGTGATGGAGAAGTTCGGTGTGGAGAAGATGTTGAGGGCGGTGGATGAGTTGAGAGTTACTCACCTCGCGGTGGTTCCACCGGTTGTGGTCGCGGTGGTAAAAGGAGATGTAACGGACGGCTACGATTTGAGCTCGTTGGAAGGCATCGTTTGCGGGGGGGCTCCTCTTGGGCAGGATGCCGTCGCCGCTTTCAAGTCCAAGTTCCCTGAAGTAGTGCTCATCCAGGTTAGTGTTTTTCATTGTGAGCGTGTATTTCCCCATTTCAAAGCAAAACGGCAATATTCCGACGTCGTATGCTTATGCTAACCAAACGACACTAAATTGCTTTAGCAGAGGATAAATTATATTTTGTCTCTACAAATCTGCACATAAATTATAAAACATAATAATATATCTCTTAAAATAAAAAATGTGATAAATAAAACACTCCTAAAACATTGTTTGGCATTTGATCTTAGAATACAAATTTAGTAGAATTTTTATATGCTATTAAGTTCTTTAATAATCACATTATGTAAGTGTGAATTATGCGTGCATAATTTTTATAATTCGTATTTTATGATTGGATCTTTTAAAATTTTTTTACACATATTATATTGTTATTGGAGAATTTAAAAGTAAATGTACAAACAATTGTATCTAAGTTTAGTTCTTAATTTTAATGGGGTACTTTGTACTGTTTAAGGTTTAAGGATATATATATATATAGTTATAGTTATAGTTATGTTTTAAAATTTATGTAACAATTTTAAAATTAGAACTTCATTTATGACATAAAAATAATATTTTATCTGGTCATTCATTAATTTATTATTGAGTGATATATTTAGGCTTGGTAATGGATGGTAAATAATGCTCAAGTAAGGAACCTGTTAAATTTAGCATCATATTCTTATAAAAAAGAAGATGAAAAGACAATATAATAAGTATTTTAATATTTAAATGATGTAATATATATAAATAAATTGAAATGTAGGGTTATGGGTTAACCGAATCAACAGCATCGATTTGCCGAACAATGGGACCAGTAGAGGCAAATAAACCAGGAACAACAGGGAAGCTCGTATCAGGTGTTGAAGCCAAAATTGTAGACCCAGAAACAGGCCTAGCCATGTCTCCTGGTGAACAAGGGGAACTCTGGCTCAGAGGACCACCTGTAATGAAAGGTACTGTATTGCAAGAATCCTATTCAATGTCAAAACATTTATTCATGAAACATCTCATAATATATATATATATATATATATGTATGTATGTATGTATAGACACACACTTAAATGTGTTTTGCTTTATTAAATTTAAAAATAGTTTTAGTAAATGATATCCATTTTATTTGAGGTTTATAAAGATTGCAATCTCATTTTATTTAGTTTTACTTTGTTTTAGAACTTCTACGTAATTTCACTTTAGTCCCTCTTGTTTATTTAGCAAAATAATAATTTAGTGGCTTTAACTTAAATAAAGTAATAGTGTTTTAATTCTATTTGCTGACTAATTTATTTCTTAATTTCGGTCACTTCCATCTTTTATCCCTAATTGTATAAAGAAATTATTTTAAGTTTATATTTTGTTGTGACTCAATGGATTATGTAATTGTCTTAGCAATATTTAATTTCTTTAATTTGATAATTAGAGAGATAGTATAATTTGGAAGTGTCAGGCTTTTTGTAAGATATATTAGGTCACGTAATCTCAATCGAAAAAACTGAAATTAAATTGATTTGATGAAACAACTTTGGCGTCAAACCCGCAATTAAGCCTTTAAAATTATTATACGAATTTCCAAGAAGCCTTAATTTTTCTTTTTGAAAATTTACGCTTTATTAAATTAGACTATTAGGAGCTTTTAAGAGGAAAAGGACATATACAGAGTTTAGGTTAAAACAGCAATAGGGTTAATTTTGTTGAATCCGAATTTTCCAATTGCTTTGTTGATTTGTGTACCGCTAGATTGTTAGTTCCCTTAATATAAATTGTCTAATCAAAGTTTTAGATTTTATTAATGTGTCATTTTAATTTAAAATACAGACTGTTCCATTTTTTTTTTGTAAATCTTTTAACACTGGCTGGGATCTATATAGTAAAAATAAAATTGCAGATAATCCAAATTTAATTTTATTGGTGTTAGAACAGGTTACGTTGATGATCCAGAAGCAAATTCGGCGACTTTGGTAGATGGGTGGTTGAGGACTGGGGACTTGTGCTATTTTGACGACGAAGGTTTCCTTTATGTTGTAGATAGATTGAAAGAATTGATCAAATACAAGGGATACCAGGTAATTTACCATATTTTCACCATTAGGTTTTATTATACTCTGGTCCATTTACTTTTCTTTGTGTGTCATCTTTGGTGCAACTTTGCATGATAAATTTATTGTGTGACACATTTAAAAGAAGATATATAACAATGTCATATCAAAATATATTAGTTGAATGCTAACTTAAAATCATTTGTTATATTTATATTTTGTTCTTAAAATTTCTAAATTTTATTTATGAACCTAAAAGTTTTTGAAATTTTTTAATTATCCCCTCTATATTTTATTTTTTAGTAACTCCACAAAATATTTGTCTATAAATTAATAATAAAAATAAAATTATGAAGTAGTAGAGTTATTAGAAAAATAGACAAAGTATAGGATGTATTAATAAAGTTATAAACTAATATTTTCGTGTGAAAAAAAGTATATTTTTAGTCTCTCACTTATCATAAAATTGTCATTTTGGCCTTTTATTAAAATACCCAAAATAATCTCTCACTTATTGAAAATATCACACTCAATTTCTCAATTTTTAAAAAATTACCAAATTCAATCTATTTGTCAAATCGTAAACTCTAAATCTAAGGGATTAATTTAGTATTTTTTTAATAAATGAGAGACTAAATATGATATTTTATAATAAGTGAAGAATAATTTTGAGCATTTTAATAATTAAGGAGCCAAAAGTGTATTTTATTTTTTCCATGTGAGTTACATAAAAGGAAAAAAGTAAAATGAGTACATTGAAAAATTCAAAAAAAAAATTTAGGTTTATAAATAAAATCTAAAAATAGTGGAATCAAAATATAAATACAATAAATTATTTTAAATTAACATACAATCAATATATATGGTATATCATTGTTATATATATTTCTTTTAATGTACTATATATTAATTATTTTGGTACAATCAATTTTATAATTACATAAAAAATTTTACCATTTCCTTTTCAATAGTTTTAGAATTTTTAAAACATTGGAACTCCAAACTAAATTTTTATGTAACATGCCATTTAAATTCCATTCAAGAATAATTTAGTCATGGTCATACTTATTTGTCAGATAAACTTATGAAAATTTGAACTTTATTCTGTAGAGTAACTATAAGGCGTCAAACTTTAAGGATATTGATTACTAAAATATTTTTTTCAAATTAATCACACTTAATTTTTAATTAGTTACTTGCTTGTAAATCTATAATTAGGTTTCTGTAGTGTAAATAATTTTTAATATGGTTATTGTTATTATATATCGAAAAAATTTTCCGTCTATATGAGTTAAAATTATTTTAATGTTTTTTGTTATAATAAATTGTACATCTTCTAAATATAAACATAGTCTATAATTAATCACATTAATAAAATTTAATATAGTATTAACAAAATTTTAATAATAGAAACTAAATTAAAATATTTAGAAATTATAAAAATGTAAAATAAATATTTAAACTGTAGAAACTAAATTAAAAACTGAACAAAAAATTTTCCTTTTTTTTTAACAGAAATTCACATAAACTTTTATATTATTAAAAACGAAATAAAATTTGTAAACTCATGCTTATATTATTGGACAGGTGGCACCTGCAGAGCTGGAAAACTTACTCCAGTCCCACCCAGAGATCAAAGACGCCGCAGTTATTCCGTAATATTCTATTCTTTTCACTCTCAAATTTTCTCTTCTCTCAACTTTTGTACATTTTACTCCAGTTGTTAATTCGAAACTTAAATTTAACCACACACTTTATTCCAGAAAGATGTATTTTGATCACTCACTTATAGCAAAATTTTTATTTTGAATTCTTATTCATTATAATACTTAAAATGATTTCAAAAAATATTACATTTGATTGTTTATTTTTTTAAAAAAATTATTAAATTTAGTTCTTTTATCAAATCTTAAATTAAAAAAATAAATTTAATAGTTTTTTAAAAAATATGAAAATATTTTTTAATTAATAAAAAATTATTTTGAACATAATAGCAAATGAGACACTGATTAAAAAAATATATTATTCTTATTACATTACTTCTTTTATTTTTTATTTTATCTGTCAGATCCGTGATATGATGCTTTTAATTTTATGACATTTTTTTTTCATGGATGACATGGTAAAATTATATTTGAGACAGAAAAACGAAGAACAATTTTATTCAGAATACATTATCTCTGTGAGCATCTAAAAGAATCCAACAACTCCTCTATGTACAGTTACCCCAATGAAGAAGCTGGGCAGGTGCCAATGGCTTTTGTGATAAGACAGCCTCAAAGTTCCATTGGTGAAGCCGACGTAATTGACTTTGTGGCCAAACAGGTGCTTTTCCCTGTTCCTCCCTATCTAATGGAGAGTTTCAATTTGAGTCCAAATTGTGCATTTTGCTTACATGGATTGCTGGAAGATTCATCATATAAGTAACTAATTTTAAATATCCTCATTAATTACTATACTGTTTGGATTGAGAATTTGAAGAAAAGAATTTAATTTCGTCCTCGGATTAAGCCCATGGTTAACAAAATAAGCGACATTTGCATTTTAAATATCCATTAAGTACTCACTTGATCTTAAAATGTAACATATGACAAGACATGTACTAATCATCGTAAGCTCTTCATAATTTTTTTTGTTAATTTCAAAAACAATAAATTGAATTTCTTGAGCTTCCCTATTCATTTCTTGCATTTTCTTATACATAAATCATTGAATTAAAATTTTAAACGTGATCAAAATTTAAAATATTTTATCGTGTATGATTATCAAAATTAATTTAAATTGTTAGATCATGTATTTACTTTAATATTAATTATTGGATCTTTATATTTTTTAAGAAATATGACAAAATATATATAAATTTATATCTTTTTTCACTCATTTTTTTAAATTTACATAAAAATTTATAAGAATCAACTTTAGATGAAATGAACAATGTACTTACTTTGTCATGTTTCAAAGCTAAATAAGCATATAATAATTATATTGATTTAAAGTTATGTTATATCTTTATTGATGATCAGTTACTGGGCTCAACATGAGAATGATATTAAATGTAAAATATTCTTTGGAGAAAAGAAATACAACATTAAAGTATATAGTTTTCTCCTCTTTCGAGAGAGTTGCCTAAATCATAGGATCTTCTCATTTATTTTGATAGATCATATTCTTTTTTCTTGAAATTAAAATATGTATTACACTAACATCCTTAATAAAAGATAATCTATAATAATTCTTAGTTGGATTAATAAGCCCATATACTTATCACTTGTATGATATAATAAATATTGAATATGTATTTAATTAATAAAAATAGTTAATTTTTAATGTCTAGATGTATGAAATTACAATTTTAATACAAAATATATAATATTGAAATAAAAGGTTAAAAAAATAAATTTATTTCAATAAGTTATATTTTCGAAAAAATATTAATATTATCTTTGAGGTTATTTTGGTGATCTTGTGATTTAAAGGAGATTTGTGTAGACCTTATAAAATAAAGAAAATAATTATGTAATTTGAGTAGAACATGAGAGAGTAATTTACTCAATATTAAAAGTTTTGGTAATTAAATTGAGACAAAATGTACATCTTTTATTAATAAAATATCAATTCAGCTGATACATTGAATTTCAGTTATATAACTTTTTTGCGTAGTATAATTGTTTGATACAAAATAATGTATGTAGAATTTTAATAAATTACACAAAAATTTCCTGTTCATCTTGTTAAATGGAGAATGATGTTCTAAAATAGCTGTCAATATTGGTACTGTGATTACAATTCTTCTATTAAAACTACTTATCTAAACAAAGAATTTTGTGAATACATTGTCATTTTCATATTAAATTAAAGCTATCTATCCTAACCAAAAACTTTGTAAATTCATGTATTTGAATTGCTCGAATTTTATTCTGTTACATTATAAATTTGATAAAATTCTAAGGTACATTACCTTAGAAAAAAAAAAAATCTTAACATGGATTCTAAAGACAGCTCTTAACTTCCAATAAATCCTTTGTTGCAGGTTGCACCATACAAGAAAATACGGCACGTAGTATTTGTGGATTCCATACCAAAGAATGCAGCAGGAAAAATATTGAGGAAAGACCTAACTAAATTTATCCTCCAAAAATCTTTGTCTAAGTTGTAATACTTCACTTCAGGCGAATAGCAAATTTAATTATCATCTCTGAAGCTATTATTATTAGTATTATTATTATTTGTGTAATGGCATATTGTTGTAGCCTAATTGTGAGCTATTTTTTTATATAGAAAAATGGTACGAAGACGAAAAGGAAACTCATTGGCCTATTTAATTGTGCTCTTTTTTTTGTTTTTTTGTATAAAATTGCTTTGAACATAATTTTTGTAAAAAAGTTCTGCTCAAATAATATATTTATTTTATGCGATTTATTTACAAAAATAAATATAACACAAAAAAACCTAAATTTTTCTTTTGTTCTAAAATATAAGAAAAAAAATGATTGTACCGATTTATTTTGAAAAAGGGGGAAAAAAACTTCCAAAGATACTAGACAAACTTTACCCAAATATATATATTTTTTTAGTTGTAAATAGGCAGAGGCTTACTTTGGGTCAAAGTAGAAGAATGCGGTTATCACTTGCTTACTTAAACCTTTTTCAGCATCAAGCTGCCAAAGTTGCTGTTGTTATTGCTGGACTAAATGTAATTGGAAGTTTAAAAAGATCCCATTGCTGCAGTTATTGCATATGGGCTTGACAAAAAAGCTAATAGAGTTTATGAGCAAAAAATAGGACAAAACATTATTTTACTCCCTCATTTATTATCCTTTTTCCATTTGATCTTTCAATGATCAAAATTTCCATATTAGTCTCTTAGTTAAGCATCTGTTAGTCATTTGCTAACATCACCATTATCTGATTATGTGTCAAATTTTTTAGTGAGATAGAATAACATTTAACAAGAATTGTTGCCACACAAACTATACGGCCTTTGACTCGCATAAGCCTTCTCTAGGAGCCCCAAAATTATTTGAATCCTAAGTCCCCTCTCCTAGTCGACCTTGCCCTCTCCTCCACAAAAGCCTCTCATCGTTTGCTGACATTCATCTCTACTGTGTGATATATCAACAGTTAAACGATGGTCACCAGAGATAAATGAAGAAGCATTGCCACTTAAGTCACATGGAGCGAAGGTTGGCCGAGATGTAGCAAGGGTCGAACAGTTGTTGTCATTGTTGATGTGTATGAGATCCATCCTCACCTTGGTAAGCTGTTCTTTTTTCTTTGCCATTGTTAGACCTTCGAATCTGTTTAATGGTGTAAGAATATGTTCTATTGGAAAGCCCACTTCAACAACAATATTTAATTTGCTTCTTGGCCAATTGCAGGGGATATAAATCTTCTTATTTTTCTGTTAATTTCTACTCACTTAAATGGGTAATGTCATTAGCAAAGCAAATAGAAGAAAAATGGACTATAGAAAGAATGAACTCACTTGATTGAAAGGCTTTAGTGTTCGATTCTATTGTCATATACGATTCTGTGTATTTATAATTTCACAATGGTTCTAAGTTCATCAAAATTTTATAATTAATTTATTAGTACTATATATATATATATATATGATTGGGTCTCAATATATGTGTGACATTCGTTTAAGATTATTACTGGGTTTATGATTTAGAGTTTAGGGTTTACCATTCCTTCAAGATAGTTGATGATCGGGTTATAGTTATTGCACTAAGTTGATCTCAAGCTTACTGGGTATAGTGTTGTTTATTATTATTATTTTTTAACATCTATTGGGTATAGTCGTTTATCAAATTGTGAACAAATGGTGTGTGCAATTTTTAGGATTGTTATGAGTGGTTAAGATTGTTATTTTCTGATTGCTAGAAAGCTAATGTAATGTGATATTGATATTGATATGAAGCTAATATAAGAAATTTGTGACTTTCTTTTATTTTGCAAAGTAATTTAAGAATTTCTCCTATATATCTAAACTTCGCATGTAGTGTTCAAGTTATTGATTGGGTATTGTCCTGAATTGAAACGTAGTACAGGTTTCATGAAATTTCATAGTTTGATTACACCAAAAGAAGTTGCAAGGAAAGGCTAGCAGGTCATAATGAATGTAGAAGATAACCCAACCCATACAAAGCTACGCTTTGAGACTAAATAGATGTCACAGTCATCTCCAATGAATAGCTCCTTGTTGAAAGCATTAAGGCATCCAACCTTTAGCATAATAAATATTTGAGAGAGCAAACAATCAAGAAGAAAGGTATAACTTTCTATGTATTTATGTAGAGAGTGATTGACCCGATATGAAGGTAATCAATTGTGGATCAAGCATGCAAGGAGTGATGATTAAACTCGATGTTAATATATAATTCTTTCTACTTCTTGTTTAGAAATGACTTAAACTAGCTATGATAGTTATTGAACAAGAATCCTAAGCCATGGTGAAAAACAATGCTGACAAATTTAGTATGGAATGTTGCAGTATACATTTTAGCCTTATTTATATTAATCAATCTATGGTGTTAATTTTGCCCTTTTTTTTTTTCATTGGTTAATAATGAAGCCATTTTTACATCAGTGTAGTTTGCTGTGGATTTTTGCACTAGTAATTAATTAAATTGGTTAATCATGAAGCCATTTTTCCAGTGGTGTGTAATGAATTACATCCATATGTAAAAGGTTTTGAAATGAAATAAATGCATGACATCAAAGCTACTTTAAATTGCAATATAACACTCAAATAAGTAAATAAATAGAGAACAAACTTAAAGCCACAAGCAAATAATAACAAATACATGAGAAATTTATTTATTTATCCATAAAAAAGAAAACAATAATTACTATATTATTACTTCTTTATGTTAGCACCATCTAATTACATATCAAGAAGAAAAAAAAAGAACATACAAAGCTAAAGGACAAAACCCTCCAATAAAAAGGAACAAATGTAAGGAATACTTGAACAAAAAAAAAAGGACAAAATTGAAGTTGGAATAAACTAATAGAATGGGAATGACAATGCTAGATTCCATAATGTTGGCTATCTCCCAAATTGTATAAGAACAATGTTTAAATTCCTTTGGTTTTGCAAATCTGTTTGTTTGAATAACTTTTATGCCAAAATAAGATAATGGTAACAATAACGTATGCTTGCATCAGATAATTATATGCATTATATTCTCACCTGATAACACATGCTTCCATCATATTACACATGCTTGCATCAGAAAAGAAAAAATTCAATTACAATATATCAACATGACACTGTATAATTACATGATATTTGTAAATTCTACTTTTTATGCAAATAAAAAGAGAAGCAGGATCATAACTCTATGAAATAGAGTTATTCCTATCATTTTCATGTTTTTTCATTGTTTTACCTTGTTAATTTTAGTTTAAATTTGAGTCTTTCTTGTTTATTTAAGAGAGTATCTTTGGTACTAAGGTTTTAGGCTATTTGGTGTTTATTTATGTTTAATTGTTATATTTTAGTCATTTATGGGCAATTAATGTGATTTTATATCTTATTCAGGTTGTCAAAGGAAAAAAAAGGAATGTTTTCACATCAAGTTAGTAAACACTAAACTTTGAGATGACTTTTAGGCCCTTAGACATCATAATTTGAAGATGTCTACTTATAGAAAGTTATAAAGCTCGTCGAGACCTTTCTAACAAGTGGTAATTTGTTGAAATTCAATATTAAAGCTTGAAGTTATGGCCAAAATATTGAAGCTTATTCAAGAAGCTCATTCTAGCGCCAAGGCGCTAAAGTCAGTCTTTTGTCCAAGGACTTGGCGCTAAGGTGCCAAAATGCATACACTACGCATAAAGCAAATAAAGGGTAGACTGGTCTTTTGACATTTTAAGATGATATAAAATGTTTTCTTGGGATTTCTTGGCAAGGAAGAGCCATTCTGAAGCTGAAGGAGAAGATTCTCAGGGCTCCAAAGGTTGGGTTTTGTTGGAAAAGGAATTTCAAGGTAGAAAACTGATTAAAGTTTTAGAAACAGAGTTCTTCATTTTTTTTTTCTCTTTTTTTGATTATGTTTTCTAAGTTGATTAGATTATAATCATGAGATTGCTTGGCTAAGCCCTTATTTCTCTAAGATTGTGGACCATTGGCATGTAGAATGCTGAACTTTGTTACTTTTTTACTTGAATTTCATTGTGTATAAAGTTATTCAGTTCAAATCTTATTTGTTCCCTTGTTGAATGACCACCAATTAGGGTTCATATTGAGAATTTGAGGATTATTAAAAAAAGAAGCTCAAATTTAGTTATAAGATTGAATACTGCATGATTGATGTTAAATTATTGCTTGAATTTAACTCAATTTACCTTAAGATAGACATTTATCTATTAGATATGTATAGTCATGTTAGTCGTACTGAATGTATCTATTTAAATGGTTTTAATAGAAATATAAGGAATTAATTTAGAGTGATAGAATTTATAAGTGATTGACGGTTTCTTATAATGATGTTAGAGGCTAAGATTACTTCATAAATCAATGAGTTTAAGTTTGGAAAGTAATTAATTCATAGTTGAAGTGTCTTGATAATCCATAATCTTAGGGAAGCCTTTCAAATTGATTTTCTTCTCATTTTAAGTTTTGCATTTGACCATTTGCAAATACTTTACTTTTAGACTGAATATTAGACCACTTGGATTATGTGACTAGGTAAGTATTAGTAATCAAAATTGATACTAACTAGAATTTCCTAAGGATGATACTTTTTTTAATCTTTACTACTTGTTGGCAGTGTATACTTGCACCGTGGCAATTTGCTCACAACACAAAATCATTGGTTCTTACATGATCAAAGTAACATAATATCTTTCTTTATACATTCCCACTGAACTTTGTCATTTGTCTATGAATAAAAGCCTTTATTTTCTACTATTCATGGCCTCACCATTAACCCATTACAAAGAATAAAAGCCTGCCATTTCAAAGCCCCCCTAAACCATGCCTTGTTCGATTATGCCGCAGTGGAGTGAAGGGAGATAAGAATGAGAAGGTTATAGCACGTATAAGAGATGACAATGGTTCGCATTCCAATGCTCTATTTGCCTTTGATATTAGCTCCTATATCAGTTCACCATTTTCGTTCGAAGCCATCAATCTTTGCGATAGTGCCACTCCATGAATCAAGTTGTCAGAGAGGTATTGAACTCAAACATAAAACCTGCGTCTTCCAAAGATCAAAAACCTGCATCCAAGGGTAAAAGCAGATACCTCTAAATGTTTAATTTGGTCGACTAGAAGGGCTTAGGTGGATAGATTCAAAGGTGGAATGATAGGGTGGCATTGAAATTGCTTAAATGTTCTCCAACTCATCAGTTGAAACGGCCATGTTAGTATATAACTAACAGATATTTAATGGGGGTACCATTTTGGATAAAAATGGAATGAGTGGAGGACTAATATGAAAATTTTGTTTAGTGAGGGACCAAAGCTGATAAAATAATAACAAGTAAGGGACTAAAATGATATTTTTGTCAAAAAAAGTGTTAGATCTTTGATCTCAATGGTGGGTTATGAATAAGAAAAAGAATGCTAAAAGAAAAATGGAGAGATACAAAAGGCTGGTTGCATAAGACTAGAAATAAAAGCATAAAATCGATTATGACGAAATTCTTGCATTTGTTGCTCGTATGGAAACAATTCGTTTAATTATTTTTGACGGCGCAAATAAAGTGAAAATTTCATCAACTTAATATGAAGTTCCTGGTGGCTGTTGAAAAAGGTATCAGAATGGTGATCCAGTTTGTACGAGTTCAAGGGGAAGAACAAAACGGATATCAAAGGAAACCCAAGAGCCCTTGGGAGGTTGAGAAGTCGTATTAGTCATCAAACAGAAAAGGTTAAGTGAGTTGCATCGCCTCATGCTGTATGCACGAAGGCCTTTGTCCAATCAAAGCTAATATATGCAATGGGAAAAGAAGTTATGTTTTAGAGTCCCCGTCCTAGTGCCTCCGTTACGGGATGCTTTTCAAGCGTTCCAAGAACTGACGCAGATCAGTTCATATTGGCCCAGGAAAAGAAAATAAAAGAAAAGAAAAAGAGAAATGTTTCACAATTCGTTTTCACCGTCACCATTATCATCATCCCTCTTTGTTGAGTCTGATTGTGAAATTGCTATTACTTTTAAAGAAAAGTGTTTACTGCCATGGCTTCATTGGAATTTAATGAGAGGAACCCGAGTGCGCTGTCGGAGCAATATTTGCAACTGGAGAGGGGGGAGCTTGCAAATTCCTAAACATGATCAATCCAATACAACTAAACTGATTTATTCCCTTCAATTCTAAACCTGAATAATTTATGTAACACGCACCGAAAACTAAGATCATTATATGAGAAGTAAAATTATTTAAACTCTATATATGTGTATTCGTGTGTATGTATTTATATATATATATAAAATATTATTTATGTTGTATACAATAATTATAAACAATCAGAACGTTCTTATACTGAACACCCTATGCTTCAGATTAACGGGGAATCATGGAATTCTTACTCAATCTAGACAAGTCGTGCTGCTTTAGGTGGGTTCAAGAACTAATAAAAATTCATTAAATCAAGTGTCACTAATTCTCCGTTCTCGCTACACTCATTTTACTGCCTCTTATCACCTATGGAGCATGCACCAACTCTTCTATAGGGAGGCCAGGCTGCATTCTACCGGACAAATAAACGAGTCCCTTTTATAGTTTCAACTAATCAGAAACAATACAAAATGGACGCAGCATTATAGTGAATTCCCTTATGAACATAAAGTTATATTTAATTATAATAACTCATTGGATAAAAATTCAATAGTTTAAATTTACAAATAGAAAATATAATCGTATATGATTATATTAATTTAATATAAATATAAACTATCGAATTTTCATCCAATGAAATACCATGATCAAACATAATTTTATGTTTCCGCCAAAATATAAAGAGATCCAAATTGGTAATTGATTCACCTGTGGCTCTAGTATTTTTGTTACATGAGATGAAAGAAATTTAACTAGAAGCTAATTAATGTATGAGGGTACATTTTTTTTCTTTCCTTAGATAGTATCCACTTTCACTTATCTTAATCCACTGTAGCTTGAAACCTTTTTGATGGCCTCCTCTTCCATTTCAACTAGTTGACGACAGAATGTTTCAACACTATTTGCTTCTTCCTTAAACATAAACTTGAATTCTTTCCATTGGTGACCAATGCCATCCTTCAAAACTGGACTAGGAATTTTCCCAAGCACATCAAATCCCTTGCGATCAATAGATGTTAAATATGCATCCTTGATAAAATACCATGGATTAGTCAGTTGAACTGAAGAATCTAATAAGAATATGTCATCATGGCAGCGGTATATCAACAGAACAGTAAATAACTCTAGCATAGTAAGACATTAGCTCTAGTAGGCACTAATTTCAAATTGGCAATCGTCATTGTTATTATGTATAATCACATTTGTGAACATAGTAATGGAAGATGACAGTTGTACGGCTGTTAAGAAATGATTGATTCAAATAGATCATGACACTAAACCAAAAGATCAAAAGAAGATATAGAAGTTCTATCACAATAACTGATAAGACAAGACATATTCATTATAAAAAAGTCTCAATACCCCTGAATGAGGATATAGAATCGATCAGATTTTAAATGCAGGTTTGTGACCTGATGCTGCAATACAAAATAATATGATTCAAACCCTCTACTGCCAAAACTATTGGCCCCATATACTACACCTTACACTTTTTTGTAAATCGTGTGGAGCTCTTACTGTTTTCCATGTAATCCATACATTCTATTTTTTCAAAAAAAATTCATGGATTGCATGTGGGCCTTACATGCGACCCATTATGTACTTGATGTATTGTGTTAAGGCCGACAACCAATGCATAAAGCCATTTTCAAATCCCTAATTTTTCTTTTAAATTTTAATATCAGAACAGATATTTTTTTTCTAAAATATGTAATTTCTTTTTTAATATCTCTTGATAATTGCATATAAATAAGGTTGGACTGTTCTGATAGTAATTATTTTTCAAGAACTAATCTAATGGACCAAGAATCTTTTAGGACGAAAAATGGCAATTAACTATAAGAACAAAGATCATTAAGTTACCTTCACATTGGCATTCATGTATACAAAACAGAAAAGCATCAGGGCTCTACGCCTAGTATCACTTTGGTTTATCCCGTCAATCAACTTTGCCGAGAGAGGTGCTAGCAACACATGAAACATAGACGAGATGTGAGTCTTTTGTTACACAAACAAGACATACTAGATTCAGGCATCCTTTAAACAGTTTTTTACCCAATAGATCAGCTTTGGACGTGTTCATATCTTCAAGATCCACTTCAAAAGTTCCTCCATAGCCATCAATAAATGTGCATGATCTGCACATTAAACTTTAGTAGATGAAATTGACATTTGAGACTTTCTAAGTTCAGTTCCTAGCTTAATGGTTTTCCAGATCATACTTTGTCAGATAAAATGGTAGAGAGGATATCGCATATAGTATGAAAATTTTGCTCAAATACAGTTGACTACCAAGGCAAGCAGATTTTCAAGTTAACTACTTCCGCAAAGTCTTACCAGCAGATGCATACAAGAGGAACTTGAACAATAATCTGATGCAATATATTACACACTTAACAGGTTCTCAACCTTGTGATATGAATCTTGTGACAGTAATATATTAATTGATAGTCCTATTAAATGATTTATTTAATTTAACAACTCAAAAAACAAGAAATACCATAAATTTTATAAAGGGCAACAGAATGGCCAGCATGGCCCATCTCACTCCCTCCATGTTGTGTGGGTGTTTTTTTGCTGCATGGAGGCAGAGGTAACAATGAAGAAAAGAGAGAATTGGTAAGAGTATAGAAGAACTTATTTTCTGTGAGTGGTAAATGTAGCATGTCAAACTTATTTCAGGATCGTAATGAACTAAGTATTCAGGTTTGGTGAAAGAGCCAACCCAGGATACTATAATTCAGTATGATAACATTAGTAATCATGAAGCCAAAAATAACACTATTCAAGCTTAACCTCTAAGCACACAAGTCCCTACCTCATTTCAAATTTATACACTGAATATCTTTCATCATCTCCCAATAGTTCTTGAAGACTATCACTTCGTGATGTACGGCTAAGACTAGAACTTAGCACACCAGAAACAGTGTAACTGAACTCATTAATTGCTTTTAGCTCAGACAGTATGACTTGCTCAAGTTTTTCTGCAAGCGACTTGGCCTACATTAAGAGTAATAAGTTATGAATGTGAAGAATGACATGAAATCCATAAAATTATATTGTCTTAATCTTAACAGTCTGTTGCCAAGATTAAAGCAAGCCATCTTTTGAATATTCATATCAAGCTTGGCTGGAAGGGTAATTTGTGCATGCTAAATCTAGAAAAAGAATACGGTGCAATTAAACTATTACTCATCAACCTTTTAGTAGTATTGAATCTATTGATTACTGATTTTAAGAAAAGTAAAATAATAATAAGAATAATAATTCAACTAACAGAAAGTCCATCTTTTCTGGTATTATCATATGTCAATTACATTTTACATAGGAAAAGCTATGAAAGCTAATCTAAAACTTTGAGAAAACAGTATAGGTATAAAGATCACTTAATAGACAATGTCCACTCTTTCAATTACAACTTGTCAAAAATGTTGTCGGATTGCAACTGGATTGTGGATATTAGATTTAAGTAAGTCATTTGAAAGTTATAAATGAAGCTTCCTTGCGCTGAAATGATTATTTAAGAACAAGATTTCATGAAACAGAATCACAATGTTAATGTGCAATGAAATTATATATTTTCTAAAATCCTCCTGGCCTGGGAATCAACTTGTTAATTAAGCTTCTCACATATCTGCTGACATGCTCTATAAATTACTGTTTTCTGAGATTGCACAGCTTTATCAGCCTGACTGATTGTATCCAGTAAAAAATTTTACCAATTCATCAAAATTTCCCCTCAACTCTGGTTTTCTTAATTAATCAAAATTTTCAGTGTTCAGTTCCAAGATTATACCCTAACCTATTTATCAAGGAATTAAATCAAGGCTAGGTTATTTATTATAATGAAGACCTTTACGTGGTTATGATCATGAGGCCCACTTAAATTTTTCTTCTGAAGAATCGGCATAAACTTTACTGACAAAGGAGCAATTGAATCGTCATGCTAAAGACATGGGCAAGTTGTAAATCTCAACAAAAGATTCAGTTAAAACAGAGCAACTTTATTTAGTAAATGATATTTAGTACAACATTAAATGACAGTGAGCATATGGACTATAATGTGGCATTACCTTGTCTTCATTGAGAGGCACAACATCCCCAGCTAAAGCAACCCGGGCTGGTAACTATAGTATGTCAATGAGCCAACCAATAAGTTGAGAGCTTTCAGAGAAAGAGGCTCTTTTTCATGGAGAATTGAGATTGGGTGTTAAGGGTTTCTCATAATGGAAAGTATTCTTCTAGTATTAGTTTCAAAAGAACACAAATTATTTATATGATACCATACCTTTTTCAATGATTTAAGTAAGCCCCCTAGTGGGCCTGGAAAGGGAGTGGTCACAGCAAAAGAACCACGCTCATCAATGATTGCGTTCTGCATGAGAATATAACGAATTTATCATACTTACAAGTACAACTTACACATCTAATTCTCAAAACCAAAAATAAAGATTTTATAAAGATAACTGAAGGAAAAAATGATTATCTCCTAGATAGTAGCCTCAATAACTATTCTGCTTTAAGTTTTGCTATCCCTATAAATGATGAACCTAACAGATTTCCTAATGATGAAAATTAGATTATGCTACCACTTAAAAAGTGAGTCTTTCTGTTAGCCAAATAAACAGAAAAATAAAAAAAAGTTCCCTTCTGCAGCATGTCCAAACAGGTAATTGATGCTAGTAAATCCTGCCCATCACAAGGGAGACATCAGCACTCAGGATGAAGGTGGTAGCGTTGATATAAGGACAGACTCTAAACAAGGCATACAACTTCAACATTGACAAATGCACATCAGTATACTTTCCTTAAACCTGCACCTGATCTGCAAGTTACTGTTTGATGTTGCCCTTTCAGTTGTTCAACACGATTTTCTAGCTTGATGACGATTAGAATGAAACAATATGATATCCATATGATGAACTATAACTTTTTAGTCATCATGTCTTCTCTTTGGATAGGGGAAAGAATGACAAGGAAACAAAAGGAAAGAAAGAAGCCGAAGGAAACGTACCACGTTATGTAAATCGTTTTCTGGCACCCAAATGTATGGCTTCCCTCTCTTGATTATGTACTTAACCTTCGATGTTTGGATAGCACCCTTGCTGTCATATTCACGCAAAGTAGCATCAATTCATTAGCAAATACTAATTATGTAACTTAAAGCACCATAATAAAAATAACAACTACATGAAATGAGCTATCACGACGCACAGTATTCTCCTAAATTTACAGAAAATGAAATTATAAAGTTGGCTAAATTGTCCAATATAGGCAGCGCTTAAATTTTGCAACTAAAGACAAAAGGATTAGAAAAGAAAAACCAAACTAGGTACCTTCCTTTGACATCTGCTTTAATGGTATTGAGGTAACCTTGCCAGTTTGAAACCAATATATTCTGCAGAACAAAACCATTTAAACAACCTTATGCTGCACATGGACTGGAAACATCACTAGACTTGTACAGAAGCAGTCTCTGCCCAACCTACAAATTTGCAATAGAAGCGTAGAGATGGGAAGAAAGAAGGAGTACCTTGCATTTCTCAGCAAACGTCAAGACCATGGCCTTGTGGGGTTTCATGGTTTATCGAAGTCTGCTATATGCACACCACCTGCTCGATAAAATTAGGAGCTGAAAGAGCTCAAGCTCATCACAAAAGGAGGCGGGTCCAATCGGTACGGCGAGGAAGGGTATTAGTCAAAAGAATATAATAAAGACACACATAACTGGTTTTCTACGTTCTCGTTCCAATTAATTAATTTACCATAAAAAGTTTATATAACCAAATTATAGATTTTCAGAGTAAAATAATTTTTTTTTTGATTTTTTTAAATCCCTTTAATTATTACTTTTATCTTAATTTACCTAAGTATATCAAATTTTGGTCAATTAATTTTTTATAAGTTTAAAATTTATTTTAATTTAGCAATTCACTTTTATGACACTTGCAAGTTAATAGAAAAGACTAGATTTATATATGGCTTTTTTATATGTTTGCTGTCAAATTTTTTTATTAATACATAATGTGTATAATTAATTAATAATAATATAAAAATGTATAATTTAATTTAAAAATTATATAATTATCTACATTAATTATAAATGTGTCATGATATCATTAAAAAAATTTATTATATATATATATATATATATAACTTCGTATAAAGTTTTTTTAATAGCAATTTTGTGTGTTTTCTCTCCCGATCAATTTTATTATTTGATTTACTAAATTAATGACAAATCAATTAATTGTTTACTTAATTTGATAAAATATTTGTGTGATTGACTTATGGTTCAGCAAACTCATCCATGATACTCACTTCTAAAAAATTAACAGTCTCTTATGAATATATAGTCATTAGTTACACAAGCATTAAAAAATTTAAATATTATAATTATCTTAATAAAAATTGAATTATAGTAATTTAATTTTTAAATTATAATAATTCAATTTTTTGTATTTAAATTTTTATAAAATTATATATAATTTAAAGAAGCCCCTTGGGGAGATTAGATAAAATAACTTTAAGATAGAATTAAATTATTTAAAAAAATTTCATTGACCTAAATTTTTTTGTGTACGCGCTAGCACCATAGTTATATAATTTTAATATTATTATTTTTAATTAATATTTAAATAATAAAATTATATAAATTAATGTATAAATTCAAAAAATTATTTATTATTAATATTTAATAATTAATAAATTTGTATGTAAATAACACATGAAAAAATTTCATTCCACCCTACACTCAAAATTATAAATATAACTTTTATTTGTTGTGATTAATTAGTGCCCCATGTTCTTTGAAATAAATGCATTTCATGGTTGAGTTAAAAGTTGAAGAATGCGCTTACTGGCAAAAAAAAGAGTCGAAGAGTGCACTCAGACCAAAAAAACGGAGTTGGAGAATGCACACTTTGACGGAAAGATAAATCAAATCAAATTTAATATATCAAAGAGAAAGAAGTATAGCATCAAATTTGAGTCCGAGCTCCCACTAGTCGCTCATTGTTCATATTGTAACAAATTACAGAACCTCCATGAAATCCACAGGGAATTCATCGGAGGCACATCCAACTTCCTCATTAACGTCTTCTTGTGAGATATTCGACAAAGATCGCCATGTCACATTCCTTGAGATGATGTACCAGTTACTGCCATCCCCCTATCAGAGCCAAGAGATAAATCGCCTTACTCTCGCTTACTTTGTCATCTCCGGACTCGACATCCTTGGGGCTCTAGATCGGGTATTTGTTATTATTCTCTCTAGTTATCATTTAGCAATTCAACGGTCTAGAAGATGTGAATGTTGGGCCTCTATTTCTAAGATGAATTTTCTACAAACTCATTATTGGGGGCTTAATTCAGAACAATGGTTATCCCGCAGTTCTATTTTTTCGGGTCAAATTGAAGTGTTAATTGAACTTAATTGTACAGCAAAACCTGTTGAGCATGTAGATCGGCTATGCACTCCCTAGTTTAGTTTTTCCTTATGCTTAGTCGATAAAAGAGGACAAACTCATATAGGACTGCTATGATAATTAGCTATAGGGATATTTCTATGATTAATGGCATGCTTGGTGGGAGTGGAAATGGGAAAGTAGAATATGGCAATGCATCTGTCCAAATTCATTGTTGTTTGGGGAAACTAAATTTTATCTTACCTAAATACAAAATTAGTACATGAATTTTACAAATGTAACA
The DNA here is from genome assembly GCA_037074485.1 of Delonix regia. NCBI lineage: Eukaryota > Viridiplantae > Streptophyta > Magnoliopsida > Fabales > Fabaceae > Delonix > Delonix regia. The sequence goes on from CM073449.1 coordinate 12,530,785, forward strand.
AAAACCCCTGAACACCAAACACATTGGTGGGGAGGATGTTTTGTTGAATTTTCAAGTTCAGGAGGTATTATATCATCTTTCTTGTTTTCGTTTCTATGAAGCACATCATAGAAAGTGCCAATGTAATATTAAAATAAAAAAATGGCAGCATAGGGTTGATTTATGATACACTGATACCAGTATATAGCAATTTTTGTGAAATCTAAGATATGGGAATAACAGGGTCTTAATTTTGTTAATGAAATATTTAAATTCTGATTGTAAAGAGGTCATTTTTTAAAAAGAATATTATGATTAATATTGGAAAATTATCATATAGTATGTAATTAGTTTGGTAAATTTATAGATTGAATTCATATGTTGACAGATTTAGCCTTTTTCAATATATTTAAGTGCATTTTGTTAAAATCTCAATGCATTAATGGATATTCATTAACATTTTTATACGTTTTTATTTCCTTTGATAATGGTTTCAATTTCTTCTTTTTCTTCATTTTGTTGGGGTTTTCTGAAGCAGGTAAGAAACATGTCGACCCAATTTTATTGTGATTTAGCATTGCTCAATATGTTTCAGTAAAAGATGTTAAAAAAAGGAATACAGGTGAAGACATTGGTTATGGGAATCTAATGTGGCCATATAGGTGTTTACCCTATACAGAAATGACTGCAGCAAATAACAAGTATCAGTACACTTAGGAATATGGGCTCTAAATCAATAAGTAGCACTTATATTTTGACCATTTTAGATAAGACAGCTGCAATGCATGTGAATCAAATTTAACTTTTAGATTTATCTGCATGTATCATGTGGTTAATAATCAACAGCACCAATTTTTTACAATTAATTATGTGTTAGTAGCTTGCTGGGATACTGATACCCTATTGATAAATCCGCTCCATAAAATTTTGATTAAATGTCTTTAGTCTGCTATATTATATGCATGCTACTATTATTATCATTGGTTGGCTCAATGACTTCTGTTATGGTATGTTTGGGAGTTTGAGAAGGGAAGGCAAGGATGGAAAAGGGAGGGGGAGTGATGGTTAAATGATAATTTTCATTCTGTTGTTTGGTGAAACTTTCTCCTCCCAAATCCCTCACTCCCCTTGAGGGAACTTAATATATAGTGGAGGACGGACTTTGAAGGACTTCAAATGTTTAGCAAAAAGTTCTTCACTGTTTTCAATGATGCCTTTCCTTCCCTTCTCTTTCCTTCTCTGAAGATTACAGTTAACTTAATTATATTTCCAGTTCCATCAAATGTTATAGGTTGATAAGGATGCTGTTGCCAATTGGGTTTTGTCCTTGCAAGTTTGCCCTAAAAACCAAGCAGACCTAAACAATGGTATGGCAATGCTTACTTTGAGATTGGATATACAGTTCTTAACAAATGATTTCTAATACTTTACTGAACCTATAAGTAGAGTTAAGTCAACTTGGCAATCTTGTTGCTTCAGGACAATTCTTTGGTTTTCATGGTTCCAGGACATCACAGTTTCCTGCAGATGACAATGGGGTATGAGAAACTTGTAAAGTGTTAAACATCTTGTCCCAATCATTTTTTGTTGGGTAACTTACTGAAATGTAATGCTGCTAGGTTTTACTTCACAACAATAGTCACTTGGCAAGTACTTATTGTGCCCTTGCTATATTGAAAATTGTTGGTTATAAACTGTCCAATAATGACTCTGAATCACTATTGACATCAATGAGAAACCTTCAACAGCCTGATGGAAGGTATGCTTTTAAATTTCTGGCACCAGAACTGTGCCTTTCGCCTTAAGAAATACTCTTATTAATCACTTGCACTCATGTTCTCCTATTTTCTAGTATATGGTTTGGATTTTACAACCATGGTGATATGCTTAAAACAATTGTTATATACATTTAAAATTGATCTCCTTCACTTGTACTATGAAATACTTCTTATTCACTAGAAATTTCCATCTCTTTTGTCAGTTTTATGCCCATTCATACTGGGGCTGAAAGAGATCTTCGATTCATATATTGTGCAGGTAATAGGTAAAAGATATGATTAAGGTACAATTTAGTTGACTCAAATGATGTTATTCATATCACAACTACTTATTGACTGTATCAGCTGCCATCTCTTTCATGTTGGATAACTGGAGTGGCATGGACAAGGAGAAAGCCAAGGATTACATATTACATTGTCAGGTTTGTGGAGCTAGTGCATCAACTACTGTTGGTCTTTATAATATTATGCATCATAATCGTAAAATATTCTGGCAGTACATGATGGCATATGAATCTGCCTTATATTAATAGCTTTTTGTTCTATTTTTCCTTGTTAGTCTTATGATGGTGGCTTTGGATTAGTTCCTGGTGCAGAATCTCATGGTGAGTTGAAATAATTTTCATTATAATTTATCTATGTTGGGAGAAGGGCTGCTGCAATGTTGTTAGATACATCAATTATGGAAACTCCGAACTGATGTATGATTTTACAAGTGCACTTTTTCATCACCATGTAAATTTGTTTATATGTTTACATTGATCTTGGCTGGTAGGAGGCTGAAACTGGACCAACTCTATTTTTTGTGTTCACCACCTTCCTATTTTCTGTATGTTTACCATCTTCCTTCTCTTTCCTCCTCACTGCTTTCTTTATGAAGGGCCTATCATTTGATGCTAAGTGATTTTGATCACTTGATTCTCTTTTTATCTAATATATACTATTGTATTACACTATTCTTTAAGCCACAAGCACGCTTCTTGGAATGTTATACCTATAATTATTATATTGGCAAAGCAGAAATGATTTGAATAATTTGTACTGTTTATGCCTGCCTTTTTATGCTAGCTATACTAATCATTATTATAATATTTTATAATGAGATTTTTTTTGTTTGCTCTGTCTAAAAAATAAATTAATTAAGTCAATAGTAAATATGTTAACTTTTAGTTAGTTAATAATCATATTGTTGTTTGCTTACCGTCTCCATATGTTATAATTTTATTGAAAATTTTTTTAGCAAACATTTGAAAACTCTACCAAATTGTCTTTTGTATTTTAAATGTTTACACTACATAGTTAATCACGGAAGTCCAGTTTTGTGTCATCCATCATGGAACCTTACAGATGAACTGTGAAAAATGAGATAGGGTCAAACTTCATATTGTGGTTGACAACCACTTCACCACATTTGCAACTGTGCTACTGCTGCTGCATGGGTTCCACAGAATCTATTCCTGTTACATCATTATTAATTTAGTGTTCCTCGAATATCATGATTTTGGCTGATGCCTGCGGGTATTTCTCTCAAATGATATCTATCAACATCACTTGTTTTAGTGGAACAGGCGGTGCTACTTATTGTGCTATTGCATCTCTCCAATTAATGGGCTTTCTTGAATATGATCTTCTTTCAAGTTGTGCTCAGTCTACTGTAATAGATGTGCCATTGCTGTTGGATTGGCTTGTGCAGGTTTGTTTATGAGCTCAAGATTTATTATATTAATTCATTTCTAAATATGAAAGGGTTGAGGGCTGGTTTTAAGGACTGCTTTTCCACTAATGCTTTTGAAACAGTTGCTTAATAATGATCATTTATCCATCTTTTAGTGTAGTTAACTTTTAACACTTGAAAAGATCTTTCTTGGGCCAAGTTACATTAATTATTTTTACTATTTCAGAGGCTGGGAACTGATGGTGGTTTTCAAGGTAGACCTAATAAAACTAGTGACACGTGCTATGCATTTTGGTAAGTGGTATAGATCCTTCAGGGAATTCCATGGTATTGCATTATAAATTTTCGAAGCCTTTTACAGAATTGCATTAATTATAGGATTGGAGCAGTTTTGAGGATTGTAGGGGGCCATAACTTTGTTGACAAAATTGCTCTTCGTGGATTTCTGCTTGCTTGTCAATCTGAGGTACCTCAATTACTACCTCCTATATCTTTTGACATATGTTTTAGTTTTGTGGAAGAATGAAATGAGATGATGCATTGTATCTTTGAAGAAAGGAACAGAAAATAGTGATTAAGTTGACCTTGATTTTATTGGGAAGTTTATTGGAAAATGGAAGCAGTTGTATATTTGTTTGAGGACATCTTTTGTTTTTCCTTCAAAATTATGATACGTTTGTCTGAAGCATTATAGTGCATTATAGTATTACATTCACTCTATATATACTTGTTATTGGAAATAATTTGTATATGTTGTAGTTAAACTTTCAATTATATATATATATATATATATATATATATTGTAATTGAATGTGGAAACCTATATATAATTTCCATTCAAAGAAGAAAAAATAGGCATAGGATCTATAATCTGTTGTTGTATTGGCCAATTGCCCTGCTCTTTGTGAAGGTCAACTTCAAGGAGCCTTATCTGCTCCTAACACACACACACACACATATTGTATTTTTCTATATTTAAGCTCTCATATTTGTGATTGTTGCTATAGTCTGCCTATCCCTTGACATTTCCAATAGCATATATTATGTTGAAGCTTTTAAGGCCTCGTTTATCACTTTGCATGAGGTTGGATTGTATAATCTTATGCAATATGATTAACCTTTTTCAGGTGTTTGATGCATACATTGTATTGTATTATAGTTTATCCATGATAGAGATAGTTAAATTGAGAACTTTAAGTGAACTTTCCAAGGACCACATCTCTACTTCTTTAAGAAGTACAATATTATTGATATGTTCTCATAAAAAAAATGAGGTGATACTTATATCTGCTTGCCTACTTGCCTAGTGACTCCTGAATTTATCCTTGGTTAATGGAACTGATTAAACTGCTTATATTTGTTTTTCACCAGTATGGCGGATTTAGTAAATTTCCTGGAGAGCTGCCAGATTTGTACCACTCTTATTATGGGTTTACTGCTTTTAGTCTTCTGGAAGAACCCGATTTGCGACCACTTTTTTCTGAACTGGGGATAACAGGAATTGCTGCAATGGGAGTCTAATTTAGCAGTTTGTCGTCTTGGATTGACACAAATGTTTAAATATCAATCAACTGTCATGAAGAATATAAAGGTTTATTGATTTATTTTCTTTTCAAATTTTGGGGAAGAATGTAAGCTTGCCACCTCATTTAGTGCATATTACTTTATTAGCTAGGAAAGTACTGCGTATCAATGATTTGTGTATATTACATGGCTTTTTATTTCATATTAATATATGTGACTGAGTTATATATTCAAGTAAAAAGTTTTATGAATTTAATTATAAATTAATTATTTGACTGAGTGCTTCCACTTATTATGAAGGGGTGTCCCTACTGGTTAAGGAAAATTGCCACCACTACATCCATGTACTAAACATGCATGAATTTACCCACGTTTTCTAGCATATGCTTGCATATTTACGCTTTCTTGAAAGTTTTCAATCACCCTTCAAGCTCAGTAAGATCAAAATTCTATTTATTAAGAAATTTTGCTTTTAGCCATTAAACTTTGATCAAGCTGTGTTGCGAAGGTTTGCCAGAGTACTCCACTTTTCCTTTACCAAGTTCATTTACTCTTTTACCTCTCAAGTTCGAACACCTATTTCTAGAATAGTGCATTTTGTTGAAGGTGTTAGAAATTGTATACTCCCAAAGTTATGGTTTGCCTTTCCCTTATTGTTATGCACATCATTTGTATGTGACGGATTCATAATGCATGTGAAATTAAGTTTATGACATATAAAAAGGTATTTTCGTTTGTTGTAGTCCTCTTGAGCATTGCAAAAGAAATATTACATTAATTATCGTGGAAATGTAAATAGTTTTCATTGAACATGGAAAAATGTTGGTTTGAGATGTGTCTCATTCACAGGCACGTAAAGTAAAGAAGGAACAGTGAGTGAAACTCTCTTTGGATAAATGCTTTCAGTGCCCTTTGACATGGGCAATTTGGAGAGTAGAATCATCTCATCGATTAGCAACAATAATTACATTGTTATAAAACATATAACCCATAAGTTCCCTAATTGTATCAGACCCACTTCTCAGCATTTGATTGAAAGAAAATAAGTTCCCAATATAGATGTGCATAATGGGGTTTGCAGGTTGAACTCTGACCAGCTGCATCCCGAAACAATCCAAAGAGGAGGGAATAAACCTCCATAACTAATGGGAAATCCATCACCATGTGTAATTAATCAGAAAGGTCAATAAAAACCACATTTTAGTTCTCTAAAGATTATATTGGTATTAGTTGATTATCTTTAAAAAAATTCAGTTTAGTAGGGACTAAAACAAAATCATTCAAGTGTTTAGAAAGTCAACTTGATATTAGGGACACTAAAGATATATTAAAAATAATTACACATTTTGATTCCTGAAAAATATATCTCAATACTATTATTCCATGAATTTATTCTTTTATAACTAATAACTTGTTATATGTTACTCCCTCAATTATATTATGTATATTTATAGTCTGTTGAGTGAATAACTTAAGATACATGTATTAAGCTTTGTAAATTTTGAGAAACTAATTCGAATAAAACATAAATAAATTCAATTACCAATGTATATAGAGGTATATTCTTCAAAGGCAAAATTGTATTAAAAAAATCTCTAATTTAATGTACAGAACTTTGATGGTAGATGATTTCTTCAGTTGTGGAGAACTTAGTAGTGAAAGTCAAGAATCTACAGCACCATGAGAGTAGTGCATAATCTTTCTTTCTTCTTTTTTTCTTGACAACATCTATTGTGATGAAAGCATGATCATCTACCTGATCTCCTTTTCCCTACTGTTGCCCTTTCATACTGAGTTTCTCCTCTGCTTGCTTTAAGAACTTGAATCTTGGAGGAGGAGTTGATGGTTTTACTCTTTTGACCTTTGCTTCATCACTTGCAGATTCAAAAACAGGATTCACAGGAGGAGCAAGGGGAGGAGTGAAAAAAGGTGAAGGGGAGGCCAAAGGTGTCAAATATGGAGTCTCTGCAAATAGAGAATCACTCAAACTAATTCTACCCTTGGACTTATGTGACTCCTCAGATTCCAAGTCCTCCTTCGTTTCTTCTTCTATTGAGAATAACAGTCTTGAAGAATGGAAATTTTTGCCAGTCTGTGTTTGAACCTGTCCTTCTTGGTCTTCATTAAAAGCAGTAGGCCTCAAAGAAGGTGGCCTTTTTTCACTGAACATATGAGATAGGCGTTTCATAGCATTGTTGGAGTCATTTTCTGTTTCTCTATTTATTGTTCTCTTCTTCCACCACAAGAAGTAGTAAACCTCAGCTACCAGAACTAACACAAGACAACCAAAAACTACACCCAGACAAAGACCCACAATACTCAACTTTTTCATCATTATATTCCCAAATCACCCTGCAGTGGTAATTGAAAAATAAAAGCTAGAAAACCTATGGAAGAGACTACTTGGCTATTAAAATCAGAAGCCCAATTCAGCTAAGAGAGATAAAACCATTTCCAGGAGTTCAGATAAAGCTTACTGGGTATTAACTGAGAGTCTCAACCTTCTCTGAATGGGGTAAGAGGAGAACTGAAAAAGCATTTCATCACTTTGACTTAAACTCTTGGTAATTGATACCATGATTACACTGTTTCTTCACCAAAAGCAAACCTAGTAACAATTTTCCCCTGCACATATTTAAAGCCTCCCATAAGACCAGTCTGCCAGAAGCTCTCACTCTCCTGAAAGCAACGCAAGCAAATCATTAGGAAGGAACCTAAACCAAGAAAACTTTTACTTAAATCCCACTTAAGATTAAAACACACTCAGGTGGATCAGTCTCATCATTACCCACAGTTTTTCTTCCATTTTTTAAGGGGAAGCAAAGAAACAAAGATCCCCTAACTATAAATTGTTGAATTAATTTAATTAAAATTAAGATATTAATTAAATAAAATTATTAGTTTTAACTCATAACAATTAAGCAGTATTCCCACTCTCTTTCAGACTCTGCTTGGAACAGAAATACTCGATATTGTGGGTTGAATTTTTCAGCTTTATCTATTTCTGAATTACCATAACTTATTGGGAATATTATGAATTTATCATGCTATTTTTTAAAATAATCTCTTAATTATATGCTGTAAGATTGCTTGCAAAAACCGGAGACAGAAAATAACAGAAGGGGTCCAGGTGAAAGGGTTGTTATACCTTTTATAGAACCTGTATTAAATCTAAAATAACAAAACATAAATCTTAAATAATTTGCTTACCTTAAAAAGCCATGATTGATCAATCTACATTTTAAAAATCCTTAATATCTCCCAGCTTTTAGGCCTATCACGGATAGATCTTACTTGGTTTTTATTTGCTACATAAGTCAGCTCTTTCGTTTTCTTTCTCTTTTACTATAATCTGTCGGCCATATCTTATAATTATATTCAAATAATTAGCTGCCGGTTCTTCAGGATGTAATGGCAGACATTTTGCCATGCTTCTCCTGTCTATGTATTCGATTTTTTCCATGAATGAATAAGAAACCAGAGCCGTCATTCCCTGGATATGTTCAAAGTATCAGAACTTATTTGACCTGAGCATCTCGTATGACAAATTACGAGACAACACACCCCTGAACGTTAAAAGATCCGCATGAGCCCCTGAGGTTACCACTCCAAACAACCATGGAGAGATCGATAATTCTCCTCTGCTCATTACTGGTCATAAACTAAATGGGCAGACTTCTCTTCAATGGTCATAATCCTTTTGGATGTACGTTTGTGACAGAGGGAAGGTGGCAATTTGGATTCTCTCAATTTGTTCTTGTCAATTTCGGAGCTAGAAAGCCTCGCAAGAGTCTGAACCTAGAGTGGATGAATTTCTTGCGGTTATAAATTAGGTAATTAGTATTTATTAGTCTAAACAAAAAATGTACTAGGTATAAACCCTAATATATAGCTTAAAATTATTAGTAATTATCCTATCAAATTGCTAATTATGAGTTAACTATTAAAATAGGTTGGCACCCAAGATAAGAGTGAATTATGTGTTTATAAAAATTTAAGATAAAAACAAAAATTCTTTTTCAAATTAAAAACTTAATACAAAATAATTTTTAATATATACGTATGTAAAACAATATATAACACAATTAAAGTGCAATAACAAGAAAGTAAGGAAAAAGAGAATGCAAACAAAACTAATTCTAGTTTGGCTCCAATCTAAATCTAAGTCTAATCCCCAAGTAAATACTTAATATTTTCCATTAACTTGCAATCTGTTACAAATCTTTAAGAATACTCCCCTTAAAACTAAACTCTCTTCAAGGAAAACTTTTCCTTAATTTTAATCTTTCATCAAGGAATATCTTTTCTTGAAATAACAGATCTTTTTAAGAAGAAAGTACTCACAACAATAAAAGTTTTTAAAAGAGCAAATAACACTATTGAAGCTCACTAACAAGAATAGAGACTTTTGAGAGTATAAATCATTCAAGATGTTTTTCACTTTGTTTCTTGTGAATTTTAAGCTCTTGAGACATATATTTATAAGCCCAAAAAGTAAGAGAACCGTTTGGAGTTAAGGAGAATTTCAAACTTATACAATTTGATTGTTGGAAGTAAGTAGTTCAATCTGTTGACTTTATGGTCATCTTCTATTCTGTAGTTGTAAATTTAAATATTCATAACTCCTTAATTTTAACTTCATTATGGATAAATTATATATCACCGAAAAGCTCTGTAATTTTATTTTCTATCTTAATAAGTTTCATTCCAAAATCCAACTTAGTTGTTGGATAGTGTTGAAAGAGTGACAAAAGATCAAATAACAAATTGATATACATAGCCGCAAATTGATACCCTTATAACTCCTCTATTTTAAATCAATTTTATCTATGTGATATATGACTGGAAAGCAATGGGAGTCTATTTTCATAGAAAATGAACATCATTTCAAAATGCTTACCAATTAGGGAAATATTGTTAAAATTGTGACTAGAGGTCAATAAAAAGTATGATATTCGTACCTAAAATTTTGACAATCAGAACTTCTTAATTGCAACTCTATTTTAAGCATGTGATATATGATTAGAAAGATGTTTAAGTCTATTTTCATATACAATAGGTCTCATTTCGAAATTCCCTCTTATTTGTGAGATATGATAAAAATAGTGATCCAAAGTCTAAAAATAATTCCATTAAAATTCATGTCTCTCTTATCCTTTTGGTCCAAACTTATATTTTGAGAACCAAAATGTATTAAGCCAATAAATGTAAGTTCAAATAAATTTAATAAAATAAAAATGAGGCTATGATAATTAGTCCAACTTACAAGCTAAATACTTGGTCAAATTCATATATCCCAATATGCATATTTTAATAACAATTAGTAGAATGTAAATATTTTTTACCATGCAAATGAGATTTCTATAAATATCCAATTTTGATTGTCTATAATGTTAGACTCTATTCGATATAATATAAGTACGTATATCTCATATAAGGGATGATTCAAGTATAAAATATTATATATTAATGATTGATCAATTAAGCACATATTGATACTATATGTCTAACTCATTTGTTATATTTTAACATTAACACTAAGAGAGGGATTGGGTTCATTTAGATGAGACAAGTTAATAGGCTTAGTTTATTAAATATCAAAATAACTTATTTTAAAATATATGATTAAAAGATTTTTTTTATGAATTAATTAAGATCTTATCAATTATCTGAAGTCTTAGTTTTAGAATATCTCTTCGTTCCACTTTAGCTCTTTTAAAGGACTTGAATATTGTTGGTTGTTAATCTCTCCCATTCTTTACTTGAAGATTTACACTATGGTTATTGCTCCATCAAGTTAGATCTTTTATCTTTTGTATCTCCCAATATCTCTTGCACTTGGTATCAGAGCCACAAGTTCTAGATCTAATTATTTATTTATGTAAATTTGTTGGATTTTGTCTATCCATGTCTATTTATTATATTTGACATATGTCTATGTATTGAGGAAGAACGAACACCTTGATTTTTAAATAATATTGCTGGAATAATACAAAGGTCCTTTGAAATCATATTAGGGTTTTATTATATAAGAAATTTGAAGCATTACGATGTCAGATTCATGCTCAATAAGATTTGAAATTAGAGCCTTTATAATCCAATGATTCCAAATGCAATTATTCATAATCGAAGGGTTCCTTGGAAATTAGCTTAGGGGTTTTACAACTCCAGGGATTCCAATCACATTAAAGCATAAATCACACCGTTATCAAGCTCAAATGCCATGACTTCTATCGTTGCTCTCACAAATAAGTGCGATTTCATTGAAATTGCATTAGGGGTTTTGTATATCTAGAAATTCTGGGTAAGATGATGTATAGAACTCACCATAAATGTGTAGAAAAAAACATTTGGCCTCCATAAATGCAAAAGAAAGAAAATTTCAAAATAAATTGCACCTGAATGAAAGATAATCTTTCAAAATCAACATAGAGGGTTTTGTAGATTTTAAAATTTTGAGCATTTTAACCCCAAGGACAACTAAAAATGCCCTAGAAATTTTTGGGTCTCATGTTGGATCAATATCAAGTTAGGCAACTTGTTTTAGAACCTACCAAGGAGGAAAAAGATGAACAATATATCCTTGCCATGCCTATTCATGCCTTTTAGCATGTGGAAGCGCGTGGACATACTTACAAGGCCTATTTAGGCATAAATTTTAGCTCTCACATTAATTTTTTATTTCCTATTTAATTGTAATTTTTCTAGAAATTTTGAAAGCCAGAAATATGAGTTCTTGAATTTTCAATGTATTTTGCATGGGATTTCAAATAAGTACTCTCTGCAATTTGGGCTAAAAACTTTTGTACATATTCTAAGTGCATCCAAGTATCATATGTTTTTCACACTCAGAGGTAAAATACATTGATAGGCTAAATAATTTTTTGGAGAAATTATGTCTTAATAAATTCAATATTGTATTGAATTTAATTCTAAAACCAACTTCTCTTTGGATTTCGTGAATTTGGTTATGAAAATTATTGTCCTAATTATTTCAAACCTTTAGGGCAACATACCTATATGTCATGAGTGATATGAATTATTGCAGTTAAGTAATTAAGCTAAATTGATTTTCGAAAACCCATGTTTACACCTAAACGGGTTACCTAACTTAAAATAGGCATAACTTTAATGGAATTTTTAGGCTTATAATACCATTTCATAAGCTAATTCAAAGCTCGATGCCTAGGCAAATTGCCATTTGGTCTAGTTTTAAGCCTAAATTCTGTCATTTTCATTAGCTTTGAGACCTTCGAATTTCAAGAAACTTGGTTTTAGGCTTTATACAAAACACTAATGTAGTTAGTTTGAAGTCAATATTACCTTCAAGAATGTTAACCATACAAAGCTCAATATTGTTTATTTGGATGTTCTCTAATTTAAACAAAATTAGAGATTAAAACATTAATTGATTTTATATTATTGGCTGTCAATCATACATATTTTGAAATAACATAATATCTAAAGTATAGGCGTTTGCTTGCCCTTAGGTATAATTAAGTGATTTTACTTGCCGTGATGATTACTTGGGCAATTGACACCTTACAATTGCAAGCTAACCTATCGTGGGACCAATTGTAGGGGTATTTGCTGGTTAATTTAATTGAAACTTTCATTTCAATTAATATTATATAGTTATTGCTGGGTAAATTGCATTGACAATGGATACACCTATCGGTGTAGTGCTGACAATGTGATTTGATATTACTAGTTGAATTGATGTCTTAATATTTCTTGTACCCTATCTATATGAAGATATTAAAGACATTTTGGTTATATGGGTCTTTTGATGTATAATGAGTTTTTTTGTTGTTTATTAGAAGCAGGATTATGATAAACAATCTTGTGAATATTGTTGCATAAGATGAGTTTTTTATAGAGAAAACCTTGTTTTATAATTATATGCATACACATAATATATATTTCATAATTTTGTTACCTTAGCTTTTTTTGGTAGCAACTATCAATAGTGAATACTCTCAATGGAACAAACTATAATGACTTGAAAAGTCCATAATATTTGTTTTAGTAAGTTCATTAATAGCCTTGGCCTTAGGGTAAATACACTTATTATACTTAGCAATAATTCTATTGTTTTTTATAGCCTTTCTTGAACTATATATGTGAGAGAAGGCTTTAATTGGAAAAATAGTGGAATATATGACAGCCACTACGTAGAAGGTCTAGACAACTCAATAAGACTTAAAATAGAAAAAAATAAAAAAAAAGCCATTGACCTCTCCCAATTTGAAATCACTCAATTGAATGAGTATTTGGTGTTCAAAGAACTCATATTGAGGCTTGTGTATATAAAATGTATCCCTTGTCTTAGTTTAATGAGTGAAGGCTTCATAATATACCCAGATAAACAGATAGTCAATGAATCAACTAAGATTGTTCCTTTAAAAGAAAGAACTCAAAGCAAATAGATAATATTCCTATAGTAAATTTTTCGTATTTTGGATTTAGTTGTGAGTTGAATGTAAGTTTACAATGAACTAAAAGCACAAGTCCAAAGTTACTAATAAGAACGGTGGATAGTAAGTTATGTAATTTTAAACTTGGGTTTTCTTTATAATCTTGTTGGGGTGGAAGAATTTTTAATAGTAACTAGATCATCAAATAATGGATTATCCCTTGACTCTAGCTAATTTGAATTCAATGTTGTTAAGTTTGTCCTTCTTAGTTGTTTTTAAACTTTGTAATTCCACCACTAGATCTAATATTATAATACTCTTAAGCGTTGTAAGGGCAATTGTTTAAGCTATAATTCTAGAATGAGAGGTTGATGAGATTAACCAAAGGACATCTCATACTATATTGATTTTTGGACCTATATAGACAATTTTAATGGTCATTTCTTGCTAGAGCTAAATGCTAAAAGACAAGTGGAAGTCTATGATCATTGGAATAACCATTAACATGAAAATTGGTAACCTTGAGTTCTTTATCATGTTTCTGCTATATTATGGTACAATATGTCAGACACTTAAATTTTCTAGCTATTGGCATAGTTTATTTGCAAAACTTATTTTGGTGTGACCAATGCTTTAAATTTGTTTTTGTTTCAATAAGAATTGATCCTAAGTTGTGTACCTATGTGTGAGAGATTTTAAAATTCACATTTGGCTTTTTTACACTAGAGATTGTGAGTGGGTCTTTAAAATCTAATAAGGAGTTACAAGAGAAATTTGGAAAAGGTTTTAAACCCAATATAATTATGACAGTTGTAATAAGGTAAAAGAAATTGATTGTTCCTATAACTTTCAATAGTGTCCATTGAACGCATTCTTGGAATGATTATAAAGTTAACTAAACTTCTGATTAGACATTAGAAAACCTCAGTTGATGATTTTGTGAAATCATGGAATAAGCACTTAATGTGTAGATTAAATGATCTATCTTGGGTTGAAATAAATTTTTTAGTCAATATCATCTTTAATGTGAAGAGGCTATATAAAACTACAACTTTATTTTCATAATGTAAGTTAAATGACATATTATTAGCTTAAAGTGACATTAAACTCTTATGTGATGTTAATATCTTGGTGTCAACCCAACATGATATATCTTTATAAGACCTCTTATGTTCTTGGAATTCAGTTCCATTGTGATTGGTCTTATATTTTTCAATTTGTCACAAGGAACGTCTATTGATTGAGTGCTCATAAAATTCAAAAGGTACTCATATTCCTTTATATAGTGCACCTATTTAGATAGGTGACAGAGACGTCATTTAAATCTCTTGAATCCTTAATGTAATAAGAAAGTACTAAGATGGACAGAAATTTCCATGTGTTTCTACTGTTGGCAACTCGGTGTATGCTCAGGTAAACACTTGCACTAATATAGGTTGTGCTATTACTTTGAATATACTTGAGCAATCTTAAATTCGATTATTGGATAACTACTTAGATAGTTGTATTTTACTTATAAGGTATTTGGAATCACATATTCTATTACAGTGAATTTGGCTCACTTGTAATAATTGACAATCTGTATTCAGATTATGAGATTTGATTGATTATTTGAAATCTATTGTTGTATATACATTTTTATGGCATTTTGGAAAAGCTACTTTATGGTAAAGTATCACATAGACACTTATAACTGTCTCAACTTGTGTATATTTCTTTATGATATTCTAGAGGAACTGTTTTATTAAAAAGTGACATCTGAACACTTACAATTACTCAACCTATGTTTTCATCTTTATGATGTTTTGGAAGAGTTGTTTCATTAAAAAATGTCAAATGGACATTTACAGTTGCATCAACTTTTGCATGCATCTTTATTATGTATAAAAGATTCGTTTTATTGAGAAGTGTTAAATGGGCACTTACAGTTACCTCATATATACCAATGAAGAGTATGTAGTTTGTTTTGTTATAGTTATTTGTCAGAGAATGTGGTCAAGGAAATAAATTTCTATTGTGAATATATTTTAAGTCTTAACCAATGTTGTTACGATAGTGACTCTATTATAGGCTTATCTCAAAATTACAAAAATTTCAGTTGCATTGAACTTTTGATATATATTTCTTGTTTGTTAGAGAGAATATTTATAAATCTTATACTCATATTGAACATTTTGGGTGATTCGTTCACCACAACTAACCTATCTAAGTTTTGAAAACTTCTAACTCTTAGGTATTTTGATAATTTTAGTGTTTTGATTTAGTGGGAGTCTGAGTTGTGTTCTTAAGAAACACTTTGGTGTATTTAGGTGTTTACAACATTTGTTTCCCTAAGATTCGAAGTTCTTAGTTGTGCCAAATTTTTTATATAATTCAAAATTGAAACATTACCAACATTTATAACTTCCTTATTAGATTTATTGTTCCTAATTTATGGTTTTATTTTTGAATTTTCTTTATTTTAAACTCATGTGGTTCACATCGCTGATGAACATACGCTTGCAAATCTATTGACCAAAGGCCTACCTATAGTAATATTTGAAAATCATGTAACTTAAATGGGTCTTGTTGAATCTTTGATGTAGCTTTGATTTAGTAGGAGTATGAGTTGAGCTCTTAAGGGGCTTTTGTGATAAAATAAGACATAAAAAATGTCATTTTGTACTCCATTCTATTTGGATATTGGAACTAAGTCTATGATAATGTTAAATCACTTATTTTTCTATCAAATCTAATGATATTTGTGTGGTTACATTTATGAACTTCACATGGTTTAGTATGTACACACATCCGTGTGTTTGAGTGAATAATAATTGTTAATTTCTATTACTATTATTGATTGACCTAATAATTAATTCATGCTATCCAAATAAGATATTGTTAGAATATTTTAATTATTTTATATGAATTAGCATGAATCATATTATTAGATTAATTTCTTGTGATAATTAGTTGAGCAATTAATATGCATTAGTTTAAACCAAGAATGGATTATATTCATGTTGATTGTGGGTAATCAATTATGAGTTAAATTATCTATAAGCCCACTAGGTAGAGATCTCAACCTACAGCCCAAGTTTATTAGTAATTATCTCTTCAAATTGCTAATTAAGAGTCAATATTGAGAGAGGGATTGGGCTCTTACAGATGAGTTTAGTTAATAGGCGTATTTTATTAAATATTAAATCTATTTCAAAATATATGACTAAAGGGTTTTTATTTTAATAAATTAAGACCTTATCAATTATCTGAAGTCCTAGTTTTATAATCTCTCTCTTCCTTCTGCATTAACTCTTTCAGAGGACTTAGATATTGTAAGTTGTTGATCTCTCCTGTTTTTCACTTAAAGATTTACATTACGGTTACTACTCCATAATAGGGCTGCACAAGTGCCAGGCTAGGCCGGGCTACTGTTAGACTCGAGGCCTGGCCCGGAATTGTATGAAATTGGAAAAAATAGGCTCGGGCCCGATGACCCAGCCCAGTTGACTTAGTGATATTACCGGGCCAGGTTAATGCATCCGAGCCAGGCCGGGTCTGCATGTATTGTTTCTAAATGCTTTGTATATAAAATACACAAAAAAGACAGAGAAAGCAGGATATGCAGTCTACTAAAAGAGGTGGAAAACCATTATTACTTTCCTATACTAGCTCCTACAAACAATTACAACAATGAAGTGTATTTTGTCTAGAAAGCAAATATACTCAGGATTTCTTGGCTAGTAATTCATAAGTTACTATATCATCCATTGACGAAGCAAACCTTCCAGCACCTATGATAGGAACTATGTTGAAGATTGGCTTTGCACCAGTTATGACCTTCTCGGTCATTTCAGCAAGTTCACAACATGCATTGTTGAACATGGACATCAATTCCTCCAATGACACTTGAAGGCCTGCTGAGATACAGAATCACAAATTCTGCACAAGCAAGAATAAGTTAGATTGTAAAAGGATGACTAGGCTGATAGGCTCTGAAAGAGAAGTGAGAGTAGGATAAAGCTTATCTTTCCTTTAAAGCTTATGTACTAATTTTATAACTAAGCCCAAAGTAGTAAAATGTTGCTTCCCTTTCATTTATTAATTTGTTGATGCTCCTCTGCTAAATCACCTATTCCTAGGTGTGAATATTCTACTTAGTTATGTTTTCCTGTAAGAGAGAACAAACTCCCAAAATTTGTTAGGAAGGTTAAAGATCTGAGCATGTTAAACGATTAAATTCACATTTTATGTAAACAAACATGTAAACTATCTGGATGCGGGAAAAAAATTTGTTAAGTGAAGAATGCAAAAGACCTTTATACTATAGAAGTTATAATTTCTACCTGATTATCATACTACCCATGTACTTATAGTCACTAACTAGTGAAGGTTTTAGGGGCAAGTATAATTTTACTAAGTAAAACAATTAAGTGGATGTACAGAATGCACAAATTTAAAATATGATCAGGAGTTTAGGATAATAGTTGAATCAAATGTTAAATGGTACATCAAATTTTAACAAGGATACTTACCATTACATCCTCCTAGGCAAAAGCATTATCTGTCATAACTTTGCCAAGTAGATAGATACAAAACTTTGAAAGTTTCAGCATATGTGCCTTAGACAGAGGAAATTGACCATTATTGACATGATCAGTTGGAACTTGGAAGGGAATCAGAACATATCTTCACAGCCAGCTCATTTGTAGTAGACAATATTACAGTACATAGCTTTCCATGAACCACACATTTCTAAAGGCAAGAATCAACCCAATTTTCATGCTTAAGAATCCAAGAATAATTTGGGTTTATAGAAGACGTTTCACTTATGGTCTCAATTGTTACTCCTATGTTTTCTTTAACATAAAGAATAGGCTTTACTTATACACTAGCTTTGCAAAGCCAAAGAGTAAAACCAACCAAAAAAAGGAATTTATGTGATGCGGACAACACAAGGACAAGGTTATGCAAGAATACAATGGATACTCCAATCTCCAGATTCCCATTCCCTAAAAAGGGAATTTAAATGAGACCACAGACCCAGATGATAGTTTAAGTCTCAAATTATAAAATACCAAATAGATGTCATCCATTTCTTCTTTTTTCTTTACCTCTTGGGCCTCCACTGCATAGATTCATTGTAGAAGGGTCAAGCCTCAATTGCCCAGCCATGTGAAGTATACCTTCATGCAAGGTTGCCTGAAGGAAAAAGAATAAGAAATGACTGAAGCTTAACCAGATAACAATTAAAATGTGATAATATGAATCCAAAAATAAGGTATGAATAGGACATGAAAGCAAAGCCATCACTTCCCAATGCAGTTGCATTATTCAAAGAGCACCAGAAATTAGTCTTGACTTCCAAGTCATGTCACCCTAAACTAATCAAAGATGCGAGAAAAATAATACATGTTCAAGTTTTTAAAGAATAGATAAAGGCAAACCTTTATCTAATTTTAATTAAGCACAGACTCCAGCTTAAATAAAAACATTACTCTAAATGCTTAAGGGTCAACAGAAATTACTTGAAAAACCTCACATATATTTCCTTTGGTCATTTCTTATACAGAGCTGCATTCTTTGATCCATTCACATGAATTGTGATGCTTCAACAGTTTAGTTACTTGACAGCAAAATAAGCATGAGTCATGACACAGAATATTTGACATTCATTGACCAAAGTTAAACACCCTATATAACTAAGAGCACAACTATTGACAAGAAACATTCTTCTTTTTTCTGTTAAGTTCATTTCATCAAATTTAACAACACAGAGTAAAGGCTGGTCCTAAATTAACTTGAATCTAGAATAGAGTTATTGCCATATGCCTTTTGAATAATTGAAAAAAATTTTATTAATTTGTTTTGAAAATATACATTGTTTTTTGACACAGCTGACAAGCTTCAGCTGCTTTCTGTTGTGTTATGAACTTCACATAGGTCTCATTTGCCATAGAGAACTGAGACATGTCATCAATGTAAAGATGAATATAGAGAACATTCTCCCAACCAAATCCCAAACTCACTAATTGCAATTCAATTCTCCCCAGAACAACCATAAGATCTTCCTGTAAACCTACTCCAAAGAAATTGGCCAAACAACTTTAGTTCTATAAAAGAACAAATTAAAGAGGAAGTAGAAGAGGCTACTGAAATCATTGAAGACAAAATGAAAAAGATGAAGAATTAAGAACACTACATGAATCTTGCAACCAGCAACTCAAGGAGAATGTGCTCTTGTTTTTTATTGTTGAAAATCGAAATTTATGTTTTAACCCAGCAATTACATCAGCGATATAATATACAGGCTTGCATATGGCTTTATATCTTTCAAGGCAGTGATGCACTTCAATTACATTTCCTAGTTTCTCCATCACATGTTTATTGTCTTGCGATCTTAAAGACTCAGTATCTGCCTTATTTTCCAAATCAAATGCCAAGGGGTGAAGAATTCCGACAAGAGGAATGGAATCTAAGTAATGCATCACAACTTGATATTCATCAAGCATAATGCAAGCATTCTAAAATTGTAAAAATCATATCGCTGACAGAAGAAATTTGCAGAAAAATAATTATCATAAATTTAAAACAAAACAAGTAATAAGATCAAACTTTTTTTATTAAAAGAAAAAGTCCAGATCAAATTCTCAAAATCACTTGGATCAAATGCATTTTGAGAATGAAAGCTCCAAAGTAGCAGATTCACTACATGGACATAGACTCCATATATGTATACTGGATTTCATTACATAAGGCAAGAAGAATGTACAAGGCAAAAATAGACAGAAAGCATACGTACTTTCATTCAATCAAAAGAGTAATGATATAACTTACAAAAAAGAGTGGACAATCAAGTGTTAATGTTTCATATTCCCCTCTTTCACCACAAACATTAATTCCATACAACCTGCAAAGGAACATAAAAAATGGGAGTTTGGAAACGAAAACATTAAATCACCTTAAAATGCTACTTTAAAAAAATTAAGAAAAAAGAATTTTACAATTTACAGGAACTTTGACATACTCTTTCAATTTGTGCAAATATGAATTCAAGGTTGCAATATCTTTGCCCAAATGCTTTGTAAGGTTGAAACCCATGGCAGCAACCTAGTAATGTATATAAAGCATTAAATTCCAGAACAATAGCTATGGAACAAACATTGATGTAGTAATTAGTAAACAAAAAATAGCAGGAAATGGGTTTGCTTTCGTTTTCTTGGCACACATATCACTTTTATAAGTTGCTGCCTCATAATCAGAGCTAAAACCAGCATCACTTTTATGTTACTATAAGTCTATAACTAATGTAATCAAATGCAAAAGGCCTTCAAACTCTTATAAGTCAGAATTTTAGTATAGCTAAGTCACAACCTGAGCAGCAACAAGAGTACAAAGAAAAGTCCAAGTAGCCCTTCAAACTTCATAAATACCATGTAACAAAAGGAAAAATTAGAATTCATTTGATTATATGGATTCAGCCTAAAAGAGAAAATCATTGAACAAAATTAAAAGAGCATAACAAATGAAGATATACCTTTTGGAAGTGACCAACATTGTTAGTGTTGTCTACAAGATGTGCGGCCTTACAAGGTTTGAGTATGGACACCAGTGGGCAGTGGCATACACACACAAAGAAAATCAAGCATTAGTTAGTGTAATGTCATTAAGTTTATGCCAAAGTGAATCCAAATGTTTAATGGAAAATTATATCAACTTACTTTAAATTTTGCTAATAAACCAACTTCATTGTCAATAGATAATGATAGGGCAAATGAAGACAACACAGACTAATGGGAATAACTTAAAAAGTGGCCTCACAATGTTGCCTTAGAAATTACTGACATTATACCAATAACTGTTCATAACATACATTAAGTGTTCATAAACTGAAAATAAAAAAACACTAAACTCCAATAACTGTTCATAACATCTCGTGTGTAACACTTGAATCCCTGGAAACATATGTAGAAATTAAACAAATTGACATTAATTTTTATAACTTGACAATGAAAAGAGAACTTTAGATATTAACTCACTAAGAGCTTGCCAGATGCAACACTTTCGAATTCTTCAAACTGGTCAAAGTCACGATCACCAAAATTGGAGTCTCGAGGGGTTAGCCAATCTTGGGCACACACAAGTGCCTTAATCATCCTGGGTGACAATGAACTCCTAAACACATCAAGCACTCGTCCACCAGTGCTGAATGCTGATTTGAAATGACAGTAGACACTAGCATGGCTAAGATATCACGTGCAAGCCGAGAGAGTGCTTTATATTTTGATGAATTTTCTTTCCATTATGCCAAGATATCAAATGCAGATTCATCATCAAGTACTTTAGATTCTAGATACTTCTCTAACTCCAATTTCTGGTCTACACCAACCTTGACCCTCTTTAAAGACTTCCATTTATCCTGTGGACCAAAGGGGAAAAAGTCTGGGTCAACTAAACCTCTAGACTCTGAAGTGTTTGAAGTTACACTTGAATCTCCAGGGGTTTCAACTGATCTTGGAACAACCATATCAAAATATTGTTCATCTAGACGATGCAAACTATCTTTGACCCTTTTCTTCATGCTCTCACATATTTCAGGATCAGGGTACATGTCTTCAAAGATGGCATTCACATATGCAAGCTTGTACCTAGGGTCTAATACTACCCCTATTACAAGCAACATGTTAAGGTTTTCTGAGTGACCCCAATATTTTTCATACTTACTTTTCATATTATGAGCCATTTCCCCGATAATTGGATTCTGATGCATGGAACTTGCAAGTAAGAAGGTCTGAACATGTGCAATTTCATGGAAGCATGTATTTTCTGTCACATGCAACAATCCTGGTAACCTCAATGTCATGTCATAAAACACCTTCAAAAACTTCACAAATACAACTACATTACTCCAATTTAAAGCATTAGGTGGACCTTTTCATTGCGTATCCTCTCTAAAGTGAGCATTAAACCCTTCATCTTCATCCTCCATTCTATCAAACACCCTCTGGAACTTTATGACATGCTCCAACATCAAGTAAGTGGAGTTCCATCTGGTTGAAATATCCGAACACACCAAACTTTTAGATTCAATTTTTTCAGTCTTCACAAAACTTTTAAATCATTGCAATTTTGCAGGAGAAGACCTAGCGTATCTCACTACATTCCGAATGGTAGCAATAGAATCGTGCAAATCCTTCAACCCATCGTTTAAAACTAAATTTAAAATATGGGCACAACACCTTACATGTAAAAAATCTCCCCCATATACCAACCCATTCCAACTTTTCAAACGTTTCTTTAAATAAGTAACTGTTGTGTCATTTGAGCTTGCATTATCAATCGTCACTGTAAACACCTTTTCAATCCCCCACCCAAGCAAACATTTCTCAATGGCTTTTTCTATGGTGTCACCCCTATGGTTTTCAATAGGACAAAAACTTAAGATCCTCTTTTGCAACCTCCAGTGCTCATTAATGAAATGAGCTGTGAGACACATATAGTTGAAGTTTTGATTTGATGTTCAACAATCAGTTGTCAAACAAACACGATTACATGAGTTCTTCAATAAAGCCTTGAGATCTTTACCTTCCTCAAGATAGACTTTGTAACAATCTCTAGCAACAGTCATTCTTGAGGGAGAAGGAAATCTACGTTCAAATTGATTCAATAGACTTCTAAACCCATACCTCTTCACGGCTCGAAATGGCACCTCATCACATATCACATATTTAGCCACAGCTTTTCAGCACGCATCTGCATTATACGTGTGTGGGACCAATATTCTTGGCTGAGATGAACTTGGTGGGGTCAAATAGGCTAACATGGATTAGGATGTCTCATAAGCCCTGTTGGGATGCTTCTGACATCTCCCTAGGTGTTTTTTAAGGGAGTTTGTGCCATGTTTGTTAGGGTCACAAGCATATGAAGCCCCACAGTAATTATAAGCAACTCGAACCTCCCCATTGGTCTCTTCTAATAGGAGCTTTGTAAAATGCTCCCACACACCTGACTTTCATGGGGGAAATATTCTCTTTTCACCTACTGCAGTAAACCCCACTGCAGATACAGATGTAGATGTCAGAGCCATGGTATTATCATTAGGTCTTGTATCTATCAAGTTCAGGTTAGAAGAAGGCACGTTGCTGGCTTGGGATTGGCCTTATCCTGGGGATTGTTGACTACTAAAATCCATCTATCCAATATCAAGTAAGACAATAGAACATTTAACAGAATATTAAACTAGAAGTTTATAGCTTAAGTTTAATACTAAAGCATGTACTGGGGTTTGAAAACGAAAAGAGCCTACCATAGCAAAGAGACTAAAGAAACAAGCTAACCATATCATAGCTTCGATCAATATAGAACAATAAACATGTTTGATTCCCTATATATGGGGTAAGGAAAGGTAAGGTAAGGTAAGATTATAGCAGCAAAGCAGCAGTGCTTAAGATTACTTCCATATAGACTTACATGAAAATTACCATCCACTATGGGGTAAGTTACAGTTTCATGCTCAAATTGAAGATAAGTAAGGCCATTTTGGCATCGTGTCTATCTAGACTAAAGTTAATTACAGAAATCATATAGCCCAAACTCGGAGTTTCTTACTCCCAATGTAACAGCAAATCAACAACATAAGTAAGACCCTTTTGGCATAGGTTAACCTCTAACATTTTTTCATTTTTTGGTTCCTTAATATATAAAAGAAGGAAAAATGAAACATAGAATTAAAGTAAAGCTCCCATTCCTTACAATACCATATTAAAGCTGTGGAGTTATGTTTTTAATCCTATACAATTATTAGAATTTTTTTTAAAAAAAAGTGGACAACTAGCATTATTATTCAAAAGAATGAAACAAAAAAAAAAAGTAACATGAATGCCATAAGAATATAAAATTTAGCCAAAGTTGGAGATGTAACATATTTTTTGTCAACTACCATACTCAACCTTCTTAGTCTCTGCACTAACTTTTGTCTATCTCTCTTACTAGTCCAGTAGTCCTAGCACCATAAACTTGGCACCCCATTTCTTGTCAGAAGCTTCTCATTCAATCTCCCAACTATTCCTTAACTAATTTGATCTCAAGATGCATGAGACTTAAATCAGGGACAATGGAGTCAAGATTGAAGCTTTAGACTGTTCCCCTTACTGTATAAAGAGACAACTAATTGAGGACTCTCTGCTAAATGCCAGAGCTAGTAGTCGACTACTGAGTTTTACATAATCAATAATCACTGTGGAACTATTTATACCTAATCATCCAAAATCTCGAAGCCAAAACTTTCAAAAACTAAATAATTTGTTAGTTAGTGGTTACTCTAATTTAACCTTACATAGTTTCATATATCATTCGTTCATTCGTTAGTTAGTGGTTACTGGTTACTCTGATTTAACCATATTAGTATCACAGTATCACTAATAAAACCACAAAGTTTGAATCGAATGGTAAGCAGTAAGCACTAAGCAGGTATAAACTATAAAGTATGCCGGGAGGGAAAAACAAAATCCTACTCATACCTTCACAACAGCAAACGCCTTCGTGCAACGACAAACGAACACAGAGAGACAGCGGTGACGACAAGTTCACTTTACAGAAAGACTGTCTCAAACCGGAAAGGAGAGACAGAGTGACAGAGTCAGTGCAGTGAGAGTCAACAATCAAGAATTCGAGACCGAGAGAGTTAGGTTAGGGTTGCGAATTGCGATTCTGCAAGTGCAACTGAGCAAGCGTGAGCGAGACTGCGAGAGACAGATTAGACAAAATCGTAAATGATATACAAAATAGAAAATCGATAAAAAAAATTAAATAATATAAAATTAAAATATGTATGTTGGGTCGGGCCAGGTCTGGGTCGATGCATTTTTCTTCCCAGCTTCAACCCGGTGCCTCTAGTCCTTCGACCCGGCCCAGCCCGAATTGGCCGGGCCAGGCCGGGTTCACCAAGTTCCGGATTTTTTGTGCAGTCCTACTCCATAATGTCTAATCTTTTTACCTCCCAATATCTCTTGCATTTAATATATGTGCAAACTATAAAAGCTAAGGTTGTCAAACTCGCAAGTTTAGGTTTATTCATTAAAGAAAATAGACTTATAACATAAACTCGTAAGAGTTTACCTCTGTTAATAAATAATTTTCAAAATATTGAATTACATAGTAAAATTAAAATAAACATCTTTAAAATCCAACTATTTGTTAAACTAATGAAGACATTGGTTAATTATTTTCTAGATTGACTGCAGTTAAATCAATATATACATATATATATATATATATTAAAAGATGTAATATGATAAGTATTAACAAGTAAATATTAATAATTTTAAATTTTGATTATAAGATAATCATACAAGTAAAGAAAATCAAATTTTTATAAAAAGTATAAGTGTTATTCCATTATTTTAACGATATATAAATTCTTCATTATATTTGGGTAAATATATCAACTAACTAATATGTAAATTTTCTATTACCTTAAAATTTTGATTGGTTTAGACTAAAACATCCAAAATTGTTGAGAGTTTCTTATATTAAGCCAATCCAATCCTAGCTAAAAAGAAAAAAGTTATGTAGGTAAACATTACATATAAGTAATAATATATAACAGTTTATATAAAATAACAAAAATGATATTACAGCTGAATGGTGTTGAGTGCAGCGCAGGTTGACAAGGGTTCAGGAAGCGTATTTTTTTTCATAGTAATGGAGCATGCATTAAGTAATCATCTATATGTAACAAATACAACAATGTAGATGAGTGGTCTAGAGCGACTTGCAACGTATACAAAGGCAAATCAACCAACACGTTTTTGGATGAAAATTTTCCTAATGATGTTATTAACGATCATATATTTCGATGTATATAGGGTTCAAAAGAAGCTAAAAAGCCCAGAAAAACTTACAAGTGTTTTCAGTGTTCTCTCTTTCAGTTTGAGAGGAGAGATGAGAGTTTGAGGAGTAAAGACAAGAGTCTGAACACAAAAATTGAGACAAGATAAAATTGCATTGTTATAGGAGGAGAGTCAACTAGTTAAAAGAAGAGAATGCATTTAAATTCTCTACGTTTAAAAAGATTTGATCCATATAATTTTTCTTTAATATTTTAAATTTTAATAAATATTCAATGATTTTAAATACTTTTTTAAATTTTAAATTATTAAATTTTTATTTAATAATATATATTTTATTAAATTCATCTACGTTTCAAAATTCAAAGGCAAGAAATTCAAGTTCCGTACACATTCTCCACGTTGTTTTGGTGAAATTATTCTAAAATGATAAGGTTTTGGGAGTAAATGTTGTATGACTTAAACAAGTAATGAATTAACGATCATGTGGCCCATATATACTATATTAATAAGACTATTCGGTGCATGTGCGTTTGTCTAACAAATTAACCAATGAAAAATATTAACAATTAAATTAATTTTCTTATTGGATGAGAAAATTAAGAAAAGAGTAATTTATATATATTAAAATGATTAATTATCTCCTTTTTTATCAACATTATCTAATTTTTTAATTCTGATTTTTATATACTTATTTGTCCAAATAATAATAATAATAAATTTTTAAGTATTATGAGAATACAAGGGACATTTTCTGTCGAGTTTTTTAACCATCTCTCCCAATTATTATTATTGTCGTTTTCTGATATTCGACGAGGCATTACCACCGCGACTTATTAATGCCGTATATTGGGTATGCAGTTACGAGAGTTTGAAAAAAAAATTTTTTTAAAATATATTCTTCCCTTTGCGGCATCATTTACTGTAATAATTTTACACCAGAGGATACTCCCTTGCCATGAGTCCCTGCATTAACCTTTTGAAGAAAAAAAAAAAATCAGTTGGTCTAAGCTGCATCATTTAGTCAAACTTTTAAAAATTTAATTTAAATTTGGATTAAAAAAATTAAGTTCATATTCTAATAAGATTTTTAATTTTGGCATTTAATTATATTTTTGAAGTCGGACTTATTAAGTTAATCAAATTTTTAAAATTATAATCAAGTTAATTTATTATTTAAAATTTGATATAAATAACATAATTAATTATTATTATTACTTGTAAAATTATATATATAAATTATAAATATAAATAAATTGTTGTATTGGTCTAAATTATTTAAATAAAAAATATTAATTTTATTTTTTACAAAGGTATCACAATATACTAAATTTTTTTAAATAATAATATTTTTATTAAAAAATTTATTTGAATTTTTTAAACTTAGGCCGCTTTAAAAATAACTTAAATTTGACCTATTTTAAAAATTAAACATTTTAAATTGAACTTTTTTATGTTTAAATTTTATTTTTTTAGGATAATCAAACTTTTTAAGTTATATTCAAATTTAATTTTGACACATTTATATAGTTATTCATGTAGTTTAATTAAATAATTTTTTTATAAAATAATTTAATAAAGACGACTACACTGCATAAACTACTACTGTGTCAGTTAATATTTTTTCAAATGATAGAGGAAATCAGTTAAAAATTGAAGTAGGTTCTATTCACATATCAATGATCACCATAGCTAGTCATATAATATGCAGTTGTTTGTGTTTCCTTTATTGAGATGTTAAAAAAAGTCAGAGCAGCATGAGCACAGGGTCAAAGCAATCGATATAAATTTGAATTGAAACTGAAACATCGCTGGGACAACCTGTCTTCTTAGGTTGATTAGGTGCTTCTATAGAACAAACTTCGTCAACCATTTCTTAGATTTAGAACCCATTGGACTTTGAATTCAACACTTACACCTGCGTATTTACAGGTCGAAATGTGAACATTGTTACATACAGACACAATTCTCCCATGTCAGAGCGGAACTGGAAAGAAAAAGCTACCAACAGCTATTGAGAAATGGAAGGCTGCTATAAAAAAATTCAGTAAATTATATTATTTCTCCTCTAAGATATGTTTAAGTTATACCTTCCTCCTTTCTATTTTAAAATTTTGTACTAACCTTTCTAGAATAGAAAAATGTGTTATACCACCTCCAGTGCAAGATAAATTTCATTTACAACTATTTAAACCAAAATTCCCTTATATATATATATATATATATCACATATTAAATATATATTTAATCATATAAAATACTCTTCAAATTTAGAACAAATAAAATTTATGATGTTCAATATAGTTAAGAACATTGAAATAAATGTTTAAAGAAATATGATTTTTAAATAAGTTATTTATGAAATTATATATATACTATTTATATAATAGAGCGAAAAATCATGTAGTTTAAGCATCTCTCATAAAAAATTAATAAAATCATTTACTGTAAAAGATTTAATCCAAAACGCTTTGGTCCTTTATCCATAAATTTTAGAATTTTAAAAATCAAAAAAATATAGCTTTTTATTAAGTGATTTGTAAAACAAACCTTTACTAATTCAAATTAACTAGATCTAAATAAAAAGCTAAAGGAAAAAGATAAATTGACTCGGCCAAACCAAAGGCAGTGTGAATACTCTTTCAATACTTTTTATTTTAGTATTTAAATATACCCACAATGAGATCTTGTGCCAGCGACTTTCTTTTAAAAGAAATATGAAATGCTAAATTGTTATGAAAATGATATATTTTTAATAAAATTTTACATGCATTCATTATTTTAAATACATTAATACATTTAATTATAATATAAAAATATTATTATTATAATCATATTTTTATATTATAATTACTTATAAAATAAGGTCTTTTTTTTTTTTTTCAATTTAATTCCAGAGACTACCAATCCTTAAAAAAAACCAAAACAAAAAACAAGGCACGTGACCAGACGAGACGACACCTTCTCGCCTGCCCTGCTTGCTTTCTGTCAAGCTCGTGTTTCTTACTCACAAGTCCGACAACTTTTATCAAACACATTCCATGCATTTTCTCACTCTCCTTCAAAGAAAAGTCTCTGATCTATCTATCTGGCGCCTCCCTCTCTCTCTCTCTCTCTGCCTTTTCCTTTTTTACTTCCCTCTCATTTGCCTCCACCACTTTCCTCTGTTCCTCATGCAACTCTCGCCCTTTCCCTTTCCCTTTTTCTTTCCCTTTCCCATTTCTCTATTTCGTGTCGTGACTCCATTTCGTGCTTCACACAGAGAGAAATTAATGCAGAAATTCTAGAACTGAACCACCAAATATTACTAACATCTCCATCTCATTCACACATGATTTCTCATCCTGGTGGTTCCCCAACAGTAGCATCATCGATCCAATTCAACGTCAGCGACAACAACCATGCGATCCCCTCAGGTACTCCATAATGGCGGCGACAACCGTTCTCCAACCCCTCGTTTCCATTCCACCGTGGCGGAGCAGAAACTGCGTCGTTTCAACTCCCTCATCCTCGTCTTCCGCCTCACCTCCTTCTCATTCTCCTTTGCCTCCTTCGTCTTCATGCTTACCAACACTCGCGGCTCTGATTCTCCGCACTGGTACGATTTCGACACCTTCAGGTACCCCTACGCTACTTTTCCGCTTCCAACTTCAAGTACCAAATGAATGGGTTCTAATCTAATTCAAGTTGATAACCAAATTGAGTAAGCTAACAATTTTCTGCTTGAAACATCAGAGCATTATTTAGCTTTAGTCTCAATAATTACTGTTTCCGATACGAAGATTAACTTTCACATTCGCTAATTTTGAGAAGAAAGCTAAAAGCGTTAACAATTCTGAGAGCAAATTGGTAGTTTACTCATCAAAATTTACAGCACCCAAGAGCTTAGAAATGGAGGGAACTAATGCAATTGTAGAGAAAAAATTTTTTCAGATTTGTGCTAGCTGCGAACGCAATAGTGGCACTTTACTCTCTCCTCGAAATGGGAGCGTCGGTGTGGGAAATTTCCAGAGGAGCCACTGTCTTCCCTGAAGTCCTTCAAGTCTGGTTCGACTTCGGCCATGACCAGGTCAAAATTTCAATCCTTTCCTTCTAACCATAAACAAACACGCGCACTATCAATTCTCTACCATCTCTGAGAGAGTGATGGTGGAGTGATCCTGTGTGTGCAGGTGTTCGCATACCTCGTGCTGTCGGCGAGCGCGGCGGGGACGTCGACGGCGAGGACTCTGAGAGAGAAGGACGCTTGTACGGTCAGCAACGCATTCTGCGTGCAATCAGACATCGCCATTTCCTTGGGATACGTGGCTTTTCTGTTCTTAGGGTTCACGTCCTTGCTCTCCGGCTTCCGGGTCGTTTGTTTCATAGTCAGCGGTTCACGCTTTCATCTCTGACTGACTGTCTTTCTTTGTTTGTGCACGCAACGACGTCGTTGCACGTGCACTTCATACAGCCATATCCTTTTACTGTATACACCGTGCACTGTAATTTGGACTGAGGAAAGGTGTGAGCCCACTGAAGGTGATCCTAGCATAGCTTGTGCTATTTATGATCACAGAAGCTCGAATTGTGCAAGCGCTTCCCACTTCCCAGTTACTTTTATATATTTCAACTTCATCTATATTTATTTCTTATTACTATTTGTAACTTAATATTGAAGAGAATATCTATGCCTTTCACATTTGTTACTTCAAATGAATTTAAGTTTACACAATTAATATTTGATTATTGAGTGAACATCATCATCCTACACCCTCTACATATATACAAGTACATTAGAGTTGCGCACTATGATATGATAGTGTGTAGGTGTCGTCTATTGGTTTGTCAATATGAGCTTCAACATTACGCGCAATCAAGTGATCTTGACACAAGAGGATACATTGAATTGGACAATTCATCTAATTGCCTGCTCTCCAACCAAGATATGACAACTGCCTAATGCACATAAGAAGATCAATACACAGTGTAGAGCTAGACTTCTACTATCATAATCACTATTAACTGTCAATGTTCCATTTCGGCTAGCTTAATTGATTCTGCAGAACAGTTCTTGCTAAATTAGCACCTTATCATGATGCCACGGAACAAACTGAAATATTAAGCAAACCAATTATAATCAATTTGCATTAATTTTTAAAGATTGGATACAGTAAAAAATCTTGAGTAAATCTAATTAACAAAAAATTAGATTAAAAAAATAAATATAAATAAAAAAAATACGCATATTTGAAGTCAATATCTCCTAAGACTATGTCCGACATGATATGTCGTTTTGTTACTTATTTAGCCTATCAACTTAATCTTTCTTTCTAAGAATGATGACAATCCAAAAACGTAAGTGAGATGACACTAAAGAAGCATTTAACTTCAATGACAATTCTGCTGACTGAGCTTATAAGAATCTGGAAATAGGTTTCTTTCTTCTATGGAGACAGAACGAATATATCAAATTATATCATGGAATATACGGGTAAAATACAGCCAATTCCACCA
This sequence comes from Delonix regia, assembly GCA_037074485.1. Lineage (NCBI taxonomy): Eukaryota > Viridiplantae > Streptophyta > Magnoliopsida > Fabales > Fabaceae > Delonix > Delonix regia. The sequence goes on from CM073449.1 coordinate 12,562,481, forward strand.
TTATACCAGTTATTATCAGCCACACGATAGAAAACAAAACACCTAAGTCCTGAATAAATGCCCAAGCAAATTATATGACTAATACAAAATCACCAGTTTTCATGCATAATGGCCAATTCGATCCTCTTCAGCCAAACTGCTACTTTCTCAAAGAAGATACAGAGGACAAAATCACAATTAAAAATATAATAATTTTCCAGAAAAGTGGGAGTCAACATTACATTATACAAGAATGAAATAGTTCAAGTTCCTCAGTTGGATATGCCCCAGAAAAGGAGAAACAAAATGTTTATCTATACGTGTATCTACCCGTTACAATGACAAATTAGGTGCCACATAACTCGTATCTGGCCAAATTCCAGAACGCTTACAGGAAAAGGTTGTATCCATAACTTTAGTAAGTAATAAGCTAAAATCACAGATCGATATATTAAAACAATATCAAAATAGAACCCAAGAATATAAATATACTCAAAGCATCCCATTCTCACAAAAGAGAATAAAAAATAAAATAAAATAAAATCACACTCCTGTACAAAAGGAAATGCGCAGGCCATGTGCTACTTATCACTACCTTATATTTCAACCCAACATTCCCACAGGAGCACAATGTCATACATTCAAATGAGTGTGATGGCCTCTGAAATTTAAACTACTGTTCATTCAATCACAAATAAATAAAATAAGTAAAAGGAGGACAGAAAAAACACAAGTTAAAATGTCCATCCTCATCTTTATATCAAATTATATTTTAAAGGTTTTTATATCCTCTTAAATTTTCGAGAGGTCATTTATTAAAAAAAATAAAAACAAAATAGAAAATGTAGAAGAAACAGAGGGAGTGTACAGAAAAATAGGCAACAAATACGAGCAAGGTAAAAGATAGGCAGTGTATATCGGCATGTCACATCCTTCCATGTCATCAGCTAATTCTTCACCAAACTACATATCGTAGCTTTTGATTACAAGCCTAGAGGGACCTACATCATCATGGAGTAATATCTTGTTATCTTTCTGGATGAAATTTCCATTTTCTGCAGAAAATGAACCATTATCATATTGGGCTGGCAACCAGCACAAAGCCCTCCATTCCATTGTAATACACAACCACTTGGCATTCTTTTCTTGAGGTAACTGTATCTAACGATTCATCCTTAAACCTAATCTGGCATATTCAGAGTCATGATCTCTGCATCCAACAAGAGCTGCTTCTTGGGTAAATCTCTTAATTTCCTACCTCAAACCTGTACTACAAAAAAGTAAACCAGAAGTGAAGTCAGCTAATGAAGCACAATAGGTGATCTCATTTAAATCCCTCATCCAGTTCTATTCAACCACATTTTTCCTTTACACATCACTGCAAGTACCAGTCTAGGTCATCCTTCAACAATATTGCTTTTAGTCAAATTATTTTACTACTCCGCATAGAGGCATACATCCAAATTTGCTAACATAACACAAATAATTATCTATTATGTTGACAAAGGAATATCTGTCGTATCCTAACACAGAAATCAAGCAGAAAGTTACTGAACAGGGCTAACAAACCAAAAATCATTGCTCAATTTCAACAATTTCGATTAGTTCAAATGAGATAATTGATTAGTAGGGTTCTAATTCTTCTGAATTAATTTTCACAAAATCCAGTGCACAAAATTTGTTCCAAATTGAGTATATGTCAAAGGTCAAACAAGTACTCCCAGAAAAGAAAACACCTCAACCATCTTAACAGGGTCATAAGGTAGTGTTCCCTTCATACAAATTTGATGCGCTCCATAAACACCATCAATCAACCCCTAAGCCCTAGAATGTACTTAAAATACTCAAACCATGACAACCTTGAAACAGTTTGTCAAGCTTGGTAATAGGCTTTTCTCCAATGTTGTTTGGGGCATATCACTGCTATTTAACATAAAGCAACAGATTTTTCAAATATTAACAATGAACCAATAAAATAGAACAGTTAAGTGGATAGGCAATATATATCATAAGAAGAATTAAACAAATTGGCATATCAGACATAAAATTACATAGATAACAGAAAATGTAACAAAATGCAAAGTGAACATCTTTAAAGGAGTAAAATGGTTATACAAGGGTCAATGAATGGCCAATGTAATCTGACAATCTAAATTAACAAACAACTCATTTAGTTGCTGCCACGTACAAATTATTGGTGATGCATTAGAAATAAATCAATAATCACCAAGGAAATAAGAGTGACAATTTGATAGCTGTGCAGAAGTACTCGTTTTGGTTCCAAAGAGTTGTGAATGAAGCCCTTTTCAAGTTACTTTAGCATCCGAAATTGACAACTGACTGGCAACTATAGATTTCAATATAGGAATCATTAGACACCATAGTCAATAGTTAAATTACCTCAGGTAAACCATCAGAATGAACAGGGGTAAATGGCAATTTCAAAGAGGTCACCATACTGCAATAAATTAAATCGGTGTCATAGCCAATTACCTAGTATCCAAAACACTTGTTTGTTCTTTTGAATCGCCACCATATTCACAGTTTCCACACCAGAGAAGTAAAAGAAAAAGAAAGAAGGCATGTCTCCTCAGCGAAGCAAATAAGGCAAAAATAGAAATTCCAAATTTGATAAATCAAATTTTTTTCAGAAAAACAGATACATCTCGAAAATTTTAGGAAAAAGTAATACGATCGCAGTGGGATTCGAACCCACGACCTTTAGATCCGGAGTCTAACGCGATATCCACTCCGCTATGCGATCACTTGTTGTAAAGACATTCATTCAAAATTTCTATAAGGCTTTGAAACCAAAATCGTATTCCTTCTTCCGACAAACGAAAAAAATTAAGCAAAATATTTTTTCCAGAAATAACTCAATGAGATCATCGTCATCTACGAGGAATCAATATGAGAGAGCTAGCACAGATCGATCATTATGAAATGATCCAAGAAAAAAACGTACAACGATCTTATAAGAAAACCTACCGTGTAAGAGTAAAGTGAAGGAGCCAGTACCCTCAGCGACGGTGCGATATGGGAAAAAGCCAAGGCAAAGACACTGACCGTTCCCCGACGACGAGAGATCTCACAGACGAAACGGTTGTATTCGAGGACCTGGCTTGTCGCCTCACGGCTCCCTATTGTCGCATTGTGGATTTGGGAACGGGATCTGTAAAGTGCGTCTAATTCGTGGATTCGTAGCTGTAACAGACAAAACCTAACCAACATAATTGCGAGGTGGCCATGGTTTAACGGGCCCACCGGCATAAAATGATATAAGAGTTCGTTTACTTTGTACATTGTTGTTTGGTTTAATATTTATTTTTTAAAAAATTAATTTTATTTTTTTAGATTTTTGTTTACATAAAAATAAAAAATAATTAGTTTTATATTAAATAAATTATATATATAGTAAAAATTAATTTTAAAATTAAAATTTTTAAATATAAATTACAGTGATATAAAATTAAATTATATTAAAATAAATTTTAAAAATTAAATTAATTTAAAATTACATTAATTCGTTACTAATCTAAACATATTTTTCTTTTACAAGCACTTATAAAGTGACGAGGGGGGTGAGCGGCCAATTATTAACTTCCCATTACATCATTTTATTACTTTTAAGTGATGAGAGAGGTGACCGGAAAATTATTAACTTCCAATTACTTCATTTTATTAATAAAAAAATTCTTAGTTATACAATTGATCCATATAATTAATTTAAATTATTTTTAATAAATTTTATTGTTTAAAAATTTTTAATTGAGCCAAATAGTATGAAATTTTTTCATTAGACCCTCAACGTTAAATCTCTCCATATGTATAGTAAGTGTATGCTACGATATAGCATATCAGTTACATGCAACAGAAGCCACGTCACCTAACATGTGAGTTGCAAGGAACCTGGATGACAAGCCGTATTGTATGGCTTGTGTATACATAATTTTTTTATATTTTTTTTTGGTTGAAATTTTTTTTGCCAACACAAGCTACACAGCAATAATATTGTGCGGCTTGTGATTCAAGATTGAGTTGCAAAGTGATTTTTTTTTTTCTTTTCTCTCCTCACCCCCTGAAAAATAGTACTCAAAGCCCTGAAATAATGAGCAAATGACATTTCTACCTCTCATAAAATATAATAAAACAACATATTTTTTTATTTCCTCTCATGACAATCCGATCAAACTACTCCAGAAATTGCTTATCATATTTTTCTTAAAGCCCTCGTCATGATTATTTGACAGTAAAACCTTTTAGTTTTAAACAAAGTAGTAACGCTAATTGTCCAAGTGTTATATCGAGAAGACTAGATTGTTATATAACCACTACTACTGGATTCAAGCTATAATTAGTTGAGTCTGATGCTCCACTGGAAATTCTCAAAGATTGAGAGGTGGCTGATTTCTCTTCCATTGGAGATTGATATGAAGAATGGTTATCTCAGAGTTGTGTTATTAAAAGCATCCCTGTCTTTTATTGTAACAACGAAGACAAATTAATTTAGGCTAGAGGGAAGAAAGGTTGTTATGAGCAGGGTATGATCAGTGTGAGATCCTCCCATCAAATCCCAAAATCACGATGGATTTCCCTGTGGAATCTGAAAGTTTCTGCTAATATTAAGAACCGTGGTGTCAAATATTTCCCCTTTGTTTCTCCACAAAAGAGCTGAAAAAACGTAATTTCATAGTGGGAGATAAATAAATGAATTATTAGCTAGGAAATAGTATTTATTTGATGAAATATCTAATGCAGTTATAATTTTGCAAGTAGAGAAAATAACATATTTTCTCCAAAGTCTTTTCTTAGGTACTTTTAAAAATGAGTGAAACTGGATTTTATATAAGTAAAAAGAATTTTTTTATATAATGAGTCCTCGTAACATAGGATAATTATTACACATTTAAAGTACATGCATATTTTAGTAAATAAAATATTCGAATTATTTTAAATGGTAACTTCTCACTTCTCAACTACTCAAATTAAAAAATTGGATATATTTATAAAATATCATTCTCTTATCCTTTCAGTCAAAAATATAATAGGATAATTATTGACAAGATTTAGACTGCAAGTTGGGGCATCTACTTAATAGACTTGTAAGTAATCCAACCTATCACTGATTACCCACAATTAACTTAGATTCAATTCATTCCTAGTTTATATCAAAATTTAATTGCTTAATTAATTGATTAACCTAATAATAAATTAATATTAATTCACAATATTTGTTATAAAATAATTCAACAGTCTCGCACTTGGATACATTAATTGATTATTAGACAATTAGTTAAACAAATATCAATCAAAAAATTAAGCAACCAAAATATACATAAAACCATACAGAGTTCAAAAAGAAAACATCAAAATGTCATTGAATCTGGTAAGGAAACAAATGATATTTATATAATTATAACATAATATCATTGAATCCAATAAGAAAATAAATGATATAATTAAAATGTGAGGTCAATATCTGAACTAAATGGATCATAAAATTAACCTTTAATATGTCATCTTACAATGCAAAAGTCCCTTTAAGGACTCAACTCATACTTATATTATACCAAGATTACACAAAAAATTTAACGACACCCATACGAGATACATGATTTTTAAATACTCCAACGAGTAAGCCTTTGGTCAACGAATCTGCAAACATATGTTCACCAGAAATATAAATGAAATGAGTTTGAGATTCAACATTTTTTCCTTTAACAAACAAGAACTTGACATCAAAGTGCTTTGTATGATAGGAATTCCTGTGGTTTTGTGAAAAGTAAACAGCAGACAAACTACCGCAATATATGATTAGAGGTCTTGATATAAAATCAACAAAATGCATGCTGGATATTTGTTTCCTCAACTATATGGCCTAGTAGGTAGCCTTATAATAAACAATATATTTTACTTCTATAATTGAGGTAATTGTGATTGATTGCTTAGCATTTTTCCATGAAATAACTCCTCAAAACATCATAAAGATGTATCCTGAAGTGGATTTACTATCATCAATACAAGATGCATAGTCAGAAGCAAAATAGCCCACGATCTCTAATGAATCAATCTTCTTGAAAGTCAACATATGATGCTTTATATCTAGAAGATACCTCATGATTTTCTTTGCAGCCTTCCAATGATCATGGCCAGGATCAATCAGGTGCCTGTCAAGCACACCAATCGTAAAGGCAATGTCCGAACATATGCATACATAAGCATACATAAGGTTGCTAACTACAGATATATATGGAATTCTTTCCATTACAATCTTTTATTACCATTTTAAGGACCTTTTTGTACAAATGCAGCATAAAGGGTGCAAAAGTGTATGTTGAACTTTTTCAGTACTTGATTAATATAGGTTGCCCGAGCAAACCTAAAATGCCATGTGATCTATCGCGATGAATCTAAATTCTCAAACAAATGAGGCTTCACCAAGATCTTTCATATCAAAATGGCCTGATAACATATGTTTGGTCTCATTTAATAAACCCACAGAATTATTGGCTAATAGAATGTCATGAACATAGAGCACAAGAATTACAAAGTTACCCTCTTCAAATTTCTAATAAATGCACTAATCTGTGATGTTCTTAATGAATCCAAGCACTGTAATAACCTTATCAAACTTCAGATACCTTTGCCTCCAAGCTTGCTTCTGTCCATAGATGGACCTATTTAGCTTATAAACTAAATGTCCTTTCCCTTATTCTACAAATCCATCAAGTGGCTTCATATATATGTCATCATGCAAATTTCCACTCAGAAATGCAATTTTGACATCTATCTGGTGAAGTTCAAGGTCAAATTGTACAACAAAAGTCATGACCACCCTGAGAGCATTCTCAGTAGATACAGGAGAAAATGTCACTGTATAATCAATGCCATTTTTTTTATTGTAGCCTTTAGTTATGAGTTTGGCTTTATACATTTCAATTTCATCATCTGCCCTTCTCTTAGTCTTAGAGACCCACTTGCAACCAACTAGTTTATGTCTGTCTGGTAGTTCAGTAAGTACCCAAACATCATTATAATGCATAGAAGCAATCTCGTCATCCATAGTAATTAACCACTCAGATGAATGAGGCCCTATTATTGCTTTTTTAAAAGAGATAAGGTCATCAACCACATCAAATTCAAAATCTTGCAAGTAAACTATATAATCATTTGGAAAAGCAAGCCTGCAAACTCTTTGATGAGACCATCTCAATTCAACAACTACCTCTAAGGGTGGACAATTAGCTAGAGCAGCAGGTGCTAAAGCAAAACTGATTGCAAAAGAGGGAAAATCGGCCAATCGTGATTAATTGTTGTTGTTTTAAAGGCATTGGGCAGGTGTCAGCCCCCATACATAGTCTTACAACTTTTCAGAGACCTATGTTTTTAGTAAACAGTCACCCGAACCTGGTTACTGTGACTGCTTTAATGATGAGGCACCATTCTTCCAAAATTACAAGCTAGTGCATATATTTATTTATGCATATACTTATCATATGAAATTGGAATATATGTACATAGATAGATTTTATCCACATAGCGATTCATCGCTCATTAAGGAACAAGAAATTTGATTTGCAAAATCTTCTGCAAATTATTCAATGTCAAAATATGCTAGATTTTCCCCAGTAGCATCATATAGATTAAAGTGACCACGGAATGTCAGTGAAGATGAAACAGGCAAAGGTAAGGTGGTATCTTCTATATGCAGATTAATGATCTTAGGCACATTACTCCCACTATCTAAGTCATCCTTAAAATAAAATGTTTTATCTAACTCAATGACTTTAGTAGTGTAAGTAGGACAAAAAAACCTGCTTCCTCTCGATCCAGTGCAATATCCAGTGAAGAATCCACTGATAGTTCTAGGATCAAGTTTCTTAAACAAGAGATTATACGATCATACTTTTGCTTTACATCCCCATACTTGGAGATGTCTTAAAATAGGTCTTACTATAAAACAATTCATACTATGTCTTTGGAACTGACATACTTGGGACTTAATTCAAAATATAGACTGCAGTCTTCAATGCATCACCTTATAAAAATTCTAACAGGGAGCAATGACTGATCATGCTTCAAACCATATCCATTAAGGTACAATTGCATTTTTCAATAACTTTATTTTGTTGAGGAGTGTCTGGCATTGTATACTGAGCTTCAATCCTATGTTCTTGCATAAACAAGGCAAATGGACTAGATTCTTACCTGTTTTAGTATACCTGTCATAATACTCACCTTCTCTATTAGATCTCTCACATTTAATAACCTTATCAGTTTTCAACTCAATTGCTGCCATAAATGCCTTGAAAACATTTAATGACTCAAATTTCTCATGCAATAAATCAATCCACCCTTATTTAGAATGATCATCTATGAAGGCGATAAAGCACTTGAATCCACCTATGACAACTGGTGTAATAAGTCCACATATATTTGTATGGATTAAGTTTAAAATGTTCTTAGTCCTATTTGCCCCTTTAGTCCTAGCTCTAGCGAAAAATTTTTCCCTTATTGAATTAACACTTGTCTCCAAGTCAAAGAAATTCAACACCCCTAGTATATCCTATTTGACCATCCTTTCTAATCTCTCTCTAGATTTATAGCCTTAACATTAATGCCACAACATAAAGGAACTTTGATCAAATCTTCGATGTTTATACCGTATTACAACATTAATAGGCGCACTTTGGAACAAAATTAGACAAGGGTTCATATTTGAGTAATACAAACCATTCAACAAAGAAGTAGACCTAATCACAACCAAATTAAAGAAAATATCAATATTTTCATTTCCTTGCCAAAATGAATAGTTTTGTTTATCCAATACAGAACTAGAAATCAACTTCTCCTTGAAGAGGATACATAAACAACATCATTTAACAATAAATAATGTTCAGATTTTAAATTTAAAGAAACAGTTCCTATGCTATCAAATGCTATTAAACTTCCTTCTACTCTTATAATGGTCCTTTCTTACTCACTTGGCGTCCTCTTGTTTATAAGCCCCTACAAGGAATTTATCACATGAACAGTCGTACCAGAATTCAACCACCAAGAATCAAGTAAAGTTTCAAAATTGTTGGATTAAAAGCATACTAGAGTTAAGGAACATATTAGACCTAAAAGGGCAGTTTCATAAGAAGTACCCTCTCGCTCACGCTTATTCTTCAATTTGAAGCAACATGATATCTTGTAACCAGGCCTCTTGCAATAATGGTAATCACCCTTGAACAACCTCTTCTTCTTACCCTTATAATGTGTCTCATTCTTCTTGGCATAAGATTTCTTACCACTAACTCTGCTATTGTGCTTCTTTCCTTTCTATTTCTCATTGCCACCCTTACTACTTGAAACCTTGAGAAATGTAATTAATGTTTTGAGTGTAAGAGATGACCTTCTTCAATGATTCTTCCTCTTTAGTTACTATGGAAATCATCTGATCAATGTTCCACTCATCTTTTTTAGAATTATAAGTGGTCTTGAGAACCCCATATTCAGCAGGGATAGACTTTAACACTCTGTAAACTAAGTAATTCTCTCCTAAGTCTACATTATATGATTTCAGCTTATTGTAGTAGTTAATAAGCTTCATCATAGGCTTGCACACACCAAAAACCTTATCATAGCGCGTATTATCCAATAGTGAAAGATAATACGCTATCTAAATCTTCTCAAATTTCTTGAATTTTATATCAACAACCTTTAGATACTCTACGGTAATTTCCTTCTCAGGAATGCTTTGCCTAATGGTCTTATCAATTGTGAATTTCATAACCATCAAGCAAATCATATTTGATTCATGCCACATGTTGTAATAAACTCTGTCAGCAGCATTTGACTCAATTATGGGCTCTGCTGGTCTTAAAACTCTTAGAGCTAAATTCTCCTTAGTGATTGTCAAGTACATGTCAAGGGACTCACTCTAGTTAATATAATTTGTCCCATTAAGAATTTTCACTTAAGATAGTTGTTGGAACACAGAAAGTGATGAAGCTAAAAACAAGAAACATTAATGATATGAACGTAACATAATTCTGAAACAAAGTTTCCTTCATAAACTTGGTTCATGCAACTATATACAAGTTTATTTATTGCAATCCTGCATCCCAAACTACAATAAACCAAGAAAAAACTCATTCGTGTCAAATGGATTTAACTCATGAAAACAATCACGCAAAATGCATTCATTACTTCTGTATCGATAGGATACAAGAAAGAATGAAGACACTTAAAGTTATTCTATTAACAAATCAAAAAATAGGACAAAGTATATTAACAATGTCACACCGATAGGGCATGTCCAATATTTATATAAACAAAACTCTCTTAACCTTGCTTGGTGGCTAATTTTACCCTTAATAATTATTTAAGGGTAAATTGCAATAATTATGAGTCATAATTCATAATTACAATAATAGAAGGAGCTTCAAACTTAATACCATCATGGCTGAGCCCACAATAAATGGACACTTAACCACAAGGTAGAGTATCTTTATTGTTCATAGATTAATTTCAAAATACAAAATAGGAATGAAATTAACAAATTATGCAAAGAAATCCATTTTAATGTACATAACAATAACCAGAGAGAGTGAACAACATATGCTACTATTTATTGCACATAATCGATGTACAAAAATTTTTTAGATCAAAATATTATGTTTATGCAAGACTTTTAGACCCAACATTTTAAAGAAAATTTAAAACTCACCCTTTTAGGTCCCAAAAAAAATTTGAAAAAATCATAGAAAAATAAGAAATGGCAGGTGGGAGAAAATTATAAAAGTTTAGATAGCAAAGTCACAACGCACGAGTCACACACGCATGGCTTGTGACTAGGATTTGCTCTAACGCACCAGAGGTCATCCCTAACCTTTGACGGGTACTGTATCGAGTCGTTCAACTCGATTCGTGCTCCAATCATACCACCTAACATTTTCTTGAGTATTTTTTTGTTGTTTTTGGTACCAAACTGCTCAGGATCTTAAGATCTACAAAACCCCTAAAGTGAGTTTGACCAAGAACGCACCATTAAAGAGCATTTTGGATCGAAAAGATGTGGGTCATCTTGAGTTGGAGCAGCAATGGTGGGCGAGAATTTTTTCTCTTTATGTTTAGGCTCTGTTTCAAGCACCATATTGCTTAAGAATACTTGATTTATGAAATACTTGTGTTAATTTTGACTTAACCCCTTTCATTTGATCCCTATTTTTTGTTTCGAAAAATAGTGTTTTAGATGGGGTTTTCTTGCTCAGCCATTAAAAGAGGCCAAAGTCATGTTCATGTGTTTTAGATGTGTTATAGCTATGAATAAAGGCATCCCATGGTTTCAAAGTTTGGAAGGATATATGACAGTTAAATCACAAATAATAAGCAAATATCAACCCAAACAAATGCATGTGGACTAATGGATCAACAACTCTTATGGCTAAACATACATAAAAAGATGTTCAAATTAGACATTTTCTCATCATGAGAAAGAAGCAAATTGTCAAAAGAAAATTAATAAATTCACTATAAAACAAATAATCAGATCAGGAGCCAACTTGACTCTAATACCAATTGAAAGAACATAATTCCATATAATAATAGGAGATAAATACATAAATCACTAAGTATGAAATAACACTTACTTGATGAAGCACCTAATGTAGACATAATTTTGCAAGTAGAGAAAACAACTTGTTTTGCCCAAAGTTTTTTCTTTTATACTTTTGAAAATAAAAGTTAGAGTGGATTTTAATTAAGCAAAAGGATTTTTTTTTTATCATGAGTCCTCAAAATATAAGAAGTTATTATATGTTCAGAGTACATGTATATTTTAATAAATAAAATATTCGAATTATTTTAAATGATAACTTCTCACTTCTCAACTATTCAGTTCTAAAATTGGATATACTTATAGAATTTTTTTTCTCGTATCCTCTCAATCAGCAATATGATAGGATAATTACTGACAAGATTTAGGCTGCAGGTTGAGGCATCTACCCAATAAGCTTGTAAGTAATTTAAGCTATTACTGATTACCCACAACTAACTCAAACCCAATTCATTCTTGGTTTATGTCAAAATTTAGTTGTTTAATTAATTGATTAACCCAATGAATTGACATAATAATAAATTAATGCTAATTTACAATATTTTTTATAAAATAATTCAATAAGAGCAGCAACCGTAACAAACGAATTCTAATAGGAAAACAGTAACAAAAGTTTCTGAGTTAAAAGATCCCGTGATAAAACCTTATTGACTTCCTCCTTTGAAGTAACAAGTCAAGGTTAATATTAATGGTTGTTATTATAACACTACAAGAAAGTTAGGTTTAGGTGTAATTATGAGAGATCATATTGACTCTAATTGATTTGTGCGGCTCTCTCTACAAGACTTCTTTTACTTTGATGAGTGAAGATCTAGCACTCAAGAACGAGATCTTAATGGCACTTGATTTTGATCAATTGGATCTCAAAGAATTTTTTTTTTAATCTAATAATCTCTCCTTAATAAATGTTGTGAAGAATTACCCAACGTTCCACTGTGCTGGAACACATTACTCATTTCAATTGTTGATTACCTATTTTCATATTTAAATCCCCAACTATGCTTCAACTCAAGTTATTCTACTTCATTCCATTTCATATCATATCATTCCATTTTGGTCATTCTATTCCATCCTCCTTTAAGCTATGTTTGAATAGATGGCTAAGGAGGGAGTGACAAATAATGGAATGGCCAAAATGGGTTGGACTTATGTTTAGATTTTTTTAAAGGTGGAATGGAATGGCAAGGGAAGGACACTAAGACCCTTTCTTACAATCTAAAACCCTAATTTTTGTATCCTTCCAAATTGGGTGCTCAATGATGGAATAGAATGGTATAAGAAATTAAATTATTAATATATTTCATATCTTATTACTAATATACCCATCATCTACTAAAAATTATTTCAATTGTTACAACTTTATCTAATTTTTATCATTATGGTTATAACACGTCTTTTTTCTTTTCTTTTCTTTTTTCACTTAAAATTTTAAAATAACAAAAGAGAGTGAAAGAGTCTACAATGTAAATTAATTTTATTTATTTCTTTTAATTTTTTTGGTCAACGACTTTTTTTTTTACTTTTTAAGTTTGTCTTTTAAAATTTTTTAAAGCAACATAAATATTTCATAATAAATATATTAAACAACAAAAATAGATTAGATAATTAGTAAATAAAAAAATATATGGACATGAGAATAACATAATATTATGTAATGAATAATGACAAAATTATTAATCATATATTTATATTATAAAGAATAATATTAAAAAAATAATTAATAAGTCATTCTATTTTATTTATTTTATTGTAACTTTTAAATAAAATTAATAAATATCTACATTTTTTAATTAAAATTTTTAAATATTATATATACTCAAATTATTCCAATTTATTATATTCTATTCCATATCATTAGATTGTGTTTTATATATAAGAAGAATTAGAAAAAGAGAGAAAAATGGTGGAAGGAAGATAGTTACTCGTGTTTGGTACGATAAGAGAGACATTCTTGGGAGACTGGATTGTTAATCGTACAAGCAGGAGACTTCCATTGGACAAGGCAGAGAAAGGTCCAGCTCTCCCTTGGTTATAGGTTGAAAATGACATATTTGCTCCTCTATTTTCCTTTATCACATCCACCTGTCCGTACACTTTCTGCTTTTTGAATATATAATAAGGACGTTATAAACTTTGACCATTATTTCATTTACTATCCATTACTATTGTCTTTATTTTAAATATATTTTCAAATTTTATTTAATTTTTTTATTTTTATTGTACCAAACAACATATTATATCAAAACTTTTTATTTCAATCCGTTCTTATCTCATTTTTTTTTCTTTCTTTTTCAATCTACTTTTCATTTACAAAACCTTAATAACCACTTCATTTTACCTTTTCTTATATCCCAAACATAGTGTCAGCGTCTCCAACATAGCCTTAAGGCCATACATATCTACTATTTATGAACAATTACACAAAGGAGCAATCAGTTCAGAACATGTTTCATAGCTACCAAACCCAACATCCATATTTCGCAAAGAAAAATTCTTACGTTCCTTAAAGCCGCGATACAATGCGAGTGTGTTCAATGGAGTGCAGCACATCAGCCAACAACTGCATTCGATTCTGGCCGTACACGTGTCCATCCCATCCCCTTTTCACCAAGTCCTCCCCTAATTTAACCGCAGCCTTCAACGTCACCTCGGCGCTCTCGTGAGCCGAATGGATTATGCGGAGCTCCAACGCCTCCTTAGCCGTGAGCTTAGCCGCTTTCATGACCACTTCATGGCGAGCCGCTGGTGAGCCGATCTTGGCCTTGACGATGGTGATGAACCAATCGGCAAGAACGAGCTTGATGTCAAGCTCGCTCAAGTAGAGAAACCCCCTATCGCTCCTCATCAGGAGGTAATCGTGGCTCAAGGCGAGGATGTAGCCGCCGGCGGAAGCGTGGCCGGTGACGGCGGCGATGGTAGGCATTGGGAGGGTTATGAGATCGGTGACGACGGATCGGAGCAAGGAGTCAATGAGGACCGTGCGGTCTTCGTAGGATTCTGCAGCTTGGGCCCAGGCAAGGTCGTAGCCGTTGGAGAAGAATTTGCCGTGGGCGGTGGTGATGAGGGCGGAGGAGGACGAGGCTTCGGATCGGACACGACGGAGAGCGGAGCGAATAGCATTGAGAAGTGTGGGGTTAAGCCTGTGTTCATCGTTCCCGGTGAGTGTTAAGATGAAGATGTTGCCCCTCTTCTCTAAAGAACACATTTTTTAGGTCCTTCTGGCTTGCCAGTCTAATCCGGGCCTTCTTAGCTTAAGATGCTTTGACTGTGGAAGAGCATGAAGTGGATGCGGTGAGGTTGAAAATTCGTACGCAATTTTGTAGTATTTAAATAGTTAAATAAAAATTTAATAATCTAAAATTTTTAAATACAATAAATTTAAATTTTTGAACATAGAAAATCTAGATTTGGAAGAGCAGGTAAGGAGAGAGAATCAGTCGCTGTACATGCCATGCCCATTAAATTTATTTTATTTTTGTTGTTAAATTTTTTTTACTTTGGATATGTGCTATGTAACGCAGGATTTGTATTGGCAAAATAGATTACATGATCAACTGTAAATAGGAATACTGTTTTGCCTTTTTTTTGTTTGTTAAATATTAATTTTAAAAAAATGTTATCTTAATAACCAAACAAAAATATAATAGCAAATATTTTAGTGTTTATATTTTTTATTTTAAATTCATATTATTGCCATGTTAATGTATAATTACGCCAACAATATTATCTCCTAGAAGATACCAAAGTTTAGATTCTCTCCTGTGTCTAGCATAAATGAACATCACGTATTTAATCATAATAAACAAAAAATATAGTGCACTACCTTATTGAAAAAAAAATTTGTTAGACTTTATATTTTATGCAAGGAAGTCAAAGGCGAAAGGCGCCATTAAGGCGTTAAGCCTCTGAAATACTTAAAGGCAAAAGGCGCCAAATAGCATGAATGAAATAAGGTGTTATAATATAAAAAATGATAAAATATACTATATAAAAGAAATAAATAAATACTCTCATCTTTGTAAAAGTACTTAATATATAAATATATAAATTAACTATTTAAAGTTGTATACACTAGTATGGAATTCAATAGAAATTTGTATTATTTAATGATGAGGACTTTAACTGCTTTGATATTGAGCAAAAAAAATAAAAGAATAAAATGCAAGATAGTAGAAACAATCAACAAAAAAATTTCCCTTGGCTTTTGAGAGGCCAAGAACTCTCTCTCATCTTCCCTATGCCAAAAATGTCTATTCCATACTCCTTTTCCCACTTTAAAATCTACTAATTCAATCCATTATTTCTTTCTTTATTTTAACAACTCACTCCATAAATTATTGAATACTTCAGCTCATAAAACCTAACTTCCAATGTTTCCTATTAAGTAAATTATTCCCTTCTTAGTTCACTAAATTATACTTTTCTAGTGAATCCACTCTTATTCCCCACTATCTAAATCATTCTCTTCTAGCTTTCATATCTATAATTATCATTACTTTCATGTTCATCTTCATTGAATTTTCATGGAAGTTAAGTTTCCACCAAGGCATAAAAGGCGCTGAAGATAAGCCGGTAGAAGAAGCTCTCAAAGGCACCAAATAGCGGCGCCTGGCAAGTGCCTCATTGAAGGCCGTGAGAGGCGTTGTAGCCAGAAAAAGGCCTCGCCTCTGTGCCTCATACAATTAGGTGAGCGCCTTTAACTACACTAATTTTACAATCAATATTTCATCAGCAAATATCTTGTTAACTAAATTATATATAATAATAATAATTATTATAATAATAATATGTGTTAAGAAATAAAATAATAATATCCAAAATAATTAATATTGTATGTTTATCAATTATGATGACTTTTTTAAGAAAATTTAAATTTTACAAAATTTAAACAAAGAAAAAGACAATACAAAAGACAAAAGACCAAACCTTGCCCCAATCGCGAACACATGAATTTCTTATGTTCACGTTGTAAGTTTCTAATTCCAATTCCCCGTAACGTCACACATCAAATTGTATATAAAAAAAATATTAACTAATTTTGACACACTTATGTAATAGTTAATTTGATATATCAGTTTTAATAAAATTATTTTTTTAATAGTTCCTGTTCTGTTTTTTAAATGATTCTATTAAAATTGATACACCAAATCAATTGTTATATAAGTATATCAAAACTAACTAATAATTTTTTTATTGTACATAAGGAACAAATGGTCTTTTTACTTACTAATTCACATCTCTTCTTAAATAATTTGATAGAAAAACACATTTTAAATATTTATCAGACGATAAAATTGACAAAAGTACTAATTAAATAATTTTACCAAACACAAATTGCTTCTCTTCCACAATAATTTTTATAAAATTCTATTTAATCGGAAAAGCTATTTGAAAATAAGTAGAAAATCAAGCTAACTTCAAATGAGCTCACGACTGTTCTTAAACCATACCAGCAAGGTTTCTCATTGTATTTGGATTTGAATTTAAACGACTCACTCCCACATCCTTCCCACGCTTTCATCCTCTTCAACTAGTAATCACACATCCAAACACATATTTTTCTTCTCCTTTAAACCATTTATCTCTCTTCTGGATTTTTCTTTCCAGTTTAGCTATGGCAGGTCACTTTCAAATGAGTTGGTGGTCTTAAGTTTCTGGAGAAATCAACTACCAACCATTTGCAAAATGCCGAATGACGTAGATCTTCATTAGTAAGTGCCGAAAACAAAAGGCCGAAGAATGATACAAAACCGATTTAGTGCCCATTTGCCCATTTTAGGCCGGTTCGTCTGCGAATCAATCTATATTTTGATCCTCTAGTTTTAGGGAGTCATTAAATAATGACATAAAAAAATTAGTTAGTTTTTAGTTGAATTTCCCCATTTGATTTGATTTATTTAGGAAAATTATACTTTTGGTCTTTATAATTTCACTTAACTTTTAATTTTCAGTCTTTATATTTTAAATATTTATAATTAGGTCCTTAAAGTTTACACAATTTACAATTAGCCACTATTTTCGCCATATATATGAGTCAATTTTGCTTTAATATATATTGTTGTCTTTTTTTTTAGTATAAATCATAGATATTTAGAGTATTAAAGTAGTATATGATTAATTATATTAGCAAAATTTAATATAATATTAAAATGTTTATAGTGGGGACTAAATTAAAACTTTGTAAAGTTTAAGGACATAATTATACATTTTTAAATTATAAAGACTAAATTAATAGTTGAATAATATTGTAAGAACTAGAATATTATTGTTTTTAACCATAGTCAATTTTATAAAAGAGAATCCATTGGCGCCAGGACTTTCACCTGGGGGATGTGTCTTTTTATTGAATTATTCAATAATCTAAATTTTAATAAATATTTTTAACAATTTATAATTTATTTTATCTTAAGATAATATAATAATTACTTTTTAAAAAACTTAATTTTTATTGAAATTAAATTAATATTTTAATTTTTATTGAAGTCTAAACTATTATATTTTTATCGAATTATCAAGATTTCGACACCCGCAAATAATTTATTTCCATTCTCATCTCATCTCATCATATGTCTCGCAGCTCTCCATTTGTCTGATTAAGTTGGTCGTAGAATGGGAATGGGCTGCTTTTGCTTCTCTTTTAGCCCTATTTTGAGATGTTGGTGTTTATTTCTGTTTTTGTTTTCTGTTGAATATACAAAATCTTTAACAAAAAAGAAAAATAGCACCACGAAATTTCAATATCTCCCCAGAAAAAAAAGAGGCTTTCTAAGCTAATTACTAATTAGCATATGGGAGTCCGGATTAAAAGTTTTACATATTTATTATAGAAATTGGGCCAAGTCCAGTCCATACATACTTACTATTTATAGACAATTATATAAAATAAACTATGAGACGCTACCAGCAACGAAACCCAACGACATCCATACCGTGAGAGGAACAATTCTTGCGTCCCTTAAAGCCGCGATCCAGTGCGAGTGTGTCCAATGGAGTCCAACACATCAGCCAACAATTGCATTCGGTTCTGACCGTACACATGTCCGTCCCATCCTCTCTTCACCAAGTCCTCTCCTAACTTCACCGCGGCTTTCAATGTCTCCTCGGCGCTATCGTGAGCCGAATGGATGATGCCGAGCTTCACCGCCTCCTTAGCCGTGAGCTTAGCCGCTTTCATGACCACTTCATGGCGAGCCGCCGGTGAACCAATCTTGGCCTTGAGGATGGTGACGAACCAAGCCGGAAGGACAAGCTTGATGTCGAGCTCGCTCATGTAGAGAAACCCCCTGTCGCTCCTCATGAGAACGTAATCGTGGCTCAAGGCGAGGATATAGCCCGCAGCGGAAGCGTGCCCGGAGACGGCGGCGACGGTAGGCATAGGGAGGGAGATGAGGTCCGCAACGACGGATCGGAGCAAGGAGTCCATGAGGACCTTGCGGTCTTCGTAGGATTGAGCTTGGGCCCAGGCGAGATCGTAGCCGTTGGAGAAGAATTTGCCGTGGGCGGTGGTGATGAGGGCGGAGGAGGACGAGGCTTCAGATCGGACACGGCGGAGAGCGGAGCGAATAGCATTGAGAAGTGTTGGGTTTAGTCTGTGCTCGTCGTTGCCCGTGAGTGTTAAGATGAAGATGCTGCCTCTCCTCTCCAGAGAGCACATTTTTTGGTCCTTCTGGCTTGCTCTTCCCAATCTGTCTGTCTGGCTGGCTCTCTGGCTGTCTGGCTGGCTTTGGAAGAGCAGAAGAACGATGGATTATAAACTGCAATACGATGTCGTAAGTTCTCAATTTTAATTTGAGGCGGCTTTGAATGAGTTGTAAACTAAATTATACGTCCCAATCATGTGCAATAGTCACGACTAAAACCAACGATGTTCATAGTTTAATTCTTTTTAAAAGAAGAATTTGTAATTTCTAATAATTTTATATAGAGCGGTCAAACACTGCAAAAGGAATATATCAAATGCATCTTGTTACTTGTACGACACTCGAATTGGTTAAGGATTAAGTGTAGTTAATATTATTAAAGGTTTATTATGGCGTCATTGTTATTTCATTCCAAATTTAATGGAGTAAAATATATTTTTAGTATTTTATTTTTCACAAAATTATTATTTTAATTTTTATTTATTAAAATATTAAAAATATTTTTTATTTATTAAAAAATATGACACTTAATTTTTTATGTTTTAAATAATTATCAAATTTAAACTTTAAAATTTAAAGTTTAATAAAAATATTAAATTTAATAATTTTTTAAAAAAAAATTATCAAATGTTATATTTTTTTTAATAAGTGGGAGATTATTTTAAATATTTTAATTAATAAAAAAATTAAAATGATAATTGTGATAAATAAAAAACTAAAAATGCATTTTTCTCTAAATCTATTTATATGTTTGAATTTGATAATTTAATTTTTGTTATTTAATCTTTTAATTTGTAATTTGTAACATATGTCTTTTTCTCGTCACATTTTATATTAGAACACTAACAAAAAAAAAGTTATCATTTTTAAACAGTAAAAAAGTTAAATAATAATTTTGAAATGCCACAGTATGTTAAATATGATACAAAATTAAATTGAAATTAAAAGATATTAAAGGATTAAATTTAAAAAATGGATAAATTAAGAGATTTAGGACCTAACGTCTATAGTTTAGAGATATTTTTAACCCAACCTGCACAATGTTGTATGAGTTGGGCTGAGAACAACTTATTATTTAACTTAAATTAATTTAGCTCGTATATTTGTGAATTGAGTTTATGGGTTAGAGATTTTTAAAAAAATTGAAATGATTTATAATAAAAAAAAATACAATATTCTAAATTAAACTAATGAATTTTAACATGGACAAAATAGATAACATTATGTAAAATAATTATATTTTCTTTCATTCTTAAGTTAAATGTTCCATCTTTAATACCCATCTTTCAATTTACAATTGGACACGGTAAGTGTGTATTTAAACCTTAATGAACAGTATATTTTAAAACAATAATTTTGGTTAGATATCAGTATTCATCAATGAACCATTGCTAACTTTATTGCATTGGTCAAAATGTAAGTTTATCAATTTGGTGTAAATATATTTACGTTGATTATGTTAATACAAGTTGGCTCGCTGAAGAAAATTGGCGAAATCATTGCAATTACTCATATTGTTAGCTCAAATTATAAACGGATCCCTGTTGTAACAGCACGAATTATATATATGAGTATGATTGTATATAATGATTGACGATTTAATTACTCAAAATACACAAAACTTATTGTAATAATAAAAAATGTTTGCATTTTCACCTGGCATAAGGAATTTGTATTCTCACGTTACATAAGGAATTTGTATTCATGTTATCTTTTTCTAAAGAAATCTTGTGATACTTGGTTTTTGGATGACCCTTGTATTCTATTCGATTAGGGTTGAATATACGCTGTGCAAAGATAAATTTTTGCAAGACTTAAGTTTTTGTTTGGTTTTACCCCTGGTATATTTTCTAAGACTTAGGATCTTAACTCGATATTAACCTAGTAAATGGCAAGGTCAAAAGGGGTTACACCGAGTCTATAGATCATTTTTAATTTTTTTTTATTTTATAAAACAAATTTTTATTTATAGAAAACAAAATTTTAAAGAAAAAATAAAAAATTGAAAAATTGAAATGAATAAAAAATAAAATAAAAAAGAAAATTATGATTTGGAATAAAAATTATTAAAATTTGAAAAAAATTATTATTTTAAAATTTATTATAAATAAAATAAAAATAAATTTAAAAATAAAATTAATAAGTCTGAGCTTGGGTCTTGTGTCCTAACCAAATTATTTGACTCAAACTAATAAAATTTACAAATTTTTATTTTGATTTGGTCCAACTTAATCTAATATAATTAAACTAATGATAGCCCGACTTTGCTTCTAGGATGATTCCAATGTTACGATTGGTAGGTACGAATGCATAAAAAAATTCCAAACATATCATAGCACCTTAACTAATAATATTTTAGTAACTTAACCATTTTGTTTTTTTTTGTTTTTCTAAAATCCTTGACTGGATATTGAATAAAAATTGAGCCATTGATCCAAAACTGATAAAACGAACCAGTTCAAACAAATGATTTAATCTTATCTTTCAAACCATTTCATTTCGATTTTTTTTTTCAATATTTGGATTAAAATAATAATATTTTTTTCTTTTCTTAATATCAATAATAACTATATATGTGCTTTGTTTTTCATTCAAAATATTATTATTGTAATATTTGTTATGCACTGTTTAATCTAATAGCATCGAAGAGTATAAACTTATTTTACAAATAATAGGATAGTTAATCATGTTTCAAGATAATAGTATGTATTATTTAATATGTTATCTTTAGTCCACTCATAATTTTAAGTAAATCAGTATACTCAGTTATAATATAAAGACATAATTGTAATAATATTAACTAAAAAAATAATTATATTATAATTATGTCTCTACATTATAATTAGGTACACTGGTACATTTAAAATTGTGAGTGACAAAAGATTTTATTATGATTTAATTATCTACATCTTAAATTATTTTTTCATTTATTATATATAAATGATACAATACAAAATTGTAAATTAGTAAGGTCACGTCTGGTATTTCAAAATAAGAGTATATATAAATCCATTTGGCTCGATCAATTAAGTCTGATCCAGTTATATCAAGTCAAACCTCAGGTTTGCTTAATATTCATATCTGCTCAGTTTTTAAAAATATTTTTAATAATTTATTTTATTTATGATAAATTGTTAAATAATTAATTAATTTCATATCTTAAATATTTTCCATTCCAAATATTATATTTTTCAAATTTCATGTCTTTTTTCAATTCAAATATTATTGTTTCCATTTCTTCTTCCTAAAAAAATTGTTTTTATTAATAAAAAATATAATTTTATTGTAGATTTGAAAAAGAAAAAGAAAAAAGAAGGGACCTAACTTAGTCTAATGTTATCCAATCTAGCTTGATCACTAACACAATTGAGCGAGGCCTTGAGTCTTGAAAAATAACTCAATCATAAATTAGGTTAGGTCCTATGTCTTGCACAAGTCCTACATGAATTTCATAAGAATGATAATAAAAATAAAATTTAATCTAGCATCACATAATCAATGATATGTTTGGCACATGGCAATGGAGCTTTAAAGAAAAGAAGAGGAAATGAGAATATAAAATATTAATGTTTGGTAACCATTTGGGAAAGCCCATTTATTCTTGTCCTTCATATATAAGTTATTGTCGATTATTCATAACTAGGTTATTTTAATTTTCTAATATTATCAACAAATAATAATAAAGAATTTCTGAATAATTTCAAAAGATATCTATTTTTTATAACTTTGCTTTTCCTTCCTACATTATTTTCATTGAACTAAACATAGGAATAAAAAGAAAAGTTTGTTCTTTTCCATGTCATTTCAAAAGATATCTATTTTGTATAACTTTCCTTTTCCTTCTTACATTATTTTAACTGAACCAAACATAGGAATAAAAATAAAAGTTTGTTCTTTTCCTTGTCATATCAAACACGATTATGGGTGACAAAATTTTATTCTATTAAAGCTCAACTTGATTTATATTCTCATTACTATTTCTACAAAAATCATTCTAGTATACCAAACATTTGGTATAACATGGAAAGGTTATGAGAATGGTATTCCTTTCCTATGTTTGGCTCAATAAAAATAATTAAAAAAACCCAAAAAAGAAAGCTATGCAGACGGTCAAAATACCCCAAGTTAAAAAAATATTAAAACAATAATTCTTTGTAAAAGAATTTTAAGTACTAAAATACTCATTCTTAATTGATTAATATGTAATAAGTTAGTATTGAAATATTTTTTTAATTTATTAATTAAACAATAATAGAAAACTTAAGAAACACTCAAAATTTACTTCTTAATTGCAAAATTATTTTATTATTTTATGAGAAAAGTTGCTAAAGAAAACATAAAGTTAGACTATAAACATATTATGAAAGAGGAAGGAAGCCTATCTATTTCTAAAGTGATCATTCCAAAATATTTCTTGTTCCTCTATGATGACTCCGATGCTAACAAATCTGAACTTACGACAAACCTAGATGATGTTAGCACCAATTATGCGAATTTCATACTTATGGTCATATAGAGATTCAAATATCCTATACTTTGAAGGTCCCATGAAGAGGATTTAAATATTAATGCTGCCTAGTGAGGGCTATTAGTTATCTAATGCCAGCCAATATAGGATCTTCTAGACTACTAGACCAATGCTAAGTTTCTTGTTTGGGAACTTCCATCCTAGTTTCTAACAAGTTGTCAACTAAGAAGAAAAGAAGGTAGAATGATTAAGGAAGTTCTAGGGGTTCTAGATTTTCGAGCTTCAATGACATCAATCCATTTGAAAGCATTATCTATCACAAGTTTATTGATATGCCTAGCAGTAGAGTTCAAGGTATCATGTTTGTTATTGTTGTTTCCCTAAGCCAAAGAGGTTGTGGAAATTAGGTGTTTGATTTCACCAATGGCAATAGTGGGGCACAAGGAATGATTATTGTAAACTACTTTGTTCTTAATGTTCTTAATATATGTTAGTTTATTTTGACTCACTAACAGCTAAAGCAACAACAAACTTGAGATGTCTTGGCTTTCGGACCTATCTATTTTGAGACTGAAGGGAGAAGAACTAGATGGCCTTAGTGAAGTAACATCGTATGAAAATATGGTTGATAGATTTTTCCTTTTCATTACGCAGGTAGCAGGTAACATGAGAATTGAGGTGGTGATCATGTAGGATATCTTTGGTAGGGATGGCCCTATTGATTAACTTGTAAATAGAGTTGATGACTCATAATAGAAGCTTCACCTTTCAAAGAATCTTCCATTTAGAAAAAGGACAGAAGGAGCAGTCAGTCTCAATGAAGGACCTGTGGCCATCTCTGCCAGTGTATTTGTCCTCATTGTTACCAGGCCAAATTATTTGGCTTGGAGCACTAAAAATAGAGACAAGGATAGCAAGGATTTCCTGGATGGATTTAGTCGTGTTGTAGTATGCTAATTTGTTACAGTCCCAATAAGTTTTATCAAAGTTTAAGAGGCCTGGCACCCTTACATTTGAGGAGTTTATACTTTCTTTGATCTTCCACCAAAGATAATGGTTGATATTGATTGAGTTCCTAGTCTCAACATTCCATTTCAGTCTTGACAAGATTAGGTGCTGGGCTTTTTGTTCCCCTTTCCACATCCAAAAGGAGTTATATCCAGGTTAAATCAATCCACTTCTGAGTTGTAGTACTTCTTAGTGAAGGACATGATCATGATTGGCCTTGAGTCAAGCCAAAACAACCTCCAAATTTGTTTAGCTAGAAGTGCTTGCTTAAAGGAGCATGTGTTCCTGATACCTAATCCTTCTTTATGAGTTGGTTGATAAAGCGCATTCCAATTTAAAAGGAGCATCCTAGGCTTCTGATTGTTGTATCTCAAATAAAAATTGGCAAGTTTTGAATTAATTAAAGCACATTATTTCTTAAGGAGATGAACACAGGAAGTCAAAGATAAGATGAGTTGAGAACATATTTAATCAATGTGAGGCAATTTGATTAAGAGAGAAGCAAAAACTTCAAGGTTTGTAGTCTCCAGAGAATTTTGTTAAGTAATGACTAATAAAGCAACGTCTTTTTGCTTCTTGGGTCCATTTATTGTCCAAGGTACTGCCTAATCTTATCTGTGTACTTGACCTTGAAGGAACTAGCTAGGAATTTCTAAATAATCTGGAGGTGTTCGGGCTTAAGACCATGATTAATTTATTCTTGTTAGCCTTAAGCTCATATATACTACTAAAGTCTTCCAATATCCTTTTGACTAAAGAACAAGCTTCACTACTTGCCTCGAAAAACTATGATGGTGTCATATGCATACATCAAGTGTGAGGTAGGCTTTATTGCTCATCTAATTTTAATTCATTTCCATATTTTGTGTTTTTCATCTTCTAGGATCATGCATGATAAAACATTGGAGAAAGGATCCATAAATAGAAGGATATGGAATCCTTTTGTTAGATTCCTCTTTCGGGGAAGAAGCTTTTAGTTCTGGATCTATTTATAGAGATCTAGTAGGTAATTGTGGTGATGCATTACATGATGATATAGATCCAGTGTCCAGGGAAGTTCATTCTTTAAAGCATTGTCTTAAACAATTTTTTAAGATATATTGTCTAAAGCTTTGAAAATTTGAGTTTGAAAGCATATACACTTTATTTAATGTTCTTTTTCCTTTTAATGATTTCAAGCAATTCCAATACCAAGATCACATTGTCTGAGATGAGTTTTCCTTTTAGGTAGGCACTTTGATAAGGTGAAATGTAATCTTTAAGGAAATGTTTAAGCCTATTGTAGATAAACTTGAAGAAGATTTTATACACCATATGACGTAGGCTAATAGGATGGTATTCATTAACATTCTATGGGCTATTAGTCTTAGGTATAAGTATAATTAAGGATCTATTTAGGTTGTAGGGAAGGTACCATTTTTCAAAGAAGGAGAAAACCATTTTGAAGACATCATCCTTCATAATATCCTAATAATGCAGGTAGAACTTCACATTGAAACCATTTGGCCTTAAAGCACTATTTAAATTCAAATCGAAAACTACCTATCAAATTTCATTGTTAGTGATTGGTTTTTGTAAGAAAATAGAATGCTTTTGTTTTAATGTTAGGATTTAAATGGAATTAAGTTTGTATCATGCATAGCTATGTAGTGATCTGAGGGTTATTAAAATAGATAAAAAATGGTTCCAGATATGATCCATAATTTGGCTATTATCTTCCTATCAAACACCTATTTCATTCTTTAAGCCTAGTTATGAGCTTAGTACCTCTCTTGCTAGAGACTAATGGATGAAAGCACTTAGTATTGCAATCTCTCATGATCATTCATGTTTGCTTCACTTTTTGAGCCCATAACATTTCCTCGCAATCATATAGGATTTCAAGATCATGTTTATGATAAAATTCCTTTAGCGCGACATCAGGATCATGAATTCTGCACTGCAAGGATTGAATTTATGATTCTATAGCTCTGGTTTTATTAGGTAAACTATCAATATTTCTTGTCTATTCCATTACCTGATAGTAGTCATGATTGTCGAGATTTTGTAAAGTAGACTAAAGCTAGGAGAGCCATGACGGTCAGTTCCCCATGAGTTTAAGATAATTTCTTTGGCTTCTAGGTGACTAATCTAGAAATTTTCATACATATTAAATATAACTTTGTGTGAACAAACTACATGGCACCTGAGGAGAGTGGTGGAGTGCTTAGAGGTAAATAGGGGCATGATGGTGAACATAATGTTAAGGAAGCATTGTAGCCAGCATGGGTTACATATGGCTTTATCTAATCTAGCTTAAACGATTTCACTGCATTTTTTGTTGTTGGTCTAAGGAAACCATTGCCCTTGGGGAAGCAAGTCAACAAGTTCGTAGTTATTAAGGAGTGCTCTGAAAGTCAGTGCCCCTACCATAATGGGACTACTAGTTAGCTTATTTAAGCCCATATAAACTTAGTTAAAGCCCTCCAAAAAGGTCCAGGGGTTAGACATTTGATTATGTACGACCATATGAATTACCTTTGATGTGGCTTCAGGTGACTATAAGTGAAGGTGAGGTAGACTTTTAATTATTGATAATAGTGGAAATATAGATCTAATTAGGAGTGCATTCGATTATGTTACATATTGTGCTCTCATTTTAAGAGATTATACTACCACTACTCCTATCAATTAGATCAGTACCATGCACATAAGAATAACTAAATAATGCAATTATATTATTGGCAGCATTTACAAAAATCATAGTTTCAGCAAGAAAAATGAAAGAGGGGCGGTATTTATAAATGAGGTTCATGACTTTTATAAACTATCATGGTTTTCCTAAAATCTTAGTAATTCCATCTTAAACAATTCATGGTACTTGATGAAGTTTTATTGGGGCAGCTTCCCAAGCCCATAAAGGAATTGTAAGGGTATAGGTGTGAGTATCAAGTTCATTGGCATGCTTATTGTCTATAGCAAAAGCCAAACTCTCCTTTCCCTTCTTTCTGACATATAATTTCTTGTTACTTTGCCTCTTTCTTTTCTTTTTCTTTTCCATGTTTAGGGCATGATAAGCTTAGAGACAACAGTGCTGAAGGTCTTCTAGTTTGAATGTCATCAATACTCAAGGCAAATTTTGCAACATCGAAAGAGGGGAGATTCTTCCGAATAGAGCTAATCAAATTTTTCCAGTGTGTAGAAGGTTCTATGTAATTCAGGCCTTGTAAGGGTTATGACAAAACTAAGTCTTGAATGGGCCCTAGATCATTGACTTAACCTCTTCAAGGATGAAAGTTAGGTATAGGGACATCCAAAACCATATGTTTGTCGATGGGCAATAACAAGGCCACAATTGCCACTCCATTCTTAAGTCATTGGACAATTTGGTTATGATTCTAATGTTTTGGATAAGTTCTTGGTTTATGCAGTCTAGATATCTTTTGATCTAGTTCCACCAAATTTGCATAGTGCTTAAAGTCATGGCCTTACTTGGATAATGAGCAATGCTTGTCTAAAGTGCAGATACCTTAAGCATGTGATCATCCGAAGAAACAAGTTATTAGGGAAGTAAGGCAGTAAACTAAAGAAATCATCTTTCATAAGCAAGCTTTTCAAAAGAAAGTTAACAGGAGTCAGATGAGTGTCCTAAAACAGATTAAATGACTTATCATATGCTAAAAGGGGGAAAGGGGTTAAGAATTCAGAGGGTGCTCGAGCGGAGGGGGAAGATTATGGCTTAAGTTATGAAGAGAACATCTACCGTCAAGGTGTATAGGGGCAGGATAAAGGTTTATTTTGGCACCAAGTTAAGTATCAAGGGGACCCAACACTGAATTCCAATTATCCACCTTCATATCTTTGAATTACTTGGATTAGAGAAAAATAATTAAAATAATGCATTTTAATATTCTAATTCAAGAAAAAGTATTTTCAAGAAAAACCAATAAAATAATCCCTTGTGACAAAGGAAACTTCTTAAAAATCAAGAGAAATATCATACCAATAAAACCCCTTATAGTAGAGAAGTCAAGGTGATACTCATGGAAGTGATACAAAGATATTCTATAATATGTAAAATCCATATGCTACAACCATCTAGATATTAGAAGACATTAAAAAGCTTGGATGAAGATATAAAAATCTTGCTCGCATCCTTTAGTGATTTTAGCATAGGTCTTGCTAGTGTTAAGAAATCTGATATCTTTGCTATTCATTTTTTGCCTTAACTTGTAAATTTGTTCTCACATAAAAAAAATATGACTATGCCAGGTAAATTGTTTGTTTGCATTTTCTCTTAAGGAATTATCATAATCTGATTGAGTAGCCTTATTTGACTAACAAAAAAGCTAATGTAGGAAACATTAGGAAAAATTTTGAATATTACATATATATTTGATAGATGAAACATCAAAAGAGAATGTCTTAAAATCATAAAATTATGAGTGATGTTTAGTAATTTTGAATAATAAAAGTGACTTGCATCATCCAATTATCCAAAATCACATACAAGATATGCATAATGTACTCTCAGCCAGAATTCTTATACACTTTGCCATCATTAGAATCTGCATTGTTTATGAACTCTTCGTCTTTACATATTCCTCCTTATGTGACAATACCAATTTGTAGAAATGGAATTTAAAGAAAACCCAAATAGGAAGCTCAAAAAAATTATGGTGGACAAGTTGGAGTGCTCAGTTCTTTGACTTAGATTAGTGGGTTAGTGATATTCTGCATTGACATGTAGAAACAATATTTTGTGTGGTGCTACTCAACTTTAATGGGGCTCGGATGGGCTTTTGTATAATACTAATGAATTGGTATATACTAGAATATGGGAAATCTTTGTGGATAATTTTGTCATGAAATTTGCTTTCCTATGAATCATTTATCTTTCCTATAACCGCATGATGGAAAGATCTTTCCTTCTTTTCATGGAATCAGCATTCGTGTGGCATTCCCATGGTTGCCTAGCAAACATGCTAAATGCTTTTCCTTTCCCTTCTCCTCTTGCTCACCTCTCATTCCCTCTAACAAAATAAGGGCAAAAATGTTAAAAAAAGGAATATAGGCCCCTTGTTGTCCCTCGTGCAATAGTACAGCTACTATCAAAGGAATCTTAGCTATTCACTCCACTGTTTGGCAACCATGCTGCCACGTCACTGCTATATATATCTATAATCTTGCAAAGATAAATGAAAGCCTTTCTTTGGTTTCTTTGCAAAATTGATAAACTGAAAAGTAAACAACGGTAAAACTAAATAAAAGGCTTACATGATAAGTAAATAATTATAGGATATTACATAAGAAATTTGTATGTAATAATTGCATAACACTTAAAACACAAAAATTGCAGTAAGAGTTACAAAATAATAAAATGCATGCAATTGTTCAAGCATTAATTTGACAAGTGTCACTTACAATTAGCTTTGTTGGAACTTAAGTAATCTTACATATAAAAAATGATTTAGGATTTAACATTTGTCCACAGTAAGATCAGTATATGATGATTCATGTCTGGAAGCTCGTCAGCCTTTAATATAATTGTCAAGATCCATACTTAAATCCTAAGATCTTGCATTCCTAATAACCTAAACAACATTGATCTTATAAAAAATCTTATCAGTATGAATCACAAACAAGATCTTGATTCAGATCTTAAGATCTTTGATTTTGCATTAGGTAAAAACGTATTAACTTGTTAATCACATAGCTTATTAATACCTTTCTCCATTTATGCTTTAAGTCAAAACAAAAGGGTCAGAATTTGAAACCAAAAAAATGTTTGTTGATTACAATTGGGAAAGGGGTTTTATGCCATGAAAGAAGGGAGGTTTCAATAATTTATGCCAGAAAAATACTTTTACAGTTAAGAATGCACAAGACACCCACAAAGATCCCTTATTTCTATATTTACACTATGACAGAGCATGATGATACGTCGACTATCAATTGCCATCTTCTTTCTGAATGAGGCTGAAATTGTTGTCATTGGTGCATAAGAAAAGATAAAATTAGCCTGAGTCGCATGTAATCACACTGTATTTAAGGATTATTTCACCATAAAGAGTAAAGAGAATGACGAAGATTCTCTAGGATTAAATTGACACCTGTCAGAAAGAGACTTGGAAATAGAATTAGCATGAGAAATGTGAAAATGTGTAGATGTGTTGTAACCCAGAGAAGCAATAAGTATTTGTAGAGGTTTGAAAACTAGTTGCTAAAACAGATTTCTAAAACGTGCAACTAGCCGGTATGCAACGTTAAAATGGTTTCAATAAATGTGAGGGTTTAAGCACATAATAATGGATGAACATTTTGACAAAGATTATTTCAATAAAAGAATTTATTATGTTTTAAAAATTGGTGACTTCCACTAACTCTGATTTGGAGAAGCTAATTCTGACTATATTCTAGAAGCTAAAAAATAAATTGGTAAAATTCTAATTTTTAGATGTGTTACTAAAAAATAGTTTCAATGGATTAAAAACCGGCCTACATGAGTTCATCGCACATAAGGAGGAAATCTCGATTTGCACTGTATCAGAGCCCGTTAAGGATAACAAGCAATTTGTGTTCTTAAATTAGGCCATTCCATGACTTCCAATCTCATTCCATCATTGGGTTGAAGGAGAGGAATCATGAGAATTATGCTTCTTAGGAAAAATGGCTTGATGCCTACCAAACATTTACATGAATCATTTCCTTTCGTTTTCATTTCCTTTTGACTTGTTTTCCTACATACCACACGCAATGTAACTTCTCACTTTCCTGTAGAACTTAATTATGATTTAATTACTTCTATTTTAGAATTCGTTATGAAATAAAAATACACCAAATTGTTTCATAATAATATAGATACGTATATGTAGTTCTTAGACTATTCAAGATCTCAATAATTGGATATCTGAGTCTGAAAAATGATTGCATCATTCGATCTAGTTAATATGTAGACTAAGATTAATGAAGTAAAAATAAAATAAAAATAATCAAAGATGTCACTTAATTATTGTAATTTAATCTACCAATTTAAATGGACTATTAGTAATATGTTATACACATACCTATATGCCCGAAAGGTGAATAACCACATTTAAGATAATAAGAGGATGGTCTTTGAATTATTCCCCCGCGATATAGTCTTCTCATTTTGATAATATGTTTAAGTGTGAAATGTATATTTTCTCATTAAGGCGTATTCATTCTTAATTGGTCAAATGCCTAAGGTTCTTTTTTTTATGTGTGAAATTTGAATTTGAATTCTTTAAAGTGCAAAATATATAAAGTACTTTTAAAATTTAAAAAAAATAAAGAAAGAAAAGAGAGAGTAGATAAAAGGAGATGAAATATACTTTATACACACACTTTAAACTTTCTCTAACTTTAAAAGCTGCAGACTTCATATTTTAGAGAATCTAATTTCATGGAATCCTATGTAGGGATTTTCTATACTAGAGGGAATTGCATGACAATCATTTTTGTTGTTCGTGGAGGTAAGAAAATTTTTGTCCTCACTATATATTACTTATCGTAGCTTTATTTATACTATTATAAGGGTATTATATGTCAATTGATTTCTAATGGGAAGTTGAATTAAAAATTGAAACTGGCTTATTTCACCAAAATTTAGTATTAAATGATTACTTGTGACGTCATAGTTAAAAATCAATTTTAATTTAAGAAATTTGACAAAATTTGATTGAAAAATACTCATATGCTTCTTTTTATATTTTTGATTTATTGTTTTTAATTAAAATATAACAAATATATGGTTTTTTTAATAATATCACGACATATATAAAATTATTGCATATAATTATAAAATTATTGAATTATATAATATATAGTTTTTATATTATTATCATTTAACTATATACTTATTATGTATTAATTAAAAATCCTGACAACAAATATATGAAAGATTATATTTAAGTCTAAGCCGACTTAATATGGGTTAAGGTGATTAAAGAGTTGTAAAAATGCTTTAGTAGAATGCAGCAAAGTGGTTTTTCCAAACAATAAGAAGGCGCTATAGAAATTAAGGAGAAAGTTAGTTGTTTGGTTGAGGGAGATTATAATGAAGTGATTGTAGATGAAGTATAAGAAATTTTGGGTGAGAGGGAAAGGTTATGGGATTTAGAAGAGAGATATTGGCAGCAAAGGGCATGCTTGAATTGGCTGAAAGTTAGAGATGAAAATAAAAAAATTTTCCATGCAACCCCTATTAGTAGGAGGAAGGGAAATAAAATTATACACTTGAAGAATAACGAGGATCAGTGCTTGGAAAATGTTGAGGAGATAGCAGAAAAGTTTATGAATTATTATTCAAAGTTGTTTTCCTCTTCAGGGAATAGAGTCGTAAATGAGGGGTTGAGTTATGTGGAGAGGGTTGTTGCGGAAGAAGATAATTGTGCTTTGATGAGTACTGTGACTTCAGAGGAGGTTAAAGATGCTATTTTTCAGTTGGGGGAGTTAAAGGCCCTAAGTCCTGATGGGTTCTCTGGAAGCTTCTATCAAAAGGCATGGGGAAAGTTAGCAATAATTTTTTTCAATGGTTAAAAAATTTGTGGAGATTGGGGTGTCATTAGATAAGATTAATGGAACCAATATGATTCTCATTCCGAAATTAAGAAGCCTGAAAAAATTTAGCAGTTTAGGTCATTCAGTTTATGCAATTTTTGTTATAAGGTGACTTTGAAACTTTTGGTGAATAGGATGAGAAATTTATTGGGGAGAATCATATCGCCCAATCAGAGAGCTTTTGTTCCCGAGAGGCTCATTCAATATAATATTCTTGTTATACATGAAGCATTTCATTATTTGCAGAACAAGAGGCTGGGTAACAAGTTTGAGTTTGCTGTGAAGATGGAGATGACCAAGGCGTATAATAGAATTGAATGGGATTTTTTCCGAGGTAGTATTATTGAAGATGGGCTTTTGTGAGCAATGGGTGAATAAAATAATGTGTTGTGAGCGCTCGGTTAAGTATGACCTCCTTATTTCTAGTAAGAAGATTGTTGATCTTATTCCTAGAGGGGGGATAAGGCAAGGTGATCCTTTTTCGCCTTGTTTATTTATATTAGTTGCTAGTGTGCTTTCTGCTATATTGAAATATCATGTGTATAATGGTCATTTGAAGGGAATAAAGTTGGTTAGCAACTGCCTTGTTATGTCTAATATGGTTTTTGCTGATGACATTATGATTTTTATGAATGCTAGAAGTGAGGATTGTATATTGTTGAAAAAGATATTAGAGGTGTATTGTGAAGCGTTGGGGCAAAAGGAGAATCTAGAGAAGTCATGTATTTTTTTCTCTAGAAATACACCGGAAGATGTGAAAGAGGATGTTTGTGGTTTTTTGGGTATTAAGAATGCAAATGAACCAGATAAATATTTGGGGTTGCCTGTGATTTGGGGAAGATCTAAGGTGCGGGCTTTGGCATTTGTAAGGGATAAGTTAGGGAAGAAGGTGCAAGGGTGGAAATGCGGTCTACTATCTCATACTGGAAGGGGGACTTTGATTAAGGCTATAGCCAATGCTATTCCTGTATATCCTATGCTTTTTTTAAATTTCCTAAGAGGTCTCGTGAGGATTTTGATAGTTTGTTGGCAAAATTTTGGCGGGGCAGTAGAGAGAATGAATGAAGAATTCATTGGAAAAAGTGGAAACTCTTGCCACATCAAAGAAGGAGGGGGTTTAAGCTTAAGAGGCTTTCAGAATTTTAATCTTGCACTTTTAGCAAAGACGACATGGAAAATGTGTGTATGTACTGATGAACTATGGGTTAAGGTGACTAAAGGGATTTATTTTCCTAATTCAGATTTCTTTAGTGCTGTGAAATGGCATAAAGCCTCTTGGGGCTGGTCTAGTTTGGTTGAAGGGAGGAACTTTCCCAAGGAAGGGTTGTGTTGGAAGATTGGGAATGGTGAAACGTGAAAGGGTAAAAATTTTGGGAGACAAACGGGTGATGGGGTGGGTTATAAGGATATGAAGTTGGAATATATAACTATGGGAGTGAGGCGGGTGGAAGGAAGGTTAGGGAATTAATCGTGAATGGTAGATGGGAGTTGGATTGTTTAAGAGGTAAAATTAGTTTAGAGGAGATGGAAGCAATTTTAAAGGTTCCAATTGCAATGGCTGATACTACAGATAAAATGATGTGGCAACATGAAAGAAATGGGCTATATAGTGTCAAATCTGGATACTTTGTTGGCAGAAAAAAATGGAGGAGCTGAAAGTAGAATATGGACCTAGTAGTTCGAGAAAGATTGAAAGTAGAATGTGGAGTGTTATGGAAATTAAAAGTACCTGTTAAGATAAAGACATTTTATGTGGAGGGGACTGAATGAAGCGTTGGCTACTAGAAAGGCTTTATTTAGGAAAAAATGTGCAAATAATCCTTTATGTCCTGTGTGTTTGGTGGAGGTGGAATCTATTGAGCACATGTTATTATTGTGTCAGTGGGTTAGAAAAGCATGGTTTGGCTGCTACTTGGCTCTCAGAGTTAATGAAAGAAGCATCTCATATTTTAGTGAATGGTGTTATGGGATTTCTTTGCAGAAGGACTTGATGGATGACTATGGAAGAGCTATGGCGGCATGTATGTGTTGGTTAATCTGGAAGGAGAGATGTGTCGTGGTCTTCTAGGAGAAGTGTTGTGAGCCTTCTGAAATTATTGAGAAAGCCTCTAATCTGCTGAATGAATTTTGGAGAGCAAGGGGTTGGTTTACTGCTGGGATGGAGGATATTGTAAGTAATGAAAGAACTCCTAAAAGGGGATGGAAATTTCCTGATAATGGGCAAATCAAAGTAAATGTGGATGGTGCATATGCTGTTGACAGTAACAGAGCTTGTTTGGGAGTTTTATTTCCCAAGGAGGATGGTGGTTGGATGAAAGGCTATAATGAACCTATTTGGGCTTTCTCTACTTTCATGTCTAAAGCTTTAGCACTGAAGAAGGCTGTGGAATTGGCTGCTGAATTTTCTGATGTACCAATATGTTTTGAGGTAGATTGTTCATAACTTTATTACAGGGTTTTAAGTAAGAAGTTGAGCAAGTGTGAGTGGTGGGCTATGAATGTGGTGGAGGATATTTGTTCTGGCTTGTCTAAATTCTTTAAGTGGTCTTTATCTTTGGTTTCTCGCAAAGAATATGGTGCTGCTGGTTTTTTAGCAGGTTTATCGTTATGGAGGATGGACCCTTGTGGGTTGGTTTTAGTACCACCATCTCCTCTAGTTACTATTTTACTTAAAGATTTGATGGCTGCAGAATCCAATGCTGAGAATAGAGTTGGTGTAGGATAAATTTCGTTTGATGTGGTGGTGTTTAGTTTTTTATGCTTTTTTCGGGTAATATTTGGTTCTTTTTTTTTTAGTTGTATTTGGTTGTTTCTTTTGGTTTAGGATTTGTTCTGTTTAGAGCTCCGTATTGTTTTCCTTTAATGAAGTGCACTGTTTCTGGCCCAATAAAAGGTTTATACTATTGGCGTTCACCTTAACTACTTGCAAGTTCAAATTCCTATGAAACCAACACTGTATACCTTAAACTAATTCTATTAGAATAACCAATAATGTCGTTTCATGTGGTACCTACATATTTAAAATAGTAGATCGAGCTAATTATAACCTAGTCCAATTAGGTTATTTATTATTGAATGGGCCAAAAAAATTAAAATTGATGTTTATATTTAAATAAAATTTTTGATATATTCATAATTTTGATAGTATAAAAACACTCAATTATAATATAGGACATAATTATAATATTATATCCTATATTATAATTGGGTGCATTGGTATATTTAAATTTGTAAATGCACTAAAAACATATTTTATATTTATCTATTTTTAGTATGTATGTTTAATAATTTTATAAGCTACATGACGATAAGCATTTTACAAAAAGTGTATATATATATATATATACATAGTATATAGTAGAGTAAAAATTTATCACATAATGCTAACATGTAAATTTTTTTAATGATTAGACACTAACTGTGTATTACTTTTTGAATATATATATATATATATATAACTATATAATTTTGCAATTTTAAAAGAATGATAAATTTGAAATTATATAATTGTCACTCTCTATATTAGTATTATGTGACATATTTTTATCCTGCCATATAAATGCATTCAACATTGTAATTGCATAAACAGTTTTATTATATTTTTTTGATTGGTAAATTCAAGCCAATTCTTTTTATTTTATCTTATTTTTTACGCCTAAAGACAAAGAATTTGAATTTTGTTTTCTTAGTAAATCAACTGTTATATAAACAAATTATGAGTATCTAGTAGAGTTTCAATAGAATAAAGAGAGTATCTTCTTTGACGACATAATATATCCTTGCAAAAACAAATTGTGTTTATCTACTTTGTCTTATTATTCATGTGTCAGTTTACATTTGCTCGTTTAGCATTTATACGTTAAACGGGTTAAAAAAATTACAACGTCACACTCCCTTAATAAGCCAGTTAAAATGAAGAGCTCCTGTTTTCTCCGGTTATATTCAAAATTTGGTATACCATGGCTATAAAATTAATTGTATTGATATAATTATTGTATAATATATTAAAAAATAGATATATGATAATGACATATTAAAATATACTGATTGTATGTTAATTTAAAATAATTTGTTGTATCTATATTTTAACTATAATATTTTTAAATTTTATTTATAAATCCAAAAAAATTTAAAAATTTTTTAATTTATTTTCCCAACTTTTTATTTTTTTTAGTAATTTCACAAAATATTACTTTATAAATTAAAAATAAGAATAAAATTAAGGAGTTGTAAATTTATTGAAAATATAAAAAAAAAAATATAAGTTGAGTTAATAAAGTTAAAACTAATATTTTTATATGACTTATTAAAAAATTAAAAAATAAAGGAAATAAATTGAAATTTTAAAAAGAATTTTAAATTTATAAATAAAATATAAAATTAAAGTATAAATATAATAAATTATTTTAAATTATTATACATTAACATAATATAATATGTCATTGCCATGGATTTACGCCAAGTCCGGCATATGCCATGACCTTCCAATGTCTGTCTTGTATATGTATTATATACATATATAGAATAGTTAAAAGAATTATATTTTGGCCCTTTATTAAAAAGAGATAATTATCTAGCCTTATTACTTTTTAAATAAAATAGAGTCATTTTGAACTTTTCATTATTTCACTCACTTCTCAATGTTCAACCATACTTATATAAAACAATGAAATTACAAAACAACGTCTAAACAATATACTGAGATAAGTAAAATAAACACTAAAATCTTAAAACTTCACTATAAGTGTTCAACTATTTTACTGTAGCTTGATTATCTATTTGTTATCTTATATTGGCAAATAGATAGATACTATTTTTATTTATTTTTTTGGAGTTATAGAAATGTATTAGGGTCAGATTCAGTTGATGACTTTCTCTTTATTTTTCCAGACTCAACTCAAAAGATGATGATAAATACCAATGTTGAATGAATTAAAAAAAAACAAAAATAAGATTCAGTGCAGTGTATATATACAAAAAAGATTATAAATGTCAATATCATGAAGATGAAGCAAGAAGCCGCAAGAGGAGAAACTAAGGGGAGTCTTGTATTAAACAAATAAGATTCACAAAAAATATCATAACAAATATCTACTGTTTAAATATGTTATATTTTAAATTTAAAATTATTGGTAATTATATAGTTTATTTTAACAATTCTATCAATTATTTTGAAAAATAAAAGTAAAAACTGAAAAAATTTTAGAATAATATCTTATCAAAGTTTAAAAGATTAAAAGTAGAAAGGACTATGTTTACACTTATATTTTAATATACAGTAAATACAAAAATTAAAAAGAGTGAATATCATAATTTTGTTTTCGATCTTTTTTAATGTATTTTATAAATTAGTTTATAATTCAAAAAAAATAGTCTATAAAATAAATAATATAAAATAGGACTTATTTAAAAAATATATTTCATGTCATACATATTTTATACCATAGTATTATACAAATAGTTATAGTAGTGCCCAATACCATTAAAAGCTATTAATTTATTTCATTTTATAATATATTGTGTTTCATAATATATATAAATATATATATATAATATCATATATTATAATTGACAATCTTGACCCCCTAAAAGAAATTTTTTTGCCTCGGCGGCTATATGATATGTAATGATTATATAAATTTAATTAATTTTATAATTACACCAAATAATTTAACTTAAAATTAACAAATATTATGCACTATATTCACGTTTTGACTTACTGTAGAAACAGGAGGGTGATTCCACTACAATGAATATTAATTATGTTTCCTAAGTAGATTAATTGCCGTATAAATGAATAATGAGTATCGAGTATGGTTTTAATAAAATAAAAACAAGTTTGTATTCATTCATGACATGAAAGAAATATTTATTTAGAACAGCATCACACACTCGTACTTCGGAGTCGAGGCCAGCGAGGGAGGATAAAACCCTAGAAAGAAAAGATTTTCTCATACCGAAAATGCCCTGATGCCTCATTTATTTAGCGCATGCCAGCTCATAGATTTCATAAAAATTCGCCTGTACGTACAGCTAATACACACTCGCGAAAATTAAGAATTCAAGTCTAAATCGCAACCAAATACTCTGCTACTCTTCTTCAATCTCTCTCTCTTTCTCTCTCTTTCTCTATCTATTGTGCTCTTTTTCGCACTCTCTCTCTCTCTCTCTCTTAGATTATTTGATTATAATCAAATGTAGAGGATCTCCCAAACTGGCTTCGTGCAATTCAAGATTCCCACTTCGCTGTGAGCTTCGGATACTATTGGTGTTTCTGTTGAACCCATGTCTTCGACCTATAGTTCCTCCCGTAGCCCAGGAAGTTCACGGATACAGTTAATTGGTGTCGGGGGTGTTTCGAGGTTGAGATCTTCGTCGCTCAAGAAGGTACCGGAGCCTTTGCGGCGAGCCGTCGCCGATTGTCTGTCCTCGTCATTGGCCACTTCGCACCATGGCAGCCCCTCTTCTGCTGTGGTCAATGAAGCTTCCAGGACTCTTCGGGTTCGTGTGTTTCGGTCTTAATTTTGTTTCTTAGATCTTATCTGGGTGGTTTGCGTCTATGGTTTTGGCTTTGAATTCAACGGTCGAGCATTGAAATCGTTTCTTTTTTTCTTTTCAAATTTAGTGGGGCTTGATGTATTTTTGTAGTTATAATTAGTTTAGTATATATTCTATGGTTCATTCGAGGGGAAACCTGTGTGCGAACTAGGATGGATAAATTTTAGTGTTTTGTTTCTACTACAATCTTTTCCATAATGTGATCAATTTGGCTGAAATAGACTTTACTTAGCCGCTGTATAACTTATCTCTGATGCTAAGCATTAGAAAAGCAGTCGTCTAACTCCCAATTGCGAGGAATGAATTTTAGAACCAAACGCTTCATTTATATGCTCAGCAACTTTAGAAATTTTAGTACCGAAATTAGAAAGTACATTACTGTCAGTGTTATGGCTAATTTATATTCAGTAGCAAGTGCTGAAGGTCAATCAGCAGCTCTTCTCATCCTTAATTTTTGCTTCTAAAGTTGTTTTCCTATGAGCTATTCTTCATATGGTTTTCTTGTCGAAGTTATAATTGTATATAGCATCTTTGTCACGTGTGATGAGTTTTTTCCTTAAATTTATCGATTATCTTAACATTCTAAATTAAGAGTACTGCTACCGATAAAAAAATAATTTTAGAAGTATTCTTTAAATTAATGGTGATGCATTTCTAATTTTAAGTCTTGCTCGTAGTGCTTGAGGTTCAACAAATTACACGTAAGTGACACAACATAATGGCTTAAGTCACAAAGCTTAGGAAAAAGGCTTTATACTTTAAATCCAAAGTCAATTTCCTCATTGCTTTGTCATTACAAAAAGCTTAAAATTTTGTACCATCTGTGCTAATAATGCTAACATATTTCGTATTTTACATATAGTTATGTATGAGCAACATGTCTTTTTTAAGTATTTGTACACATGTGCTGAACATGAAAACACTGGTGTTCCCCATAGAAGGATTCCTTATGTAGTTGGGAGGAAAAAACTTAATTAATTGTACGCTCTTCAAAGGCATGACCTTAACTATCTGCAACACAGATTTGTGTCTTAGGCAGACAGTAATGCCATGCCGTCCTGTCATCATCCAAGGTGGGGTATATTATTACTGAAAGACCATTTAGGTTCAAATTATGACGATATCACATGTGATATTTGGTGCCCTGGTTTTAACTTTACCAATTTTATGATTTAAATGTATGATTGGCAGGACTATCTGGCAGCCCCTGCAACCATAGACTTGGCATATAATGTGATTCTGGAACATACTATTGCAGAGAGGGAGCGCAGGTATATGTTTCATTTGACACTGGACAATGATTAGATGGTCATAACATTCAGCTTATTTAGACCCACTGCTACAATACTATCCTGTAGTTTGGTTTAGGATGTGGAATGCATTAAGTGAAGTAATTTTGTTGAATGAGAGATATTAATAACAGTTGAGCTTTTAGAGTGCATTGTATTAATCTAGCTCAAGTGTTGTATTAGAGGCTGACCTTTTTCCTTTTCCCCTGTTGGATAAGAAGTTTAGATTTTTTGTGTGTTTAATCATGCATGTTTGTTGTATTTTATTTATAAGAATTATTATGCAATTGTGGTTTTGAAGACATATGCAGTATTTTGCTAAATCTGGGCTCCTGGACTTGATGGGTTGCAGGGTTGATTTAAGCAAAGAACCAGCTAGGGTTTTGAAAATAAAGAAATTTTGATGCTCCCTGCCAAGAGAGCAGGGCTGGGTAGTTGATAAAATTATAGATACCAAGTTAGATCTGAGAAGTATATTGACCGAAGAACCATCAAACCTATAAGCTTCACACCTTGGATTTGATAGCAGAA
Source organism: Delonix regia (assembly GCA_037074485.1). Lineage (NCBI taxonomy): Eukaryota > Viridiplantae > Streptophyta > Magnoliopsida > Fabales > Fabaceae > Delonix > Delonix regia. Next base: position 12,604,118 of record CM073449.1, read on the forward strand.
CACAATCATCAAAAAAGCTATCTACTGTAATAATTCATTCATCTTACTACTTGAATAAATAATATCATTGTAATGGTTGACGTAGGCTTCTTTTAACTTATCCAATGGGACTAAGAATGTTATCCAAATCTTTTATGGATTAAGAGTTCCTGCTGCTACTAAATTACAAGGAACACTTAGATATATTTATTGTGACCAAATAAAACTTAAATAACATTAATCCTAAGCCCAATTATCAGACTTGACCAGTGGGTGGATAAATTATTAGACTACCACTATTGATGAATTATAAAAATTAAGTAAACTCACAACTTAATGAACTTATCTTGTTCTCTTAACCCTAGATAATTATGATATTGTGCGGTCTTTGATATATTACTATTAGACCCTTAATAAAAAGTGAACAAAAATGCTCTGATGAATTGATCTCGATGCTTTTGCCTGCTTTATGTGGTTCATATGCACTTTGGAGAGATTTGTCTTCATACAATTATATTGTTGAGATCTGATTTCCTTTAGGTGATATTAATTACAAAGCCATGGTTATTTGTGTAGTAAAACAGTAGTGATCTATATGTCTTAGTTGTGGTATTTAAAAGAGTGTGGCTGCAATGTGTACCAACAAAGCAGCAGGCATATGCTAATTAACAAGCATGTGCTATTTATGCTGATATTAGGAATTGTGCTGTATAAATACGCATATTAAAGTCTTTTTACTTGTAAACTCCACAGTATAGACATGTGAAAGCTTAATATACAAGCAGATTTACTTAAGATGAGAAATAATAGTAGATGTAGGAGTCTTGTTCATAACGTGTTAGCATGAATACCTTGCGTGGCTCAATGCTCACTCATTTCTTTCTCATAGGTATAAGTTGCTGAAGTGATGTTTCCTGATTGAATAACCTTCCGAATACTTGGTCATAATTAGAGCTCATAATTTAGATACTCTTAATAGCACCTAAAACAAGTTTGAGGAAAAAGGCAAGGTTGAGAAGCTAGATCTTGCTGGAAACTCTTAGGCTTTAGTAATTAACCTAAGCTTTCTACTATGGAAGCAGTCCTTACTGACAAACTTATTTCTCAACATTTTGAGTTGAGAAAGAAAAAGAGCAAGAAGAATGGTCCCGTGGTTCAGTCAACTTTAGTTAGTTAGTCAAAGTAAGACACAAAACCTTTATCCCCTTGATGCTACCTTCCCAATCATATGATGTTTGCATCAAATATTGCTTCATAATGGTGTAAGATAACAAATTTTGTCATTTTCTGATTTGAGACAAACGAACTGTAATCCTTCTTCTCCATGATCTATCATCATTATTGAACATACACAACCTGTGTGGAATTTAACATTCCAACATTATTGTTTGATATTTATTATCACCTTGAACTTATTCCTGAACTCACAAGATAAGATTAACCCATATGAAGTTATGAATATGAACTGTTTTCAACCTGCCAGAATTCATTACATTTAAACAGATTTCTTTGTATTAGAAGTGTATATTAAATTTGTTATTTCTTTCAATTAACACTATTAATTATTTTACTGGGAAAAATGCACGCATGCACGATTTTTGGTCTCATTTCCAAATAGTCACTATGTACTCAAAAATCTGGATAGTAAACCACTATACAACCCATCCTTCTACCTTCTGTTAAATATTTAATTTAACCATGGCTGCACATTTGTGAAAGGACACATGGCATGTTTTGGTTGACTAATATTTTCGCTAGTAGATTTTTTAGCTAGATTCCAACATGTCATTTATATTTGTAAAATTTATAAATAAATAATAAAAGAGCAAGAAAAAATAAATAAATAAAAAGGACCAGACCAAGATGAAACCTCAGATTTTAGATTACATGATTCTCCCTTCATTTTCTTCATTCTTCCACACATTTGCATACGGCGTCTATGTTAATTATTTAACAGAAATTGATGGGAAGGGTCTGCTTCCAAATATTCCATAGTATAGGAGTATACTTTCCAGATTCTAAGTACATGTGGGCTATTTGAAAATAAATCAAATTACACTGGGTGTTTGTGCATTTTTCCTCTATTTTTTTTCGTCCAACATAATAGTGGTATTGCTAGAGAAGAGAATGAAAGAAGTGCATGAGCAGAAAATAAGATATCCTCCCAGGGGAAACCAAACAATTGAATGACCAGAACAAACAAGGAAAGCACTTCAACTAAGGAAAGCGTCTGTAATCTGCATGTCGAACAAAGAAACTCCTCTAAAATGGCCTCTAGCTAAGCACCAAAGAGAGGCTAAGAATACCTATTGTTTCCCCCAAAAGACAAAGCTACAAAGAATTATTTTTAAAAATTCTGTCATTCCTCTCTCTTTCCATAAGCAGCAAAATAACTAATAGTGTCATATATTGTACATTGCCCAAGAGCCTTGTCATCTTTTCTCCTCCCAAAACCTCCAAAATGGCATATAAGAAAGTGCTCTGTTCTATCTGCAGTCTGGACATGTATATGTTTTTTTTTCCAATTGCTTGTGCTTTTGAACATTATGTGAAGCATCTCATGTTTACTTCTGCAACTAATATTAATACTGTTTTGCCAGTCCTGCAGTAGTCTCAAGGTGCGTGGCACTTCTGAAACGGTATCTTCTAAGGTATGTTACTTGAATAGATGAACATTCAATAGTATTCAACATTGTTCTGTGAAACATCTTTGGTCTCTCGGCCATCCTCATTTCATGTTGCTGCATGCTACAACAATGTTGACTTGCATCTGTGAAAGAGTTTTCCCACTTTTCTTGCCTACTATCTCAATTTTGATAGCAAAAGGTTGGGGTTATTTTTTTTTTCATGTAGTCTCACTGTTCTTCTTAAGTATTAACCATGACCTATCTCAGAAGATTATGAGACTGTGGGTAAGAATTTTCTGTTTGCATGCCTAACTTTTGCTGACACTGCTTATATTCCTAGACAACTTTACAGGCAGAAATATTATTTTTGTAATTACTCTTGAATAAAGAACAATGATGCTTACTTGGTATCAAAAGAGTTGGTTAAACAGTATTGATGCTCACTAAATGATGGTTTGTGATACCACTGATTACTTATACATAACACTCTTGTTTCTTAATCACATTATTGCTTTCTTATGCAATAATGTCATGTTCACATTTTTTGGGGACTGTTTGTGGTGTGTGCAAGTATGTATTAGCAGGCATATACATTAATTTTCATGTCTGAGTTAGAGTTTGTATTTTCGTTGTGTTCTTCCATGGGACTTAGAACCTCAACTTATACCGCAAGGCTCCTTCAAAATCTACTTTTCTAGTGCGTATTACAGTTTGTGAAATATTTCTGTGTATATGCCGAAGGGACAATCAGAGAACCCAATGTAATTGAGTAATGTAATAGGCTGAGCAGATATACAAATGAAACAGTTAAACTTGCTAATCCTTAATATAGGGCACTTCTTGTCATAGCTTATTAAGTTAATATTCATTTAGGCTCTATATATTTAATGTGTCGCTTTAAATATATTATGGATTGTTGTTTAATATAGTAAGATTTCTGACATGTGTATAGATCCCAATATTGTTTTTATTTTAATTGTCAATCTATGAACTTGTTACTGGAAATTCGAACCTTTGATTAATTTATAATTTCATTTAAGAAGTTTTCTGATGAAAAATGTGGTAAAGAATCAGGTATGGTAATTTTGAATTACATTTTGATTGTCAGTGACAGTGAGACAAAACTTCTGGGGTGTTAGGGCTTTTATGGGGGAGAGTAAAATACAAAGAGAGAAATTCAAGGGCCTCTCTCGTGCCTATCAACAGTGAGGAGAGTAATAATGGCATGAATAATACTATTGAAGAGAAAAGAGAGTGAAGAAAAGATTGGGTTTCAACAGTTATTTCTTGTCATAGTATGACTACAACTCAAGTCAAAGCAAATCTGAGTGCGCAGAAAAAGTCAATAAATTATAGACTTAATTTCCAATAAAAAGAAGGTATTATAAGATTCAGTGAATATCAAGTGGGCGTAGGTTAAGATATCGTCCATGGACAGCCTAAGAAATGGAAAAGAAGATATAGAGAAACTGTAAAAGGGGTATGTCAGCTTGAAAAGGTGTTTTAATCCCTTTAGAAATCATTAAAAAAGTTCACAAGAAGGCTATGGCCCATGAGCTTTAACCTCTTATGTATGACTGTAATGCAAGCCTGTTCTGTGGTACATGTAAAGGTTGAACTTGCTGCCTAAAATGTCTGCTATAGCATTCTTGCCATAAAGTCCAAATACCAGCAAACATAGCACATTGCCACAAAATCTTTTTCTCTCTGTGCTTTGTAAAGGTTAAACCCTGGCGATGTGGAGTAAAAACGTATCCAAGGTGGAAGGGCACATCAAATGGTTCTGACCACTGCAAAAGAGTTTGTAATTATTGTATGAAAAGACAATGATGTATTGTTCTAAAGCTGTTAGGCCACTAAAAATTGTAGGAACAGGTGGCTGCTCTGACTGAAACTTGTGATTATTGGGACTAGAAAACCTTTTTATTTGTTTTTTGGCCAATGAGGACAAAAATACATTGACTGAATAGAATTAATGCAAATCATTTGCTTCAGACTTGAAGGCTCAAGACGGTTATATCTGTAGATTTTTGTGAGATCTAATTTTGAAATTTGGAAACAGACAATCATTTTTTTCTGCACTATGAAGTGGAATGGCAGATTTGGAATAGATTGTTGAGTTTCTGTTGGAGATTGCGTGTTTATTTTGCTGGAATAATGTATTTATTATCCTTTTTTCTCTTCATTATTTCAACGTTTAGGTGTTGATAGGTAGCTCCTTGGATATGGATCATTAACAGTCTGCATTTTTCAATTTTCATATTGTTGATTTAATGGGACTGAGCAGCAGGTCTGTTGCCATCTCTCCTTTTTATACTTGTTATTTCACCATTGAATGGCAAGTAATCAGAGCACCATTACTCTGACTTTCTTCATGGTTTAGAGCCCCTAGAAGCATGACACTTTATCATGCCTAAATTTGGCCAATACCTGACCACGAACACTGAAAAATATGGCTCTTTGTCAGAGCCAAGCACTGTCACTGCTGTCACACATTGAGGCAGCAAGCTTTCCCCATTCTAATCAATGGGCATCTTCTTAGGGGGCTCAGTTACCTTCAATGGTCTCAAAGAGTTTTGATGCACATTAGAGGCAAAGGGAAAGAAGATTATCTGATTGGCACAGCTTCTCCTCCCAATGCCATAGCCTTACCAAACTTGGTAGTGGGGAAAGAGGCCCGGCAAATTCTTTTGTGGGGCTAAATTGTTATTGTAGACATATTATTTCCTTTCTATCAATACATTGAATGCATTTCTATAGATTGATAAAGTTACTGAAACAAGCAACTAGCATATTTTTTTATGACAGCATATTGGTCATGAAACCAACTCATATTAGTTGCTTCTTATGACAATAGAAGTTCACAAGCATTTTAATGTATCCAGATACAAACCGAGTGAGGAGACATTACTTCAAATTGATCGTTTCTGTTCAAACACAATTGCTGAATGTGATCTTAATCTGCATCGACCATGGTCACGATCTTTGAATCCACAATCTGGTGCATCAACAACATCTACAAATATATCCCCTTTGCCTGTATCTAGCTTTGCTTCTGAGGCACTTGTGAAGTCACTGAGTTATGTCCGTTCCCTTGTGGCTCAACACATTCCAAAACGGTATTTTCAGCCAGCTGCATTTGCTGGAGCACCTTCTGCATCAGGACAATCTTTGCCATCATTGTCATCCTTGCTAAGTAAATCCTTCAAAACCCAGTTATCTCCAGCAACTGCTCCAGAAACAATAGAGCAGGATTCAATTGCTTCATCTGTTTCAAAGTTATCAAAAATTGAAAAAGTTGATGAAAAGGACGAACTTGAATTTATTGCCCATGATGTCCTAAAATGGCGTTGGCTTGAGGAACATCAGTCATCATCAATATTATCTGAAAAGTACATAATTAATTTTATTCTTAAACGTTGGTTTTGGTTGCGGCCTTTTTGGTGGCAGCCCTTTTCCCTCTTTTTGCTTGAGAAATTGATTGTGTTTTTCAACATCCTTTTCTACAGCGATCGTGCTGTGAATTCTCAAGACATGAGAGCATATAATTTCTTAGAAGTAGGTGCAGCAGCATTACTTGTAGGAAATGTTGAAGCTAAGATGAAAGGGCAACCATGGAAATTTTTTGGAACTGATGATATGCCCTACCTGGATCAGCTATTGCAGTCTTCTCCAGTAACGCCAATTACTAATTCTGCATCTTCACGTCCCCACTTGAGAGCAATAACAGCATCTAAACGCAAGAAACCAGGCCCTCGTCAAATTTGGTATGTTCTCTCACAGATAATTGCATGATTTAGTATCCTGTTTCTTCCTTAGTATTTATTTTCTTCGTTGCTTTTTAAGCAAGGCCATACCATGAACACTCTTATATTCATGTTGAGCCAAATGTTATATTAAAGGTTGCATTTTTACCCCATGAGTATCTCATATAGCAATCCTGGAATGAAGTACATGAGGTGATTATATTTTAACTCTAGTGGCTTTTAAACTGGTGGAATGTTAGACCCCTGAACCTTTCTGGTTGTGGTCCATTTTTCATGTTGAGGTTTATTCTTTCCGTATTGGAGAAAAAAAGTAAGAATTGCCTAAAATTTGATGGCGTGGTTGAAATAAAGAATGCAAAACATGTGATATGCAGCCTTGCATTTGTATGTCTTAAAGATTATATAATAATTTTACAAATGTGGTCTGACCATTAATTAAAAAGAAAAACCTAGAGACAAATTCAACTTTGAAAATTGGAAAAGAAAAAAAATTAAGCCTTTTGCAAAACGAGGAGTAATGTCCTGGTTAAGCCTAGTTAATTTTGAAAAACAATTTTTTTCTACTACTCGAAACTTCTTGTAAGGACCCTTGATTAGAAGTTTGAGATTTTCAGTGTAGCCCGCGAAAGATTAATATATTACCCTGTCAAAGTACTGTGGGTTCTATGAACACAAATCTTGGAACCAAAACTACATCTATTGATTGCCTGTGCCTTTGAATATGTGGTATAGGTTGTTATTCTTTGTCTCATGGAAAAGTTACGAGTTTGTTGTTCATGATTGAAGATTTTTTTTTCTTTTGTTCTTCAATGTTTGATGGGTAGGGTGGGTCTGTCATATTGATTTTTTTAAACCTAGGAATCCTTTCTGTACTTATTCTGTTTCCTTGAGAGGTCACTCATCTCCATTCCTGTAATTTTCTTTTTCCCTCCCGTATAAATTCATTTAATTCTATAAACAAAATAGTGTTGTTTATGTAGTACTTTTGAGTTCTGTTGGTATTAGTTAACCACATGAAAATGTTCCATGGAATATCATGCTGTCCATATTAGCAAGAATGTGTGATAAGTAACTGAATTGCTTAGCGATTTTTAGATATCTCTTTTTCCCCACAAGGAGAGTTGTAGAGTCTAAAGTTTATATACGCTACTTTTAGTCTGCTGAAAGCATTTCTTGATGTGGTTTTCTATTTTGAACATTGCTTTTTCTACAGGGAGGATTCTCCTATGAGTACATTCCGTCCCCGAGCTCGACCGCTATTTCAGTACCGTCATTACAGGTATACTTAGAGTAATTTTTTCAACAGAATTTGAATTGTTTGCATGTGTACTTGCGTTCTGGTTTCCATAATACACACATTCTGGTTTTAACTTGAGTATCACTGATGCAAGAAAGTATTTTTATTGCTTTCAGAAAATTCAACAACCCTTTCCGAATAGTCCTTCTAGTAGTTATAAGCTATTGAATCGCTTAACTCTGCTAACTACTTTAACTGACGCCACTAACTAACTCTCCCAACTGCATTTACTAATAGCTTTTAACAACTAACCCAACCCACTTGCTTAACAGAATTGTCTAACTGATTCTGTTACTGACTTCCGTAACAATGCACCCCCCCCCCCCCCCCCCGGAAAAATAATCCTTGTCTTCAAGGATTTAAGCCAAGGAAAAATCTGGATACAGTTCCTGAATAGTAGTAGCGTCCTCCCAAGTGGCATCCTCTGGATTAGAGAACTTCCATTGAATCAGAAGCTTAGTAATAGGTAGCTGGCCCTTCTACACCATTTTCCTTCTCAATATACAATGCGGTTCCATTTGAAAATACCCTTGGCTATCTATCTTTGGTAGTGACGTCTGCGACTTAACTTCTCTGCCCATTTGTCTCTTCAATAGGGATACATGAAAAATTGGATGTATTCTTGAAGAAGGTAGTTCCAGTTTATATGCAACTTTTCCCACTTTTTCCACCACTTTAAATGGCCCAAAATAGCGAGTTGCCAACTTGTGCAGGGAGTTGTTAGTCAATTAGTTTCTTTCAAAGGGCTGAATTTTTATGTAAACAAGGTCTCCCACTTGAAATTCCCGGTTTGTTCTCTTCTTATTGGCATTTTGCACCATTCGATGTTGAGCTTTTCTCAAATTATCTTTTAACAATTTAATAGTAACTTCTCGCTCCTTCAAGCTTTTATCTACCACTTCATTAGAAGCATCCCCGGCCAAATAGGGAAGATGAATTGGTGGAGGTCTCCCGTATATTGCCTTAAATGGGGTCATTCTGATAGAAGAATGATAACTTGTATTGTACCAATATTCTGCCAATGGAAGCCATTTCACCCATTGTTTGGGGTGATCTCCTTTCATGCATCGTAAGTAGGTCTCCAAACACCTATTCAACACCTCTGTTTGCCCATCGGATTGAGGATGATGGGCTGAAGAATAACAAAGCTGTACTTTTTGGAATTTGAACAAAGCTTTCCAGAACTTCCCACAAAAAATTGGGTCTCTATCCGTTACAATATTCTACGAAAACCCATGTAAACGTACAATCTGATCAAAAAATACTTGTGTCACATCTACTGCCGAGAAGGGTTGTTGTAATGCAATGAAATGAGCAACTTTTGAGAGTCTATCCACTACTATCAGCACTATTGATTTATGATGGGATTTAGGTAATCCTATTATAAAATCCATGGATAAATCTATCCAAGTAGCCTGAGGGATTGGGAATGGTTGTAGTAGTCCCGGTGTAGCTACATTTTCCACCTTATTGACTTGGCAAGTTGAACATTCTCGGACATACCTCCTGACTTCTTTCTCCAACCCATTCCAATAAAAAACCGATGAGATTCTCTTATATGTTCCCAGCATCCCCGAGTGACCACCCATTGGATCAGTGTGGAAATGGGACAAAAGCTCTAATCTCAATTGAGGTTCATTCCCTACTACTAAGTTCCCTTTCATTCGAAGCATCCCATTAGACCATGAGAATTTACTTTAGGAATATGGGTCGTTTGTTAGATCCTTGATTAAGGATACTAAGCTATCATCAGTCTGCCATGTCTCTTGCACTCTTCTATTTAAACTAGATACAATAGAAGTTAATGCTGCACAAGAGCCGCTACTGTCCTCCCTTGATAACGCATCAGCCACAACATTCTCCTTCCCTTTTTTGTAACAAATTTCGTAATCCAGCCCCCATAGTTTATGGATCCATTTAAAATGTTCCGATGATATAGTGCGTTGCTCCAATATGTACTTGAATGGTAAATGATCTGTTCTGATGATAAAGTGTTGCCCACAAAGATATTGCTTTTATTGCTTAACAGCAAATACAATTGTTGTCAGCTCTCTTTTGTATGTAGATAGAATCTTCTTATGAGAAAATGCTTTGCTTGCAAAGGCAACTGGATGATCATTTTGTAATAAAACAACCCTCATCCCCATGTTTAAAGCGTTAGTTTCCAATGTAAAAGGCTAGGAAAAATCAGGTAGGATTAAAATTGGCGTAGAAGATAATGCAGCCTTTAATTTGTCAAAAGCTGTAGTAGCTTGTTCAGTCCACATAAACCCATCATGCTTCTTCAACAAATCTGTTAGAGGTTTAGAAATTAACCCATAGTTAGATACAAACTTCCTGTAATACCTTGTCAACTTGAGGAATCCATGGAGAGATTTGATGTTGGTGGGAATTGGCCAAGTCAGCATAGATTTCACCTTCTTTGGATCTGCCTCTACTCCTTTTTCAGAGATGACATGGCCTAAATATTCAATTTGCAGGGATCCGAACGTACACTTGGTTTGGTTTGCAAATAGGACATTGTCTTTTAGTGTCTGCAGAGTGACTGCCAGATGCTCTATATGATCCTCCCACCTTGAACTATACACTAGGATATCATCAAAGAAAACTAAGATGAATTTCCTAAGGTAAGTTTGAATGACAACATTTATTAGTCCTTGGAAGGTAGCCGGGGCATTTGTTAGTTTGAATGGCATCACTGTGAACTCGTATAATCCTTCATGAGTTTTGAATGCGGTCTTGTGGATATCTTCCTCCTTCATTCTGATTTGATGATATCCGGCTCTAAGGTCTAGCTTGGAAAAATACTTTGCTCCATGAAGTTCATCTAGTAATTCCTTTATGACTGGTAGAGGGAATTTATTCTTTATTGTTTGGTTGTTTAGCCTTCTATAATCAACACAAAACTTCCATGAACCATTCTTCTTCTTGACCAAAACTACTGGTGAAGGAAAAGAGCTAGAACTTGCTCTAATGACTCCATTATGCAACATCTCCTTTACTAACATTTCAATAGTATTTTTCTGCATGGGTCCATATTTATATGGCCTACTTGATATTGGTTGATTTTCCTTCAAGGTGATAGCATGATCAAAAATTTGTTTAGGGGGTAAGGACTTGGGTTCTTCAAAAACATCTTTGTATTGGAGCAATAATCCATCTAGTTCCCGTTGCTATTCTTTGGTTAACACTGCTTCTGGTATAACTGTACTTCCCATTTTACTCTCTAGCTAATGCCCCACCTGAAGTAGGAACATCTGATGCCCGTATATATAATTCTTTTTCTGGAATTCTTTACTCTCCAGCTGTGCTGTCCCCTCAAAAATTCCATGTAAGCTGTAGTAGTTACTGTTGAGTTGAAAACTCATAGTGTGATTGAATAAATCCCAAGTGATCTCCCTTATTGTTGCCAGCCATTGAACTCCCAGGATAAGATCATAATCTCCCAACTACATTATTAAAAAATCGTCTGAAAAGTAATCGTTCCCTATACGCCATTGTAAGTCAGGACATTTGGTTGTAATCACCATTTTCTCCCCATTTGCTACTGATACATTGGTCATCTTGGCTGGACAACTTCTGAGCTTTAGTCTTTTTGCCACAGCTATGCTCACAAAATTGTGAGTACTGCCAATGTCCAAAAGAATAATGACTGCCTGCTTCTTTATGAATCCTTATACCTTCATTGTGGAGCAACTGGACTGGCCATTTTCTATGGCATTTAGTGAAGCATTCACCATGTTTGTATACGAATTCTCTGTTATTGAGTTCAAAATCTGTTGAATGCGAGAGACACAAGCTCAAGATCGCGCACGGGAGTTTGAGGCCGAGTTCACATAGTCGAAGGTGGACATCCAAGAACTACGGGGTTCTCTGACGCGAATAGAAGAACTGGTAGCAGAATTGGTGGTGAAGGTAGCCCAGAATCCTGAAGTAGCAAGTGTGCTGAATAACGGGAACCGATTGTAATCAAATGGTCAACCTCAATTTGGATCATTCAATGGCAATTCTGGCTCCCACTATTCCTTTCCCACAAAACACACTAGGATTGAATTTCCAAGATTCAATGGGACGGATTTTAAAGGGTGGGCCTACCTCTGTAGGCAATTCTTTGAAGTGGATGAAACACTATTGGAGTTGCGAGTGAAGTTGATTAGCATTAATCTAGAAGGAAGAGCCTTACAATGGCACTAATCCTTCTTCAAGAAGAGGTGACTACAAGAGGTGCAATGGACAGAGTACTTAGACCGAATGGCAGAAAGATTTGAGGATTTGTCTAAGATTGATCCATTGTCAAAATTAAAGAATTTACAACAAGATGACTCGGTGGGGGACTATCAAGAACAGTTTGAAGTTTTATGGGCTCAACTAGATTTACCAGAAACAGTGGGGATCAACTTGTTTTTAGGAGGGTTAAAATCAGAGGTAGAAACATTAATCAGGATATTTAAACCTCAAACCCTTAGCAACACCTTCTACTTGGCAAAGTTGCAGGAGAATTCAGTGAAGGCAAGGCGTATTCCTAAAGCAGGAGGATCATTCAGGAGCTTTAATTCAGGTTCAGTTTTTCCGAATTCCGTTGCTAAGACAAGTCCATCGGCGGCCAGTTCATCAGGTTCAAAGTACATATCAATAGTACCTGATTCCCAAATGGAAACAACAGCTTCAAGAAATGCTCAAAACTTGGCTCTGATACCAGTTTGATGCAAGAAAGTATTTTTATTGCTTTTAGAAAATTCAACAACCCTTTCCGAATAGTCCTTCCAGTAGTTTTAAGCTACCGAATCCCTTAACTCTGCTAACTACGTTAACTGACGCCACTAACTAACTCTCCCAACTGTATTTACTAACAGCTTTTAACAACTAACCCAACCCACTTGCTTAACAGAATTGTCTAAATGATTCTGTTACTAACTTCCGTAACAATCACTCTGCAAAAGTCATAGTGGATTTTGCTTTCCAATTCAGATTCTGAATTTTCTTCATTATCTAATTTGAAAAAACTACAATTAGAAATATATAAATTTGACTGTGGACGTTTTTTCCAAAAGAACAAGGAAATGCATACTTCCTAATGCTTTATAATTTCTCTGAAGTGGCTCTGAAGATTGGGTGGAGACTGGAGAGAGTGATACCATATGGCTCTCTCTGGAATACATGGTTCAATGTGTTTATTATGCTCTGCTATGTTGGCAGTGCCAGACTTTGATGATTGGCAAGGAAGCCTTGTGACTTCTGCCTGCTGTTAATGGCATGTATGCTCATTAGCTTACATGTAAACCATTTGCTTTATTGTCATCATATTCTTTGATTATCTCCTTACTTTTTCCTTTGACTCTTGGTGGCTGTTATCCACCTGGATTTGCACTGCAGTACTTTGTTTAGTCTTTAAAGCATATTAAATTAATTTGCAAAGAGAAAATTTTCTACTGCCTATGTTTTCAGAGAAGTTTACAACTATTGATCATGCTATTTTTAATTGATATATTTTGGATTATGTACAAAATGTTATTTTATGCTGACTACCAGTGAGCAACAACCTTTACGGCTGAATCCTGCTGAGGTACGTGAAGTTATTGCTGCAGTTTGCTCGGAGACGTCATCACCAAATACCAATGTGATGACAGTGACTAGTAGACTAAGCAATAACAGTGGAAATCCATCGATGGATGTGGCTGTGAGCGTCCTCATCAAACTTGTTATTGACATGTATGTTTCAATGCTCTTATCTATAATGTTTTATTCCATTATTGATATACTTAATTTACCCTGCCCATGTTTTCCTCTGAGCACTTACACTGACATGTGCTAAAGCTTGACTGCACAATCCTGATTTTCTTGATTAACAAATTGAAAAAGTTTCATGAACCTCCCCCTTTTCACAAAGTAAAGAATTGGACAACTTAAATTAATTCTTAAAATTGCTGAAAAAGAGTGGGGAGTGAGTTTGAACATGAGATAATTTCTTCCTGTGCATTTTGAGAGAACTGATGGATGAAAATTTCAAGTTACTAAAAGTTTTATGTGGAAGTGGTCCCTCACCTTGAAAGTAAATATTATTTAAGAGTCAGGTACAAGATCCTGTCATTTTGACACCAATTTAAGGAAGGTCATTCCTAAAGAAGTGGTGGAGACTCTTGCCAATTGTTGTCACATTTGGCAGTTGCTTGTGTTTTGTGTTGTTTATTGTTTCCTATTATTGGGGAGACTAGTTCTTGTCCTTCAAAGTTGGTGTCTCAGTGGTTAGATAAAAGATTTTGGCAAAGCAGGGGAAAAAATCTTATGGAGGTGCACCATAATTGCTATAGTTTAGTTGGTGTGGATTGAAAAGAATGCCAACATTATTTTAAATAAATATTACTCTTTCTTTTGTTGACATAATACAAGTAGTTTGTGGAAGTGGTTCAGATATAATATATTTACTCCAAGCAGATTTCTTAATATGAGTATGAGATAAGAATGCTGGAGTTTTGCCATGAATCCCTAATCTACTATTCTTGGTTAGTGACTAATTTTATCTGCTGGGTTAATGCGTAACATGATTACTGGTATTTTTGCTAATATTCATCACTTTGATGGATAGCATTGAAATTAAAAAATACGTGTACATTGTGAAGTGTTTCAATTATTTCATATTTATTCAGAGCACATTTCTTAATAAAAGCATGAAATAAGCATGTTGAAGTGTTTCCATCATTTGCTAGTGCCTTTTAATGACAATATACATGTTTCTAGTATGTGATTTGGGTCAGTCAATGAACAACTCAACTCAAAAGCTTAAGCTGTTAATGAAGGCTCCTAGATAATTAATCAAAGATAACATACCCTTTTGCACAAAAACTTCTTGGGCTTCAATTGTGGACAATGCGTAACTGCATCATACCTTGTGTTAAAACCTAATTTTAATTAGAAGAATGGAGGACAAAAAGGATCAAATTCTTGAGTTTTGACCTGTTAGTTACGGAGGCTTTGTTGTCTTGTCAAAGACTAATTTAACTCAAAAGTTCAAGTTGTCAAACGCAGGTCTATATTACAGTTTATTACTGGTCATTAGTTGTATTTCAATAAATAGTTCATACATTACTTTGAGTTGTGTCAAGAACCGCAAATCTAAAGCATAACTTGTTTAGTAAGGGCTCATGAATAGTTTTATTATAATCTCAAACTTGCTCTCTCACATAAAACCTTTGGGCTTAAAGCATGGACATAGTACCGGCCTAACTATCATAGACTGAAATTTCAATTAATCATGAAGCAAGATGAGGGTGGCAAGGCTCTAATTCCATATCAAGTTTGACTTCAATTCAAGTGAATGCCCATATATGTATGTATGTTTGTATTTATATATGTATAATTGCTATCAAACTACTGCACTGCTCAGATATAGTTACTTGGTATTTCTAACTTCTGGAGATTGAGTGAACTTATGACCATGGGTAAGCATACTTTTTCGAAACTTGAAGGTTGAGTGAGGTTATTTTTTGTGGGTAAGCATTTCATTTTGAGTGCCAGATTGCTGATCTGCACAATAATTTTGGTACATCTGCCTGATCGAACTTGTCTAATAAATTTATGTTTCAATAGTCTTTGTTGTGCTGTTCTATTATATTGACCATGGACCATGGCCCTTGAAAATAATGTTTTGTAGGTATGTTCTAGATTCTCGGACAGCTGCTCCTCTCACTCTTTCTATGCTTGAGGTGATGAATAAATAAAGCACTTTTTTTATATCATGACAATGGTTATAATTGATTTGCTGTTTCTAATCTTCTTTTGACTTATTTATTTCAGGAGATGCTCAGTTCTTCAAAAACAGCTTGCAGGATTCGTGCTTTTGATTTAATTTTGAACCTTGGGGTTCATGCTCATCTTTTAGAACCCATGATAGCTGATGATGCTTCTGCAATTGAAGAAGATTATTCTCAAGAATCCTATTATGACAGCGACTCTCAACTTATGGCCCAAGGAAGCAGAAAAGGAAATTCTCACAAGTTGGACTTATCGTCTGCAATTGAGAATTTTGAGTCTTGGATTTTAAATATTTTGTATGAGATACTACTTCTTCTTGTTCAGGTATTATTAATCTTCTTTTCTCTGTTGTCTGAAATTTGACTATAAAGATTTTAGTGTTGACAATGTTATTTATTTTATTTCTTGATAATTCTTGGGTATGATCTTCTGACCAGTGGGTGCCAGTTATTTTAGTTTAAACATGTTTTACTTAGCTCGTTGACTTCTGTAGTACATGATTTGATGTTGGACAATGTTACAGATGCGAGATAAAGGCTGCCCAAATCTTGTTGGATGACTTAAGTGATAAAGATGTTATATTTTTCTTGTTCTTAATATTATTTTATCTATTTAATGGTTATAGATTGCAAGTATGGGTACAAGATGGTAAGTTGTCATGACATTTTTTAGGGAATTTGGGGGCTTTATGTTGGTTTTAAGTGTGAGAGAATGACAGAAGAGATTATTATGGTATTTGTTGTGTGCTAACAGTGTGAAGGATACTTCAATAAGATCAATGTCAAATTATTTTTAGATGATTTTACTGTCTGTGGAGAAATATGTTTTACTTCTAAAATTGACAATGGATTAATTCAGATATCCAAGAAATATAACTATATGGTACAAATTTCCAGGAAGATTACCTTTTTATTTTTTGTTCTTCGTTGCACTCACCCACTCACTCATACACACACACACACACACACACATATGTATTCATGTATGTACAGTTCATACAAACATTGGCATAATATAGGAAATATCTCTTTTTGGGATGTTATCAAATGAAGAAGCATTTTGCTTCTGCATTGCATTCAAGTATTTGTCAAATCTAATTTGTGGTGGTATATTGTTGCTATAAATAGGCAAATTACAATGGTTATTCAAAAAATAGAGAGTAAATCTCTTACTCCTATCTTTGATGAGCGAAAAAAAAGGTACATAAGTAAATGTAGTGATCCAGTCACTGAGATCCTTCTGGTCAACTGTTCCCAATTTATATAGATAATCAAGTCACTTTGACCACTCGTGGTGGGCCTACAATTTCTCCTTGAAGACGTTCTTCAGCCTCCTTGAGTGGACGTTTTAAGCTGCCTCTATACTGTGACCTGTAGGTACTTAGAAGTATCTTGGCTTATAAGGAGTGATAATCCCATTGGGCTTTCTCAACTGTTCATCAGGATAGTAGCTTTTATAGAGGAATACTCCCATTGGATTCCTTCTGATTGTTGTTTTTGGAGAAATATGTAATATGACTTGCAGGATAGTGCAGCAATGTACAGTTTAGTTTAGACACATGCAGTATCCATTGAATCTAAATCCTTCTGAATGTAGAACAACATCTGAAACAATGTCTGAAGTTTGTGCAGAAAATAATTTCAGTGATTGAGACTTTTAAGCTCTTTTTCTTTTGAGACTTCGTTGAGTGACATTAAATTTGCTCTAGTTTGAATTTCATGTCTTCTTATAATTTGTGTTGTTATTGCAAATTATGAACTTAAATGTTCTATGGAGAATTGAGTGCTTTCTTTCTAAAAATTGTGCTGGGTTAGCTGAGTAACCATTTATGCAATTGAAATTCCTTGTTGTTGTAAATAGCTATCTTGTATACTTCTTTTAATGAACCAGTTATTAAAAATTTTACAAGATCAGTTGAGTAGATTTTGAAACTTTTCACAAATGACTGTTGTGACTTTGTTTGGTGAACGGAAAGTAATTCTTTTAAGGTACTATCTTTGGTGCACTCATAATTATGAGTGCACCTAGTTATAATGTAGGGATATAATTATAATATTATTATTTTTTTGGTTGAAATTATTACAATTATAACTTTATATTATAATTAAGTGTACTAGTGCACTCAAAAGATTTTACCTTCTGTTAATTAGTTTTTCGTATATTCTTAGCTGCTGTCATAACTTTTTACCATCTTATATGCTCATTGTTGCACAGAATGAAGAGGAGGAGGAATCTGTTTGGGCATCTGCACTAAGCTGTTTGCTTTATTTTGTCTGTGATAGAGGACAGATCTGGAGAAATCGATTGCAGGGTCTTGATATAAGGGTGAGGATTGATATTTCTCTTGTTTATTTTATTTACAGTGTTGTTTGATACAAGGACTATTAATCTACCTTAAAGAGTTAGTTGCCCAGGCATTCTAGACCTATGAAACATACTGATTATAAATTTGTTTGAGTTTTGAAAATTTAATTAAATTTTCTATTTGCTTTCCTCTCTCTCTCTCTCTCTCTCTAATCTCAATTGTGCTTTTAATATTAGAGCTCATTGACAAATGATAAGCCCAACCCGAGTTTATACATTCAACCTCATCCCTCCTCCATGGATGCCATTTCTCTTCCAGTGAAGATATACTTCTTCCCTTTCTTCTACAGCTACAGGGCCATATGACTTCTTTCCCCCATTTTATTGCACTCCTTGCAGCACTTAACCATAAATCTTTTGAGTAACGAGATAGTCTCTGCCAAACTTTGGAGTGAGGAAACTTTTATGCAGAAAGAATGATAAGGATATGGTTTTGTTGATGGATGAACAATAATGGGGAACAAAAAGCAGGAAAGGCCAGCAAAAGCAAAGCAAAATGGAAGGGTGAGATGAAAATCCTAAAATCCCATCATTATAGGTGGAATTAAGTTACCCAGTTACCCATATTTTGTAGCGGTTACTAAATGCCGAAGAAAACTAGGTTCCTGGATAAATTTGTTTAAAATTTCCTTGGCAAAGTTTCCAAGGTAATGTCAAAGAATCTTTGTACCGAACAGCTCCTACGTGTATTTTATGGAAATCCAGCGGGAAGAAAAGAAATGTATCCAATTCTAAAATAACTTTTGTCTAGCCTGCTCATTACTGTATTTTGTTTCCCTCTCTATTCTCAGCTATGTGACTATATATAAGTTGGATATTTTTATACATTTCAATGATCATGCAAATCCTATGGCTGGGGTTTTTGAATCCTGCCTGTTTCTGTTTCCTGTCATCATGCAGGCATCCATTGTTTTATTATTGATCGTTACTGTGCTTGATGTCAATATAACTTTATTATGGTATCTCTGTTTGATTTAGTTATATACCATCTTATAGGTTATCAAGGCACTTATAGAAACCAGCTGGAAGAATTCTTGGGCAGAATTAGTTCATTGTAAGCTTATTTCCATGTTAACCAACATGTTTTACCAAGTTCCTGATGAAGCTACTGATGCTGTACCAAGCACACCTAAGTTTCTGGTGGATCAGCTTGATCTGATTGGAGGAGTTCAATTTATTTTAATTGGGGTATGCATATCTTGTGCCACAAGCTTGATATGATTCCAGTCTGATGGAAAAGTGATACACACACATAAACACACACATACACACACTTTTTCATGGTAAGTTAATAACTACTAACTAGTAAGGATGCTATTGTTTATATGTCAATTAAGGTGACATATTGTATCATATGAATGTGTTATTTCTTCAATAATCCGTTGATTTTTGTTAATTGTTGATTTAATGCCTTGTATTTTGTCATGTTTGTTTTGCTACTTTAGATAATGTCTAATCCTCTACCTAAGCCATTTATTTATAATTTTATGAAAGTTTTTCTCTTTTTCCTAGGAGAAACATGTTTTTCATTCTTATTAAAAGAAGAAATTTTATTAGCAAGGGAAGAATTTACACTTGGCTAGAGGAGAAGAGATCCTCAAATTGCTAATCGCAATTATCAATGGTGAAGTCCAAATTCAGGGACAACAAATAGCATTTTTTTACTAATGCTTACCGGAGAGCACATAATTGGGAGTATGGATAGAACTTGATCAAGACTCATAATCACCAAACACCAATAAGACGTCTATAATTTCAATGCTTCAGTTATATATATATTGATTCATTTATTTTTAGTGTTTGGATAGAAATATTTTTAGAGAGGAGAAACAAAGGTTAAAAAGATAAGATATACTCCATAGCAATGCAAAGAATAAGAAAAGACAAGCAATGACATCAATATAATAAGGCTCTCTAATACATTGAATATCTGTTAAGGAGATGAGCTAGACACCTTTGTATAGACCTTGTGCTGAGCTCAAACGTACTATCTTCAGGAAATCTGATCTATGCTGCATCAAAGATGTAAAATGATTCATGGAATCTGGACCTTAATTAATGATTTCTGAAGGCATTGCACTTTCTTGGATGGTTTTTGAACTTTAGTCAAATGAAAAGGAGAACAAGTGATAATACAATCTTATTGAAAACAAAGAGATAATACTAACTAATAAGCTTCTTAGATTAATATTTTTTGTACCATGGTAAACACCACACAAATTTTTGCCAAAAGCCCTTTACATGAAATATGCAAAATTACTGTCTCTAGGAAAAATGTACATGCTGCTTTTAGAATTATATGTAAATGATGGATTAAGATATGTTAATAAGATTACTGAAAGCATTACACTTTTTCTATGTCTTTGGACTTACTGTAGACTGATGATTGTGTTGGACTGAATGATGTTTTTTAATTGATGCCATTCTTGTTTGTTTCCTACTAGTGTATAAAGTGTAGAGTGAAGCCCTGAGCTGATTTCATTGTACATTGTATAATTCTTTCCCTGTTGGCCACAGTATTCTGTTGCAAACTCAAGTGAAGAGAGGAGAAATTTGTATTCAGTGCTTTTTGACTATGTCCTTCATCAAATAAATGAAACGTGTATAGCTACAGGAGTCAACGAATATAGTGATGATGAGATTCAACCTCTTGCTGCCCTGCTTGCTCAAACTAATGCACCTGAGGCATTTTATATATCTGTAAAGCTAGGGGTTGAAGGCATTGGGGAGATCTTGAGAAGATCAATTGCATCTGCACTGTCCAGATATCCCAACAGTGAACGACTAAACATGGTACGTTCATGTTTTTATAGTTTGTTAGTTGGCATAATAGTTGTACAGGAGCTATACGTTTTCAAGAATTTTAATGAGCTTCTCCCTCTTCCCTCATCTCCCTTGGCTGGTGTTTGTTATATAGAATGGATGGACATCACAAGCCCTTCAAACTAGTTCTTAAACCTCGAAATCTGACAAGTCTATTCCTTCATAAGATACGCAGAAATACTATCTTCCAAATAGATTGATTTGTGTAGGATGGGGCAGCATGTTACCATCTGGATCAGACAGGCAACAAAGCTATCTATATTCCTGTTTATAGCGACATAGTAGTCTGTTTTGGCACCTATAGCAAATGGAAAGACTATCTTCCAATGGAAAAAAACAAAATAATGTAATCATCATGGCTGAAAGGTAAATGTGAAGTAATAGTAATTGGACTACTCATTTTTGCACTTTTGCATTACTTGTTATTCTTAAATGTTTCAGATGAGAGCAATAATACATGTTAATGTATGATTGTTTAGTTCAATTTCAGGCTTATTTCCATTCATTGCAACTGCTAACTAAAGATTAGCAAATCATTGTCACAATCATTTTGCAATCTGACATAGGATGTTTTTTTTTTTTTTCCCTGTTTTCTCATATATTTGTCTCATAAGTCATCTTTGAATTGTACCTTACCTGTTTCTTTTGGTTGTTTGCAGCTCCTGGAGTTAGTAGCAGAGAAATTTGATGCAACAATAAGTTCATTCACTCATTTGGATAAAGAGTTCTCTCATATGATTCAAATAACCAAATCTCACAAGTTTCTAGAAAATATGGAAGATGTAGCTCTAAGAAATGGTGTTGGTCTGAAGGCAAAGCTCTCATGGGCCACTTTACATTCCCTTCTTCATTCTGAAAGAATAGCTTACCGTCAAAATGGGTATATCTGGTTAGGTGATCTGCTTATTGCTGAAATCAGTGGGGAAAGGGATGGAAGTATATGGTCAAATATCAAACACTTTCAGCAGAAAATTGCTCAAGCTGGAATTCAAGATTCTTCAGATACATCAAATGTTCCTTTGCCCATATCTCTTATGTGTGGGCTTTTAAAGTCAAAACACTGTGTTATTAGATGGGGGTTCCTGTTTGTTCTTGAAAGGCTTCTTATGAGATGCAAATTTTTGTTAGATGAGCATGAAATGCAACATGTGAGCAACAATGATATTGGGCCCGAGCAGAAAAATTGGCATCTAGAGAAAGCCAATGCAGTGATTGACATAATGAGCAGTGCCTTGTGGCTGGTGTTTCAGATAAATGAAACTGACCGTATCAATATTTTGAAAGTAATTGTTTCTAAACTCAATGTGACTTTTGGCTTAGCCTTTCACTCCTTATTGATAAATATAGTACTAAAGCATGGTGAACCACATTAATTATGAAAATCTGTTGCAAGTAAATAGCTACTATCAAGGAATAGATGAATCAATAATTTGCTGACTATATGATATTGGGACTGTCATAATACAGGAACTTCCTTGTGTATTTTAGTCATTACTTGTTATTAATAATTCCTGACAGAGCTAGGTTTTATAAAGTAGTTTTGACATGCTTGGAAATAATTTCTTTGATGATGTTCAGCATTTATTTTATATTGAACTAGATTAGTGTCCACAAAATTTGAATCTGAATAGGCAGCCAAGTAGCTGAAAGAAATTGAAATATGGGTTTTAATTAGCAAAATTTTCATGAATAATAATTTGATATATAAAGTTTGTTTGTATTTTTAGTAGAATAACATATGAGAATTTTCTGTTGGGTTCACAATTTTGGATTCCCTAGTATTCTATGGCATATTTTTCCTGTTTAACTTAACTCTGATTTTGAACAGATGTGTGACATTCTATTCTCGCAACTGTGTCTAAGAGTTCCACCTGCAACAGCACTGCCCTTTGGAGATGATTTGCAGCATGACAGAAATTTAAAAAGCATGAGTCAAAATAAGAAGTCTGATGGTGATAACCGTGTCGTCAGACAAGATACTTTTCATTGGGATGAATATAACAAGGAAGAAGCTGATAGAAGATCCAGCTACTCTAATAACTACCATCTGGATCATGAAACTGCATCAATGGCAGCACTTCTTCTCCAAGGACGAGCCATTGTTCCAATGCAATTGATTGCACGTGTTCCTGCTGCCTTGCTATATTGGCCATTAATCCAGCTTGCTGGAGCGGCAACTGATAACATTGCATTGGGTGTTGCTGTTGGAAGTAAAGGAAGAGGAAACCTACCTGGTGCTACGTCAGATATCCGAGCCACCCTTCTCCTACTTCTTATTGGTAAATGCACAGCTGATCCTGTTGCTTTCCAGGAAGTTGGTCTGGAACAATTTTTTAGGTATTCTAAACTTCTATTAATTTGTTGGCCTATTAATTTGTTGCCTTAAAACATTGACACTTGAAGCCATGAGTCTTTGCATTTTGCAGGGAGCTTTTGGATGACACAGATTCAAGGGTGGCATATTACTCTTCTGCTTTTCTTCTGAAGGCATGTGATTTGATTATTGGTGTTGAGTCTGTTTGCAATATGTATAAGGTCGTAATTTTAATTTTTGTAGCAATTTTCCTTTTCTGCAGCGAATGATGACTGAGAAACCAGAAAAATATCAACACATGCTTCAGAATCTTGTTGTCAGAGCTCAGCAGGTACCTCCATTTTTATTAATCTGCTTGTAGATCCGCTTTTACAATTATGAAAGCTGAGATAGTTTGGATCGTCTAAAGTGTGAAGTCTCTAAAGTGCTGACAAAAGAAGTAGGAATGTATATGGGGGCCCACTTTTTGCAACTCCTCTTTTTTTTTCGCCCCCTATCTCTTGCTAACTTTAGAGGCACTTTGTAGGCTTCACTCTTTAGAGGATCCAAACTTGAGATAGCTTGACAAGTGTCAATTCTGCTCTTGCTTAATTTTCATATATAGTTTCTGGCTCCTGTATAAGTAGTGTCATGATTAGCGTTAATGACAAAAAAATAGGTAACATAGTGGCTTTGAGGGAACAGGTGCTTAGCTGCAGCTGATTATAAGTTAAAATGACAATGTTTGAGAACATCATGCATGTAATGAGTTTGATGAATGAATGAGGTTAAAGGTTCCTTTTGTCTTTATACTATTGATCCTAGAATTGATAAGATTTGAAGATGATAAAAATTGGTGCTTTTGCTTGATATAATAGTAAGCAGAGTTTGAGGGTTGCTTCTAGCTTTGAAGGGACACATTAAATACTTGAACTCTTCAGGTCAAGTAGGACTGTGACCTACCATGAAGAACTTAGTAAGCCCAGGAGCAGTGTTAAAGCTTTGGTTGACATTGATAGACCCTAAAATACCTTGTGATTAATTTTCCATACGTTAGTTATTGATAAGGATAGTGACTAGTGAAATTGAGGATGACATAATTCAGGGCTAGATTAATACTAATAAACAGTCACTTATAACACAGTAATAGTAAATGATGTATTGAGTCAGATTTCACTGAGGAAAAATATTTATTTTATTATGAGAAAAATTCTATTGAAAAGAAAGAAAAATATGCATGAGAGCAGGATAGGATATAAATTTAAATGTTAAAGGAAACAAAAGAAAATGTAAATTTAAATATGCAGCAATGCTGCCCAATCCTTTTGCATATCTAAAAGGCACACTCCCTTAGAAAAACCTGAGCAGAACACTGAACAGAATCTTAGACTGTAATCTAAAGGCAATGAGACATCCTTGAAATATAAGTGTTTCCCTCCAATCAAATATTCTTTAAGCAGTTTCAGCTTCTTCATAAATTTAACCTCCACCCCAAACCTTGCTGCACATCTTTTACAAAATCTCTAGATGTTTGATGTGTTAACCACAGATTCTTAATCTGGAAGGTAGTAGGATCCTATGTAACCTAATTAATTCTAGTAGGATCCTTCCTGTAGAATTATGGACTCTGAAAACATATCCTTGCATGTGCTTCCAAAACAGATCCAGCCACCGGCCCCTTCCTTTAACATTAAGCAAAGCCTCCCAAGCCTTTAAAGTTCTGTCGGAGAGAATCAATTTTATTAGCTACCCAAGCATCCTATTATCTGCATCATTTCACCAGAAGCACTAATCTGTGGGGTGCACTTATATACTTCTTTAGAGATAACCTCCTTAACCTTCCCTCTCTTCTCTTGGTTACTCAACCTTGGATGTTTCAGCTAAGAATTTTTATTGGCACATCCTATTTGCCTTCCTACCTTTCCTTCACCATAATTGACAGATATAGCTGTCATAATCACATGGTTGACAGAACTTTGACCTAAAAGAAAACACCCTCAGCCTTCTTTACCTTCCTTTGAATACAGGGATGTGGAAAAAATAAATACTCTTATTATTCACGGAAGCCTCTTTTTTTTTTTTTTTCTTTTTTTTAATATTCAGAAGTTACATCCTTATATTGACTTACAATCCTAAAGAAAACTAATCAGTAAATCCCTGAGAAATAGGAGTACTAATCTTATCTGAATCCTATCAGTAGATCCCTAAAAAATAGGGATATTATCCTAACAACTAAATAAAAAATCAAATAGAAAATCAGAAAATCAAATAAGAGATGACAAAAAACATCTAGGGTAAATATAAAGAATAAAATCTAAGATATTTACAAAATAAAACTCCTAAGTTTCCGACACTCCCTCTCAAACTGGTGAGTGGATATCTTCTATTCCCAGTTTCCTTACAAGCTCTTGAAATGTGTTGTTTGGCAATCCTTTGGTTAGTAGATCTGCAATTTGACTCCCTGTAGGAATGAATGGTGTACATATCAGTCCACTGTCAATTTTTTCCTTGATAAAGTGCCTATCTACTTCAATATGCTTCGTCCTATCATGCCAAACTGGATTGTGAGCTATAATAATTGTAGATTTGTTATCGCAATACAACTTTATGGGTTCTTCTCTAGCCACTTTTAAATCATCTAGTATAATTTTCAGCCATAGTAACTCGCATACTCTTAAGGCCATAGTTCTGATTCCTGATTATGCACTTGATCTTGCCAAAACACTCTGTTTTTTGCTCTTCCATGTTACCAAATTTCCCCCTAGGAATGTGTGATACCCTTATGTAGACCTCCTATCAACCAAGGACCTTGCATAATCTACATCAATGTATACTTCTAAGATTGCCTTTCCTCCTCTTCTAAATAAAATTCCCTTTCCAGGGGTACCTCTTAAGTATTTTAGTATTCAGTGGACTGCCTTCAAGTGACTTTCCTTAGGTTTATGCATGAACTGACTAACCATACTCACTACAAATGCTATATCTGGCTGTGTATGTGAAAGATAAATTAATCTTCCAACTAGATGATGGTATGATCCTTTGTCCATGGCTATGTCATCTGGGGCCTCACACAATCCATGATTGTATTCAATTGGAGTGGCTGCCGGTTTACACCCTAATTTTCCTGTTTCTTTAAGTAAATTACAGGTATATTTTTGCTGTGAAATAAATATCCCTTCTTGTGAGTATGCTACTTCAATGGATAGAAAATACTTCAATCTACCGAGTTCCTTTATATCAAACTCTTTGAATAAGCACTCTTTTAGGTCCTGTATACCCTTGTCTTCATCTCCGGATATGATAATATCATCTACATAAACTAGTAGAATAGTTAACTTACCAGAATTAAAGTGCTTCATAAATAAGGTATGATCACCTTGACTTTGTCAGTATTCTAGTGAGGCCATCGCCCTTGAAAACCTTCTAAACCATGTTCTTGGTGATTGTTTAAGCCCATAGAGAGCCTTTTTTAACCTACACACTTATCCTTCTTTTGATTCAAAACCTAGTGGAGTTTCCATGTAAATTTCTTCTTTTAGGTCTCCATGTAGAAATGCATTTTTAACATCAAATTGTTGTAATTTCCATCCAAATATTGCAGCTAAAGATAATAAGACCCTTATTGTGTTCATTTTTGCAATTGGAGCAAAGGTCTCTAGGTAATCAATGCCATACGTCTGCGTATACCCTTTGGCCACCAACCTTGCTTTATATCTCTCCATTGATCCATCTGATTTGTACTTGACAGTGAAAACGCATCTGCACCTTACTGGTTTCGTACCTTTTGGTAGGTCTACCAACTCCCAGGTGTTATTTTTTCCCAAGGCTTCCATTTCTGCTCACATGGCATCCTTCCACCCTTATTTTCCAATGTTTCTGACAAAGTTCTTGTTATGGGAATTGGGTGTAGGTTACCAATCAAGGCCATATAATTTGGGGAAATTTTTTCATAGGATAGGAAGGATCGTAGTGGATATTTTGTACAGGTTCTAGTTCCTTTTCTTAGGGCTATAGGCCACTTAAGGTCGTTCAAGAAATTCACTGGTTCTATTTGTGGTGTTTGTTCACTCTCAAGTTCTGTTTGTGGGTTTGTTTGTTGACTCTTAGGTTCTGTTTGTGGGTATTGCTCATTCTTAGGTTCTGTTTGTGGGTTATGGGTACTCACTTGTTCAGTTTATGAAAGATTTACTTCTTCCTTTGGAGCAGAGCCTTTGGAAGGTGCTGGTACTTGCATAGGTCTTAGATTGGGTTTCTGCTTCCTGGAATATACCTGTAGGGGCTGATTATCCTGGTTCTGTTTACTTGTTTCCGGTGTGGCAAGATCAAGTAAGTCATAGAGTCATAAGGTTGCTGTCGTCACCACACTCCCCCTGAATTTTATGGTTTTCAAAGAAGGGTTCAGATTCAACAAATGTAACATCAATTGAGATAAAGTATTTTTTGGTTTGAGGATGAAAACATTTATATCCTTTCTTGGTTGAGGGATATCCTATGAAAACACATTTAATTGCCCTAGGATATAGTTTCTCCCTATTATTGGAATGAATATGAACATAGGCTGTGCTACCAAAAATCCTAGGAATCAAGTTGTGTGAGGCACATGCAGTTAGGAAAAAACCTTTTAGAATGTCCATGGGAGTTTTAAATTCTAGTACTCTTGAAGGGACTCTATTGCTAAGATAGGTTGCTGTTAATACAGCCTCACCCCAGTATCTTCTAGGAACACTTTTGTGAACCAATAGAGTTCTAGTTATATTTAGAAGATGCCCCATTTTTCGTTCTGCCACCCCATTTGTGTTGGGGGTGTGTTTACACATGAAGACTCATGGATTACCCCTTCCCTTTCGAAAATGGTAGAAGGTGTTTGATTAAAATAGTCCTTAGCATTATCTGATCAAAATCTCTTAATTGAGGCATTGAACTGGTTTTTAATCATTCTAAAAAACAATGGGACAATGTTACTGACCTCAGATTTATTTTTCGCTAAATATACCCAAGTTACTCTAGAACAATCATCAATGAAATATACAAAACACCTTGCCCCCGGTATATTAGGTGCACTTGCTGGTCCCCAAATATCACTATGAACCAACATAAAGGGAGAAATACTTCTTTTATCATTAATAGGAAAGGAAGCTCGCTTATGTTTAGCAAGTTCACAGTCATTACAATGGAAATCAGCAACATTTAATTTTTCAAAGAAAGTAGGAAACATTGTTTTAATGATTTTAAAGGAGGGATGTCCTAATCTTCTATGGCACAGCCAAATTCTCTCATTATTGGGCATATGATTCTGAAAGGAGGGAATGGGGTAAATGGCTCTCGGTTTTGCTCTTTAGGTGGTGGTAGTAAAAGCCTCCTTCTTCCCTAGCAAGCCCAATCATCTTCGTGCTCTGTTCTTGAAACTCACAGTGAGAGGGGTAAAAGGTTACTTGGCATTGAGTATCTTTAATGAGCTTTTGAACAGAAATTAGGTTAGCAAACAGTTTAGGAACATGAAGGACATTTTTAAGTGTAAGAGAACCCAAATGAATATCTCCTACACCTGCAACTGTAGCTATAGACCCATCTGCAGTGGTGATTTTCTTGTTGCTAGGACAAGGTTTATAAGATGAGAAGTATTTAGAAGATGATGTCATTTGATCAGTTGCCCCAGAATCAATGACCCATACCAAGGGATTTGCAGAATTTTCATTAGAAACACAAAAGGAAGAGGGTTTACCTGAGAGTTTCTCTGAAAGAACAAGAGAGCAAGTACCTGTTGAAGTTGGTTTGGCTGTATCTAGTGATTCCAGCAAGTTTTTCAGCCTTTCAATGTCATCTTTATCAAATTCAGGTGCTGTTTTAACTGCCTTTCCTGCCTCATCCTGATGTGAACTGCTCATCATTGCTCTTTTCTCTCTTCCTGCTCCTTTATTCAGATTGGGAGGTCTCCCATTCAATTTCCAGCAATCTTCTCTAGTGTGCCTATGTTTTTTACGATAGGTACAGAAGAGAGAGTCCTTGTCTGAGGATTTTGAGCTATTTTTTCCTTGGTTCTTTGTTGGCTGTAACTCCTCTTTCTGTTCAGCAATTTTAGAGAATAGTGCTGAACCTTCTCCACTTTGATTTTCCAGCATAACACCTTGTCTCCCTTCTTCAGCTTGAACAGTAGAGATAGTCTCAATTATTGAGGGCAGTTCCCTTCCTAAAATTTGTACTCTTACTGGATCAAATTCAACATTTAACCTGGCAAGAAACTTAAAAATTCTCTCTTTCTCAATGAACCTTTTCAGCGCTGTAGCATCGTCACTGCAATGCATCTGAACACATTGATAGTGGTCAATTTCTTGCCACAATCTGTGTAACAGATTTGCATATTCAGTGACTGTTCAGGCTCCTCGTTTCCTATCTTTGCTTGCTCCTATTGTTGCTTTCAATTCGTATACTTTAGATGCATCATTGGCTTTAGAGTACATTTGATGAATAGCATCCCAAATCTCTTTAGCAGGATTAAGAAACATAACAGTGTCACTTATTTCAAGGATCATAGAGCTCCATAGCCAAGACATGACCATAGAGTCTTGTTCATCACATGCTGCAAACTTGGAATCCTCCTTTGATGGTCCTTTCCCTAGTAGATGACTCAGCTTTCCTCTACCCTTTAGGAACGTATGCACAAATTAGGACCACTTTAAAAAATTGTGCCCATTTAAGCGATAGATTGCTTGGATGCTTTGAAGGTCACCGGTTGTTGTGGTGATATTCTCAGCAGTAGGCAGAATATTGCTTGAGCTAGAGTGAGTGGTGTCTGACATCTTTCTAGGGTTCTTGAGGTTCAGCTAATTCTGATGATAAAAGGGAATTAGGGTTTTGTGAGGGGAGAGAATCTAAAAGAGCCAACTTAGCTCTGATACCATGTGGAAAAAATAAATACTGTTATTATTCACTGAAGCCTTTTTTTTTTTTTTTTGAATGTTCAGAAGTTACATCCTTATATAGACTTACAATCTTAAAGAAATTTAATCGGTAAATCCCTAAGAAAGATGGATATTAATCTTATTTGAATCCTATCAGTAAATCCCTAAAAAATAGGGATATTATCTTAACAACTAAATCAAAAATTAAACAGAAAATCAAATTAGAGATAACGAAAAACATGTAGAGTAAATATAAAGAATAAAATCTAGGATATTTAAAAAATAAAACTCCTAAGTTTCTGACAAGGGATTAACTGCGAGATGAACTTCTGCTAGATAAACTTCTAATGATAAGTTACAAAACAATCTGAAGAGATAATTGGATGACATAACTCTCACAGTGATTGTGCTCTTGGATGTCCCTCTCGTTATGCTATTTCAGGATCATGGCATTTTCCTTAAGATTATTGTGTTCTAGAACATTATTTATTTAAGTGCCTGCATCATTTAGATGTGGAAGTGGCAATAGGCCATCACCATGATCACTGCCTACTCGTTGACCTCTTGGTAAAGCATTGTCACAAGTTTGTGGGGGAGCCAGGAGAAGGTAAAGATGAAGGAATTAAATGAGAGCTACTCCCTATTGTTGCTTGATTTTTAATCTGGTTATCACTATTAGTGTTATTCAATAGGTTAACAACGTGACAGATAGGGCACCCAACATGCTCAACATTTTAACCTTTGAAGGACTTCTGGCCAAATAATTGGGCCACACTGGCTACATCTTTCTGTGGTGTCATTATGAACATGGTTAGGAGATAAATCTATCAAGAACTTCTGAAATTTTTCAATTAATAATTATTCTTCTGATGCAGACTCAAAATTTTCCTTCAATTTCTTCTGAAACATTATCTGGTTCTTTTTCACGTACAGACTCCACAGAAGCAGGATAATGTTTATTGTCGCCATATAATCTCCCCCTTTCTCTCATTTCCTATTACATTATTTGAAATTTTTCCAGCTTATGACATATGATCAAGAAGTTGAAGATGGGAGTATTGTCTGCCATCTCTCATTGTAATGACTAAGGGGAACAGAGAAAGTGATGAAGGAAAGAGAAGCAATGAATAGAACTTGATTGATTAGATGGTCATGCAGCTTTACAATCTGAACCCACTTCCTTTAACTAACCTGTAACTAACTTAACAGTCCCTACTAATATAACGAAACATACCTATATACATGATTAATTCCCATGTCATCCCTGTTAAACCAAACTGGGTTCTTGGGTTTGGTTTATGTCAACTCAGTGGGCCATAGTTGACCACTCTCAGTTTTCTTCTAAATTAAGGGAAGCTTGCATTGGTTAGAGGCTTAGTATGTTTGCAATTGGGTTGTGGGATGATATTCTTTCCCTTCAGCTTCCTTGTCTATAAATTTTTTTCTGACAAAATCGAGGTTGAGCTCTACATGCTTAGTTCTTGCGTGACTGAGTTAACAGAGAACATCACTATACTGAGATTGTCACAATACAACTGGTGTCTTGTCCATCTTCATTTTGAGCCCTCTAGTAAGGATTGTGGCCATGTTATCTCTGCCACTATGCTGGCTAAACTCCTGTACTCTGCATCTGTGCTTGATCTAGACACAATTGGTCGCTTTTTGGAGGAGCATGAGATGAGGTTTGTGCCTAAGAGAACCCAGTAGCCAAATATTGATTATTTATGTCAGCTTCCCAATCTATGTCACACTACCCAAGTTGGTCTAGTGAGTCAGCTTTCTTAGGTGACGGCCTGATCTAGTGTCCCGTCAAGGCATCTTAGAATTCTCTTCACAGCTGCCTGATGAGATTGTTGTGGTCAGTGCATAAATTGACAAATTTTGCCCACACAAAATGACAGCTCTGGTTTTGTTATTGTCACACACTGTCGTGCCCCAATGGGTTACCTGTACAGCTTTGCATCCTCCTTCAGTTCATTCCCTTGTTTTGAGAGTGTCATTTGATTGGGCCTTGTTGAGTAGGTCCTTGACATGCTTTGTTTGTCGCAAGTGAAGTACTCAATCTGGTGTTTGCTTTACTTGTATCCCAAAGTAGTTGAGGCTGCCTTGATACTTGAAAGCAAAATTTTTATGAAAGCCTTTGACTAGATTTCAAATTTAATGCTCCATGCTCCTTGTCATGATATCATTTACGTATACAAAAGCAAAGATTGAGGATTCAATTGTGATTTTGGTGACTAGTGATTGGTCACATTTGGTTGTTAATAGGGGTGAATATCAACCCGTTTGACCTGGCCAATCCGACCTAGCTCAATCATATTGGGTTAGGTTGTGCTTGGTTAGAATAAAAAATTTGCACTTTAACTGTTCTAGGTTGGGTCTCTGGTCCATTCAAAACCTGACCTAGTTTTTTTTATCTTTTTCTTTTTTTTTAATATTATTTTTAATCATATATTTGTATTTGATTTATGGTAAAATTTTAAAGTTTTTATTCTACACCCTTTCTTTTCCATTCTAGTTTTTTTCATTTCATATCTTTATTTTTTTTTTCCATGTTTTCTTTTTAAATCTTTTCATTAATTAACAAACTGTCCTTTTGCAAATTAAATTTTTTTAAAGAAAGAGGAGACTCGACCTAGCTCAGTTACTAACTAGGTCTAACCAAGATAGGACAGGTTTAGAAAATTGGCCCTATTTGTCATGAACTTGAGTAGATCACAGCTTATCAGACAATTCTATTGGGGTTTGCTTCAATTAATACAATGCCTTGTTTAGCTTACACACTAGTGTTTATTTTAATCTTTAAACTCCTTCAATGATGTGAATTTGTCCTCATGTTTATCTATGGGAAGGGGAAAGAGGAATGCCTATATGGCAAAGCCTGAAAGCCTATAATAAGTTATGCCAAGTACAATATTTGGCATGCCGAGAATCACTTGGTGATGACTTGGCTGGTCAACTCAACGATACTTGAGATAGGAGAAAATTTTCTCTTATATAAGGTGGCTCACCAGCTGCTCGAGAGTCATATACTGCCCAAGAGAATGCTGCACAAGTGTTTGTGACAAAAAGCCAGATACATGGGCTAAAACAGGAGTAGATGCCCTTAAACAAATACTTCAACACACTTACACGTCACTGGCAGTAGCTGGATGTGTCAGAAATGACATATGGGAAGGCAGTGCTGATGCAGCGAACTTCAGAAATATCATTGAGAATAGGCAAATTTATAACCTTCTTAAGGACATGAATAACACATTTGATGAGGCACGTGGAAGGATACATGCTGTGTCACATCTGCCTTTAACTATTGTGTTTACAGAAGTAAGGTGTGAGGAGAGTTGACAGAAGTTGAAACAAAGTTTCTACACTTCTACAAGTCATGATAAAGCCTCTGCACTAGCAACATGTGGCCTAGCAGCTTAGAACAATGATAACATGTCAGAATAGCGAGGAAAATTATGGTGTGACCATTGCCAAAAAAGTGGTCACACCTAGGAGTTTTGCTATATAGTTCATGGTAAGCCACCAATTTGGAAGCCAAAATAAGAGGAATCTTGAGCTAACGGTGACAGAACTACCCAAATTGAGACCAATCCTTTCACTAAAGGCAATGGGATAACTTACAAAAACTACTTGGAAAAAGTTGTGGGTGTTAGTATGGTTGCTCAGGAATTGGTCTTGGAGAGGACGATTGGCATTTGGCAATGCTAGATGACTAGCTCCAAGCTGGAATATCCAGCTTGAGGGAGAGTGTTGGGGATCACAATATCCTTATTGTGATTTTATTTTGAAATTCTAGTAGCATTAGTTGGTATTAGATAACTCTTAATTAGTTATATGTTTTAGGCATTATTTTAGGCGTCTTTTTATTTTGGTTATATTTATGTTTTTTTATTTTTTTAATGTTCTGTTCCAATTTTGAATATGGACTACTTTCAATCTTGTCTGGACAACATTAATTTAGCTATCCTGGTTTGAATAGGATATATTAGTATTAGGTTATATTTTTTAGTCAGAGTAGGAGTTTACTCTTCCTTTTGTCTTCTATATATGTACAGGGTTTGTTCAGTAGGATAAGTTTAGATGAAATGTAAAAACCTTGAATTTCTACAAGACATTGTGGATGGGGATTTATGACCAAGTATCTAGGCCCTAAAGAATTTCACTTTTAAGTATCTTCATATCTAAAAGCCAAAATCTGTTTGGTTGGAGTGAAGGCTTAGTTTAATATTTATGGTATTCACTGTACAGTTCCTGTCAAACTGATGAAGCTTGTTCAGTGGTCTTGAAAAACCTAAAGAAACATTTATCGATAGTGAGAAAATCATGCCAGCTATAGATACGCTGATAGTTGCAACCACTAAACGCTTGTGTTGAGTTGACCTATGAAACAAGACACTAACACAGAAACAAGCTACGGACAAAATCTGAAGTGTTCAGGTGCTATTTAAAGTTTCAAATTGTCTGTTGAATGCCTGACATGTTTTGATTTTTGAATATGGACTCAACACCTTTTTTAAAAGTGTTATAACTTTAGGAAGAATAGATCATATTGCTAGTATCTCTAAGGAGAGTACTACATGGAGTTGAGCCTAATGTGCGAGAAAAAGTAATTTGTTTTCTTTTGAATTCCTTGATGTTTGTTTATTTACAGTTTTCTCAAAGACTTTTTTTGGTTCATAAATCAATTATAAACTAGCTACTTACATGTTCATGCTTTGTATTTGTGCTATACAGAGCAACAATGAGAAACTGTTGGAGAATCCATACCTTCAAATGCGTGGCATAATTCAATTGGCAAATGACCTTGGAACAGACTTGTGATCTTGCTTGTCCTGGCTTTTTGGGGGCTATATTTGATTTGGATATTTGCACAAGTTTGAGCATTGATTCTATCAATACTCATGATCTTTCATCATCTCTCATTCAAATGGATGAGACTGAAACACTTACAGCCAGGATATAATTTTGTAAGCTTCCTTTAAGAAACAAAATTATTGATGTATTTCAGTCTGGTGGCAAAAGCGTATAATTGGTATCAGAGAAAGAAGGCCATTGGGATAAGGTCAGCTGTGGTGTTGGATATTTTGAGAATTAGGAAGATTAAACGAGTGCATCCTCAAAACCCTCAATGACTGTCAGTCTCTTCAGTCTTATTACTCCTTTGGTGAGCCATGTTAAATTTTTCTGTCATGTCCTGTCTTCGGCTTGTATTTGAACCACTGAGAGGCATGTTCATTTGGAAAAATCTATGTTAGTTTGTTAATGGGCCGAAAGTCTGGGGTTTATGGCGTTGTAAGCAAAATCACTTTGTCCCAGAATTCTTATGGAAATCCTTGGTTGACTCAACTGCGGAATGTTGCTGATCTAGGCCTTGGCATATCCTCAGGTACCTCCCTCTTTCTGGAGAATACTTCCCTGGCAAATTTAAATGATTTGTTGTTCACTCAGAATTCACTTAAATTACCTAACAGTTATTGACATGACTTAAATAATTTTTGGTGTAGATCTTGCTGGCAAGCGTGCATTGCATTCCCGGGAAACTTTGTGCATAAGTTCAGAGGTTGTTTCTTTTGTACAGCATCAGATTTTCATCGAGCATCCGTCAGTTTTTTTTTTTTTGGTCATTTGTGAAGGTGGCCTATATGCTTGCCTTTTTTACTGGGCATACAGGCCTTCGAGGATAGAAAACTTTGAGATGTGTACATTTTCACGGTCTAACCAAATTGTTGTTAGGG
This sequence comes from Delonix regia, assembly GCA_037074485.1. Lineage (NCBI taxonomy): Eukaryota > Viridiplantae > Streptophyta > Magnoliopsida > Fabales > Fabaceae > Delonix > Delonix regia. Next base: position 12,639,657 of record CM073449.1, read on the forward strand.
GCATTATAGGATGTCTGCTTTTAGAGGCATCCAAGCTGCTACTTTTTTTATTGTAAATATCTCATCTTTTATCCATAATTTTTTTTAATCATCTGATACTTTAATTGCGAAAATTGTAACATGTATCGAGAAATTATGTAGATTTTCATAGGGTTTTGCGGCGCAAATGTGTGCAAGGCAGTTTGGTTTGTGGTTTGATAAATCTCAATTCTTATTTATGCAATTAAGATTGCTAATTTTTTAATTTGATTCTACTGGATATCAAAAATCTGCTTTTTCTGTTTTATTTTTAATAAAAAATTTAGCATGAATAATTGTGGAGGAAGATTAGACATTCTTTGAGTATAGGAGTAACTCAGTATTAGAATTTTTCACGTGATCTTAATTTTTTTACTTTTGTTATTTGAACATCTTCAAATAATAAAAATATATATTTTGGTCCTTCAATTCTGTAAAATTATTATTTTAGTTTTTCATTCATTAAAATATATAAAATAATTGCTCATTTATTGTATAATATTTGGTTCTTCACCTTTCAAAACAGTATCAAATTTATTGTTTCTATTAAATTATAAATCCTAAATTTATGGTCTTATGCAATATGTTGAAGAAAAGTGGATGGGAAAAATAATAAAAAAAATAGAATGAGAAAGGAATGGAATGAAATAGAAATTTTGTATATGAAATCTTGTTTGGTATGAAAGGAATATGAATGAATATACTAAACAAAAAAAAAAAAAGTTAAAATAAAAAGTAAGTTTTAACATATTAAAATAAATAAAGTAATTTAATAATTTAATGATTTATTGATAATAAGAATATAATTTTGAGTAGAATATTCAAATGTGACATATTATAAATTAAAATAGTAATAGACAACATTAAGGTAAATTTTGTTTTTTTGAATAGTAAGAGTGCAATGGGCAAGAACAGTAAATTTGTAGTAAGTTTGGTTGAGTCAGTGGGATAAATAAATAAAAGTAGAAAAATTAAAATTTCAAAAAAAAAAAACAAGTTATTCGTTTAACCCACGAGTTGTTCTAATTATATTAAACAAGTTCTCTAAAAAAACCCTTGAATCCAATTTATCTTTTAAGTAGGTTGAATAGACTTGACCCATGAGTTGAACTCATATTGATGCCTTTACAAAAAAATTATTTTACTTACTTTTACACTACTACCTGTAACCTAGTGAAGGATATACCTTAAAATCATTGCACCTCATTTATTTCTAGGAGCAAAGTTATCTAATCTGGCGACTTTTGTGAAGTATTTTATGCTAATTTAGATGACTTGCTATGATAGTTGTAGCATGACATTATTTAAGCCTAAATTTTTTGATCGTAGCTAAGTCTAACATAAACTGATAAAGATACATAAATTAAGAAGAATTGTTTAACATTATATTTGAGCAAAATTACGAAGTCTTAAATTTATAAGGAACCACTTAAACTACAAAAATGATAATAAATTAAATTTTAGTTTGTGTTTGACTAGTCATTAATTTTGTCAACAAGTACTTACGAAAATAGGAATATGTTAAAAACCAGACTTGATAGATGAAGAATACATGTACAAGGAGCAAAGACCAACTCTACGGAGGAATAGGAGGTAGGTGAATTGATAGAAGAATACATCATTGTTTATTAATGAAGGCTCTTGCATGGAGTGTTTGCGGCGCGTAGCTAGGGCTCTCGCTTGGAATGAGCTACTAGAGCCCTTATCACACACGACAACATTCTTAAGATTTGGTTGCAAGTGAAAATAGAATTTCGAGTCCAAAAGCCAATTATTTTATTAGCACACCAATTATAAGCCTAAAAAAGGCTAAGAGGAGTGAATTCATAGTAATAGTAAAATTTTTGAGTTTAGTTCCTAAAATTAAGTCTCCCATATAAGTGTGTGTGAAATAACTCCCTTATAGGTTATTGCGACTAGAAAGTAAATTTATCAAAACATATCATATAAGAATTTTTTTCAAGTTTCACACTATTTACAAAGATTCAAAACATGAATGAAAGGTGATGAGTGTTTTGCTGGATTACTTAGTTAAAGCAATATAACAAGGAAGCTAGGCCTAAGATATTGAAATCATGTTTCAAAGACTATATGGACTTATGGAATCAACAAAAATAAGTTTTAAATGAATCTAAATTAATCTCTTTAAAAGATTACAAGCTTTTTTAAACAAAATTTTGAGCATAAATATACTTAGCTTCCTTCATTCTTATGTGAGGAGTATCTTATTGAAAAACAATATGATTAGTAAATGAGTTTTTTAGTCCAATGTAGTCAAAATAAAAACATAAGAGATTAAGTCAAGAAAAATAATCACATCATAGATTTATAGCAGTTTGTATTCAATGTGAATTATACATTCACTCTCTCATCATGTAGTTAAGAAATTTTACTATAATTGAAAAATTATCCTTTCCAATGGTTTAACCACCTTCAACTTTTGTATCTTAGTAACCTCTAGAAATCAAACCTTTGTGTTTTATTTCTTGAAAAATATAATCATCTCCTTTAACTTTTACTTCTTATTTATAGAAACCTGAGTGTCTCTCAAAGTCTTACCCACTTAGGGTTTCACTCTCTCAACCATTATGACTACACTAAGTTTTTAAGAACCCAAAACCACTAAGCTTTCAACAGGTTTTGACTAACTAGACATATCTTTAGGAGAGGTATTACATAAGGGTACAGAGAAACCTAGCTTGACTCACCCAATTCAAGTCAAGTATGAAGGTTTCTTCCCTTATAGCTTGGAAATATTTACTAGGTTACTGACTCGGGCCGAATTGAGTCTCAAAGAAACTCATTTAGCCACTTGACCTAATCAGGACCTAGTATATATACATTATAATTTTTTGTAAAAATGTATTCTACTTTTTATTTTATTTTTTTGTTGATGTAAGTTGAAAAGCTATAGAAGGAGAAGTTGCGATCAAAGAATTGAATAAGAAGAAGAGTGGAAGCAGAAGAAGGAGCTTATAAATTTGTGAATGATGAATCAAAGAAGAAACTAGTCAATCTGCAAATCAACGAAGAATTGAACAAGAAGATATGTGAATAAAGAAGAAAAAGAAGAAGAATGAATATCAATATATGCAACACCATTTCATATATGCAAATATTTCTTTAGATCTGTTACATCTCTTTTTCTTTTTTAACCTCCATTTCTTCTTCTATTTCTTCAAATGATCTACAATTTATACTAGTGACGAGAGTGTAAACCAGTCAATTTATGTATTCTTCTTCTGCTTGCCTCCTATTGGAGCTTTTGAGCTTTAGATAGCCCATTTTTTGTAGAAGATGTGGTTTCAATTATTAGTTTATCTTTTTGAAAGTAGCTACTAGTATTCACTTAGAAAGTATCTTTATTTTCAACCTTTAAGATCATTTCATTCTAAGCTTCCTTCATACGGAGCTCTATTTCAACTTTATCTATTCTTTCCTGAAAAAAACCTCATTTGGTCCCCCATTCATACCCTTATTTCTATATTGGTCCCTCACTTCTTTGAAAATTCAAGATTTCCCTTTCATCAAAACATCCTTTATTCTGGTCCTTCTGTTAACTAACCATCCAAAAATTGCTCATATAGCCCGTTAAATAGTGATGTGCAAACATCTATAGTCTCTCTTCTACCACATCATCTACCACTTATCCATTCTTCTGCCAAGTCATCTTGAAAATTAAATATCTTTTATGAAAAAAGAAAAACGCTGACGTGATAAAGGAGTTCGCAGGGAAGATAGAATGGCTAGCAGAGGAGTTGCTGGATTTGTTTTGCAAGAATCTAGGATTAGAGAAGGGGTACCTGAAGAAGGCGTTTAAAGGGTTAAAGGGGCCAACCTTTAGGATGAAGGTGGTGAATTGACAGGGCACCTAGACGGAGGGTGAATAGGTGCACTTAAATTTTTTTAAGAAATTAATTTTATTTTTGAAATCTTTGTTAACTGAAAATTTTACAGTCAACTGTAAATGATAAAAATCAGTTAATTGAAATAAAATGCAGTCGACTAAAAATTTCAGTAATATGTTTACTTAACCAGAAATATAAGAATAAGAGATAAGTGAACCAAGAATAATTTAAATAGCCCCCAAGGCTATAAACAGCCAACTGTAATAAGATAGCGTTAACTGAACTTTTCAAAAGAAAATGAGACAGAAGAAAAGATAGTTAACTAAAAAGAAATCTAGTTGATTGAGAATTGAACAGACAGACAAAGAACAGAGAAGAAGAATTAAACACACAGAAAGTTATCCCAGTTCGGCCAAACACAATGCCTACTTTCAGTCCCCTTGTCTTCACAAGGGTTTTTCACTATGAAAAGTCTTTCTTACACTTTCACCAAGGAGTTTTCCGTGCTAACTTCAAACACAAGGTTTTCTAACTCAACCTTAAACTGTTTCAGTCAAAGCAATCCTCTTCTCCACTCGAGACAGAGGTGAATCAATAAAAAGAATTTTTGAACCTTTAACAAATGGGTCTTCTATAATAGTATAAGTTTTGCTTCTTGAAAGCAAATGAACTAGAGACTAAGTTCAGTGAAAAATAAAGATAAGAGAAACTGTTACAAACGTTTATCTCTTTCCGCTTCTTCTCGTTTCTGCTTCGTGGTTCGCTCTCTCTTCAACAGTAGGAACTTCAGTATTTATAGCTTTTGCTGTAGAGAGACGTTAGAGCACATTAATGGTGGAAGACATTCAATGAGGAGAGAGAGATGTCGTTGCTTCTTCTTCGATTGCTTGATTTACAGATGTTGGCTCCTATGCAACTTGAGTCTTCGAGGTTTCTTGGAGCACCATTAATGGTTGCAGTTGACGGCTCGGACAGAGAGAAGGCGCATGAGTGGTGTGTCAGAGTAAAAACTGATAGCTTTCACTTCATAGTAGTTATTTTTTATGAGTTGTCTTGAGTTTGCAGTCTTGGGCTTGTGCTTTATTTGCTGCCGACTTGCTTTACTGATGGGCTGGGCCTTACTTCATTTGATTTTGCCATTCATCAAATATGGGTTATGGGCTATTTCAGATTTGGGCCAACACGAACTACCTTCCATGTTCGAAGCCGAAGCTGGTGAAGGGCCTGTGCGAACATACTGACACTGGCGACATCATCCTTCTCTTCTAAGACGACAAGGTTAATGGCCTCCAATTTCTTAAAGATGGCGTCTGGATTGATGTGTCCTCCATGCTCCACTACACCGTCGTCAACCTTGGGGACCCCATGCCCCTCATTTTAAATTCTTTTATATGGTTTTATAGTGGGGAAGAAGAAATAACAAATATGTTGCTTAACAAGTTCAGATGGGGTTACGCTTTTATGTCCCTGTACTGGTATGCTTTAGCTAATTTATATCATTTTGTTATTTTCACTTCTATATCTCTATTTTTTATGAAGGCATGCAAGTTGAAACACTAACATGGCTTAAATTTATCCCTATGGGTTGATTAAGAATTTTGAATTTGATGGTCACACAACTCATTGGAAATTCTTTCAAACCTGAATTTCTTGAGCACAAAGAAACTATTCCTATTTCAACCTGTTCTAGTTTTCTCTTTCCTACTAATTAAAGCATTTACTCCTACCTTTTTTGAGTTGACGCAATGTAATAAGCATTGCTTGCGGATGCACACCACTAGAAACCCTGTCTCTGCACCAAGCAATAAACATGTCATTGTGTGTTTAAAGAGAGAGAGAAGACTGTCAAATAGGTCCTTAAAAAATTTGAATGACATTAATTTAGTCTTTAAGTCAGGATCAAAATGATGTTTTTTTTTAAAACATTAAAACTAAATTGATGTCAATAAAATTTCAAGTCTAAATTGATGATGATAGAATCTTCTAATGACCGTTATTCTATGTTTGTGTGTGTGTAGTTTATTCAACTATTTTGAGACAAATACAATGCTCATCAATTTACTTTTAAAGTTATATGAAATTCTTGTCAATGTGATGCTCAATAACGTGGCTTTCCCTAAACTCTTCTATATCAAAAAATTCCTATCATTAATCAATACAGGGAACTGTTGGAGCCCTACTCCAAATGCCAAAGTTGTACTGATATTGCTTTTGTTCAAAATGCTTGGTTGTCACAACAGAGTTAGATTCACAGGGCTTCCTCAGATGGTGAAGGTATATTTTGCCTGTAATTCTACTTAGGCTAATATCACTATTACTGCAAAGGACCTACTCAGGCCAGTGTTGCTCTCATCCCTCGATAACTCACATAATAGAGTTCCCAAAAGTGTGAAAAGAAAAAGAAAATAAAAAAGCCCTTGTGTAAGATTATGACTAATCTTAACTATTTCTATCATTCTCTGTTCTCTCCTGTTTTTTGCATGCACACCGACGTCGGCGACATCATCCTCCCCCTCTAAGACGACAAGGTCAGTGGCCTCTAGTTCCTCAAAGATGGTGTCTGGGTTGATATGTCCCCCATTCCCCACTCCATCATCGTCAACCTTGAGGACCACATCTGGCGGCATCATCCTCCTCTTCCAAGATGACAAGAAGAACGTTTCTTCTTCATAAAAGATATTTAAATTTTAAGGTGACATGACAGGAGAGTAAATATGTGGCAGATGATTTGGTAGAAAAAAGATTATAAATGTTTCCACATCACTATTTAACGAGCCATAGCAGCAATTTTTGAATGATTAGTTACAGAGGGACCAGGATGAAAGATGCTTGGTTGAGTGGGGGACCAATTTCGATTTTCGAAAGAATGAGGGCCTAAAATATAAACAAAGGGGTGAATTGGGACCAAAATGGCGTTTTTGTCATTCTTTCTTCAATGATACCTTTTTGTTCTACAGTCTAGCAGGCTCTTTTTATATGATAGTCACTAATTTTCTAATTGTATTAACATATCTTTTGCATCACTCAAGGCTACAAGAACTAGAGGCATTTTCAGGAATGTTTCAAACATGCTTTTTCATAGATGTTTAGCAGCTTACTATTTTTATGATAAAGTTGACCTTGGAACTGATTAGTCAGAGTAGTAGACAGGTTGATTGGAGAGACAATAGTAGTAACAACATAGCCGTTGGATAAAGGATGCACAAGCAAATAAGAAAACTAGCAACATGAAGATTCCTTTTGGTAGAGGTCTATCAGATACAAAAACAAGTTTTGTTTATACATGCTATTGGAGGGCACACATTGTTTCAAATGTTTTGGTCCAGCCCATCACATTAATGAACATCTATCTAGCCCAATTACCTTACATCCCAATTTTGGTCTTTGGCCCAGTTCCATTATAGCCCATTTCGATCCAGCCTAAAAATAAGGAAGCTATTTGCTGTAATTAAAACTAAGGAAGTTGGCCTAGAATTAAATTTGCAATATGGACCAATTGGAATATTAAAAATATTGTCTTTGCAAAATTTGATTTTCCATATGATATTTTTTGACATGACTAAAATTCACTAAAAAATCTATTATGTAAATCAACACTAATTATTCAATGGTCTCATTATCATACTTCTAATTCGCAACATGGTAGTATGCTTTTTGAATAGTCCTCATAGCTAAACTAGAGTCTTGTTAGTAGTTTGAGCTATCTTCGACATTATCTTAAAAAGAGGTTGATAGCTCCTACAAATACTCTAGTATTTACGTTAGTGGAAGTCCCACAGAAGTTCTAAAGAATGCCAACTAGGACTTGGATAGTATTAGGGCCTTACATAGCTAAGAGCTAAGAGTTATAAACGTAATTTCATCTAGTTGGACAGTGACAAATAATGATCGAAATTTGGCTAGGCTTAAGAGCTGTGTGGTGATGAATGATGTGAGTGATCATAATATGTACTCATCCTTAAAAGGTGGTTATGGTTTAAAGCACATCAATGTACTGACGAGTATAAGGGCCTAGAGGAAATTGGGCTTGGCCCCATCTCTATTAGCTTAACTAAGCTTCTTAATGCATTAGTCTTGCTGTCTGGGTGTTAAAGTTTAGCCAATTGGGCTATGTTAGTCAAGTTAGTACTCATCACACCTATTACTATGAGATGTAAATACTATTAAGGTTGATTTCTTTGTACATGTTTAGTACAGAGGAATGGCATTTACAAAATGAGAATAGTAATGACAATTAGGTTCATGTGTATTTGGTAAGAGAGAATGGATAAGCAATAGAAAAGCCTATTACTCTATGTGTGGGAATGAACTTTCCTTACACATTTGATGGAATCGAACTCATTTCTAAAAATTCACAAGAAAATGACAAAACTTCCCTCATCCAAATTAAACATCCGTCAATTGTCTTCATCTTCGCCATTTCACCCCTTTTGCTCTCTTCGATGGTCTTCGATAGATCTCAACCCACTCCTCTCGCATCCACCAATTGTCTTCATCTCCTCAGGACATTTATAAGTGGAAGACCCAAAAAGAACATGACTTTTCTATTACTATTTTTGTCAAGATGCAATTAGGGAAGCTGTTGACTTATACATGATGGTCATATGGTGTAATCTTACAAGGCAGGACAGTTAAAACTTGGTAAATCAACACTAGTTTCAGCAAAGTAAGTGATAATAGAGTGTGAAGGGTATAAAGTGCTTAAATCAAAATTTTCAAGTAGATTGCAGCCACCCATTCTTGGTTCGAGGTTTTTTTTTTTTTTTTTTGGGTGAAATGTAACTACAATCTCGATATGTGCTATAACCACTTTCTTATTCATGTTTCCTTTTTTTTGTTTTTACTAATGTTGTTGTTGCAGGTGGTTCATAGACATGTATCAGCCATGGAGGTTGTGGCTGGGTTTCGTCTTTTAAATGTTAAAAATATAAAAATAAATATTTTAAACTTTTTATTACAGAAAATTAAAAAAATGTTACTATACAATTAATAATTAAAAACAAAATTATAATTTTTTTATAAAGAGTATTATGATAATTTAGTTACTTTATCTTTCATACAAATATTTTTCGTTTAATTTCATATAAAAACCAAATAAAAAATTATAATATCCCAGTCCATTTCAGACCCATTCCAATTCTCATGTTATTACTATATCTTTTCTTAATCTGGAGGGACTAACATTGAAGTAATGTTTATCTAGATAGCAACATGTCACATTATGCCAGAAAGAGATGACTAGTAGATTGACCTACAGACCAGCTAAATAATGAGTCAAACACTTTCAAAGATGGACTCGTATAAAAATTAAAAGACTAAGGCATAAGTCTTTTAAAAATAAAAAAGTGAATTTTTTTTCTTGGAAAACAAATTTTGAAAGACACAAGAACCTTTTAGAAGACAGAGCGAGCCTGCAAAAGAAAAATCAAACGGAGGACATTTCAGTAATTTTGTACCGTAACAAGCAATGCCGCCCGCCCGCGAGTTCCTTTCTTTGATATGAGACCATTTCTCTGGCTGGCGAATTTGTACGCGTTGCTTCGCTTCTGTAGACAGAGAAGTTTAGAGAGAGAGAGAGGGAGAGAGAGGATGGAGGCGACTGATGAACTGAGGCTCCGAGCGATGTCGTCAGAGCCAGCAAATGGGACCCTTAATCCTAACATGCCCTCCAAGATCAGAGAAGAAGGCGAGCTCTCTTCCTCCGATAATAGCGACGTATTGTCTCCTGAACCCTACCTCATATTATCTTTCAACTTTTGGCTTTCCTAATTTTAATCTAATTCTTGCCCGTTGACTTATGATTTTCTCTCTACGGCGTCGTGTTTTCTTTTTTCTGTATTATTTCTGGGGAAATGGTGGAATGGGACAAGAGTACATGGCTAGAGTTACAATTTAGTTGTAGCCTATAGATTTAGTTGGCTAAAATATATAGTTTATGTTAGTTATCTGATACTTTCATCAATTTGCTATGGATTTTGTTTTATTCTTGATGAGGGGCGAGTTATAGAATCTGAGGTTTAGATTAACGGCACTTAGATCGGCACTGCTGGACGTTTAACTTTCTGCTAGATTAATTGTACGCAATATTGTTCTGTAATTTTGCTTTTTTATGGGAGGATACGTAAGTCTTGTATCGGACATATGGTGAAATAAATGTATTATTTGGTTTTTCCTTTCACGTATCTCTTAAAGGGTAAATTCTGTCAACCAGGAAATCCCTGATTGCTCCACTGGGAAAACCACCCATGCTGGAGGGTCCACTTCAGTTCCGCATGCTCTAAATGATATCCAAGGCGTTCAGGGTGGTAAGTCTGGAACTCTATATTGCTATCTGACTTGTCCAGGGCTTATTCCTGTTGATAGTATGCCAAAATTTCTACAACTACCTTTTGTCCTGTTTATGGAGTTGGAAACTTTACCTGACATGTTGCAAGATCTGTGCATTAGTTTATTCGATTATTTAATTATGGTGATTTAACATGCTTGATCGGGCCACTGTGATATAATTTGGTTGTAAATGGTGCCTTTTCATACGTTATGGAGACTTTCCTTTCTTCTGTTTGGAATATGCTGTATTTGAGTTTATTGTATACCCTATCTTCCGAAACAAATTGTAGCCTTAGTTATATTATCTTGGGATTGACTTATTTTTAGCAATATTTCTGCAGGCTCTAATAGTAAACAGTTACCAAAAACTGTACAATCAGCGTCTCAGAAGACCTTTAACAAGAACAAAATACCACCTAAATCTTCTGTCTGGTCTGCTCATGCAAGCACTGATAAAAATCTTGTGATAAGCTTCTCTGATGATGATAGTGGCAGTGACTCTGATGACTATAGACAGGATAAAGTAGTTGAATCTAAAGGTAACACTTCCAGATTGGATATCAATCAAAAGCCACCTACTTCATCCTTTGCAAAATCATACAAGTTATCGAATAATGCCAGAAGTGTACACAAGTCAGTGCCCAAAAGATCACCCTTGAATCACATGTCTACGACATCAATTACCAAAATTCATGGTTCTAATTCTAAGGGTGCTGGATCCTTGTCACTGGGCCAAGGACCACGATCTAGACATTTTAATACTTTGAACAAAAATCTAGCCAGCCAGGAGCGTAAAAATGGCCAAGGAGTAGTATCAAATAACAATAAACTTCAGGATTTGCGACAGCAGATTGCTCTTAGGGAAAGTGAACTCAAATTAAAGGCAGCCCAGCAAAATAAGGAGCCTGCTGCAGTTTTAGGCAGGGATCATAATGCCATCAAACTAAAGAGTGAGACAGCTCGAAAATATGCTTCAGAGAATGCACAATTAGAACCAAAGGAACCAGATAGGAAGCGAGTAAAACTTGGCAAATCTGATGCTACCTCTCAAGCTTTTGCTAGTCAGCCAGAGGTTCCTGCTACAAAATCTGTATTGCCATCAAAAGAGTCTTCATGGGAAAAGTGTAATCTACAGGAGAGAAATAAGGTTGATAATGGCGAGAAAGAGACTCCATTATGTAGAGGAGAGCCAATAGTGGTCAAGTCGCAGGGCCATGACAAACATCTTAACGTTATTTCATCACAAACTATGCCTTCTAGACCAAGAGATGGTAACTATTCTTTATATTTCTTGTAAGTCTGAGGAATTTATGGTCAATGTTTAAAGTTGAGGGGGGTTGATTGCATAATTTCCTAAGTGTCGGCGTTTCATTCCATTTTGGCCAAATGTAATGTTTTGTTGACATGTCATTGGAATTTGTAAAGTTTGTTGTCCAATGGCTAGATTTTGTTGAAATGAATTATGTTAGCATAATAAAGTACTAGTTACTTGATTGAAATTAAGCCTAAATATCGGTCAGTAAATTTGGTTTGAAGTCCTTTAATGTTCTAAATTCCTCATGGTCTTATATTACTCTGTAGGCATTGACATCAATAATAATTGCAACCAGACAGACAAGCATAGTAGGCTGGTTGACCCTTGTGTTGCTTTCAATCAGAGCTTACTTCCAGCTAATATGACTTCCAATAGTGTACCAAAATATATAGTAAGTTATAATTTATCGTACTTGATATTTGCTCTTAGTTGGTGACTTGACTGAAAGCTACAGCTTTGGTTATATATTTTAGTTATTGGCCGTCACATGTTTTCTTGTTCTTTGAGAAGTTTATTGTTAAGCAGTCTTTTAAAATTAATTATGAGTGCATTCTCTCTACTGATTGGTGATTAGTGATAAATGGACCTGTTTTGTTTATCGACATTGCCCCTTTTCATTGTTATTCTTAGAAGTGTGGGAGGCAATGGTAGGTCATGGGTGAACGAAGCTAGACTTTGGACAATATCAAAGTAGTGTATGTACTGCTTCTTAGTCACATTCATAGATTTTAGAAAATCTGTATGTAATGTTTCTGTTACTTTTAACTATGCAGAATAGTGTAGAGTTAATTCATCCACCAAATTCCTACTTGAATAAATCCTCAAATGTGAACACTCTGAGAAGTGGCTTGAACTACAACAAAGTCATATCTCAAGATAACATAGTGGAGCACTCATTCAACAATGCAAGTCAGGTTTTGTTATCATGGTCCACCCAGCAAATTAGAGGATTTTGAAACATGTTATATTTGTAATTTTCAATGTTATTGACTCTCCCCTTGGCTTCTCATTCAGGAATTGTTAAATAATGCGGTTATTTTGAATTCTAATGATAAAGCGAAAGACTCAGAGCATAGCATCTTAGATTTACATTCATTGTCTGAAATGGAAGAATTGATAGACAAGGAACTGGAGGAAGCACAAGAGCACAGGCACAAGTGTGAAGTTGAAGAAAGAAATGCTCTTAAAGTTTACCTTAAAGCTCAGAGGGCTTTGATTGAGGCTAATGGTCGATGCACCAATCTTTACCACAAAAGGGAATTGTATTCAGCTAAGTTACGATCTTTAATTTTGAACAATTCTGGTTTTTCTTGGTCCTCAGAACAGCATGAGCATCTTGATTTGGGCCTGGATTACCTTCCTAGACATGGATATGTAATACCCACATCAAGCTGTCAGAGGCAGGCTGAATATAATGATGTTAATCAACCAGGGTTTGATATAACTGATCAAGGTGTCAATGATGGACCCTCCAATACACCTTATCACCATATGAATGGAGCAAATTTGGGGTTTGAACCTTGTAGTGAACCAGATGCCAGTACATCAGAGCCATTGCCCCGAATGGGTAATAATACTGCATATGGAGTTTTTTCTCCTTCTGATGAATTAGATACATCTGCTAATGATAATGAAGAGATGTCTCCTGCCATGCATGTGTCTACACATCATGACATTATAAATCAAGGAAAACAATATTCTAAAACCAAACTAATGGACACAGATACTACGTCAAATACTAGATTTTGTGCTGCAAACCCCCAGGATTCTTTGCTTCTTGAAGCAACATTAAGGTCTGAGCTATTTGCGCGATTAGGGACAAGAGCCTCAAAGAGTAGCAGTACATGTAACAACCCAGGGCCTGCTGCTGAACGGGGGGCTGAAAATGAGGTGGGAAGTGAGAAAAGGGAGATCCATGATGAAGTTATCCCATTCTCTAGGGCTGGGGAAAATGATTTAAAAGGTACTTCTTTCCAATTGAATTTGCTCATGTGTTCATATATGTCTGTATGCTGTATGTAACTTAGCTGTAACATTGATAATTTGATGTACTCTTTTCTATGCCTACCCTCTTGAGAAGCTTATTTTTAGGAAATCTAGCCTGTTGTATAGGTAGACAAATATTGCTTCAGTGATTGATTGTATATTCTATAGGGAATTTCATTAGATGGCTTTCATTGGATACCCCTTAAACAGATATGGATTATGGTCGAATATTTTGGCTGGCATAAAAATTTGTACTAGAGACTTTTCACATGAGGTTCCTTGAGTATTATCTTCATGGCCACTAATCTGGGTAGGTAGGTATCAGTTGGTGGTTTGAAGTTGGTCTTATATCATTAGACTGAAAAGAATAAAAAAGGGCTGGTCTTGCATGTGTGGAAGATGAACAGAAGGGAAAATACTTGGTTGCTTGTGTTTACATCAGAGTGTTTCTTTTTCTGATGGTGCTTGATTTTGGTTTATTTGAAAGTTGTTTCTCAAATATAATCATTGAACTTCATTTGCTCTCCAAATGCTTAAAAATTTATATTGGCTTGCAACATTAAATTTCAATTGAAAACAAGGACACTTTAAATGTTGTGTATATACCTCTTAGTTTATTACCTAGCAAAAATTGGAACCACTGGGTTCGTCAGTTTAGTTGGGTTGAAGCATGCTATCAACATCTTTAGCTATTGGCCTGTTAATATGGGCTCAGTCCAATGCTTCTTGGTTCTCAATTCTGATGACTTACTAGTTGATATTGGTTCTATCCAATCGGCTATTGATGAACATGCAAGTTTGTTGAATATATTTTTGATTTCTTTTTTGGTTTAAAATTTTAACTCAAGGTAATGAGAGGCATGAAATGAGTGTTTATCTGGATCCTGCTGAGATTCATAGTCAGCAAAACCCTTGCAAACCATCCTTGATTTCCATCTGCAGTGCTGCTTCAAAGGATCAAGGATATCTGGCTCTTCAAAGTCACCACTTAACAAGTGCGATGAAATTTTCACCGTTGACCTTTCGGAGTGCATTCAGTCATCTGAAACAAATGTTACAATTCAATTCAAAACAATTGTCGAGTAAAACTCAGTGGATTCATGTTAGTGATGGTGAAAATGAAAAGAATACTAGTCTTGGTTCGAATCGAACACAATGTAGCAATACATTAGCAATGTCAATGCCTGTCACTGGCTGGAATTTGATTTCAGAAGAAAGCTCTTATAGCTGCAGTCCTGCTGTTGATCCGTTTTGGCCACTTTGCATGTATGAGCTCAGAGGAAAATGCAACAATGATGAATGTCCCTGGCAGCATTTTAAGGACTATAGTGATGGAACCTATCAGAATCAGCACTCTGATTATGATGATACAGGTATGGAAATTTATGGTAAATGGTAATTTAAAACCCATATGTTTTGCCCTCATCTATGGGTATTTGAATATTGTGAAGAACAAAGTGAGGATTAGTATTTGTATTCTATATGGTGTACACAAAAGCTGAACAAAGTAGTGTTCATTAGAGATAAGTAGATTAATAGGTTGGATAAGTAGTGAATGATACTTCTGAGAGTGAATTGACATTTTGGTCCATGCAAGACATACCTTGTCTCAGTTTGATCTCTCATAGTTTGAACGCTTCATTTCAAGGTTCCAAATAGTATTTCGTCTTTAATATCATCTTCATGGAAAGCCTGTTAACAGTGATGGGTGTCATGCTGTGGTGTAAAGTTGATGTGTCCGTCAAGTCCTCATTTTTCATTGAAACATGCTGTCCATGGCATAAAAAATGGTATCGTGCTCTGGCTACTTTGAATTATTCAACACTATGTTATGGTATGGTTTGGTGACAACTAGGGATTTAAGGGTGTGCTCGGATGGATGGAGGGAATGATAAGGAATGGAATGGTCAAAAGGGGCTGAACAATTGTCTGTGAGTTTCTTTTAGGATGGAATGGAATGTCAAATGAATGACTCCATGATCCTTGCCATCCAAAACTCAAATTTTTTTGACCCTCCAAAATGGGGAGTTTGGGATGGGATGGAATGGAATGCTTAGGTGATACAATTATAACTATATTCTTTTTGGATAAAAACTTGTTAGAATCACATTTTAGTTATTAGGATAATATTGGAAAAATAATTTATAACTCATTCCATTCTAATAATGACTCCCTTCCTTTTTCTCATGAAACTTCCTGACAGTGGGATGACACTTTACTTGCCATTCCACCCTTACCCATTCCATTCCATTTCATTATTTGCCATTCCATGCCATTCTCTTATAGACTTCCTAACATAGCCTAATGGCCTCATTAGCTCCATGCTTGGTCACATTTTTTGTCTTTGATGGTGGGCTTAATGTGTGGACGATATTGAAGACAATACTATTTTGAAGACTCAAATGAAATGATTAAACTTTGGGGGACCAAATTGTGGAAGGCTGTATCATTGATGGACCAAAATATTAATTCAGACCTCTTTTGACAATGGTGCATATGGGAGGGAGATGATATTGGTTTTCTTTATTACTGGACAGTGTTAGAGTAAAATAATTCGTTGAATTTAGAGTACGTTTGGTTTGTTACAAGGTTTATGGGTGTATGGCTCAATGGTTATGGTATTCTAGTAAATGATTTCTTTTGCTTAAATTTTTCACTGAGGAGGGGTGGGCCCTTACCTGATAATGTGGACATTTTTTAGATCTTGTTTTAATTTCTGAGAACAGTAAAATCTGGAGCTTCATGCCTTCACCATGAGATAATAATTTTTCCTAAGGCAAATGATGCTATTATGTCAATCTTTTTTTGGATGCTTACTGCTAGCTAACGAATTTCAATTGAGACTTAGTATTTGGTATTTGCAATTTAGAACTACCATTCCGTCAGTGAAAAACTATTATGGGAAAACTGGAATCCTTTGATTTACTGAAATTAAGAATTGTGTTGATAATATCTTCAAGCATTTTTTTTTTTTTTTTGGGTATGGTTTGAACAGATTGTCAAGGTGGATTAACATTGCACCAACAAAAGAGTAATGATGTGACAAAAGTTGCCAAAAGTCACAGAGCTACAATTCTGCCTACTTATCTTGTTGGTTTAGATATTCTGAGGGCTGATCAACTTGCATATAAATCTGTTCTAGCTCCTAGAAATACTCCATGCTGGCAGAAGTGTTTCAGTATAACTTTAGCTACTTCAAATTTGCTTCAAAATGGTTTACCAGCAAATGGTCCATTCTTGCATGGTGGTGATGAGCGCATTGAGGTCCGTGGGACTTGGGACAAACAGTTCTCTTATTTACAGTGGAAAAAAGCTGTGGTTTGTTACTTCTAACTTTTTTTTTCTAATAATCTACTGATGTTTACAATTTCTATTGATTTTCAATTATTAATCCCTTTTATTAGGTTTCAGTCAGTCTCCTTTCTTCCGTGGCTGTCATTAGATAGCAATTCTAAAGTTTGATAAGCATGTTTATATCTTATGTATTTGTGCCTATAACATGCACTGCAGATTTGTAACTCAATGAAATTACCAAAAAAAATTTTGCTAAGATGTTGGTGCTGGGGACTTTCTACCAGTTAATGTTGTTTTGAGGAATGAGGGAGAAAAGTAATTGTTTATAAGGAAATTTTGAATTTTAATGAAGAGATGGATTCATTTTGGCTATAATGATAATTTGATAGTAATCCCTCCCTTGTGTTAGGTGCAGCACATCTTGATAATGAATGTAAGGAAAAAAAGTTTTGAAGTTGACTTCTAAATTCTCTTAAAGTCCTTAATTTCCTTCTAACTTCTCATTTATATATTGTGTTCTTAGAATCAAAATGAACAGGCCCTGGCTGATAATGAACAAGCTGTTGAGATGGCTCTTCTTGTTCTCAACCAGGAAATCAATAAATTGGAGGGTGTAAGAAAGGTAACAGTGTTCTTTATGCCCTGGAAGTCTTGATCTGTGATTGTATTATTGTATTTCTTTCCTCTTTATATCAAATTTTGGATTTTGTAGGCTCTATCTGCGCTGTCTAGAATTTTGGAGACTGAGCCAACATCTGTAGTTATCTGGGTTGTTTATCTGCTCATTTACTACGGAAATTTGAAGCCAACTGGAAAGGATGACATGTTTTTGTATGCGGTATGTTTTTTATGTTTCATATTTTTATGTGGCTGGAGAATTAGGAACTTTTAGAATACAGTGACCCCTGTAGGTATTGCTATGGTAATAGTAAACTCTGGGAAATGCACTGAAAGAATCTGTGCTTTATTTGTTTGTATGATAACTTTAGTCTTAGGCAGCAGCAGTCTTACTTACCTATCAGGCCATTTGGTTCTAAATAATTTTTTTCCCTTGCTGATATGAATATTTTGACGTATGCCCCTTTTCCATTTCTTGTGGTCAATTATTTTGTACCATCTGCAAACCTACTCTTCTGTTTTCTGTCTTTTACTATGTCACATTTTCCTTCAATCCTTTTGCAGTTATATATTTGTCTTCGGCCTGTCTCTTATGCACACAAACTTCTTGTTAATTGTTATGGTTAAGGTAGTTGGCAGAACTTAGGTGCTGAAGAGAAGCACTCCACACTTCAGCGCATGTACCACCCTTTATTTATATATTGGAAACTCAGAGTTTAAATAAGAGTTAAACTTGGAGTTTAAGAGAAGGGATAACTATAAGACTCCTAGAGAATAATATTAAACTTCAAGACTCCTAAACTCTAAATGCGACTTCTTACTTTGTCAGACTTATGTTGGGTATCTTGTCACTTCCCGTGAAGCTGAATATTATACAAGTTTCAGTTTTTTACAAAATAAAACCAAACTAAGATGAAAAACTGATATAGACCTGGACACCATAGTAATCAAATTGTGATACGAATTGCGAATTGGAAAGCATATTTTTGAATTGTGAACCATATAACATATTGAATTGTAAGATTCAGTAACAAGTAAAAAATAATTTGAAATTTAAAATATGACATGTAATATGCATAAAATACTCAAAATAAATTTCCGAGAATCTTATTAACCATATAATTTGATAGTAATTAATTCTTGAAATAAATTCAAATATCTTCTTTGCTTTTTTTATAAAAAGCATAGACTATTCTTACAGCAATACAATACTATCATACCAAATCATTAATTTTTCACATTTTTGAATTGCAAAGTCATGCTATTCAACCATATTGGCTTGAATCACATTATCATATTTGATTCAACAATTTATTCATATTGCTAACTTTGTGACTCGTTGTGAATCATAAGATTCAATTTATAAATCGTAAGATTTGTAACTACTTCCAATTAAGTCAGCTATTCATATCGTTGACTTTATGACTTGTTTCGAATCGTAAGATTCGAATTGTGAATCATAAGATTCTGATTACTATGCTAGACACTACATCCCAACCCACATAGTCACACAACCATGATACAAGATCTTCAGCATGTTTCACTTCTTTAAACAATGCCCTTGGAAGACAAATAGCTTCCAAAATTCTTCAACATGCTTCCCAACAGCCGCATCCTTCACATTCTCCCAAATGCTTTTCTGGGCTACATCTTTAAACAGAATAATATAGCTTCTAGAAGTCTTCAACCTACTTCACCTGCATAGTCTCCTGACCCTTTCCCAGCTGGACTCTTATGCTCTATTCATACAAATACTATAACCGCAAATATACATATATAATTTGGCAGCACTATTATTTTCTCAACCTACAAGTGCAACTCTTGATCTGTGAGGCTTTCCTAAATGCCTCTTAACACTTGTCACACTTTAAAGTTGTCCAGTGTCTACTATTGACTAGCCATTATCTTATTGAATGTCAATAGTTATTATTCAGAGCCTTCATGCAAATGGCATTTATTGTGAATTTTGCATGTACTGGCTGATTCTAGGCTTTGCTCATGGGATGCTAATCCTGCATTTTCTTCTCACATTTTTAACTTGCATGATAAAATTATCTTTAATTCAAACTGCCACGTCCATACTGCAAATTGTATCACCAGTAACTGTGGTTTGGGCAAGTTAGACCATTTATGAACCTAAGAAGCATTGATACTGTTACGTATATTAGATATGACATGATACGATATGTGAGATATGATAATTTTCAGAATTTTAAGATATGGGTATGAGTATGTATCTGTGTACATTCTAACAACTAAAAAAAAATGTATATGTGTGCATTCTAGTGACTAGAGTTTTACTTTCTTTTGACTTATAGCTGAACGAAGATTGTGGTGAGGGAAGATTGTGTTAGATGAAGTTAAATGGGGACAATAAACCAAGAAACTTAAGGATTTAATGAAATAAGAAAAAGATGATAAAGTGAAAGATAAAATAATAAAACAATGACACAACTAAAAAAAATTAGACAGAATTATTTTAATGCTGTTTTGGTGTCATTTTGGCACATTGTGAAATGTATCCTTAAAAGAAAATCTTTGACACATATGCATGTGTATCATATCACATATCGTATCAGATTCTTATCTGATATGATACACTCTCTGTTTAGGAGTATCCATGCCTCTTAGATATGAACCCATCATGTCCAATTGCTACATCGTGTGAATCCATTGATCCTTCTTATAAAGGGTTGGCATGTAATTTTTTAAAGTAGTAATAATGGGTGAATAGAAGGAATTGCTTATAAGTGCAAGTTCTAGCTACTAAAATAATAATTTCTCTTTGGTATTATTTGCACAAAATCTCTTTTAAAAAGGTTGTCTTAGTTAAAAAAATCCCTTTCTAATGGAGAACTAGAAGAAGTATATAAGCATCTTTGGGATGAGATAATGGTTTTGAAAAGGCTGTGCGTGTGGCTTTTTTGGCCTTTTCCCATGTGGTTATGGTATAATCCAATTCAATGCTTTTTCCTTGTACTTTCTTTTTTTGGGGTAAGAAATGCTTATTTCTTCATTTGTTCTACTTTATTCCTTTTTAATAGAATAATTGTTTTCCTGATTGAGAACAGAATATAAGCTTTTGGCGGAAATTCTCACTATTGTTTGTCAGGTCAAGCATAATGAAGGATCTTATGTACTATGGCTCATGTACATTAACAGTCGGATAAGTCTTGATGATCGGTTGGCTGCCTATGATGCTGCCATCTCAACACTTTGTCGGCATGCATCTGCTGCCGACAAGGATGGACTACATACAAGTGCATGCATCTTAGACCTGTTTCTGCAGATGATGGATTGTTTATGCATGTCAGGGAATGTTGAGAAGGCCATTCAGAAGAGTTATGGTGTATTTCCTGATACAACAAAATCCAATGAGCCTCATCATTTGTCACTCTCAGATATACTAAATTGCTTAACAGTTTCTGACAAATGTGTGTTCTGGATTTGTTGTGTTTACTTAGTTATTTACAGGAAACTGCCTGATGCTGTCCTACAGAACTTTGAATGTGAGAAAGATCTTGACATTGAATGGCCATTTATCTGTTTATCAGAAGATGAGAAACAGATTGCCGTTAAACTTGTGGAAACAGCTGTTGAATCAGTTGACTCTTACATCTATAATGAATCAGCAAAAAATGAAGTTAATCTGAGGTCTGCTCAACTTTTTGCTCTCAATCATATTAGATGCATGGTTGCACTGGATTACCTAGATTGCGTAGGGAGCTTGTTGGATAAATATGTTAAGTTGTATCCTTACTGCATTGAATTGGTTCTAGAATCAGCTCGTATACGGAAACAGGAGAATGGGATTGATAGTTTCATCGGGTTTGAGGAAGCCATTAGCAGATGGCCAAAAGAAATTCCTGGGATCCAATGTATCTGGAATCAATATATCGAAAATGCTGTACAGGACGGAAGCATTGATTTTGCAAAAAAAATTACAGTCCGTTGGTTTAGATCTGTCTGGCAAGTTGAGGATTCCCATTATGGAGAAATGGATGCCAAAAATGGTGGCAATTCTTGTAGTTCTTTAGTATTTGATTCCAAATCATTTGCAGATGCATCAAGATCTAATCTTAACCAGATGGATGTAATGTTCGGATATCTCAATCTTTCTCTCTATCAGTTTTTCCAGAATGATGATACAAAAGCTTGTATAGCAGTTGACAAGGCAAGGAAAGTTATCAGGTTTGGAGGTTTAGATAATTGGATGAGAAGGTATGCAATGTTTTTGCTTACTGATGCATCAAGTGTAAAAGATAATGGTCCCAACAGTGGTATCAAGAAAATCTTGGAGATCTATACCGATGGCTTCCATCAGGTTTCCCTAGTCCCCAAACTGATAACAAGAAATTTTTTTGATGATGTCAGGAAGCCTAGAGTCCAGCAGCTTATTAGTAACTTACTGACTCCAGTTTCATTAGATTGTTCTCTGCTAAACTTGATTCTTGAATCCTGGTATGGTTCATCACTTTTACCCCGAACATTGAGTGACCCAAAAGATCTGGTGGATTTTGTTGAAGCAATCTTGGAGGTGGTGCCCTCCAATTTCCAATTAGCAATTTCTGTCTGTAAGCTTTTGAGCAAAGGCTACAATTCTGCTAGTGCTGATCAAACTTCAGCCAGTCTATGGTTTTGGGCCTGTTCAACTATGGTAAATGCAATTTTAGATGCTATTCCAATACCGCCAGAGTATGTCTGGGTGGAAGCTGGGGTGTTATTGGACAATTTTATGGGCATTGAGGCCATCTCTGAGAGGTTTTATAAAAGGGCTTTATCTGTGTATCCATTCTCTGTAAGGTTGTGGAAGTCTTTTTATAACCTATACAAGGATATTGGAGATGCAAGCGATATTATTGAAGCAGCAAAAGAAAGGGGTATTAAACTTGATTAACTTTAAATCACAACATTATCTCATGGAATGCCAGGTTGCTATTGGCAGGATCAATACGCTTCTAATGCTTTACGGTCAGTTTTAATTCTTACAGTTGTAGACCTTGACAGATAGATATTTTTTTCAAAGAGAAATACCTTGGATAGTTTTAAATATTTTGTAGAAGATTCATGACTTAGATATGACCTCACAACTGGCCGAAAGAAAAAGATATGACCTTATATCACATGTACAGAAAAGGAAGTTGTGATAAAGTGGCTATATTGGGCGGCTTGTTAGGTTTTGTAGATTAGGTTAATTTTGGCGACATTTTAGGATTAGTGGGTCTTCCCATAAGAATAGATTACACAAGTCTTTGATGATGTAGTTATCTGTAGTATTACTTTACACCTGACCGAAAGGAAAATATATTCAATTGTGCATGTACGATTTATTGTGTTAAGGTTTTCATCCTTTTATTGCTACTAATAAAATTTTGATTTATTCCAAAATTATGCATCTGTA
The DNA here is from genome assembly GCA_037074485.1 of Delonix regia. NCBI lineage: Eukaryota > Viridiplantae > Streptophyta > Magnoliopsida > Fabales > Fabaceae > Delonix > Delonix regia. The sequence goes on from CM073449.1 coordinate 12,662,464, forward strand.
GTAACTAGATTTTAAAAGTAACGTTATCATATATCGTTAAAATGTTTTCTAGGAACTTTGTTTTTAAAAAATTGACATAAGATCAAACATAAAATTGATTAATCTCATCTGTTAGAAAGTATATTTTAATTGCTGGTTGTGCTAAAATTACATCATATGAAAATTTGAATAACAAGGGTTATAAAGCAATCTCCTTGTCAAGAGAACGAACAGAAGGCTTTTGAGAACATTAATAGAGAACAGTTTTCTTTTTGAGTATCGGAAATGGATACATACTAAATTGAAGTGTCAGGCGCCTTATACCTGGTGGGATTTGGGTTCTCAATAGTAGCATAGATTTTATTATTCTTTAACATTTTATAACTAATAAGATTATTGATTTTGATAATATTTTAAAAATTGAGATTGATAACATGTTAAAAACTTGATAAGATGGTTATTAACATTTCAAAATTTTAATTCATTCAATAAAAACTATTTAACAGTAGATGCGGTTGGCATCTTCCACTGTCGACTATTCACATCCATATTTAGTGTAATTTAGATTTTTTTTTTTTTTTTTATATAGTAAGTAAATGCAGGTACGGTTAGAGCGAAAAAAAATTGAGTTTGGAGATTGAGTAGTGGAAGCTCTTAAATTTCTTTTCCCCGCATCTCAGATAGTTTTGGAGTCCATTTACATGTCTAGTTACACAGAAATAGTGGTCTTTATCTCGGAAAGTTAGCAGCAGTACAGCAACCTATCTGAAAATTTTGACGTTTCAGTTGAAAAGCTGTAATTTGAAACTTGGAAGTTTGAAGTTGTTGAACATATCAATATACCCTTGCTGAGAGACCGAATCCAGCTGTTAGAAACCACTGTAGGATCCATTAGAATTCCAGAATACGAAACAGAAATTTTCATCACATTTATGGTGATCTTTTATTCATTTTACTTATTGATATATATAATTCAGGTTTAATTAATTTTTTATACTTTTCTCGTAAAACCACTTTTATGTTTTCATTTGATATGCTTCAATATATATTTTAAATAACTTTTTTTGCTTAACATGTGACCTGTGACCCAAGTCTCTTGCCTTTTGATGCATGGCAAAGAAAAAATTATAGGGCATGTTACAACATTTTTAGCTTTAGTTTACCCGAGTACCAATATATGCCAGGATTTGCAATTCATAAACAAGAGACCAAGTGCAAATTATATCAGTTTTGTATTGATTATTTTGTGTCACAAAACAACATACTCAGTCTCAAACAAAGACAACAGTATCATTATTACAATACTTAAATCTGGAAAATCCAGAAAACAGAAGCCACCATAAGAGTGATATATACGAACTTAAGAGTAATACCCTTTGCACAATTGACAGCCCCGCTTGTCAGAGGAGTGTGTTTCTTCAAAGCAGCAGCCTGACGTGGAGGAACCGAGATTCCATCGCGGGAACCGGCCACTGGCACTGCCTTTTCGGGTGCCTCAGCTGGTGAATAGGCGTTGTCTCCTTCTACATGAACATGGAGCTTCATTCCTCCAAGGCAATACAGTTTGTTGCCACTCACAAAATACCTGTCTCCAGGTTTTGTCAATGGCACAGTAACATTCCCATTTCCAAAAGTTGCCAAAACCTTGTTTGTGTTGCATGTCTTGAAGTTCTCTCTAGTAACCTCATCCACGCTTTCAGATGAAGAATATTGAAAAACTGCAAAATAATAAAGTCACAATTTTTTTTTTTTTTAATTTCTGTTCAGATTGAACCCCAAAATGCATGATTGGAAGAAAAGTAGTAATTTTTGGTTGATTAAAGGAAAATGAATGTGAATAACTTGCATGTATGCTGGAATATATATATATACATATAGACACGGACACGCACAACACAGTCACACATAGTGCCTAGATTTTTATTTTTATTTTTTTCGTTCATGACTTTAGTGAAATAAATTGATGCAGAGACCAAATAAATAAGAGGAAAATTGTAAATTAAGTTCTAATAGATTGATTAACTTTTAATTTAATCCTTCACAAAATATTTCATTTGTTTAGTCCCCAATTTTTAAAATGATTGCAAAGTTTCCCTCCTATTCCATTCAATTTCATTCGAAATTAAACATGTTAAACTTAATAATATGTTAACTTAAATGTTATGAAGCGATAAAATTAGGAAGTAATGGGTGACATTGACAATGTCAAAGTTAGCATTGGCGTCAAACTTTGAATAAAAATAAGTTGAAAAAGAAACATTATAAGCATTTCAATGATTAATTCCGAAAGCAAATTAAAAGAAATAATCTACAAAAGAACAAATAAAAATCCACAATTCTATCTATGATCAAGATAGAATTTTTATGGAAATTGATTATAACGCCAATGCCAACATTTAATAAAGCAAGCCATTCGCTAGCAATATATATTGAATAAAAAAGTTTGAGAAAAAAATCTTATTGATCTCTTACTTATACCAAATTATTATTTTAGTTTCTTTCTTATTGTAATGTTCAAAATAATTTTTTATTTATTAAAAAATGTTACATTTGATCCCTACTTTTCACCTTTTAGAAAAATATCAGATATAGTTCTTCTACCAAACCCTAAGCACTAAATTTGGAGGACTAAACTTGATATTTTTTTGAAAAATAAAAGACAAAGTGTGATATTTATCAATGAGTGAGAGACCATTGTAAATGTTAGTTCAACGAGTGAGGAATCAAAATAATAATTTTATGATAAATGAAAAACTAATAAAATATTTTACTCGAAAAAGGTTTATAATACTTACCAAGAGCATCACCCACGTTGAATTTCTTATCTTGAGTCCATGTATCGAGATTAGTACTGATATCCCAACCTGAGTTATCTCCAACAATGTAGTTTGTGGCTGAGCATGTGATTATTGCAAAACAAAGATGAAGAAGATAAGCCAAAAGGAGTTTTGCCATCTTTGGGATTCGCAGCTAGCTAGCTAGTTTGATGAATATCATTACCAACAAGCAGCAATATGTATGGGTCCAAATTAAATACCTAAAGGTTGCTCTTGATTAGATGACCTAACTCCACAACAGATCTTTAATTTTCTTGCCTTTTTTACGTAAGTTGATTGGTAAGAAACCTAGATATTCACTAAGTGCGGTTACAACCAACTAGAATCACAGTTCGATGTCATCTTAGCCTCCTGAACAAGAGGAGAGAAATGTGAAAATTTAGGTGAATATGCTTGGATCCCAAAAAAAAAAAAAAAAATAATAAAGGTTAGTGTCATTTATATACACACACATATATATATATATATATATATATATAAGTGAATATGAATTCATTACTGTTAGTTTAGTTGTTGTAACATTTAATTGATTTATATTAAATTATCAGTACCATATAATAATTTAAATTTAAAATCTGAAAATAAAAATTAATAAATTTTAAAATTTTATTTGACGATTATAAATAATTTAAATTCTTAATTCAACAGTTGTAATTAACTTTACAGCAATTGTTATTATAAAACTTAATAAACAAGGGATCTATTTTATTACGTAAGAGGTTATGACTTGGACATTATTTGCTTATTGACCAAGGTAATTAACAAAAAAAAAACAAAACATGGCATTCAAAATGCCACCTTTTTCACGTTAAAGTGTCAACTAAAATGAAACTTATTGCTTTCAATTCATTGAGTAGATATTAATATACTTCACATCCCCGTTTTGAACAATGTTGTGCATGTCTTTTTCCTCTTCGTCCATAAAGCTTTGCCATGTTACTCTTCAGCAAGCATATATTAGACAAACGGAAAGGAATACCAAAAAAAAAAAAAAAAGGAACATCACGAAGGAGACAAATAATATTATAAATCAGTTTTTATGAAGTATCATGATCTTTTTTTTTTTTTTTTTGGGTTTTGGTGATAGTGTGTGTGTGTGTGTATATGGGTTTTGGTTACTTGAGCTTCAATAGAATGTTGGAACGTGTAATAATGGGCAGAGGTCAAGTTATTAGGTGGTCAGCAGTTGAACGGTATTGAACTACAAATGGCCCAATTGGTTTGACTTCGCACTTATAATCCATTTCAGCGATGAAGATATTAAGATTCATGAATAACCCGTAAGTTAAACTTAAAACCTTTGAATTATGGTTTGGTTATAATATATACACACACACACGCGCGCGCGTATGTATGTATTTAAATATAATTTTTTTTTCCTCTGAAATTGTCATATAAAGTGAAATAATATATATCAATCAAAATTAGTGTCTAAGAAAATCAGGTGCATATGTTTCCATTATTTTTCTTAATTTCTCTGCTCACAATCTTTTATTTGTATCTTCTAAAAATTTTTATATTTTGAGGCGTTAATTATAAGTAATATGTAGTGTTTTTAGTTCTTTTTTCTTAGTTAGAGGGATAAAACATTATATTTTTAAATTTGTGTGCTGAAATTATACTTAGACTGTAATTCAAAAAGGTTATATGTAATTTTCTTTATTTTGAACAACAATATCTTAATTATGTACGTGATGCTTAATTATTATATTAATCTTAATTAATTAAAAGAATATATAGTAGATAATTGTCATAATATTTATTATCTCCTGGGGATAAGTATTCTTTATGTAATTTGGATTAGCGGCATTTGTGGGTGAGAATTGTGCTCCCAAACCAGTCGTCAGATCGCGTAGTTCAACTATTGAATAAAACTTTGAAACTGCATGCAATCGTCCATTTTAATTTGAGCTGTTAGATTTGTACAATTTTTCAACAACTGTTAACTCTGTGAATTTTGGTTAAAATGTAGCAAATCTAAATCCTTCTTGATGAACTATGAACTTGGTGCTTATAATTTTATTTTCAATTCATAGAGGAAATATTTTTTTATTATGAAATTTCCATGAAACAAATAAATCAATAAAGGAGAGAAGCAAAATGTGCTAGATTTTTACAATAAAATAGTAAACTTTTTTTCTTCAAAATTTATGTTATCTAATTTTACCAAAATTGTAAAAATTTACAAAAAAGATGAGTGTTTAAATGGGCCTAGTCTAATATTAATAGTCTTTTGGCTACTCACCCAAAAAGAAAAAACAAAAAAAACGATAAAAACAAAAGAATATGAATGGGCCCAAAAAGTTCTTTGAAACTAGGACAACATCTTGCTAGTCTAACTATACTTTTAAGGCCCCTTTGGTCGACATTAAAAAGAATGAAAATAAAAATAAAAATTTGTTTGGAAATGAAAATGAACTTTGATGGAATAGAACTGAAGGCCTCTACATATGTGATTTGACATTAAAAAAGACATAGGAATGGGAAAGACTGAAAAAAAAAAAATGCAACTTTTCCCTACGGTTATGCCAATCATAGGAAAAAGTGCATGGATAAATCTTATTTTGCAATTTGCGGAGCTGTTGGAAATTCTTCGAATTAGAGCGCAACTAATTCATTGAAAAAAAAATAAAATAGTTGTGGTTATTATTGCACAACATTTAATTGCAACTAAGTTAACCACAACCAAAAGCGTCTCAAATTCAATAATTTCTCATTCAATGTGCATTGTAAGGCAGTGATTAATCCCTAGTTTATTTTAAAATAATAATATTTTTATATTTTCAATTTCTTTTTGCTCAATTTCAACACCAATATATAGCTAAATAAACTCAACCACACAAATATTGTCCCAAATAAACCAAAATTAAATTCATAACAAACCATATAGTCATTACAAGCATAGTGATAAGTATGACATTAACATTATCGATCAAAATGTTACAAAGTCCTACATTTAGTCTTGACATATATAACATGGTCCACTGTTGAGAGAAGTCTAATGAATTTGCAAAATCTGCTATTGTTTTGGATTAGATGGGTGTGGGGAGAAGTCTGCATGTCCATTTGCTCGATCAGGTGGCTGCAATAAAAGGTATGAATGATATAAATCATAAATATTGTTGAACATCATGAACTATAATAGATATATTTGGATAATTACCGATGTTCTTTGAAATGTAGCAAATTCCAAAGGCAATTTCCTAGATATTTTTGCATGAAGAGATTAATCATTGCATCAACTTTGGATTCCAAATTGGTGATCTTATTTTCTAGTTGCCATAAGTTCGAGCAGATAGGCTCAGTCGACTATAAGATTGTGATAGATGTCTAAATACTTGAGATAGAGATGGACCCAATCCCAAGCTTTGAACATAAATATATTGCTCTTAATTGCCTAATGACAAGACCAGAGAAAAATTAAATTAATATTACTTATGATATAGGTATTACTAATTCATGTTATCTTTTCTCATGTCAGCTAAATTAATTTGGAAATTGTATGAAAAGAACAACAAGCAGCCAAAATCCCAATAATTGTCAACAAACAAACAAACACTTACATTGATCTCTTTGTGGTCTTGTTACTCATAAATGACCCATCAGTATGCTTATGTGTAACTATTTAAACTTTTCCTCTATTGACTGGGCAACCATACTCTAACTTTTACATATGTTGAAAAAAATTATAACACATACATGTCAACAAGAGTACAATATGAGTATAGAAAATGAAGTTATAATCTTTGCCTTCTTATGTGCAAAGTTCTTTAATTCACCAGTATAGGTTATCAACTACTTCATTCTATTATCTTTATTTTCATGGCATTTTGCTAATCATTAACCAAAACATAATTAGATACCAATTTAAATGAACCAATGAAAAAAAAATTTATATTACATTAGTGGGTTTAGTTGGTAGTCAACAAAAAAAGCCCACTGAGCTTTATTAATGACTTTGGGAACCTTAGCAATCACCTCATCTCAATTGCAGTTGCTGTCAATTGCTTTTTGCCATAATTATTATTTTTGGTCTTTCCACTTCATTATAATGGATTTAAAGATATAATTTTTATGCAAATCATTGTTAACAAACTAACTTAGCCTTCAAAGTGCAAGAATATAATTAGTATTAATACTTCCATAAAATATATATTAGTTCAAAACCAGATAAACATTACTTGAATAGTATTCATGTACACAGTGTCCTTGTACTTATATCGAAGTTTCTTCCAACTAAGAAAACTTATGGGAAATAAATCAAAGTCCTTTCCAAGTGCACATAAAAATCTATTTAATAACCTATTGCCATCATCGGTTGGACGATTTCGTTCCAACATAGTATAGTTCTTTCCTCTTAGGAAAGCGATCAAACATTATTGTATATAACTTCATTTTGCTTAACCATGCCCTCCTTGTATACGAAACCAAAGTTAGCATATAAAAATAAAAGTATTTATGTCAAATACATCTAGAATTTTTGGCATACTTAATAACCATGTTGGCCAACCAAGCCCTTTTGTAAGAAAGCAAGCATGTAAGCTATGAAGATGCTTTAGTTGCCTCATCCTTATTAACTTCATCTTCATCATGGGCAATTGTTTTAGGTGGTAACTAAGTACCTCCAAGGCTGGTATGCTCTAAAGGATTACTCAAAGCAGTCGGTACTTGCTTTGAAGAACACCCTTAGTTTATAGTGGCGCCAGAGGATCATGAGCAAGGCATGAACTACTCTTCATTGTGGTAAGAATGGCTTCATCCTCAAGATTCCTACTAAGAGTTGAAATTAGAAGATGTTAGATAAATAATCAAACATTTTCATAATTAATAGTAAGAAAAAGTTGAAATTAACAGAAATTACTTTACAAGTTGGCATTATTAATATAAACATGGCTAGACATCTTGCTAATGGTATATCCATTTCTCCTTTAGGAAATAATGCATCCAAGTTTTGATGTTCATACAACTTATTTTCTTAATATATATAATCATCATCTTCTTTAACTTCATATAAGTCACATGGCTTGAGATGTATGTGATTGCTCCAATTCTCATTTAACTCATCTTCCATATAATAAACTATTTATGCCTCTAAAAGTTAGATGTATGGCTTATCATTATCATGGTTACTAGTATGTATCAATTGAATAAGTTAACTATAAAATGACCATGATAATTTAGCTTAATAACATCAACTAACTTCTCATAATACAACATACTGCCAAACCACATATTGCCATTGCTAATACTAGAATAACTCCTTATTCCAAATGTTCTAAAAATTACCTTGTTTTATGTTTGTAACCTTTAATCTTGTTGTAATATACAAAACTTTAACCTATTAACATTATATGCACTATATTGCTTTGCATGATCAATTGGTCCTATGGCAATATACTTGAAATCATCTGAGTGAGATCAGTGTTGTCATTTCTTATATGGAATATGGCAAAACAATGGTTACAATCATCTCAGGGGTGAAGTAAACATCAAGTAGTAAATGTACTAACACGACAAGTTCAACAAATTCTCTATGAACTTGCTAGTCTATCTTAAATGAAGATAGTGCAATACTTTATAATTGTCTTTGTATGATGTCCCTACATTCCTTAATGTACATAAATGGTCAATGAAATGTTAGTAATAACATGGTTCAGAGTGAGTGTGTTCAATTGTAAAAAAGATATAATTTATTGATTAAAGGTAACAAACTACTTATCTATAATTAATTAGTACATGTTAATATGCTTGCATATTTTCGATTGGAGATATATTAAAGTAACAAAAACCACCAACTAGTTTTTCAATTTGTGAGAACAAAATGGGCCCATTGGATGGCCCAATGTTAGGTCGATTATTAACACAACTTGGTCAATTGTATGTAATTTTGATACCTTTTAAATTCCTTGAGCAAAAAAGTATGACTATTATGGCTATGTAACCTTCATCTATTAACCCTTCTAGCTATGCTTTATTACATACATAAGATTTCAATTTTCTCAAGTATTTAATACAAATAAAAGAAATATAAGCCACAGGTGCAAATCAAAACAATTAACAATAAATTGTTTATAGTTTTACTTTTCAATTAGATACACTATCGATATTAGACATGGCCATTTAGTTTGGCTTTAATCACAAGGTGCATAATTAAATAAAACCACCATGTAAATGCGATATAACATCGGAAGGTCTCAATTGAGGAGTTAGTCAAGTTCATTTTCATTTAACATTTTATTGCACAAGTGTCTGAAAATTGAACATAAATCAATAAAGATTGTAGATACTTACTTAGGAAGTGTCCTTCTTAAGGCCAAATGTGAAAGTTGTTTGATAAGAACATGCCAACCATGACTTTTCAATCCACCAAGGATCTGTTGTTTCAAATTAATACACCTAGATGTGATGCTAGAGTAACCTTCTAGTACGGTGATATTCTTCAATTTCTTAAGAAACATGCACTTGTGTGCCTTTGTGAAAGTGAATATTAAAGGAGGATGTTTACCATTTTCATTTAGCAAAAAATACTTATAATCCCCATTTCTTCTAAGTTTTTATGTGCATTTAAGTCATCTTCCAATATTTCTCCTTCATTTAATGAAGTAAATACAACATTGTCACATATTTTGTTTTCTAATATGCGTGATATCAAGATTATGTCACAATAAGTTGGTTTCCCGACAAGGAAGTTAGACAAATATACTTTTTTTTTTGCCATTGTTTAGTCTCCACCTTAAACCCACAAGCTTCTTGAGGTCTTGGACCGTGTCCTTAAACTTTTACATGTTTTCCAAAGATGACAATGTCTTAAAATTTCCACTCCACTTATGGGACTATGTGGATTTCTTCTTTATACTTTTCCATTAAATTGGCTTTAAGCCAATCAAAATTTATGTCCTTCATCGAGAAAGCGCTGATAACCTATAAAACACCACTTTTGACTATAAAAAAGGTGTATAGGTGTTGACTCAAAATTACATGGTGGACATGTTAATGCGTTATACATATTCCATCTAGATAATGTTCTAAGCCCTAGAAAGTCACTAGTTGTCCACGATAAAGCTAAATATGTATTGAAAACTTGATTGTTGTAAGAATCAAAAGTCCTATCACTAGCATTCCATAACTCCTTTAACTCTTCCATTATTGTCTGGAATCATTTGGTTTAATGGTGGAGATAGTACTTTATCTACTTTCGCATATTTGTTATTGAGATGATGCCTAAATACTTCATTTAACATGTCATGTATAAGGTCATTTACAAAAACCCTTTTATGAACAAGGTGTGGCATTACAGGGGTTTCAAGTTTCCATATCACTTGTCTACCCATGTTTAAACCAAATAATGTAACCTCTTGGAAATGGTTTAATAATTGAATGATCCTACACTGCTTCTTTAGTATGCCATTTGTTAAGCCTGTATTTAAGACAAGGCCATGTCAAATTCATTTTTCTCTTCCAAATACTTACGGGGTATTCAAAGGCTTCTCAATCTAAGTCTTGTCCATGTTTTGAAATAGATTTTGACTTCAGATGTTTCAATAAATTATGTACTTAACCATAAGATTTAAGTGTATAACCCTTATCAATTACCATAATCTTAGTACAAGAACAACTTGAATCATAATCATTAAGAAATATTGAGTATCATATCATTAAACAAACTATGTTAACATAGGAATAAAATTTCTATAGGATCAATTAAACAAGCATACATAATTCTAATCCAATTCTTACCAACCATTATATTATACTGTAATTGATATATGAATAACACAAATGAGTATATATAATTATGATAAGGGATTTAAACATAATATTATAATTTTCATTGAATTTACTATAATATCTACACATTACAATAATATAATTTCCACATGATTATAAATAAAGAGCACAAATAATTTAAATAAAATTTCCATAATACAACATTGCAAATTTTAAAGTAAAAATGCAATAATAGAGCATGGATTCCATTATAAATAACAAATTTCATTTAAACTAGCATAATATAATTTATTTTAACCAAAATTTAACTATAATAGAAAATATTTTATTCATTGCCCTAGAAGTTACCTATGATGTTACTTATAATGTATAAAAGTTGAAATAAAAGTAGCCACAAGAATATAGGTTAGAATTGACAGAAAAAAGAAACTCTCCTTAAAGAAGACGAACAATAGCTGATGGCAAGCTATTAATAGATGGATGATTGCTGGTAGTTTGGGTTGGTCGGACAGGTGGGTGGTGACACATTGACGATAATAGATGAGCAACAATCTTCTTCCTCTCCATTTTCTTTCAATCTTGACATCTCTTCCTTTTAAACTCACACAACACATATTTGATTTTGGGGGAATTTAGGTTTTAATGGATTTCATTGCAATTTAGGGACAACTAGAAAGAACTATAAAGAAATCCATGCAGCTAGTTTTTTGTTGTTGTCAAACACAAGATTTTACTTGTGGTTACAAAATTAAAATATTAATTTTTAATTAAAAAATAATTTTTTCACTTTATACTTCTTCCTATGTCATCATTATATCTCTTATCCTAAAACCATGTATAACTTGTGTTTTTCGTACAAATCAAGAATGCAACATATATTGTTCTTCATATTCTTATTCATTCTTCAGCTCAAAACCAATGAGCATTATTATGAAGGTTATCGATGGTTTTGTATGAGGATTTACAAATTTCAGCATGCATTCTTTTGTTTAGAACTGTTGATAGGATGTAAGAGAAAATTAGGCAGAAATCAAATGGCGTTAGAGCAAAGGTAGAGATCATTTTGTTCTTTCTTTCTCATCTTTCGTTGGCTAATGTAAAGGACACAAGAGCAAAGGATGCTAGGGATGATAATCATAACACAAGTTTCCTATTTGGCTAGCCAGTTACCAAATTTGGATGGCTAGAATTGATGTTCTACCATTTACTCACCTCTTAACATAGACAGAGGCAAAGAACGCACACTTCTTTCTTTCATGGAAGTCCTAAGCAATATTCTGCCTTTGCTTGGTAATCTCCTTTCCTTTATTTGATGGAGTATCCATTCCATCTAGAAAGGGAATGGATGCTGATGAAGTAAACTAAATTCCTAATCTCATTTCCTCCCTTAAAATCCTATAAGTATACAAGGCCGTAGAGTTCATTGGGCCATTTGAGGGAGCCTTTTTTTGAGAAATTAATTTTGATTCTTCAATTACCTAACAATAATCCTTAAAATTTTTTGTTAAAGTCATAAAAAATTTTAGAATTAAAATATGAATACAAAATTTTTAAAAATCTAAGCACAAAAAACCATTTTAATAAAATTTTTTATTTCTATAAAAATGATCGCACTAGTGCAATTACTCCATTATACACTAAGGAAGAAATATGGTAATGACATGTCAAAATCTGCTAATTGGAATAGGGATGACATTTTTGCTTCCCCATCCCCATTCCCTACCTCGGGGGCCATGCCCATTCCTCACGGGTATTGAGCATATGCTGAAGACTTATGGTTTTAATGATAACAAACACCATATGAAAATCTTTCAATGTATTATCACGTCTTAGGAACCTTTGTAAGTGACATTGAGTTGATAAAAGATGTTTAAAATAATTGTAAAATTGATTCTAAGTCATAAAGGTTGAAGAAATGCTGATTTGAGGAACTCTGGATATTCCCAGTCGACTAATAGTAGCCTAGCAGTCGACTAACACCTTGCCAGCCATATGCCATGCCTTGTCCCAATCGAATGAGAGCTTTTTGTGAGGTCCCATTTGATTATCCTCCTTCTGAGAGGTTATAGTTTACTGCTAGCTTGGGCTTTAATCGACTAAGAGCTCTCCGTGAGTCACCAGTCAATTGGCCACCAGCCACTAGTCGACAAGCCACACCTAGATCAAGCCCAGTCAACTTCCAACCTTAGGACCAATCGACTGAAAGCTCCTTGTGAGAGACCAGTTGACTGGCCATAGGTGAAGAATTGACTATTAGGGTCTAAATTTAAATTTTTAAAGAGGGAAAGAGGGACTAGTCTACTGGCCATGAAAGGGCAATTGATTGGGCATTGGTAAAAAAGTTATAATTGTTTTATAATAGATATGTTTTGAAATCCTTGACTTCCCACCCACTCCCAAAGGATTTATTAGACCTCAGGCTATATAAATAGGACATATAGACTCTGAATCAATAAGAAAAATATTCAAGAGTGATTAGATCATAAGTTCTATCTTCTTATCAGTTCTTTATTGCATTAGTGCTTCATTGTTCTATATACTCTGTTTCAAAGAGTTCATTTATCTATGATTCTTTCTTCTTGTGAGAGATAAGCTCAATAAGGTTCCTTAAGAGAGTCAAGCAGAGAGTGCTTAGGTTAAGGGGGAGATTATCCCTAGTTATATTCAAGGAGATTCCTTGAAGGATCAAGCTGTGAGTGTTAGGATTAGGAAGAGGTTCTTCTTGGAAATTGATAGAGAGGTTCTCCCAAGTTGTTATATTTGATTATTAAAATAGTGAAAAATCACTAGAGGTTGCCTGAGATTAGACGTAGGCTTAGATAAAAGATGAATCAGAATAAATCTCTGTGTCTACTCTCTTCCCTTATTTTCTTTATATTTTGCATTTATTGTTTGAATCACAAAGTTTACTCTAAATGTTTTAAGTTTGAAAAACCTTTTCAAAGGATTTTAATTTCTATAAACTTCTTATAACACCTAATTCACCCCTTTTAGGGTGCCAGCTTTGCTCAATTGTAGGGACACAGATCCCCATGGAGTCTTATCAAGATTTCAAATTTAATTATAAAAGTTAGAAACAAATAACATATATATATATATATATATATATATAGATATATATATATATATATTAATTAAACAATCTATTTGATCTAAATAAAGTAGGCTTCTTTTAACGTGGTAGCTCCATTGACTATTGAAAAGGCTTTGTTGAGCTAATCTATAGATCTTCATGCGATGACTATTCACCTTTTCCATACATGTATTAAACATTTTTTGAACTACTTAAATTCCTCATAATCAATGAGAAAAATAATGAAGTCATTAATTTGCGTAAATTCTTCATAGTTAATGAGAAAAATAATGAAGTAATTAATTACTAAATTAATTAACTGTCTCTTAAATTGAGAATTTTTGAATTGTGAGAATCTTTTGGAGTGAACAAGATAATTAATAAATTATTCTTCAAAGTCTGAGAATTCTTTGAACTGAACGAGAAAATTAATAAATTAATTAATCACATCTTAACTTAGGAATTTTTGGAAGTTCAAGCATTTTTTTGAACTCAACAAGAAAAATAATAAATAAATTAATTAAATATCTTTAAAATTTTCTAATAAGATATTATAAAAAAATATATAGTTAAATGATTTATTATGGTGTTCTCTTAATGATTCTATTGTCATTACTTCTCTCTTACCAATCCGCATAACCAATTTTATGAGCTTTCTCTTATTTATTATGTTTTCTTTATATCACAATATATTACTAAATTTAATTTTTTACTAACATTTACAAATACCATTGATTTAAAATGTATTGACACTTAGTAAAATAAATTAATAATCTCTAAGGCCCGTGTAACACATGGGCAAATAAACTAGTTATATTGAAGTTCAAGCTCCTAGTTTATATTATCTAACAAACTCTAATTAAGTTAATAAAAACTACAAATATTTAAATAACAACTTTTCCAACAAGTTCTATAAGTTATAATGGATACCATTTAATAAGGTAAGTTAATTTTGAAAAAAATAAGTTTAACCAAAAGATAATTAAATATAAAATAAAACCATTTAAATAATTCTAATCCCTCTATTTATACTTAATCCTAGTTTACAGATAATTAACATTATTTTTCCTAATATTCCCTTTCCATTCTCATTTACAATGTGATAACTGCTGTGAGAGATTTTGAAAGTAATTTCACTATGTCATCCAAGTCTCGAAGAAGTAGAAGAGTAACATGTAATGAATGGAATAACTTTAAGTTCAATTGATTTTTTTAATTATTATAAATATAAAAATGAGTGAAATGACTAAAATACAAAAAAAAAGTGTGTATATGTGTGTGTGCGTGTGTGTGTGTCTAATATTTATATAGAATTGATAGGGATAGAGACCTTGTAGGTGGGGGCATAATCATTGTCCCCATCCCTAAACTACCTTTGGGCAGAGTTTTGCCCCATCCCTATGAAGAACAATTCCCTAAATGTGGGTCCCTAAGTAGGGTAGTCTCAATGGGGATCGCCAAATTTAAGAACCTTTTGCCATTCCAAGATTGGAAGCCATACTAAAACACATTGTTGTATTCATATTTTAACCCAATATCTTGTAGAGTTTATGTATGAATTCAAATATCTTTTTAAATTTGTCAACTTATTCCCTTTACTTTCTTTAGTTCCTAATGACTCCTAAAGCCACATCAATTGATAAATTTGGAAATTATGATAGAATATCTTGTAGAGTTTATGTATAAATTCAAATATCTTTTTAAATTTGTCAACTTATTCCCTTTAATTTCTTTTGTTCCTAATGACTCCTAAAAGCACATCAATTGATAAATTTGGAAATTATGATAGAATTAGAGATTCAAGAAGTTGTTGGAAAAATAAAGAAGCAAAAAAATACCATTATGGTCCAGAACTTTTCATTAAAGTTTATTTTAGTCCTTAATTCATTTTATTATCTAAAATGGTTCCCTGTTGATTGGAGTTGTCACTTTTAATTCCTCTACGTGAGTTAACTGAATTTAGTTTTAGGGACTACATATGGTAACAATCTCAAAAGTGGAGGATCAAAAGTAACAATTTCCAAATAGGTAATAAAATGAGTGAGAGATCAAAATGATAATTTAGTTATAAGTCAAGACCAAAATAGTATTTTTCTCAAATAAATAATATGGGTGAGCTAACAAGTTTACAAACTAATCTTTATGGGAGTTATTGAAGAATTAAATGTTAGATAAGGCAACCAACACCCAAGAGTGGGTGAATACTTATTATGCATGGAAGTTTAGAATAGTATGAAGCAAATATTGATCAAAGGAAGCTTTATGTTGATGCATGGAATATGAAGATGACACATTTCTTTCCCAAAAATAGAGTAGCAATAGTATATGTAGTTAAATTTGATTCAAAAGCTTGTTTCCAAGTAATCTAGAGTAAACATACAAAATCTTTTAACAATTAGATTACTTGAAATAGATTTAAGATAATATATCTAGCAAGAAAAAATAACACTTAATCCAAACTATTAAAATAAAACAAAGTTTTTAATTCAGCAACTTAAAATATAATCAATATAGGTAAAAAGAAGACGAACTCCAAAATTTATCATGGTTTGGCTCCAATCCAAGCCTACATCAATCTCCAATCTTTCACATGAGATTTCTCCACTAGTTCCATAAGTTTAACTAGGAACTTGTGAGACTTTACAATATCCAATTCAAACTAGAGTTCTTTCTCACTCTAAAACCAAAGTAATTTTTTTCGTTTGGAGGAAAACACTCCAAGAGCTATCTCACTCTTTTTCTCTCGCAAGAGATGTACCACCCTTATCTTACAGAGATTGATGATGATTAAAATTGCTATATGAAACTTTCACAATGAGTATATATATATAAGATGAAGTTTTAAGAACTCAAATGATAAGGATTATGTAAGTTTTAACTCAATAATGTTTGTTTCTCTCTCAAAGATGTTAAAACAAGGTAAAGATCAAATTCAAGGATTTGGTTATGCCTGAAAATATGTTTGGAGGCTCATATAGGGCTTGATGATAAATAACTATTAGACATGTAAATGAGCCATTTATAAAGCATATTTGTGTTTTTTTATACTGTATCAATTAACTATTGAGTCCATTAGTTGACTGTTGCTCTGGAAATTTAAATTTTGTACGTTATGTGATCCATCAGTCAACCTCTGAGTTCCATTAGTTGGCTAATGACTTACAAAAGTTCCATTATTTGACTATTGCATAGACTAAACTTTAAATGCTCATAACTTTTTTTTATTTAAACTCTAAGTGAATGACTTATTGTTGGAAAGCTTTTTGAGTGTTTTTTCTAATGCAACAAGTTTCATGTCAAATTTCCATATGGTTTATGAGATATAATCAAAATAGTAACCAAAGGCAAAAAAATAGATTTTGATAAATTTTATATTTCAATATGTTTTTGGGTTTAAACTTATATTTTGAGAGCTTAATTGTCTTAGAATTGATAAATAGAAATCTAAATCATTAAATTTCACAAAATAAATCTTACCTGTGATGAATATACATATTTTAATAAGCTTCCAAAACTTCAAATTTTAAATTCTTTAATGCTTAAAGCATCTTTCTTGCTTGCTATTTCTTTATGTAGAGCATGATATTAATATTTCATTCTCTTCATTTCAATGCTCACTTTTCTTTTTTTGGACAATTCTACATAGGAGATATTGAACTTACAAACTAAATAGTTAGGCAAATTCATATTTAAAATTATGCATAATTCAATTCATAACTATGTGTCCAATTTATATTATATATAACATTAAAGCCTAGTGAATATCATACAAGCAAACATATCTTATAAGTAAGAGATGAAGGAAGATTCAAGTATAAAACATTATAAATTAATAATTAATAAATTAGGCGCATGTTGATTTGATATTTGTAACTCATTTATTATATATTTGTCATAATCAAAACTTATGACGTAGATACTTAAGGCTAATAATCTCCCCCATTTCAATGATGACAAATAATTGAAGAAAAATATGTCAACTGATAACTTATGCTATGTATTAAGCACAAACACATATTTTCTTTTATCTTTTCTCCCTATTAGACATGAACATAAAGGTTTATGGAAAACAAGATTTATAAAAGTTATAGCACATATTCCCTTATTAATAAAGTAAATCATATAATTATATCAATTTGGTAGATATATAGTAGGTCTCATCAAAACTCAATTCATTCTTTATGACCATGCTTGTAATTTCTCAAATCATAATTTAAAATAAATAATCAAATGAATAACTCAATTTATATCTCATCAACCATACAATGCTTGCAATCTTTCCAAATATTTATGATTCCAACAAATTCAAGATATGAAAAAATAAACATTTTTCCATAATTATAGCTTAATTACCCATTGGGTTTGACCCATTTAACCCACCATTAAAGTGTGTTGGGTTGAAAATTTGAACACATTTAACACAGCTAGGTTAAACTAATCTGATCAACTTAAATTATAGGTTAAACAAACTAGATTGGTAGGTTGCGCACTTAATAGGTTTTGTAGAGTTTCTTTTGTGAAAGGTTTAATATTTTATGGTTTCAATTAATTTTCACCCTTGTTTTGTCTTTAAAATTCAATATTTGATTAACGATGAACAACATGAATGGACTTTTAGTATTACAATTAGATATTTGACTTGATAATGAGATATTTTTATTTTGGATCTTTTTCTTTTACTAATTCGTTAGTGGGTTTTGGGCTCGATTGAGCATTCCAACTCACCAAATTAAGGTGCCGTGTGGGTCAACTTGTATTGGCCAAGTTGATTTGTTTGACAATTCTATTATCTAACTTTATTGGGCAGTTGGTTATGTTAATAATTTATTTTATGTTTCATGAAATTTTAGAAATACAAAGAAATGTTCAATTTAGAGAATTATTCTTAATTCTTGAAAGAAAGTATTCATGTAGCTTATATGCGCCAATTAAACCGGATGCAAAGACTTAATCAAATCCTTTCAATCCACACAGCCAACTTGCATTAACAAAGGCAAGTTGACAAATTAAATATTCATATTTAATTCCCAATAATAAAGTTAAATTGGCAGTTGCTCCAATGAAAAACACCAAACAACTGATCGTCAGATAACTTGGGAAAATTACCCAATATTAGTATTGCCTGTCTATCAAACCCTACTACAAGTACATAACATCTTCTATGACATTGATGAGAAGATCAGTATCAAACGTGTCTCTATACATATAGGACCCAAAATAAAAAAAATAGAAAAGAGAAAAGTGAGGAGAAGTTGAAGCCGAAGAAGATAACTCTTTCTTTCTTTAATCTATCTTTGCAAGGAGATGAGGAAGGAGAAACCTCTATCTTTTCTCCAAACAAATTTGAGTATATTCACCCTTTAAAAGTGAAATCTGGATCTCCTGTAATGTTGTAAACATATTTCTTTCGAGAGACAGAAAGTAGGATCCACTCAAGCAAGTTTCATTTACCTACGTCTTTCTCTCTCTCTCTCTCTCTCTCTCTCTCTCTCCGTGTATCCTGTATATGATTCTTTACGACATTACATTAGATCCATTTTTTTACTCTTACATTATGAATAAAATAATTAATGAAGAAGTGTGTTGAGCTAGGTATTATATATATCTCCATCAACACCACCTCCTCTGACAGAAAGCCAAGGGCCACGCCATGTACTGCGACTGATAAGATTAGAGTCAAGATACAAAACTATGACGGTGATGTCGTCGTGGAAATGCCTTCTCACTCCTCTGTCAATCTTTTTCAAGTCTGAGTATCTCATTTCTCTTTTCTTCGCTGCTTCACACAGTGCAGCTTTCACTAGTTTCCTTGCTATTCCCTGTATCACACAAATATATATGTTGCAATTAAATACTGATTTGATCACTGCCAAACAAAAATATTTACAATTAAACGCTGGTCAGGAATGTAAGATGATTCCAATTTAATTCTTGTACTATAATTTTTATTTGGTTTAACATCATGTTTCTTTATTCAAGATATGGCACAAACTTTTTTTCACCAGTCTTTGTGAAAATCTCCAATATTTTAGACTCATACAAGTGATCTTCGTGGAGTAGTTTAGATGCAAAATAAAAAAGAAAATTATGATATTTTGAAAAACAAAGTATAAATTAGAGAAATAATACTTAAAAGGACAAATTTAACATGAATTACTACTCTTACTAATATTAAGAAGAGTTTGCATTTAAATTGGGATTGGTTAGTGTAATTCTTAACTTGGATCCTCCACTATAAAAAAAAAATGACAAAGTAGCAGGGTTTATTTAAGAGGAGTCCCATTTAAATGAACCCTAAACCTAAATAATTATCGGTTGATTTTATTTTCTTCGTTGCAATAGCAATCCATGTATGTATATAGAATGCAATTTTAATCAAAATTTTAATCTTTGGAAGAACAATTTAGAAAGGCAGATAGAAATACAAAAGAAACTCAACTATAAATTGGAATCCTACATTGCGTGGATAGTTTTGGACAATTTCAACAGCTTCTTGATTGCTCAAGTGCTCCCATAAACCATCTGATGCAAATATAAGGAACTGATCGTCAGGGTGGTGTTTCTGCACTGATATCGTTGGTTCTGCTTTGAGGATCGGCTTCTCAAAGGGTTCTGATACTCTAAATTTTGCCAAAAGAGGTTCTCTATTAAACTCTGCCCTCTTTAGATATGCATCTCCAATGGATCTTGAAACCTACATAGATGAGTAGTATTTGTTTTGAGAAGAAAATGTCACGTACCATACTTGATAAGTAATTTTTACATAAGCTAATTGCTAGCTTTGTATTTGCAGGAACTTATGGTTTTCAGAGGACAGAACATAAATTGGACATTGAATTTGGAAGATTTCCACTCTCGCAAGCTTCTTGAGAACGCCATTGTATTCAATAATTGCAGTTGAACAAAATGCAATCACAAGTCAGATGCAGTTGACCTTGTGATATGAGTCCCATTTCAGTTAGTATTTGACTGTCTAAATTAAACATAAATCTAATTAAATTCAACACGTGTATACATGCTTCCCTTCTTTCACTAAAATACCAATTTTTCTTCATTATTTCACTTCTTTTCCTTTTTATATTCTCTCTCTCTCATAGCTTACCAATTAGCTAACATGATAGATATCTAATCAATCAAGGAGAGGCAGAAGAAACATTTTGCACAGTGTAATGTAAGGACGGAATATGGATCCACTATTTAAAGAAAAATAGATTAAAAAGAGGGAAATACGTCTCATACACATTGTTACACCTCTTTTGCCGCACATTTTCTCTTTGAATGTACTTACATTTGACTGCAAAGGATTTATGGTAAATAAAATAACTACAGATAACAAAGAGGGACAAAAGAAACATTTTGCAGAGTCTAATTGAAGGGAGGAATGGATCCTGATAAATTCCAGGAGAGACAGAGAAAAAAGTGGAAAATACAACACATACACATTTTCATTACTCTTGGAGTCTCACTCTTTCTCTCTTAATGCACGTATATTTCACAGAGGATTTATGATAAATTAAAAGACACTTACGTGCAAAGCACAAGTTCGATCCACTTGCAGTTATTTTAGGAGTATATATCCTGAAATGAAAATAAAGAAAGCACAGGAAAGGAAAGACAAATTAGGGTTTTGTGGTATAAATATATATATACCTGAATGATACCCTTGACACGCCAGACTCTGTGCTTTAGAACCACAATCTGAGGATCGTGGGGGTGGGAAGATCGCAACTCGTCTCTGACAGATTCCATGCTGGCATTGTGCTCGGAGGATAACTGAATGGCTTTGATCTCTTTATCAGCTTTCTCCAGTCTTCCCAACACAGCTCGAGAGTCTCCAGCGTTAGCCACGTACACCATCCCGTTGCAGATTATGCCTATGAGACAGCAGGACCCAACCGAAGCCAACAATGGCTTCTTCAGCCACTGCTTCTGGACCAGAGAGAGGAACTCCTCTTCTGTCTCCAAGAATGCTTTGCTTATCACTTCTGCTGACATACCCCGATTCTCTGACGTAAATCCTGCATGCATGCCTCATGCATGTTAATATATAAAATGTATGTATATATATGATTCATAGTTTTGAAAGTTAGCGACTGTTTGCATATTGTTCAAAGTTGAAGAGGAGTACTTACATTTTTTGCTGATCTTAATTTTAGCATAAACAGAGCTTAAAATGATGAATGTATAATTCTATTTTTAAATACTGTTTTACTTATACTATAAATATTTACAAAGCATTTGGTCACAGCATAAATTAAGCAAACATTTGAAAATTATAACCGTCAATCTATTTATGATACTAGTAAAATATATGTCGAACAATGAAATTGTTCATTAATGTCTTAACGGTCACAACATTCTTAACTCAATTAAAATTTGGATATCAAATACTACACGATATATAGTTAACTATCAGAGAATCTTAAATGACACACATTTTTAATCATAGGGGACAAATTAATCTAGGCAAAATTACATTACACTTCACTGTAATATGTTAAAAAAAAAATCGAAACCCCCTTCTTGATCCTTAATATTAGTGGGTTTTTAATATTTTCAATAGACCAGTTCTTTCAATTTAGTATCTCAATCATTGAAACGACCATTGTAAGTATTTAAAATAATTAATTGGCTAAATTGAACAATAAAATTAAAGCAGTAATATTGTAGCATGGTAAAGAGCAACATACTCTTGATATTCTTGAACAGATGCTCATTCACAAAGCGAGAAGCTTCAGGACCTCCATGGCCATCATAGATCCCCACAAAAGTACCTTGAGGACCATCTTCAAGCGAGCTCATCGACCCTGATTCAAGTTGGCTTTGATCCTCCAACAAATTGTTAGCCTGAATAACAGCCATCGAGAATTCTCCATTCACATGTTTTCCAGAATCTTTGTACCAAAGTAAGCCATCGACACGACCATTAGCATCTCCATTCTTACTGGAATTCTCACCCTCAGAGTACGAAGATGATGATCTCCAACAGGGTGAAACAATTCGCCTAATTGTAGCTGTTACCATTACTTACATAGTCTCACCCAAAAACACCAGAGATAACCTTAATTTCGACGACCTAGGTTGAAGGATCTGTGTTTGAATCTGAATCAGAGTCAAATTAACACAAACAAAGGAAAGCCTAGTTTAGTTTCTCTTTCTAGGCTATCTACGTAACCGACCCCAGGTCACGAGCTCCAGATACTGCATGCTTATAAACGAACACAGACACCATAATATGGTACGTTGGGACTCATCAAAGAAGATGTTCTGAATGTCCCAAACCTGCATTATGGATTTCGGAACAAAATCAACAAGGAAGGCCCAACGATATTGATGCTGCTTTTCAAGTCTGGGATAAGTTTTAGACGTCGCTTTTAATTATATTTGTATTTTCCATCCCAATTTAATATATGCCCGTGAAGATTCTTAAAACAAGAAAACAACCTCTTAGACTTACTAATGAGAATAACTTCAACATTTTAAATTAATCGAAGTTTTTGGTGTTTTGTTTTAATTTAAAATTCCTCTACTAATTAGGTAATTAGACCTTACTTTAAATAAATAATCAGTTTGACATGCATACGTAATCCTTGAAACTGCACAAACATCTAGAATTTGAACACAGATTGAAATATTCAAACTTTCCGGCCATCACATACTAATTAACTTTTAGATAAGAAAACTCAATAAATACGAGACAGATTTCCACGGGGGAAACAAATATAACACGAATATATAGATAATAAACCCAACATACCTTGAGAGTTGAAATATATATGTTGAGGCATTAATTTTCCAATCCCCTTATAAATGAACTCAGCACCTCGGCTACGAACAACCAGAATCTGTATTAAATTGAAAACCTTATTGATGAAGAAGGGGTTTGGACGCTTTCTGAAGATTCAGATGAAGAAAGTGTCCAAAGGTTGAAGCCTCGGTTTAATTCCAATGGTGCTAATTTCCCTCCTTTACTCTTAAAAAAAGAAAGCATGCAACAAATATCACTCGGTATTGAAATTCATGGTGGGGGCTCTCCTTTGGGCTTTTGGCATTTCAGGTTAATTAGTTGTGTTTTTCTAATTTATTGCATGAGGTTTTGACCTTGACCTCCAACAAACCACCATATTTGGCAACTTTTTCTCATCTTCTCTTTCCTTATTTTAGTTAACTAAATGCTCTTAGCTTCCAAGAAATTTCTACCATTTATGAACCCAAAATCTAATGTTACTTTTTAGTTTATGTGTATTCATTCAAATATAATAAAATATGATTTTAATCTCTCACTTATTAGATGATTCTCAATTTGGTCCTTCATTGATTTTCATTATCGTTATGATCTTTCACTTATTAATTAATTGTCAATTTAATCCCTTACTGATTTCTATTCTTAATTTACATACTTATTAATTAATTTTTAATTTAGTCTCTATTTATCAGTCCATTCTCAATTAATCTTTCATTGATTTCAATTTTCAATTTGATCCCTTTCATCTAGTTAAGTTTAAGGGACAAAATGTGCTGATTTTAAGATTAGTACGAGATCAAATTAAGAATGGACTAATAAGAAAAGGGACTAAATTATGAATGGAAATCAGTGAGAAACTTAATTGAGAAATAAGTGAAGAACCAAAATGAGAATAAAAAATAGTGATAGACTAATTGAGAATTAACTAATAAGTGAGAGATCAAAAATGTGTTCTACTCTGTGCAAATATCTAAAAGGGTAGGTATCAAGGCTCTGATAGCAGTGTTTTAAATCAATGAAAGGGAAATAAATTGAGAATCAACTGATATGAAAGGAACTGGCCAAATTAAGAATAAAAATCAATGAGGGACTAAATTAAGAATCAACAAATAAATAAAGAACAAAAAAAGTATTTTACTCCTTGCAAACATCTAGGAAGGTAAGCACCAAGGCTCTAATAGAAGTTTTATCCTTCCTAAAAAAATCAACTTATAAGAACTAAATTGAGAATAGAAGAACCAAACTAAGAATAAAATTAGTGAGGGACTAAATTGAGAATAACTGATAAGCAAGGGATAAAAAAAGTGTTTTACTTTGAAAATATTTAGGAGGGCATGCACCAAGGCTCTAATATGATTTTTTTTTTCTATATTTAAATAACAAAAGTCAACAAGTAGGAATTTTTATTTGAAAATTAGGGCGTGTTTGACAGGTAGATTTTAAATTTATTGTGTACAATTAGTTACTCAAATTTGCTTAAATCCGAGATTTACTTTCCAAGAAATTACCAAATATTCCATGAGGTTTACTCTAAAAGTTTGATTAGTGAGTATATTTTGATCAAAACATAAATAAAGAATCAGGGTATAAATGACAATATAAAATCTTATGTAATTTTTAGGAATAAGTTATTCAAGTTTTATAGGGAACTAAAATATTATATAGGAAAATTTAAATTTTGAGGGACACAATTAAAACCTTGTATAGGGATGCCAATTTTGTGAGGCAGGGGCAGGGAGTGCATTTCTGTTCCCTATCCCTATCATTATTTGTGTTCCCCATCCTATCCCCTTTTTCCATTGTGGGAGAAATTTTCTCCTCATCCCTATTCCCTATAGGGATGCGAATCTCCATGGGAACCTTAATTTTTTTTGAAAAAATTACAAAAAAATATTATAAGTATAAAAAAAATAAACATATTAAAAAAAATAAATTTAAAGTTTAAACTCCTTGTTTATGTTATCCAATAAACTTTAATAAAATTTATATAAAAAAAAAGTAATAAGAATTCAAATGACAAGTTCTAAATAAGTCCTAAAAATTCAAAAAGCTTAAAGAACTAATAACTTCAACTGATTAAAAAATCAAGTTCAAGTCATATTGACATCAAGACATCTTTTTCACTACGTGTGAAGTCTTCATTATTGTTTCTTCCTGATTGAGAAAGTAGGTTGAAGCAAGACTTGCTTGTCTTCATATCTGACAATAAGAGGCTAATATTTTTGGAAGGAAATATTGGATATGTTTGAGACAATTATTATTCATGCTAAAATTGTTTCTATGCCATTATTATAATTTAAGAAGTTTGATCTTTTGGGGTAAAACTCAATTTTGATGAAATCCTTATTAAATTGAGATCCATTATGTCAAATCATCTTAAAGAATAATTTAAATACAGAAGCATGCTTGAATCTATATTGATAACGGTCTTACGGCTATAGAACTTCCAATTGGTATGTATGAATTTAAGGAGGGGATTCTCTCTTTTCTAACGATAGAATTTTAGAAAAAGAAACCTCATACATCCAATTCGAGGACCATAACCCTATTTTATATAATGTCACATGTTGCCCTAATTTCTAATTAGGCCTATCATAAAATTAGAAATTAGATTTATTAGGATATCTACACATATAAGTCCATGCCTTTTAATATACTTTAAGTCCATCCTTTTTAAACCACATTAGATCACTTTTAAAATTCAGGGTTATCCTTTTGTATGATAGTATATAACATACAATAATTATTAATTTTAATATATATAAAGTCTAAGTGGGAGATTGAGTGGGAGATTGTTGGTATTTATGGACATACACACACACACACACACACATATATATATATACACATATATTTCACTTTATAATTGTACGTCACAATATAACCTTATGAACTGAAAACTTTTACTATCATAACTAAAGGCATCCTAAACAATCACATCCATTAATTATGTCAACATGGAACCAAGGTGACTTTCGTTACATGTATTGTAATTAAATCCATCCCTGATCATGTATGTCAACATAACCAAATGACATAGATCAAGTATGAATGTTTAGCATGAAAATTACATGCATTATGATCTAAAACATGCCTATTTCCAACAAGTCCTCCTTAAACATTAGTGAGATCAAACCATACCAAAATCAAAGTGTGAGTAAACTAAATAAATTTTATTT
Organism: Delonix regia; assembly: GCA_037074485.1. Taxonomy (NCBI): domain Eukaryota; kingdom Viridiplantae; phylum Streptophyta; class Magnoliopsida; order Fabales; family Fabaceae; genus Delonix; species Delonix regia. The sequence goes on from CM073449.1 coordinate 12,689,005, forward strand.
TTGCAGAACATAACCTCAAAATATCTGTAATTGAAATAACCTAAAAGGTGTCTATAACTAAAAAGCAAAATTATGAACTCCTACTAAAATTGAATATTCTCAACTGACATGACAACCATATGAGCAATATGCTCATGAAAGACCTTGGGTGGTAATCCTATAGTAAGTAGATCCGTTACCATGGAGTTTACGCTAATATGATTTATAGACATCTGACCACTTTGAACTATTTCTTTAACAATCAAAAACTCAATATCTATGTGTTTTGACTTCTTTAAGCTCCTATTGTTATGGAATATAAAATTGCTAACTAATTATCACAAAATGTCCTAAGTGGTCTTTCAATTCCTTTCATAATTTGTGACACAGTAACAAAATTTTACAGCTATATTATGTGATTAGATGACTTATAGTATGTTATAAAACTCAACTTCCATAGTGGAAGGAGCTACGAGTGTCTATTTGGCACTCTTCCAAGAGACAGTTCTTCTAGCAAGCAGAAAGAATAATCCAAAATGGATTTTATACTATCTTAGCATCCTGAAAAGTTGCAATCAAAATACCCAATGATCTCTAACTTATCTAACCTCATGTATGTGAGCATGTAATATTTTGTCCTCTATAAATAATGCATGACTTGTTTGGCAGCCTTTCAATGATCCATTCTTGGATTTCTTAAATATCTACCCAACATTCCAACAATGTATGCAATATCCTGACACGTACAAACTTTTGCATACATTAGACTCCTTATTGCTGACACATATAGAGTCTTATACATTTCCTTTGCTTCAAAGGCATTGATCAAGACTAAACTTGTCTCCTTTAGGCACAAGGGTATCACCTGGTTTACAATCTTTCATACTACATCTTTTGAGAACCATTTTGATATAGGCCCTTCTTGACAATCCAAGGATACCTCGAGAGTGATCCCAATGTATTTAAATCCCTAATACAAAGGTTGCATCACTAAGATCTTTCATCCCAAAATTTCTTGGTGTCATCAATATATAAAATTAGAATAATATGCTTACTCCTACTAAATTTACGGTATATACATTCATAAACCAAATTCATTCAAAACCAAATGAGATAATAACCTAGTGACATCTGTAATACCATTGATGAGACACCTGCTTATGTCCATTGATAGATTTCTTTAATTTGTAAACCATTGACTTTGTATTGCCTGATATATAGTTTTTTATGTTGCGCCATATATATTGTTTCATCAATGTCTCCATTGATAAATGCAGTCTTGACATCTATATGATGCAACTCAAGATTAAGGTGTGCCACAAAGGCTATCATAATCTTAAAAGAGTCTTTCAATGAAATTAGAGAGAATGTTTCTTTATAATCGATGTCTTCTTTCTGTGTAAAATCCTTAGCAATAATGTGATTTGTATCTTTTCACATCAGCTATCGAATCACTTTTAGTCTTAAATATCCATTTGCAGTCAATGGGCTTCGCACCTTCAGGCAATGGGACAAGATCTCATATGTCATTGTCCTTCATGAACTTTATCTCTTCATTCATGACATTGATCCACTTTTGAAAGTTAGAACTTTCCACAGCTTAACTAAAATTTATTGGAACATTTTCCATTAATTCAGTGTCAGTATCATGTTCCTAAAGAATACAATATAATCATCCAGAATTACATTTCTCTTATCTCTAGTAGATTTCCTTAATAACAATAGTTTTGGAGGTTGTGGAGTTTGTTCTTCTGAAATAACTTCTTGAACATGTGTGAAAGGTTGCACAATATTGTCATGATCTGAAATTGCTTCTCGAACACTGTCATGTATGAGAAATTGCTCCTAATCATTATCAATTGCAATTAAAGGAATATCCACATATTCCTCATCAAAGACAAAACCTTAACTCTTTCTCCCTTTACAAACTCGACATCCTCAAAGAACTAAGAAACTCCCATCTCAAAAATAAACTTAGTCATGGAATCATGAAATTTGTAACCCCTGGACCTTTCAAAGTATCCATTGAATTAGAAATTGATAGTTCTAGAGTATAGTTTCTTTTCATTTGGCCTATAAGGCCTTACTTTAGCTAAACATCCCTAAATGTGAAAATACTTGAAACTAGGATTTTGCTTGTCTAAAGCTTATAAAAATTTTTTTCAATTTCCTTAGTTGGAACTCTGTTGAGTATATATGTTGTTGTTTTTAATGCTTCTCCCTAGAGTGATTCAAGCAAGGTAGAATGATTAATCATACTCCTCACCATATCATTATGCATTCAATTTTATCTTTCAATAATGCCATTCATAGTTGGTGAACCCGACATAGTATACAGTGGGATGATATCGCATTCCTCTTGGAATTTCACAAATGGTCCTGGACATTGTTCACCTGATTCATCATATTTACCATAGTATTCACCACTACGGTTAGATATGACACTTTTAATTCTTTTGTTGAGTTGATTTTCAACTTCGGCCTTATAATTATTGAACATGTCCAGTGATTGTGATATATCATGAATGAGATAAAAGTAGCCATATTGTGAAAAATCACCTATGAACAATATGAAATATTGTTTACCATTCTAAGAAGCTATAGGGAATGTCTATATTAGTGTCTATCAATTCTGTAATGTCTAATTTCTTGTTGGCACTAAATCTCCTTATATTTGTTTCTTTCTCGTTAATACAATTTATACATGTATCAAAATCTAAAGAATCAAGGGGATAAAGAATACTATCGGACATAAGTCTCTTAATTCTCATTTTGGAGATATGACCTAATCTCTTATGCCACAATAATGTTGAATTCTCATTGGTTAATTTGTGTTGTTTACCTATTACATTGACATTCAAGGATTCATTAAATGAAGTAATCTTGTCAAGCATATATAAAGAACCTGGACTAACTAAATTTGAAGTTTGAAAGAGACTAAATTTTCCATTCCTAAATGAACAACAATATCCAAGTTTGTTCAATACTGAAATAGAAATTAAATTATGTCTAAAAGAAGGTACAACAAAAGTTTCAATAAATTCAAAATAAAAATTAGTTCTTAATAATAATCTAAATGTCCCAATTGCTTCAAACTCTATCAACTTGCCTTCACCATCTTTAGGCTTTTGGCAATTTAGGCAATGCATCACAAACACACTGATGTGAGTTGTCGCACTAGAATCTATCCACCATATGTGTCTAAGTACTAAAGTCAAATTAACCTCAAAACAAACAAAATTATGAAGTGCACCTTTCTTTGCATGCCATACAGGATAGTTGGTACATTGCTTCTTCTGATGACCTATAGCCTTACAAAAAGTTACAACTATCTTGAAATGCTTCGGAAATGGCATGCTTGATGACCATAAGACTTATGCAATTTGACTTTTCCCACTATTCCATCTCACTCTTTTCATATGAGGTACTCTTATCAATGAGATCGGCGAGTTTAAGAACCCTTAATACAAAGTCTAGGTCCATGACTTTAAGAGTGATTAGGACACTCTCTTACCATGCCTTAAAATTTGTGTCATTTAACATAGGATTTGAGTTGATGCTAGCAGTAAGTAGAAGCTAAATTGAGAATAGAACAAATAACTCACATAAGTATTAAAGCAAACTAAAATGGAATTAAAAATTTGAATAAAGGTAAAACCTCATCTCAAGATACCGGGCACTCCATGATATTTCATCTTTGGATAAAACATTAACTTGTAAGTGATATCTTGGTGTAGTAATCAAACACTAATAATAAAGTAATATGTTGAACAACAAATCCTCCTTTGGGCTAATTTAAAGCTCACATGTAAAGAACCAAATAATTATCACTTGCTTATTTCTACAAATGCATATGCAATTACCTTATATAGACTTTGCTTTGAGCCAATCAATATTTAAATAAATTACATTCACACAACTATTTATATATTTCTAAACAAATTAATTTTCACAATAGTCACTTTGGCGACATCTTGTTTCAACTAATTTATCTATATATATATACATACCAATATTTAAATTCAAATTCCATAAAAAAAATTTTGAAAACTTAAAGCATGTTCATATTAATCATAAACCTTTTTGTTTTCAATAGTGAACATGCAATGGGCAAATAACTTGAATAAGTATAGTAAATCTTATATAATATATAGATATCCCTACACAAACCCTTATTTCATATTGTCGCAATTAAATGTACCAATCCTATATTGTGAAAACTCAAAATTAAAAAATTCTCAATACTTCCACAATCAAATACTTAAAAACATAATTACACAAGAAAACATAAAATACCAAATGTTTAAGAAATCCAAAACTAAAAGCCATATTGCCACAATAGTGGTTTGATGATTTGTAAATATGCAATTGCCACATAATCCACGGAGATTATAGAATACAAGATTGCATTCAGAATGTGTTGCAAAGATATCACATATAACCTAAATTATCCAAAACTGAATCTACGGTCCTTTACAATATTGATTAGTCTATATATATATATATATATATATATATATATATATATATATAATTGAAACCCAAAGAGAAATTGATATTGATGCAAATTAAATTACTATAATCACCTAAGCCTTATATTGATTGCTTATGATTTCTTGAAATTGAAATCAAAATTGAAACTGATGAGTAAAATTGAAACCTAAAAGGAAATTCATTTTACTACAAATCCAAAAAATAATTGATAACTAATTCTTAATGATTCAATAGTTTCAATTAAGATGTAGTGATTCTTCAACATATATCACACCTGGACAACCATTAAAAAAATGGAATACAAGCCTATGAATTGAAACTATTGGCATTAGAGTTGTCAAAATCACAAGTTAACTCATTAAACTCACCGATTCTATGTTTTTAGATGGGGAAATTAATTTAACTTGGTTGTAGAATCGAAATCAGAGTAGACTTGGTCAAATTCGGGTAGAATCGGTTGAATTTAGGTAGATTTGCTAGTTTGACCAAAGTCAACTAAATTAAATTTTTTTTTAATGTTTTTGGCCCAAATATGAATAATTCAACATTCTAATCAATTTTTTTAAGAAAAATTAACTCACTTTAAGCTCAACTCAATTATTTCAACCATTAAACATTAAAAAAAACTTATATTACAAATATAATTACATTATTATGACTATAATACATTCTACTTGTAATTAATAACAAATAATGTATTACATTGTGATTAAATGGTTAACTCTACTTCAAATTTTTTTAAAAAATTTCCATTGCATAGCTTAAAATACATTAATATATATATATATATATATATATATATGTATGTATGTATTTAATATTTACTCTAACTTGTTTACATTATTATTACTATTAAAATTATTATTATTATAAATTTTAATTACTTTGAATTTGTATATTAGTAAGTATTATAATGGCAAATTTTGCCTTTTATGTTCTTTTAATAGATTTAATCTAAACATTTCCAAAGAAACTTTTAAACTCAATCTCTACCTAATTAATTATAATTAAAAGTTCTATAATTCAAGTATATTTTCCTAATAATTTTTTTTATCATTCCCTAGTTCTATAATTTGGGTTATTATAATAGTATTTTGTATATATATATATATATGAATTTTTGTTTGAATTTTTGAAATTTGGTTATGTTTAATAGCTATTTATTAATAGAGGTAAACTTTTACGATTCTACGATATGAGTCGACACCCCACTTTACAATTCTACCTAAACTCGCGAGTTTGACAACATTGATTGGCATAGTATGCACATGCTTCCTCCATATTTATGAGCTTCTAATAATTTTTTTTTTTCGAAAGAAAGAGCTAGTTTATGTTTTAGGAGTCTAGAAAAATTGAAGAAATGAATCTACTTGGGTAAAAATGAAACTTTTTTCACATGGGATATGATAGCTAACACGATCAAACTTAAAAGGGATTAAACTAAAGAATTCAATGCCGGAAGCAAGGAAGATCAATCTCTTTCCTAAATAAACAAAACCAACCACTAATTTTGTTTTCATCATCCTTGGCAAGTCTTTTTTTCTTTTGGCCAACATCCTTGGCAAGTTTAAGACTTCATGGTCAGGAATTGGTAGTGCTTCTTGGCCATGAAGTTTAAGAGTGATGGTGGGATAGTGTGACAAATTTAGGCATGAGTACAATCCCACATTTTCATGTTAGTTTCTCCTCCCTTGGCCTTACATGACTATTTAGTGATGAGAGGGGATGCCATGTTTGCAATTTGTATCATCACCTTCTACCTATCCATCACCAACTGATGGCATTTTAACATATTTTAACAATGAGGAATTACTTTTTAAACAATTCTAAAGTCTAGGGAGCAGTTTGAAAAAAAACTAAACTCAAATGACCAATTTAAAACCTAATGAAAACTATAGGACCAATTAATGAGTTTTTCTTATATAAAACCATAGGTTTATATGCTTTATATCTTGGTAAGAAAATAGTAACTAATACTCTTCATTCAAAGGATTTATGTTAGAATAACAAATCATGTGTATTTATATATTTTCCCATATGCAATGGTACAAACAATAATATCCATAAACCTATAGCAAACAAACTTAATTATAATTTGAAAAAGCTTTTCCGATCCCAAAAAAAGAGATATGAGCCCAGTTAACCAAAGCATATGAACCCAGCCTGTTTTTAAATGAGTTTGGTTTGTGATAATGTTTATTATGGAGTTTGAATCCCATACAATAATAGGTTTTATGCCAGATTCTAGAGCAACAGGTACATGCTGTTGGATTTATAAGTTAATGAATTTTGATCGTCTAATTAAATTATTTATTTATTTATTTTGCCGAATTTAATTTTTAAGAATTAACAATTTTGGTCATGTTTAATTTTTGCAACAAACCATTATAAACCATTGGATCCACCACAGAAAATGTACTTTATGTGATCAATGCTCCTTTTTCTGCTTATATTTCTCTACAAGGTTGCTCTTGGTAGCGCATTTCAACATTAGGTTTAATCCTTTAAAATCTCTTTATTTTTAAGCATCTTTTTCGATTTTCATCGTGATCAAACTTCTATTTAATGGTATTGAACTTGTAAATAAGATATATTCGATGTGTGTTTATTAATAAAATTTTTATAATAGGATTTTATTTAATTTTAAGTAAACTTTTATTTAATTTTTAACTAAATTTTATCATCTGAAACACAAAATTTGAATTGAACTTTGATTTAATTTCTTAATCATTTTTATTATTTAAGTTATAATTAATGTTGAGCAAGTTGCAATTTTATTTTTTACTTGTTTACACTATTTGAATTATGGTTCTCCTTTGCTTTGGGCATAAATATATTTTTTACTGTTTAAATTTGCCTCAAGTTTCACTTTTATCCATTTATTTCATTTAAAGTCAACATAATTTCTCAATTTTATCTTACATTTTACTTTTGTCCTTCAACCATAAATCCTAAACTATAAACCGTAAACTCTATAACTTTATTTGGTTCCAATTATTAAGTCCCTTAACTTTATTTTAGGTAGCACTTCATTTCTTTAATTTGATTTGATTCTAATTTGGTCCTTTAATTTTTCGTCAAATTTTATGTTGGTCCCTTAATTTCAATTTCTTCTATTTTAGCCCTTAATTCTATGTAGTTATTTCTATTTTAAGGTTTAATTATATCTTAATCTTCCATAAAGTAAATGATCAATTGCTACTTGGTAGACAAAATTCTTTTTATAATTAATTTTCTCAACTTAGTATTACTAGCCCAATTTGTATTCTAGTGGTTTTAACTCTTAATTAATACAAAATTTAAGTATTTAAAATATTTTAATTTAATTGTATTGGAGGGTAGTTTCTATATATATTAAAGACTAAATTAAAATAAAGTAAAATTAAGACACGAAATAAAGACATGAGGTAAAGTCAATAGATTATATTGAAATCAAATGAATTTAAAAAACATAAGTGAAACTTAAAGTAAATTTTAGAGATGAAATTAAAGAACGAAAGTGATATTTATAGTAAATTTAAGAGACTAAAATAAAGTTAAGAATTAAAAATAAAACATTATATAAAATGAAAAGACCAAAAGCATATTTGTGCCATCTACACCATCCTAAGGTGGTGCTGTACATTTGGCTTAAAGAAAGAAAAAGAGAGAAGAGAGAGAGAGAGAGGAGACGCAATATTTGTTCCACTACATTTAGTGGCCAAAAAAAGAAAAGAGGAAAACACTTATAAAACATAATTGTTCTGCATTTAAGAAGACCCCAACATAATAATGCAAGATTTCCCTTACTTTTTAAGCCTAAATACTATGTAATGAAAAGTATTATACTCATATTATATTTTGTATGACTTGATAACTATGTTTATTTGTGGCTAAGAATAAATTATAGGGATTGAATGATTAGTTTTTCTAATAAATTAAATATATTTCACTTTTTACACACACATACAATGTTGTCAAAATCATGATTATAGACAAAATCGGGAAGGAGTGGACTCATAATGTAAACTCATTAGAGTTTGCTTATACCTGTTATTCAATTACTACTGAACATAACCATATTACAAAATCATATAAAAGTTCATACGTAACTATTTATTTTATAATCCATAATCTATATAGCATATTTTTCATTCAAACTAACATATAGATTTCAATAAACTCCATTATCCATAGTCCATAATCCATAATACGTAATACAATAGCACTTATTAATTTAAATGACTAAGTGTAAAAAACAAAATCAAAAGTCAAGAATGATTTTAAATCCCATGTTATCATCACATTCAAAATCTTGATCATGTACCTTCATGATCTCTACCTATCTCATTCTCACCACTATTATTATCTTTTTCCTCATCCTAAAAGTGATCATCCTAATCCATATTGTTGGAAGGTTCACCAGTACCAGTGCCACCAATATTAGTATTAAGCTCAACCACCAAATCACTTATTTCTATTGTGATTGTAAGAGGTTCAACTTGAATATGTTCAAGAATCTCATCATCTTATTCCTCCACATTACCTTCATTTCCTATCCCTTCAGTTCTCCAGTCATTATTAGAATGAATATCATCAAATTCATAGACATGATTTTTGTAGTTTGCTTGTTTTTTAACTTCAAATTGCATGTCACAAATGCCAAGTCATTCATCTTCTATTGGTGCAAGCAATTTCTTTTCTTGGTATGAATGTAAATAAAATAAAAATACTACTAAGCATTATAATGCCCAAATAAAATTAAATAAAAAATGAAGAAAGAAAATAATTGATAATTTTATAATTACTTACCCTTTCAAAAATACTCCAAGTACGTTCACACTCGAAGAGCTATAGCTAAGAATGTGAATTGCTAATCTTTTAAGTTCTAGGCATCCATCTCCATATGCTTCCTACCATTCTTTTAAGTTCTTAATGTTTATGTATAACCACTACTAAACATACTTTTTGCAAAATGGAATTCAGCAAATTGGGATTCAATCTTGTCTCTTTCTTTCTTATGTTTATCTAATCTTGCTATGCATTCATACAGCCCTTGATTAACTGCATAATTAACTTGGAAGTCAATGTTTGAGTGAAAATAAGGATTAAGGTAGTATGTAGCTGCATGTATAGGCCAATGTAACTGAGCTTCCCACCTTTCATCAATTATATTCAATATAGGCTTATAGATGTAGTAATCAACAAACATTAAAGTTAAAGTATATTAAATGCATTAATAAAATTAAAAAATAAAGACACCATTATAAAGTATTCTAGTTAGTATTTATCTATTTGAAACATTATTAAAATTCATTTTCATCTTTGTCTTTGCACTTTCCATTGCTTCATATATGAATCCCATTGTTGGTTTCTCATTCGATTCCATCAAGCAAAGAACTTTAATGAAAGGAACAATAGCTTTGAGGCAAGTAATAATGTTCTTCCACAACCTATTATTTATAACACTTCTTACCACTTCCTTTCCATTTTTGGTAGCAAAAAACTTATTGTGTTTCCATTAATGAGAATTAAATAGATTTATTAATGTCGATTTATGCTCAGTAAGACAACCTGGTGTTAAAAAAGCTATGGCAAAACGAGTCATAGTACGCCTAAACAAGTCTCTCCCTTTTGTGAATTTTTTCAATATGTTGATGAGCATTGATCTTATGTAAATGTAAGTTGTGATTCTTCTTCCCTTGTTTATGGTTTCTTTATGCAACTTCATTTTTTTTTTCTAAATCCTCCAACATCAAATCTATGCAATGGGTTACACATGGTGTCCAATACAGGTGTTGTCTTTTCTTTATCAATTTTTGTCTAACTGCTTTGTAATTTGCAGCATTGTTTATTATTATTTGCATCAAATTCTCCTCTCCTGCTTTCTTAACAACTTCATCAAGCATCTCAAACACTTTGACAGTAGTCTTGGAAATATGAAAAGTGTGCAATGAATATAATATAAGGACATGGTCTACTTTGTACTACTAATCAAGAAATTGTAAATAAAATGCCTTAAACCCTTGGACATATCTTCCAATAATCTCACAAATCTTAACAAACTAATGACTTTTTATACAATTAAAAGGAATGACCCTTGTGTAAAAAAATTGAGCTACTTATTGACAAGCTTCTTCCCTATGTCCTTTTTTAACATGTGATTAATGGTAGATTGTGAGCTACCCCACTCACTACTATGTTTTTTGGAGTTCTCAATAAATTCATGAGTTCTAAAGAGCAAGAATGTCCTTGTGCACCATGATTTTTCTCCTCACCAACATCAACCCATTGTCTTTTCTTTTAGATGATGCACATTTGGCATCAATAACATATTGTAACATCTATGCCTTAACATCACTTAGAACAATAACGCATGGTTCAACAACTATTCTAGTGTCAGCTAAATAATGTTTGAACATATAAACTCCTTCACTATAAACCTTGCCACAATAATACATTGAACCTTTTTACCATCCCCACCAATATCCTTATCATGTTTCCATCTTATATCAAACCTATTACTAAGAAAATTCTTTCTTGTAGCAACTATATTTTTTTTCCAACAGGGGCTGATGGGCTACATGCACTTAAAGGCATATTTTCTTGAATATATTACATCAAAAACAATAAATAAGTTTAAGTTAGCTAAACAAAAATCCTAATTTCCAAACCATTGTAAGAAAGGAATAAATAAGGTATAAAAATAAAAAAAATACAAAATGTATCTTTAATTTTAGATTATTACTCTAAACTTTTAGAATTACAAATTAGCTTTCTAAATTATATACTCCAAGAATAAGTATTTTACTTATTTTTTCCTTAGGACATTTATATGTTTGACTTATAATTGATATACTAGTATTGAAGATAAACAAAAATATAACATGCTAGTTATAAAGAAGTTTAAAGGAGTACTTGAAATATACTTGTATTGAAAGGTCATAATATTATTTACAATAGACGAAATATTGTATAACACATATTCTCTCTATCACTACCACTAGGTATAGTGAATTTCAATTATAACATTTGTAGCAATACAACATTTCACACATAATATTTGGCTACTTTCCTACTGTTCTTAGCCTTCTTAAGTTTGGTACTATAAACCATGTCCTAAATAGTTATAGCAATTGTCATTTATATTAATGAAATGTAATAATATTTAATTACTTTCCACAACTTGTTTATGGTGTTGGTAATTATACCCTGTTATTTTTAATAGTTAGCATATTTTAACGAAGGTTATTAACACTATGAATGGTGAATACTACTTTTTTCTTTCAATTCACTTAATTTTTTAAAATATGTACAATATATTTTCTCTATTTTCATCTAATTGAGTTGGCAACTCAATATTTCATATATAGAAAATATAGTATTTTATAATATATGATGAAACTAACTCAAATCGCATATAGTTAACTATAAGAAAACTAAAGAAATAAATGCTTCATTGATTTAATAGTAATAAATATATCCAACTTCTAACTCAAGCAAATAATCTCTTCTCAATAAACTAACACTTGCAAACAATAGTTATGCCTCATTGAGAGCATCAAATTCAAACCCAAAGTTTATATATATTAAGTACAATTAATCAAAACATATTTTGTTGAGTCAGGTGGAAGAAAACACAATGGAAGATTATAATACATGGTCAACCATTTTAGCTTGAAGTATATTGATTTTGTTGGTTTTAGCATATTTAGTGGAACTTTTCCTCAAAACATTTTTGAAAGTATCATATAGCATAAGGTCAAAATATGACTACAGCCTATATTGGTCCTTAAACACAAAATTATCATAGAGTAGATCATATTATTAGGAAATTATCATTTACTTTATGTGGTTTAGCATTGAAACTCTTCAAAAACATTATATATAACATTGAGCACAAACTGAAAGTAAACAAAATAATTCACGTTGACATAATAGAAGCCACTAAAAAAGAAAAAATTTGTACACACATCACTCACAATCATAATGTCAACTTATTTAGGTTCCAAAGCAAAGATACAGAGCAAATTAGAATCTAGAAATTCATCGAATGCAAATTAGAAGCCTTATTTTAAGATTTAAAACTTGAAGATACATTGCAGAAGGAAATCTAATTCTAATATTCAATATTATCAATTGAACTAGCTAAAGATATTTAATAAACATAGAAATTGCAAAATAAAATAAAGGAAGACTGGAAGAGGAACTAGCCAAAGACTTACAGGTTACAAAAGAAGACAATTAAACTTTGAATTTTAACTGACATCCTCTGAAGTGCTATTGTCAACGAAGGTGTGTTCTCTAGCGTAGCTCGACTCCCAAGTTGCTAGCTTGCTAGTTCAATGTTGTTACAATGGGAACCTTAAATGAAAGCCTTGCCCTCTTATCCTACTATTGCATGCATTCTGCACAAGGTGAGAGTGAGAGTACGATATCAAAGTATTATTAGTTTAACTTAGGCATTTTTTTGGTTTTTTTATAGGCTAATGAAACTTTTTGGGCTGGGCTTCCATCAGGGTATGTTAAATAAAAGAAACCAATTGGGCTAAAGGATTTTGGCTAAAAAATCTAAAGTTTCCAATTTTGTTCACTTGTGTAAACTTCGCTTTTTTTAAAAGATTATTCATGAGTTGACACTGAGTCAAACTAAGTTTGCATTGATTTTGATTTTAGCTTTGATTTAACTTGAAATCCCCACATTAGATCGTAAAATTGGCTATTGTAATGAGTTAAATCACAATTTTGAGAACATTGCATGCACATAAACACACACACACACACACACACACATACATATATATACAAAGGAACCTGATATGTCTATGGATTGATTTGTTAATGCACTTTACATAGTAAGGGTGTACACATAATAGTCAATAAAACTTGAAAGCACAACAGATTGTAGCTGCAAGTTACAATGGAACCTAGTAATAAGGAAATCATATTGGAGGTAGCATTTCAATTTTCAAACTCATTTTTAATGCTTTGTAGGATATATGGACTTTGACTAAACATAGGCACCAAAACTTTGTAAAGGATATTAAATTGCAAAGTAAATTGAATTTCAATGCCAGATGAAGTCAAAGCTTAACTAAAATTTTTAAATTTTTTTAATATTAAAGAGTCATTATGTGATGCAAATTGCCAAAAAGAAATACATCATGAACCAAGTTCTTGATAATAGCATGGTAAATTTTTCTTGATTTAGAGAAAAAGTAAGCTTCAAATTTCCTTGACCAATTTCAAATTTAGATTTTTCACTATTTTTTGTATGTATATATAGATGAGTTAGTGGAACTGCACCTAAGCTAATACAAGCATTCTTATTATTTTCACTAATGTTGTTTTTTCTAGATATAAGTGCAAACAATTAAAGAGTAATAAGATCATAATTGAATAGATAATACATCATTAGTTGTCCACACATCTTTGCATTCCTATTATTCCATGCTCCTAACAGTGAATATTTCATTATACAATCTATAATTAGATATATGATTTTACATGTTCACTAGCACTTATATCAATTTCAAACTGTGTAAAGCAATGAGTTGAGTTGAATGTTTCTTTTCATATACTTTCTGTTAGTGCAGAGGATTTAATTGTTTGATGAATTATCTAACAATTTTTCTTTAAAACTACAATTAATGTCTTTTGTTCTTGTACAATATATATATATATATATGGAATGAGTCAACCTGCAGGAGACTAAACTCATATCTTATAAAAGGGATTCCTTAAGGTCCAAACAATATTAAGTGTAAAGACTAATTGCATTGTTGTAATGGAAAACATAGTTCAATTGTACTAATCAAAAGTGAACTTTGGACACAAATATAGAATAAATTAACAAGTAAAAAATAAAAGGTACTACTTACAACTTTAAAATAAAGATTGCTAAATACTAAATTGAAGTTGTAAAGTGAGTTCTTGATGATCACTTTGACCCTTTCAAGATGGGCAAGGCATATTGCCACATTCGGTTATGGCTTAATATTTATGTTATAGTGGGATCATGGTGATTGCATCCTTGTCCTTTTACCAAGAATCACATATCAATTACACATATGCTTCCTAGATTTATGATAGTTTGTTAGGCTTCATCATACATCAAATGGTGACTTAGACAATATTTTATTAATTATTCGACTAAAAACTGCCTTCTGTTGATATTCCTTGACTAGGTAAATCTATTGACTAACCATTAATTGGGAATACATGGATTTGGTTACACCATAGTAGGCTTAGGCCTGCTTAGCTAATTTTAGGTGCAAACATGTTCCATCCCTCACACCTCTTAATATTTACGAGTAATGACTATTTGTCATCAAGTGGCATGAGGAGCGCAAACATGTTATCACTTGAAAATAAGAAGCCCAAGCCCATTATGGTGTAGTTGAGTTTGCATTTCACCAACTAAAATTTAATTAAAAAATCTATCCAATTAAGTAATATCAGAAGATGATAGCTTTAGTTGAATAAGTAGTAACATATTAGCTAATTAAGACTCCAGGAAGCAGAAGTGCAACAAGTCAATAGCTTTTAGGGAAGAGATGAGGACATAATCATCATAATCCAACCATAATGAACCTCAGGCCACCACCGCTTCACTGGAAATGGCTAAGTGCCTTACTCAATAGATAACACAAAATGACAAGTGAAAAGAAAAAGAGGCCACAGAAACATCATTAGAAACTCACCTTACAACTTTCATTTAGTATTCAGTAGAAATGATTTTGTATTTGTAATTGCTTCAGTTGGATCTTAAAGGGAACTATTATTTATAATTATGTCGTACACATATTTCATGTTTCCTTGCATTATTGTTATTCTAACTACAATGCTCATGCAACTATCATCGGTGGAAACTCCTAATGGGAACAATAGTGAAGGTTATATGAATTGAATTTCTGGGTAAGTATATTGTTTGGTGTCTTACTTAAGACAATTAATTGAAATATGCTAAGGCTTAGCCCATGTGATATTTATTTTCTTATTGTCTTGATATATTCCATTTTAGTTTAGTAAAATATATTGTATATTTCATACCGTAGGTAAGTGGAAGCAAATTCAATTTTCTACAAATAAGGATTCCATGGTGTCATTCCTTGTAAGCACATAGATCTATTGTAATAAAACTTTTTATATTCTTGGCTTAGCTCATAAAGCTTAAATTTGGCAGGACTTTGTGTTAGTTAGGCTTTATTATCACTTTTACGGTGATATATCCCTTTTTAGAAATGGGAGAAAGACTCAAACAACTTAATGTCTATAATGAAAAAAATAATTCACATTTCTTTCACTATAGTCAGTGATCGTGATGTATGCTTAAGTATACACAAGTTATGACAGAGCTTTTGCTATGGGTATAAAGGGTATATATAGTTAAGTGATCTTGGATTAGATCAGTAGAAAGTTATTGAAAAAGCCTTTGTTGAATTATTACACCAACTAATTGGAGTGTTCATGGAATTTAAAAAGCACACTTATTCCTTTTTTGTGGTGCATTTATTCAAATAGGAGAGAGAAAGAAGTTGTTTAGATCTATTGAGTCCTTAATGTAACAAAGAAAGGACTAAGATATAAAAAAAAAAATTCCATTTGCTTCCACTATTGGTAACTTAGAGTATGTTCAGGTAAGCACTTGTACTACGATAACTTGGGGCTATAATGTTCTTGATATATACTTGAGTAATTCTATTTTAGATTAGTGGATAACTGCTTAAATAATTATGTTATAGCTATCAAGTATTAGGAAATTCATATTCAGTTATAGCGAATTTAAGTAACTGAAAATTATTAACTATTTGGATTTAAATTATTCAATTTAATTGGTTACTTAAAATTAATTCTATATTTACATCTTAAGATGTTAGGGAGGAAATATCTTTTAATAAAGTTAAAATTGATATTTATAGCTGTCTCAACTTGTTTATACATCTATATGATATTTTGGATGAATTTTCAAATTAGAAAGTGTCATGCAAACACTTATAAGTACCTTAACATTTGTTTACATTTTTATAATGTTTAAAGAGACTGTTTTATTGATAAGTGATAGATGGACACTTACTACTATCTCTTCCATGAATGAAGAGTTCATCACTTGTTTGACTCAAGCCTGTCAGGGAATGTAGTCAGGAAATGAATTTATATTGTGTATATATTTTTTAAGCCTTGACCTTCTTGTTACAACAATGACTCTATTGTAGGCTTCTTTCAAGATCATTGGACTTCTAATGATATAAAAACATTTGATGTCAAGTTTTTGTTTATTAATAGGAAGAATTGTGAATCTCTAACTCATATTGAATATTTTCATTGATCTATTTACAAAGGACTTACCCATGAAAGTTTTGGAAACATGTAACTCTTGAATACTTTAAATTTCGATGTCCTAGTTTAGTGGGAATCTGAGTTCTGTTCTTAAGGGATACTTTTCAATATATTGGCATTTATAACATTTGTTCCCTATTAGATTCAATGTTTTTGCTTGTGCTAAATCTTTTTGATATAATTCATAAGTGAAAATTTACTGGTAATAATAACATTTGTTTTCTTAATAGATTCAATATTCTTAGTCGTGCCATATCTTATAAATATAATTTAGAATTGAAATGTTACTGAAAATTATAATATTGTTTTCCTTATTAGATTTGATGTTCTTGATTCATTGTTTAATCTCTGAATTTTTCTTATCTTAAACTTATGTGATTCATATCCCTTATGAACAAATATTTGTGGATATTTTGATCAAAGGCATACCTATATGTCATGTAACTTATAAGGGCCTAGTATAATCATTAATATAGCCTTAGTTTGGTGGGAGTTAGAGTTGAGTCCTTAAGGGGATTTTGCAATGTAATCCAACATATTTAATATTTTGGACATATTTATTTGCTACTCCATTTAATTTAGAATTGAAACTTTTTGGCAACTATAACATTGTTTTTCTTATCAAATTCAATGTTCTTGATACAACAGTTCATTTTGAATTTTCTTATTTAAGTGTCAATTGATCATTTGATATTCTTGGAATATAATGTTGATATATATTTGTTTTGTCTTGCATTTAATTAATGTTATCCAAGTGGAAGATTGTTAGAATAATTAATTAATTTGTGGATCAACATTAATTAATTATTAGATTAATGGATAGATTACATGTAAACAATATCAAATAATTAATTATAAGTATTTGACATAATTTAAATGGATTGGGTCATGTGTTTGGAGAGCTTGTTATATAGGTTGGGCTATTGATAAACCCATATTAAGAAAGGGCCCAACTTCAATTTATTGTTAAAGCTAATTACCTTATATATACTATATAGGGTTTCACTTTTAGAACAAGAACCTTTTTTGCCTCTTTTTGGACATGGTAAGTTGTAGTTCTTTCCAAGTCATAGCTAATTAATTTATTACAATCTCGTTATTAAAATTTTAACATAAATCCAATAGGAAGCATCTAGATTGAGGATTAAACACATAAATGGATTTGAAGTTATATTCATCGAGGATATCTCATGTCTTTAATTGGTCCTTGTCCCAACCTTTGAAGGCCAACTTGAAGACAATGATAGGTCCTTAACAGTACAGGCAAATATCCATCTTTGGGACCTTCATCTATACTTTTCTAGACATCATTTTTGCCTTGCTCTATGATTACATCTTCGGCTTAAGGGCATGTTGCCTTGTAGAAGTTCATCATACTCGTCTTTTTCTTTCCTATTTTCTGCGAAAGCAAGATTGAGGAGAGATGCAATTGCAAAAAAGTATTACAAAGTGACAAGGAAAAGAGATTTTGTAGCACTTACTTACCTTCTTTCTATAATTACCATCATCCTAGTTGTCTGCAAGCTGTACTCTGTGATGCACGAGAAGTTCCCCATATACTTTTTGCTTAGCTTAGATCCAAGTGTTGGAATTTAAATAGGGATACTAAATAATTACAATACAATAAAAAATAAGATTCAGAATAAAATTAAGTCATACAAGATAATGTTGAACAAGCATTAAACTCAATAAAGACAAATTTAAGAATAATGCAATAGAAACAAAAGAACAAATCTCCAGCCATAGGTAGCTGCAATGAAAAGATCTAAATACCAAAGAAATGAAAAGGGTTAGTATCGAGTATGTCAGAAGTGTCTTCAGACTAATGAAGGGCATTATGTGTGATGGGCACTTAGGAATCTTATCTGCCTCACTCAGTCTAAAACCTTATTGAAATTCTTTTTATGGGTCATTATTCCACTAATTGAGTTAACCCTTAGCCTAGCCTCCTATTTATAAGCTATTATGGCTATAACCTTATGCTAATAGTCCTTATCATGATAAAACCCTTATCTTACTAAGAGATAAGGACCACATTTAAATTTTAAATAAAAGATCATAACTAACTATTAGATAAGATATATATCATAAAATAAATTATCTAGAATAATATAAAATAGGGGTCATCTTTAGTGCACTCACAATTTTAAATGCATCAATGCACCAAGTTATAATTTAGAAACATAATTGTAAGAATATCAACTAAAAATAATAATATTACAATTATATCCCTACATTATAACTGGATGCACTAATACATTCAAAATTGTGAGTACCAAATATCTTAAATTTAAAATTTAATCCAATATTCTCCTAGGTGGTCTAAATATAGTTTTATGATACCACATACCTACTTTTTAGTGTTAACACATCATGCTAGGTCTAAGTCTAAATAACTAATAACTTCCAAGCAGTTAGTCTTCCTATATGAAAGCATGTACTCTATTTTACCTTATAGGTACCTTAAAACCCTTTTTGCAGAATGATCTAATCTTGGATTGCTTTAATATCTTCTCAACATGCTTACAGTAAAAACAATGTTCAATATTATACAAACTTGGGCATACATGAGGCTTTCAACTACTAAGTCACATGAAAATTCTCAATCACCGTTCTTTCTAGATCATTTTTTGAGCATTGAAACAAAATTAATTTGTCCTCTTTCATTATAGGCGCTACACTAAGTGAACAATCCTTCGTTCGAAATCATTTAAGAATCTTATTAATATAGGTTTCATGTGATAGTCCCAAGATTCTTTAGGTTCTATCTCCATAGATCCTTATGCCTATGGCATAAGATGCCTTACTCATATATTTTATGTCAAAGTTTTTAAACAAAAATTTGTTCACTTCATGTAGTAGCCTTAAGTCACTAGATGCAAGCAAAATATCATTCATATACAACACTAAATAAATGATCTTGCTCTCATTGACCTTATGGTATATACATTGATCCATAATATTTTCAACAAAACCAAAAGATGTGATAACATTATGGAACTTTAAGTACCATTGTCATGAACCTTGTGTGAGTCCATAATGGACTTGCTAAGCTTGCATACTAGATTCTTATCAGTACTTTAGATGAACCCTTCAGGTTTTTTTATGTATACCTCTTCATCAAGGTCACCAGTGAGGAATGTCATTTCCACATTCATTTGGTGTAATTCTAAGTCAAAATAGGTAATCAATGCCACGATGATACAGAAAGAATCATTCTTAGATACAAGACAAAACGTCTCTATGTAATGAATCTCTTCCTTCTGTGTAAAACCTTTGGCAACTATCATTGCCTTGTGTTGCTTAATAATCCCAAAAGGTCCCTGACATGGTATTTATCATAAATTCCATCACGTCTATCATGACAATATGCCACAATTTGGAATTATTACTACTCATTACTTATGAAAAAATAATAAGGTCATTCTCTACATTTATATCATAGTCAAACTCAAGTAAATACACCATGCAATCATTAGGAATTGTCAGTTTCCTTATCCTTATAGATCTCCTTAATTCAACCAGTTATGAAGGTCAGGGTTGCTCAATAAGAGGATCTTCTACCATTACTTGAGGAGCTCATTAGCAATGGTTGAATCCATATAATTCTTTTAACTACCAGCATGATCATCTAAGGCTTGTAGAATTTTAATATGTTCATTAATTATTCCCACTGGATGGGTGTCATTAAGAACTATTATTCTATTATTCACCAACCTTTTGATCCTCTCAACATAGATATGTCGCAGTCTCTTATGCCATAAACTATAAGATATTTCATCCATGACATAACGTTTGAACCATTATTTTCATGTACAACCATTAAGGTACTATACACATTTTACCTAGTATAAATCTTATACAAACCACCATCTAAAGTAATTTTTCCAATATGTAATGAATTTTTTATTAAATCAAAATAAATGTTTAATGAAAATCATAATGGAATAAGTCTAGAAACTAAAATTAAATTCCTATAAAAACTTGGAACATAAAATGTTTATTCAAGATAAAAAAACAAAGTTGATAGTCAAACTATCTTACATATTCCTATTGTTTCCACCTATGAGCCAATTCAATTTCCAAGAAGGACTTCACACTCACATGGACTTAGTTTCCTTCGGTTAAGAAAATCCTGTATTGTATTGGAAATATGGATCGTAGATCCAGTATCAATCCACCAAGTGCCATGACAAATATGAACTATGTTAGATTTAAAACACACATGAGATAAGAGTTTAACTTTCTTTTATGGCAATCCTTCCCTATATTTTCCTTCTTCTTACAAAAAAAGCATTTAACAACATCCTTATGAATAAGATGAATATGAGGGATGCCTTTCTTCTTGCCTTTTCCTTTATGGAATTTTTCATAGAGCTTGGTACCAAATGAGCCTCAAATAGTGCCCTACCACTCCACAATAAGCCTACTTTCACACACATGGCCAACAATTCATTTATTGTCCATTTTTCTTTATGTGTGTTATAAGATACCTTGAATGGCCCATATTGTTAAGGCAATGAGTTGAGGATCAATTGCACCAAGAAGGAGTCATAGATTTTCTATCTTAAGAGACTTCAATTGAGTCACTATGTCTCTCATCTGCATTATGTGCTTATGCACCCTTTAGCGTTAATTTCAAATAGCATAGTTGAGTTATTAATATGTTTAAAAGTGACTTATCCAAGGAAGCAAAATGTTTGTCAATGGCCTTTATGCAATCATTGACCTTGGCACAATCAAATATAAACCGATGAATGCTTTTCTTTATGCATTGTTTGATCAACATCATGTTAAGGCAATTAGATCACTCCCAGCATTTACACAATACTTGTTCCGTTGGGGAACTAGCACTTGTGGGCAATAGAGGTTCCTCTTTATAAAGGGCATAGATCACACATATTGTGTGCTTGCCAATGTAAGTCACACCAAAACATAAATTACATATCTACCTTTTGGCAAAGATCTTAGTATATAATTAATTAATGTACCTTTAATGATGGAAACTTAGAAGGCATTCTTGGTTTTTTAATACTTGTGGGCTACTTAGAAAGCGTGAAGTAATTTCTAATTTCTTCCCAATTAAATATATCTACATAAATATCTCCATGAGAGTAAAGATATGTTATACTTATATATTTAACTAGAATTAATGTCATTAATTCCATATATGATCTCTATAGGGATGTTGTGGCTACTCCCTAACTATACATACTAATCAATTGACATCTTAAGTCATTATGTGTGCTTTTACATGTATATGCATTATTATTTTATTACTTTATAAGAATTGTTTAATTAATTAACCAACTTATCCATATATGTTCAACTAATTAATATTCTCCTTGGAAAAAAATTAGTCCCAAACACATAAATTTAGCTGAAAAAACATTTCTCATAATTAAATGGTACCAAAAATAATTTTCCAAATTAATTTGGCATCCAAAAAAAATTTTACAAAATTAAAATATGCCAAAATAATTTTCCATAACTAAATGGTAACAAATATGATTTTTCCAAAATTAAATGGCACTCAAAATTAATTTTCATAATTAATTTGTGCCAAAATTAATTAATCCACAATTAAGAAGCACCCAAAATTAATATTTTCATAATTGGTGCCTTAAAATATAAAATTGATTTTTCTAAAATTATTTATAGGGAACTCAAATTTTCATAAATTATGCATTAATTATGGACAAAATAATTCTAATGGAAAATCCATTTGAAAAATAAATCAGCCAAAAAAAACTCGGTCCAACAGGCCTAAAATTTTTTGTATTTTACAAAATGAGCCCAACAAACAAGTGGCCTTATTTGCCTTCTGATCCTTTTTTATTGTTTTTGGAAAATAGGCCAAAAACTTGAAAGCCCTTAGATAAAATGATTTGTCATTTGGACACATATGCAACCGCCTCTTTTACTAACCAAAATGACATGTCATTTTGGCTAGGCGATCAAAACAACATGTTGTTTATGCTATCTGCAACCTCTAGACAAGTTGCATTTCAATCCAGTTTGGACTTGAAAATTGACCCAACCATATCTTGCACTCTAGAACTCCATTTTGGATGATTTCAAAGCCAAAATTCATTAATTTTTTAGGCGAACAAGATTATGCAATCGAAATGCTAATATATATATATATAGATTTTGCCATAATCACTAACACATATGAAATGTTAGGGTTTTATAATATTTCCCAATATAAAAAAGCAATAGGTTTACGTGCAAAAACCATACTGATGTGAATATCGAATAAAACTTGTTGGAAAGTATATCCATGTGCATAAATGATGAATTGTGAGGCAAGACAAGATTAAATATGAAGTAAAACAATTCTGAGAAACAAGATTCACAAGAGGGCAATTAAAAGGCATAAAAATTAACCTAAATAATACACTAGTAGAGTAAAGCCAAGCTCTGATACTACTGTAGGAATTATCAAATAGGTATATTAATTAATTCCAAGAAACAAAAACAGAATCTTGAATAAAATTGAGTCATACAACTTAATGTTGAATAAGCATTAAACTCAATAGAGACAAATTCCAAAATAATGCAACAAAAACAAAATAACGAACCTCCAGCTATAGTGTAACCCCAACAAAAGGATTTGAATGCCAAATAAAAGAAACAAGTTAGTATCGAGTGTGTCAAAAGCATAATTTGACTGATGAAGGGCAGTTAGGGCTCTTATCTACCTCACTCTATCAAGAACACTCTCATTTTATGGGTTACTCTTTCACCAATTGAGTTAACCCTTAGCCTAGCTTCACAATTATGGTTATCACCTTATAAACTAATAGTCAATATTATGATAAATTCCTAATCCTAGTATGAAATGAGGATCACATTTAAATTTTAAATAAAAGATCATAACTATTTATTAAATAAGATATATATCATAAATTAATTATCTAAAATAATATAAAATATCTTAAATTTAAAATTTAATCCCCTACCGGACACTTGCTCTCCTATGCATTGACGGTTCTTTCAGGCACAAATATGAACATCAAGAACCAACAAAATGAGAGAGGGAAGAAAATAGAGAAATTAAAATTTAAAATGCAAGTTAAATCAACATAGAGAAAGTGAACAAATTAAAAGCACTTAACGATCATAATTTTAAGGAGAAGAGAACAATGCTTGAAGTTGATCGTTAGAAGTTGCTTAAGTTAGAAAAAAAAGATGAGGAAAAACTGACTATCACAAACTTGGTTTTCACGATGGAAGCTTAGAGACACTCAAACAAGGGTTTTTGAAATTGTTTCTTTTCCTTTTTTATTCTCAATTTCGAGATCATACAGAAGTGTAATGTTCCGTAACATAATATGCAACTTGACTTCATAATTATATTCAAATGAATAAATACATTTGCATATTTATTATAACGAAAACGTTTATTTTAATTATAAAACAGACAGAAATATAATAAATAAATTCTAATTAAAACAAATATGCATAATATCTGAAATTAAAATAATAGTAATTAACAAGTTGAGTTAAAAAAATAGTAGGGGGTTGATACGAGCAAATAAGAGCGTTAGTTAGTTAGTGCCATTATTCTGTGAGGAAGTTAAATAGTTGACAGCTGTGACAAATGGCTGAGGAAGTAGCTAGAAGGGATATCATTCATACCTGAACTCTCTAACTGAGTGTTGAATAGACAAAATTCTTACGTTCTGGTACTTGTTGAGAATCAATTGGTATCAGAGCCAATCGGTTCTCGGAAATGGCCAAGGAGACGCGATCGTAAGATCGGTTCAAGGAGATGGAGCAAGAGCTGCCTCAAAATCGTGCTGAGGTCTCTGAACTTCGAGGTTCCATGTCACGTATGGAGGGGATGATGGCGGAGTTGACCTCCAAAATCACTCAGCTCACGATGATAGCGAATGGTGTCTCTTCAGGCGAGGTGAATGGAGCATCGACATCGACTGGAGCTCGAGGACATTTAAACGTGCCTCAATTTGGATCTTTCCAACGGAATCATGCTGGTTACTCTTTTCCGATTAGATTTTCCAGGATCGAGTTCCCTAAGTTCGATGGCACAGATTATAAAGGCTGGGCGTTCCGTTGTTGACAGTTCTTCGACATCGACGACACACCTCTGAATCAACGTATTAAGTTGATCAGTCTGCACTTAGAGGGACAAGCGTTACAATGGCATCAGACTTATATGATACGGAAGAAGGTTACAGAGTTAACATGGACAGAATACATGTATGATCTTGGTGTACAATTTCAGGAGTTGCTGAAGATTGACCCCGATAGCGGACTTAAAGAACTTGAAACAGGGTGATGGAATGGTAATCGCTTATCAGGCGAAATTTGAACAATTGCTTGCTGAAACTAATCTGCCAAAAGAAATTGCTCTCAGTCATTACTTGAGAGGTCTAAAACCAGATATTGAAGCTTCAGTTAGAATGTTTAAGCTGACGACGATAGTCCACACGATGTACTTGGCACGTCTACAGGACACGGTCATTTCAGCGATGCAGGAACAAAATTGTCTGAGGAGCTATAACAAGAATTCTTTTGCAGGAAGTCGAAGTACCGGTTCTCTGTATACACCAAAGTTGGCAGAGAATTCAAAAGGAGAAGTGAGTGTTAATAAGAGTCAGAGCGGGTCTACTTTTATGACAAGTCTGTTAAGCAGTTGATAAAGAGTGAGATGGAAGATAAGCGTAGAAGAGGTCTGTGTTGCTGGTGTACATATAGATATACACCAAGACATAAATGTGGCAGTTCACAGGCTTATGTGATACTCGTTCAAGAAGAGGAAGTTGGAAAAATTGAGGAAGAGATGGAAACTACATCTGAGGATGACACTAGACCAATTATTTCCTTAAATGCTATTTAAGGGATTCATGGGTATTCAACTATGAAGATTATGGGCCGTGTTAAGAAGGAAACAATTTCAATTTTGATAGACACTGGCGGTACACATAATTTTGTGGACTCCACAAGAGTAAAGAAGTTGAAGCTACCAACTGAATATGCAGAGGGTATTGAGGTTTCAGTTGCGGGAGGGCAGCGGATTAAGGTGTATAAGTGTACTAAGCTGAATCGGTCTATGCAAGGTCATACATTCAGAGCTGATTTTTTTGTCATGCAATTAGTAGGATACGATCTCATTTAGTGGTTTGCCACATTATGGAGGATTATGTTAGATATGCAGCATCAACTGATGTCTTTTACATTGGACGGACAGCAGTTCGAAATTCATGGTACTGATAATAATCAGATCACTCTGCGTAGTATGTCTTTGACTAAAAAGGCGATATCTAAAGCTACTGAAGCAGTCTTGTTGCAATTAACTACAGAGGTGAAGGTGGAATTAGGTGAACAGCAGCTTAATGAAGAATTGCAAGGGATTCTTTTTGAATATGACGATGTCTTTCAGATTCCTACTAAACTGCCTCTATCAAGAGCCTTTGACCATGCCATTCCTCTTTAAGAGGA
Source organism: Delonix regia (assembly GCA_037074485.1). Taxonomy (NCBI): domain Eukaryota; kingdom Viridiplantae; phylum Streptophyta; class Magnoliopsida; order Fabales; family Fabaceae; genus Delonix; species Delonix regia. Next base: position 12,715,264 of record CM073449.1, read on the forward strand.
AAAACCTATATCTTTAAGACCTTACCGGTATGGTCCAGCACAGAAATCTGCTATGGAATCATTGGTGAAAGAAATGCTAGATAATAGAGTTATAAGGCCCAACAGTAGTTCTTTACAGCACCGGTAGTTTTAGTTAAGAAGAAGGATGGTATGTGGAGATTTTGTGTTGACTACAAGAAGCTTAAAAATCAGACTATTAAGAATAAATTTCCTTTTCCAATCATAGAAGAGTTGCTAGATGAGTTGTATAGGGCTACCTATTTTTTCAAGTTAGATCTCAGAGCTGGGTATCATCAAATATTGATGAAGCCAACTGATGCGCAGAAGACGGCCTTTAAAACACACGAAGGTCTTTATGAGTTTCTTGTCATGCCATTCGGACTCACAAATGCTCCAACAACATTTCAGGGGTTAATGAACTGTCTTCAGGGCATATATTCGCAAATTTATCTTGTTTTCTTCGATGATATACTTGTATATAATTAGACATGGGCAGATCATTTAACTCATTTGCAGACTACATTACAAGTATTGAGAGAAAATTCATTATTTTCCAAGAAGAGTAAATGCGAATTTGCTGCACATAAGGTTGATTATTTGGGACACATCATATCAGTGGATGGAGTAGCAGCTGATCCTAAAAAAATTGAGGCAGTGATAACTTGGCCTACAGTTAATAATATAAAAGCACTACGGGGATTCTTGGGTCTCAGGCTACCAGCGAAAATTTGTCAAGGACTATGGAACTATTTGTAGACCTTTAACAGAATTGGTTAAGAGGGGTAGTGAATTTTTGTGGAATACTGAAGCTGAAGAAGCTTTTTAGAAGTTAAAGTTGGTTATCAGATCGACACCGGTTCTGAATTGCACTCTTGAATGTTACCTCAGGTGTATGATGGGGGATCATCCTAAGCAGTAGGCTAAGCGGTTATCCATGGCAGAACTTTGGTATAACACTACTTTATCATTCTTCAACAGGCATGACACCATATGATGTAGTTTATGGTGTTCCACCCCGACTTCACATGCCTTACATGGCTGGGGATTCGCAACACCAATTTGTGGATAAGGAGTTGAGGGACAGGGAAACAGTCATTTAATCCCTTTAATATAATCTGCAACGAGCACAGAACAAGATGGTACAACATGCTAATAAAAAACGAACTGACACAGAGTTTATGGTGGGAGATTTGTTGTATGCGAAGTTGCATCCTTTTTGACACAATTCTTTGAATAACAGTTCCTTGCATAAGTTGTCAGCTAGATAATATGGCCCTTACACGGTGTTGGAACGTATTGGAAAGGTAGCAAATAAGTTGGCTTTGCCTAACAACTCCAAAGTTCATCCGGTTTTCCATGTGAGTCTACTAAAGCGTAAGTTTGGTAATTAGCCTGTTACATCAATATCTTCGCCTAAAACTGATGAGCAAGGGTATTTTACTATGGAACCAGATCAAATATTGGCTAGGAAGATTGTTAAGCGTGGCAATTTGCCTGTTACCCAGGTCTTAGTACAATGGCAGCATGTTGCACCTGAAGCAGCGACATGGGAAGATTTGCAAACTCTTAAACAACAGTTTCCTAATTTTGATTTTTCTACAAACAGAAATCCTTGAGGACAAGGATCTTGTAAGGGGGTAGTAGTTGATACGAACAAATAAGAGCGTTAGTTAGTTAGTACTAGTATTCTGTTGGGAAGTTAAGTAGTTGACAGCTGTGACAAGTGGCTGAGGAGTAGCTATCAATAATATCATTCATCCCTGTACTCTCTGATTGGGTGTTGAATAGACAGAATTCTTACGTTCTGGTATTTCTTGAGTATCCGGGATGATCAGAATAATTAATAATGTGAAGTCAAGATAGTTTTTTATTGAAAAAATTATACATATAATGAGTATTGAAGATGTCAAGTGACAACAATTATGGGTTACCATGATAGTGATTTTGAGTTAATTTTTTTTTTTTCGAAAAAATAATGTTCTACTTTCATTTTTTAAAAAAGCTATAATTCTTTTAATTAAAAAAGAGAAGCTCCAATATTTTATTCCCATTTTAGAATAAATTATATTTATACTGTATCACTTATAAACAGTTTTATTTTTTGAAAGCTAAGCCAAATACTACAATATCTTAAAATAAGAAATTAAAAAACTTAAAAGCTTCTCTTTTAAAGAAACTTTATCAATCAGGTTCTAAATGAAGTTAGATTTCATCAATGAGCTTATACCTTATTGAAATTGAAATATTAATATTAAAATAGACAATATGTTAAGAATTTGATCTTTAGTACTTTTTCTACCAAGCTTTGTAGTCTTTTGAATAACCGAAAAAAAATTGTTTCATTAGTTTCCATTGATATTTCAATTTTTTTATTAAATTTCCCCATATTTTTCTTCCTCTGCATTTTAAACAAGGATGAATAAACGAGCTTGATGATGTGTTGAGAAGGCAAAATTGAACTAATCAGTAGTTAAACTAGTGCGATGTACGAAATACTAAAATTATTATCTCAATAAAAGAAACGGGAAAAATAACGAAGGACGATGTTCTTGCCATCATTTGCTAAAATGTTCAATAACATATTAGCGAGAGAAATTTTTTTTCTCACTATAATCACTAAACAAGAAGAGAAATTTTCCCTTCTCAATTAGTAATTATTGAGGGTTATCCTTCAACAATTTTACTCGCAAATATTGGTTCATATTTGTCTGGTTCCCTCACTAATTCTTTCTTGTTTCCTTACTAATCATCCCCATTTCTTAGATGGCATGTGCAAACTTTTCTTTCCCTGCATTGTGCAGTAGTTTTTTGTCTGTCTCTGTATTAATAATCTATAAGAAAACAAGTAAACTACGCAAACCAATGCAGGACCAACTAAAACAGCTACAACACAGCACATTTTTTACATAAATATAAAATGTTCAATAATCTATCTATTTTTTGTCATTTCCTTCATTAGAACTTGTTATACTCAACAATTGTATTTTCTTAAGTACAAACCTAGCTATGCCTATCAAAGTCCTCTTTTTCATCCTCTCCCTCGTCAAGTCGTACCTGCAACCCCAGCGATCCAACTGCTGTTGGCCTATTAGGGCATTGACTGCACTCAGTCCTACTACATATTGCATAGCTAGATCTGCTTCTTGTTTTTTTAAAAAAAAAAAAAAATTTTGTCTTCCAACTTGCCTCCACAAGTCCGAGTCAATGAAATGATGTACCCAAGGGTTTTCCCTGCATTTATGTGCTATTCTAGTATCAAGATTCTCCTGAACACATTAACTAGAAAATAATTAGAAATAAAGACAATAATTAGGCGACCAACATAAATGAAATGCAATAACTTATAACAAATTTCTTTAAGTAGTCTAGCACATGATGATTGGTACCCTTCAAATTGTGGATCTTCTCGTACACTTCTTGATGTGATACATACTTCAAGTCACCCACTTGTAAGTTCTTTTAAACTTAACATCATCTAAATTAAAATAAAAACAATCAAAATAGTAACTTGAAGTAAAACAAAATTTAATAAAATTACCATATTCATTTTGTGCTTTGTAAAGCTGATGGAACAAATGGTGTGAACAAGTACCCCAAGTGCGGACAACCAGCTTTACTTGGCAGCGTCTAAGTTCTTCCTCTAGTTGTCCTGTGTCCAAATGTCTAAGAGACAGTCTCGCACACTCACATGCATTCCTAGCAAACCACGACCTCTAATTTCTCTTATGTTCTACATCTTCACAAATTTCATTACATGTTGCCTCGTGTTGTGCAACATGTTGAAGCATCGCTCCAAACATGGCCTATCCCATACGCATAGCCAAAAGGCATTCCTCCTCTGCGAAAAAGTGATACGTGGCCGGCATACTTAATTAAAGTAAGTACTCTTCACCAAATTAAATGTTTAGTGCTAAATAACATTACATACCATGAAATTAGCGAACATAGAATCCTGTCTCTATTAGGTATAGGTACTCCTTCCATATGGCACATGCATATGAAATCCAAAGCCCAAACCATTACCTACCGGACCATCCAGGTAGTGATTCTGGGTTAGATCAAATCACCTATTGTAGTGAAAGAAAATAATATCATGTTTCAATAATACAGTAAAATGATGTCATGCCTCATGGTAATATCTACAGGGGATTGTCGGAGGATATCTGAATCAATTTCTCCTGTCATGTCAAGTGTCATTGGGGTACTTGTAATGTAGTTGACTAGTTGTCCTTGCTTCTTCCACATATGAACATCATCACCAATTGGCTCTATTAAAGGCAGTTCTGCCCATTCAGTTCTTAAATTGTAGTGGGCATGGGTGATGCGTCAATGGCTCCCCAGGTGTTTAGAGCCATTGTGGCAGCAGGAGAAGAACTGGTCTTCTCTGTGCTTGTTTTCATGGTGGAATGCTGGCCAATTTTGACCATATGAATGTTCAAGCCACTAAAGGCTCTAATATAATGTAAAAATTCAAGGTACTTGATCCTCTAAAATTATTTTATTAGATCCAAGCTATGTTACATGTATAGACAGCAAAAGAGAGCCAGAAAGAGACATAACTTAATGCTAATCTTATCCTAATCAAAACAAAATACTTAAAATAATCTAATACTAATCAGAATAGAACACTTAAGCTAGTTCTAGTTGCTCAAAGGCGTTATCCAAAAATAACTAAAAAGCTATTAAGCCTTAATTAAGACAAAATAGATAGCTAAAAAAAAACGTAATTAGAATAGACGCATAATAATACGTAATCTCCAATAGCTACTATGTTACATTCCTAAAAAAATTACAAAGAGAAATATGCCACTGCAACAACTCAGCTTAGCACACCTTGGCAAAATAATAATGCTAGAATGTAGATATCACATGATCACAGGAACAAATGTGGTCAAAATATTGCTTCTACTCAAACTGTTGAAGTTTGTATGTGATAATTGCACCTTTTCAGACTGGTGTGAAGTGGATGAAGGCACTTTGGGCAGTTTCAAATTTCAACTTCAAAATTATTTCTCCCCAGCTATATACTATACGTTGCAGACAACTATAGAAGAAATTAAGGGATCAGAGGCTCCAGTAATTACAGCACCTGTACTTCTAACTTGCAACAGATAATTGATGGCTTTTTCCGTAATAACCTCACCCGGGATCAATACGGGTATGCCTGGTGGGTATGGACATATAAGCTCCCCGGAAACCTCACCGAGGCTCTCTCTTAATGTTACCCTCCTTTTACTTGCGAAGAAGGCATCTCTTGGTATCAAACTCATGATTATATCATCAAATGGTGTGACATTGATGAGCGCTCTCTCTTCAAGATGCTCAACTGATGCATATGCTGCAGCTAGATGCTTTAATCCTGATACAAGCCTCTTAACATGATCTCTACGAGTTCCAAGATTAAGTGCGTAAGTAATAGATTGATTCCCAACAAGTTCACAAACAATACCGTGATCCCTGTATAAGATTTCATCTGCTTCATAACCAGATAAGCCAAGCTGCCAAAAACCTATAGTAAGTCGTAATGGATCAATAGCTGGAAAGAATTGAAAGCTTGAACTCTCAAGCACTGAGATGCCTGGGATGTTTTTCAGTTGGTATTGTGCTTCATAGGCTAAATCAATCACTTGATTAAAAACAGTATCAGGACTTTCATTAAGTTGAGCTCTTGCAGCGTCTAGGGAAGCCAGCAGTAGAGAACTAGGGCTTGTGGTTTGAAGAGTTTGGAGGCATTGAGAAATTCTTTCCTTATCTATGATGTTACCTGACATATGTAACATAGATGACTGGGTAAGAGAGCACAGAACTTTGTGAGTGGACTGTACAGCCAGATCAGCCCCTTGCTGGAGAGCTGAGTTAGGAAGTTTAGAATGAAATCCTAGATGTGCACCATGAGCTTCATCAACAATTAGAGGAATTTTGCGAGAATGACACAGCTCAGAAATCTCACTCAAGCTGCTGCAAACACCATGATAAGTAGGTGAAGTTATGAAAACTGCTGCTGCTTCATGACCTTCCCTTTCTAACTCTTGGATAGCATTCAGTACCTGATCAACACACAGCCATCCCACCCACCAAAAGGAAAAAAATTGAGAACAAGATTAGGCAATATCAGGGAAGGAAAAGAAACTATTCATATTAAGAGGATAGTAAAATATCACCAGCAAAGTGTTCATCTGCCACAATGCTAAAAAATCATGTAGCTTGCTGTTTTAATGATTTAGAATTAGAACATATCGTTCATATGGGTGCGCATAATAAACTCATGTTAGAAGCCAAGAGAACAACTGAAAACTGCCCATCCCTATGATCGTGCATAATATCTCAATCACCTGTAGTGGGTAGACACCACCAGCAATGTCCCAATCATTATTATAATCAGGAATGACGTACTTAGGCTGTGCACCAGATAATACCATAGCAGATATGGCTGATACATGAGAATTCCTGGGAAGAATCAGAAATTTTCCTGGTGAACAGGTTGCCATTATCGCAGCCTGGATTCCACAAGTGGTACCTCCAACAAGAAACCATGTCTCTAAGGATCCAAATAGTTTGGCTGCTTCTCTTTGTGCTTCTAGTATGGGCCCTTGGGGACAAAACAGGTTGTCGAGCTCTGGAAGTTCAGGCAAATCATGAACATATGGTCTTAGTCCAATGAGCTGAGTAAGTGAAGCAGGAGCAGCCTGCCCTCTGTTGTGTCCAGGGAAGTGAAAATTGGCAGTATTTTGTTCTGCTGTGGCTTTCAATGCACTGACTAATGGAGGTAGGTTATTTTGCTTATTCACAGTATTGTCATGGCTTAAAGTATGGTCCTCTGTGACCGATATGGTTGTCACACCCTTAATGCTCTCATTTTCCTCTTGTGCAGGCCTTGCGAAGTTTATTTCCTGCCAGACATGTTGAAAGGGCTGAACAATTTTAGCGCCTGATGAAGATTGATTCAATAAAGGAACTTTTAACTCTCCTGACTCATCAAGAGTGGTCACAATGAGGAAGAACTAATTAAAAAAATATTTGAAGTAATTTGAAATAAGAAATCTTGCTACCCCAATTAACCACTGTTGAATTTCTCTTAGCAACATCAACTACAAGACCAAATCAAATCCAGGCAGAGGAAAGAGACGATATTGCAGTAATCTGCCTGACTGAGGTTAGAAAGCCTTATATATTACGGCCAACGCCCATTTTTTCATTATCTGTCCGTCTGTTATCTAGCACAATGTTTGAAGAACATCACTTCCAAGTAGTCCTTATGTTTAATTTCTATTCTCAAATTCATATCTATTGCTAAATATGACACTTTTGATATAATAATTCCCCAGAAATCACGAGTTTCACAATTATTTTGAATAAAAGTATCTGACCCGTAAGTTTTATTAAAAAATGGACCTATCACTGTATAAATTCAAAGATAAAGTTTAAGGGAGTAATGTAGATTCGAACTTTCCCACTCAAGTTACAATGTAATCGTAGGATCAACAACATTATCAACGACAACAATAATTGAGATTAATTATATAAAAGAAGAACCAATAACAGCCATCCAGTTTTTTTTCCAGAGAAAAGAAAAAGCAAGCAAAGGCAGGCTTAAAAGGCAAAATCACAAGGAAGCAATTATTCCGAAGCAAACCCGTGAGAAGTGAACCCGAACTCTTGGCTTTCTGAAAGGCCTCAGAGTCAAATTCTTGTCGAAATCAAAAAGAAAAGCCTGCAAACAGAGAGAGAAGAAATGAATAGATAGAAACGCAAGAGACAGACATCACAAAGAGATTCAGCATTGGCTGCTTACGAGGTCCAAAGCCGATGAAATAGCAGAAACCATTTTGGCTTACTGGAAGGGAGTGAGAGAGACAGCATTATCCATTCATTTTGAAATCCCAATAATCATTAACGTAAATGAACCTTCACCTAACGAATCGAAAGCCAGGTAGTATCATAGGAAGGGGAAGAGACTGATAAATGGGGATAAATTTTGGATTATTTAATAAAAGTTTTGAGGGTTTGAATTTTAATAGGCTGTTATATATATATATATATATATATATATTAAAGTTTGCATTATTAGATAAAATTTAATGATTTAAATTCTGAATTTAAATATAGAAAATTCAAATCTAACAATATTTTTAAAAGTTTAATTATCGTTATCAAATTTATATGTCTGTCTTATAGAATTGTCACGCAAAAATATATAAATTGTATATAATTTTTTTTTTACTAGGCTATATCTTAATTCATTCAAATGGTGATATTATAAATATATGCGTAAATTAAATAATCTTTATTTTTAAAAAAATATATGCGGTTCTTTTTTTTCCCTTTTGAAAAAATACAGTACTATCTCTGGAAATTAAGAGAAAGTCTAGTTATAATTTCAATTATTTTGATCAAAACACTCTTATATTTAGTATTTGTATAACATAACAAATATTAATTACACATTTGACTAATAGAAAATTGTTACTGTTAAAATTTATGATAAATTAATTTCATAACTTCCAGCACCAAAAAAAAACATTAAAATAAAAGCCTATGATACATTTTTAATTGAAGGCAAGCTTGTATAATTTACACACACACACATATATATATATATATAGGAATACTCAAAAACGATACATTCTTTTTGTTTCCTCTTGCATAGTAGTAATTACAATAAACAATCAATTTTTAAAAAATTGGAACGTGATCAAAGTAGCCCAAAGGGAGATGTTCATACCTTATTTGTCTAACAGTTTGTATTTATAATTTAACAATTAAATAAAGTAAAATTTGTTATGTACTCACAATTTTGAGTGCATTAATGTATTTAGTTATAATACAAGGATATAATTGTAATATGTTGAGTAAGGTTGAAACCCAAGAAGGGGTAAATTGGGTTTTACAAAAATTTTACTAAAAAATTGTTTTGAAAAGTAAGAGCAGCAGAAATAAATAAGTGTTGAATGTAAAAGAGTATGGAAGAATAATAGACACAAAGTTTTATTCTGGTTCAACTTCTACCTAAGCCTACATCTAGTCCTCAAGTAACCTCTTGGAATTTTTCAGTATCTCAAAATAGTACAATACTTAGGAGAACCTCTTCCTAATTCCCAAGTTCTCACAGCTTGACTCCTTTAAGGAACCTCCTTAAATTCTTTCTCTCAGTGATTTACTCCCCCTAAACCCAAGCTTTGTCTAACTTGCTTCTCTCAAGAAACCTCCTTGAATCTCTCTCTCAAAAGAAAGAAAGTTTTACAAATGAATTAACTCTCTGAACAGAGTAAATGATATAGTGAAGCACTAATATGATAATGAGCTAATTATAATATGAAAACAACTTATATAAGCACTCTTGAATGTTTTTCTTAATGTTTCAGAGGCCTCAGGTCAAGTTTATATAGATTAAGGCCTAATAAATTCGTTGGGAGTAAGTAGGAGATATGATAATTCAAAATATAGCCCTTATAGATCCGTTATAGCTTGTCATCACTGATCAGTCGATTATTCACAACTAACCAGTCGACTGCTCCTTCATTTCCTCTCACATTTTTGAATTTTTAGACCCCAATAGTCAACTGCTCACTTTGGACTAGTTGACTAATCACTCACATAGAGCTCTCAGTCGATGGTCTCAAGGCTGGTTGTTGACTTACGTTGGGAGGTGACCAATCGACTGCTCATAGTGGCCAGTCGACTGCTCATAGTGGCCAATTGACTGCTAGCTTCTTGAGAGTTCCTGGTTAATCAGGCTTGAGCTGGTAGTTGACTGGTCATATCCACGAAGGTGACCAGTCGACTGTTGGCTTGTGTCCACTCAATTGTTCACTTACAGAGAGTGCTAAGTCGATTAGTTTCCAAGCTAGTAGCAAACTGAGGGCTTTTCAGCAATGACCAATCGATTGTTCAATGATAGAGAACTCTTAAATCAGTTTTTCTCAACCTTTAAGACCTAGGATTGATTATACATTCATTTTAATTGATCCCTGTCAACTCAATACCATTTATAAAGGTTCCTAATACATGATTAAACATTAAAATCATCTAGAACCTAAGTGTTAAATAAGAAAACTTTTCTTCTTGTCTTGTTATCATCAAAACCTTTGTTTATCAGCAAATAAGCTTAACAATCTCCCCCTTATTAATGATGACAACCCTACAAATTTTAGTTCTTCACAAAGAAAAGTTTTCAACATAATGTCTTTTGATTTTGTGAAAGTTTTAACGATTTAGCTTTGATTTCTCATAACCCTTAATCAGTTTCCTTGTTTTTTGCATATGACAGCAGCAGATAGCAGTGAATGATATCAACAACATTTGTAATCAAATAGCTAGCTTGACAGAGTTTAGATAGGAAAATTGAACAAGGAAATATAAACAAAAATCCTAATGTCAAACAAAATCAAATCAAGTGCATAAAGCCTAAATCCTATTTTTCTCTCCCCCTTTGTCACATCAAAAAGGAAAAAGAGAATCTAAGTCGTAAGTCTTAAACTCCCTAGAAGTCTAGACTCTGCTCATCATAAGCCTCAATACACTCTAAGCAAGTATTGACATCTTCCACGGTCTCCTGAAGAGTCTAAACATGGATACTGAAGGTGTCCATCTTCTGGTGAAAGGCATGAATTTCAGCCAAGAGAACAGGTTCGATAATGATGATGAACTCAGGTTGAGCTAGCATGTAGCCCATAGAAGAGTGAGCATGAGGCGAGAGAGGCATGGGAGTAGTAGGCGATGGCATGTGAAAAGATGAACCTTCCTTAGTGTGTCCTGCATGTGGTGAAGCAAGAAGAGGTACATTAGCAACCAATGGAAGAGGTGGCCTGGGGACCCTTTAGGCTTTCCTAAACCATTCCTGTCTTAATGAAGCCCATTCTCTAAAGGTTATTCCACTCAATTTGTAGAGGGGATTTCACATCATCCTCTAATGGTTAGATATCGTAGTGATGAAGAATGGTGGCTATGATCCCCACATAAGGCAGTAGAGAGGATTTCTTCTTCTTACAGGCTGTCATTCTCTAAGGGATAAGCCAAGAGAGCTGAACCTATCCCTAACCAAGAGGCTTTTCATCATGAACATCTCTAGCTCACTAAGGTATGTAAAATTGCTAGATTTATGATTAGGCAGTGAGCGATGATGTAGTGCAACAACCGATTTTCCAAGGAAAGTTCATTGACATTGATAGGAGTGTTTGGGTTGTCAATGATCTTCTTACTTATCCAATTCATGATTTCCAATTTATTATACCCATTCACAGTTTTCAATGAATTTGCATGGTTAATAAAATAAAAACTAGCAGGAAATGGAAGGTTAAGAATGTTTGCCAGAGTTTACTCACCAAATGTAAGCCTAGAACCTCTAACCTCAATAGTAATAAAATAAGTAATGGGATTATATGAGAGGTTAAAGTAAAAGGCACTAATGACTTTAGGATTATAATCCAACTTAATATTCAGAAGAAAATTTAGCCCAGCATTTTCCAAAAGATCATATATCCTAAATCCTTCTTTTTACAAGATAGGAAGATGGATATACCTACTGGAAAGCACTCCTCTTTGTTGAAAGTTCTCAATAAAGGAAGTCTCTTGAACCCTTAATGATAAGAGTGGTGGAGGAATAGAAGAGGATGAGTCACCAGCCACATTCTTGGTTTTTACATTTTTAGAGCTGGTCATTGTGCCATTCTTGATCTTAGAGAGGCAATGATAAAGGTTTGGAGGCAAGGAATCAAAAGAAAAGGCCAAGAATTCAAATGAGATGAAAGAATGCAGAAAAACCCCATTTTAATCAGTGAAAACCCTAGGATTTTGAGTTTAAACAAAGATTTTCATTGATTTGGAAACAAAATCTTAGGGATTTTATGTGGATTTGATCGACAAAGTGATGTGCAAGAAAAAGGAAGAGTAGTCGGTTGGAGAGAATAGGAAAACATGGTAAGATTTTAGGGTTCGACAGCTCTAAATAGCAACATCTATCATTGAACAGTTGACTGGTCACTACAAGCAATCGACTATAGGCCCTTATTTTTGTTCAGTATCACTTTCTGGCCTTGACCAATTGATAGTCAGCCTCTATTCTCAAGGCTGCTTTCTAGAATGTCCCAGTTGACTGGTTACTCACCACTAGTCGACCGTCAGCCCCTCTTAATGTGTCTAGTCGATTGGCCACTTGTTGGCAGTCGACTGTTCTCTTCCAGAGAGCCATTAGTTAACTATTCTCCTTCTCTTGAGCAGCTGGTCACTTATCTAACTCCTACCAGTCAACTTACCACTCCTTAGCAGTCAACTAGTCACTTAAAAATATGACCAAATCAAATTTTTAAGGCCAAATTTATAATTTTCTAAAGGATTTATCACCTAACAACATTTCTAAGTATAGAAAATCATTCAAACAATATAATGAACAAGTAAAAACTTCAAGGATTCAAAGCCTCCTGCAAAATAAATAAGAAAACACTTCGTTAATTCAGTAATGATTCTAATCAACAAATGGGCGAAACAATTTAAGTCTTTATAATTCATTAGGATTAATCATTCCAAGTTCACTTCTTATAAAATAAAATCATTCAATAGAAAGAGGTTTTGTAAAGATATCAGCAAGTTAAAATTCAGTTTTGATAAATTTTAGACTGATATCATTCTTTTAAACATGGTCCCTAATAACATGATGTCTGATTTCAATATGTTTAGACTTTGAATGCATGATTGGGTTCATGGTAAGATTTATTACTATGGTTTTATCACACTTAATAGGGATCTCTTTAAGATATACACCAAGATCCTCTAATTGTTGTTTCATCTGAAGAATTTGAGCATAACAATTACCGATAGCAACATATTCAACTTCAACAATGGACAATGCTACACTATTTTGTTTCTTACTAAACCAAGAAACAAGAGAATTTCCAAAGAACTGGCATGTTCCACTCGTACTTTTTCTGTCAGTCTTACAACCGACAAAATTAGCTTATGAGTATCCTACCAAGGTATTAGTGGATCCTTTTAGATACCATATACCCATTTGTATTGTACCAGCAATATATCAAAAGATTCTCTTTACTACTAAGTTATGAGACTTTTTAGGATAAGTTTGAAATCTAGCACAAATACATACACTAAAGATAATGTCAGGTCTACTTGCAGTCAAATATAAAAAGGGATTCAATCATACCTCTATACTTTGTGATGTCATATGGTTTCCCCTTATCATCAGCATCAATTTTGATAGTTGAACCCACATGAGTGTCTTTTGTTTTTACATTTTCAAGTCCAAATTTCTTAAGCAATTCCTTAACATATTTTGACTGATTTATGAAGGTTCCATTTGCTTGTTGTTTGATTTGAAGACCCAAGAAGAATGTGAGTTCACCCATCATAGACATTTCAAAATTCTCCTTTCATCATGTCAATAAATTCCTTGCACAACTTTTCATTAGTTGCACCAAATATGATATCATCCATATAAATTTGAACAACTAATATATCATGCTTTTTCTTTTTGAAAAATAATGTTGTATCAACTTTGCCTTTAGAGAAATCATTTTCAATGAGAAATGTACGTAATCTTTCATACCATGCTCTAGGGGCTTGTTTTAAGACCATATAATGCTTTTCTTAACTTAAATACATGATTTGGAAAGTTTCGATCCTCAAAACCGGGAGGTCGTTCAACATATACCTCTTCCATTATGTATCCATTAAGAAATGCACTCTTGACATCCATTTGATACAACTTAAAATCATTTAAGCATGTAAAGGCTAGTAGCATACGTATGGCTTCCAATCTAGCTACTAGTGCAAAGGTTTTATCATAGTCTATTCCTTCTTCTTAATTATAACCTTTTGCAACCAACCTAACCTTATTTCTGGTAACAACTCCAAGCTCATTAAGCTTATTTCTAAATACCCATTTAGTGCCAATTATTGGATGATTATTGGGTCTAGGAACAAGTTTCCATACTTAACTCCTTTCAAATTGATATAATTCTTCTTACATAGCTAGAACCCAATATTCATCTTTAAATGCTTAATCAATACCATTTGGTTCTATTTAGGATAAGAATACTTGATGATTACAAATATTTCTAAGAGAGTTTACCCCTTTGGATACTTCACTAATTATTTGTTCAGGTGGATGATCCTTTTTGAAGTTCTATGCCTTTGGTAGCTCATTGTTGACTTATTCTTCTTCTTGATTAGATTCTTCTTGCGAGGAGGATTGTTCTTCTGTCTTAATAGATTCATTTTTATTCTTTTTTTTTAAGCATTTTGGTTATCTTTTATTGAGAGATCATTGAATTTCACTGCAATTTATTCAAAGGAAACCTTTCTTGGCTCAAAAAGGTCAAATTCATCAAAATTAACATGAATAGATTCCTTTACTGACATTGTTCTTTTATTATACACCTTATAGGCTTTGCTAGAGTTTGAATATCCTAAGAAGATTGCCTCATCAAACTTAGCATCAAATTTGCCTAAATTATTTTTCCTAGTGTTTAGCATAAAACACTTGCATCTAAATACATGCAGATGAGAAATATTTGGCTTTCTTCTTTTGTACAGTTCATATGGAGTCTTCTTCAGTATGGGCCTTATCATAGCTCTATTCATAACATAGCAAGCAATGTTTACTGCATCAACCTAAAAATATTTAAGAATATTTCTTTCATTTAACATGGTTCCAACCATTTCTTCTAATGTTCTATTCTTCTTTTCAACTACTCCATTTTGTTGAAGAGTTCTTCATGTAGAAAAATTATGTTCAATTCCATTATCATCACAGAACTCCATAAATAGCTTGTTTTCAAATTCTCCACCATGATCACTTCTTATTTTCATAATGGTTATGCCTTGTTCATTTTAAATGAACTTGGCTAAGAAGAGTGTCCATGTGAATCTACTAAAGTCTCATACAATTACTAAAACATAATAATTTCCACTAAGACTCATAGTTCTAGAGGGTCCAAACAAATTCATGCACAATAATTGTAATGGTCTAATAGGAAGATGATTCCTTTTGCCTTAAATGATCTTTTAGCTAGTTTTCCTTTCTGACATACATCACAAAGTTTGTTTTTATCAAATTTTAACTTAGTCAATCTAACTACTAAGTCTCTTTTAATAAGCTTCTTTAATAAACTCATACTAGCATGAGTAAGTCTTCTATGCCAAACCCAACTATCATCATTAACACTTATTAAACATTTTGAGTTAGTGGAAAGGACATCATCTAAGTCAATAACATATACATTGTTAATTATGTATCCTATGAGAATGGTTTTCTTTTCATCTAGATTTTCAACCATGCAATGTTTTGAATCAAATATAACTTAATTGTTTTTATCTTATAATTAACTAATAATTAGAAGATTATGATTCTACCCTTCAACAAGTAGCACATTGTCAACAGAATTGGGAGAGTTCTTACTAACTTTTCCAATACCTGTAATTTTTCCTTGTCCACTACCTCCAAAAGTGACATTCCCTCTATATTTAGGTTGAAGAGAAATGAACTTGGATTTGTCTCTAATCATGTGTTTGGAGTAACTGCTATCTAAGTCCCGCTTTATTCTAGTAGCCTTCATACATATCTACAAAGTCATTAAGTTTTATTTTTAGGTACCCAAATCTTGTTGGGTTCTTGAATGTTAGTTGTTCCTTTCATAATGCACATTTTCTTACCATGTAAAATTTTGTTATCTTTGAAGGGACAAGAATATGAACCATGCCTTTTCCTTCCACAATAATAACAAGTGAAAAATGGGGTACTGGTCATGATAGTAGGAACAAAGAAATTCTCATAATATTTCTACCTCTTCTTAGGATTATTCCCAATATCAGCTTTATCAAACACACACCTTTATTTGCCAAGTAAAATGTTGAGATTATCATTTTCTTTAGTAAATTTGGCAAGAATGTTTACTAAATCACTTTTCCCCTTCTATAGGAGTTCACATTTACAAGAATCATGTTTATTTTTGAGATCATGTTTTAATTTTACAATTTTTTTTTTCACAAGAACCTTTCATTTGTAGTAAGGAATTATTTTCTTCCTTCTTTTCTAATTCTTGTAAAAATAAGATTTTTTTCTTTGAAAATTTTAATGCTTTTGCTAACTTAACAAACTCAACATGTAAATCATTAAAAGCATCTTGTAATTCTTCATATGAAGGGAGAGAGCTAACCTTATCTTCATTTGCCATAAGGCAGAGGTTGGCTTCTTCATTTTCATCTTCTGAATCTTCATCACTTTCTCCCCAAGTAGTTGACAAGTATGCCTTTTTGTTTTCTTTTCCTTTCTTCTTCTCAGAGTTGTCTTGTTTCTTTAGAAACTGAGAACATTCCCATTTAATATGCCTAGGTTTTCTGCATTTATAGCAAATAGGAAATTCTTTAGTTTCTTGACTTTTTCTGCTTAGTCTCCTTCAATTCATTCTTCTACTTTTAAAGAATCTCCTACACTTTTTGACAAAGACACTAAAAGTTTCCTCATTAATTTCCTCCTAAGAATCATCATCATCTTCTTGTTCATCTTGATTATTAATTATGAGACTCTGAGTACAAGTCCTTTTTTCTTCTTATCCTATTCCTCAAGGAGCTGCATTAACCTTGACTTATGCTCTTGAAGATTCCAAAAAAAGCAGCAACTAATTTTACATATGGTCATTTTGCTTCTTTAATTGCTGTCAGCTTTTGGTTGTCATTCCATAGAAAAAGCATTCATGATCTTGTAAGCTTGATCAATTTGTAAGTATGTCTTCCCTAGAGCTGCCAAGTGATTTACTATGTAAGTAAAATGAATTTGCATTTCCTTAATGGTTTCTCCAAGATTCATCTTAAATAATTCATGTTGTTATATAAGATTAAGAATCCTAGACTCTTTTACTCCTAAGGTTCCTTCATGGGTTATTTCTAAAGCCTCCTACATTTCTTTAGCATTTTTACAATTTGAAACTCTAAAATATTCTTCTTGACTAAGTGCACTAGTAAGAATAAGTTTGGCATTATTGTTTGATAAAAATTTTCTTCTATCAGTTTCATTCCATTCACTTTTGGGTTTAAGTAAGGTCTTCCTTTCTTCTTTCATAGGCACATAAAGACCTTGCTCAATTACATCCTAAACATTAATCTCAACAGCTTCAAAGAAAATTTTCATTCTGAGTTTCCAACAGGTGAAATTTTCACCATTGAAGCCAAGAGGTTTTGTAATGGACAGCTCTTTAAGTAAAACATTATCACCATATCGAGTCATTTATACTCTTCAGACGTTAAGTCTTTAAATCAAGAGCCCAAGCTCTAATACCACTTGTTAAGCAAGGTTGGAACCCAAAAGGGGGGTGAATTGAGTTTTACAAAAATTTTACTGAAAAACTTTTTTGAAAAATAAAAGCAGCAAAAATAAGTAAATGCTGAATGTAAAAGAGTAGGGAAGAATAATAGACACAAAGCTTTATTCTGGTTCAGCTTCTACCCAAGCCAACATCCAATCCTCAAACAACCTCTTGAGATTTTTCACTATCTCAAAATAGTACAATACTCAGGAGAACCTCTCCCAAATTCTCAAGCTCTCACAGCTTGACTCCTTTAAGGAACCTCCTTAAATTCTTTCTCTCTTAGGGATATACTCCCCCTGAACCTAAGCTCTATCTAGTTTGACTCTCTCAAGGAACCTCCTTAAGTCTCTCTCTCATAAGAAAGAAAGTTTTACAGATGAATTAGCTATCTAAATAGAGTAGATGATACAGTGAAGCATTAATATGATAATGAGCTTATTAGAATATAAAAACAACTTATATAAGCACTCTTGAATGTTCTTCTTAATGTTTTAGAGGTCTCAGGTCAAGTTTATATGAATTGAGGCCCAATAGATTCATTGGGAGTGAGTGAGAGATAAGATAATTCAAAATATAGCCCTTATAGATCCATTATAGCTTGCCTATCACTGAGAAGTCGATTGTTCACAACTAACTAATCGACTGCTCCTTCATTTCCTTTCATATTTTTGAATTTTTAAACCCCGACTGTCGACTGCTCACTTTGAACTAGTTGATTGATCACTCATAGAGAGCTCCTAGTCGATAGTCTCAAGGCTGGCAGTTGGCTAATGCTTGATTTAGGAGGTGACCAGTTAACTACTCATAGTGGCCAGTCGATTGTTGGCTTCTTGAGAGCTCTCAGTTGATTAGACTTGAGCTAGCAGTTGGCTGGTCTCATCCAAGAAGGTGACCAATCGATTACTGGCTTGTGCCCAGTCAACTGTTCACTCACAAAGAATGCCCAGTTGATCAGTTTCCAAGCAGGCAGCAGACTGGAGGCTTCTCAATAGGTGACCAGTTGACTGCTGGCTAGTGGCCAGTCGATTGTTCACCAACAGAAAACTCCTAAATCAGCTTTTCTTAACCTTTAAGACCTGAGATTGATTATACATTCATTTTAATTGATCCATATAAGCTCAATACCATTTACAAAGGTTCGTAATACATGATTAAACATTAAAATCATCTATAACCTAAGTGTTACATAGGAAAACTTTTCTTCTTGTATTGTTATCATCAAAAGCTTTGTTTCTTAGCAAATTGGTTCAACACAATATTATTATTTTTTGATTGATATTATTATAATTATGTCTCTACATTATAACTAGGTGCACTGCACTAAAATGGACACCTTAAAAAAAATTTAGTGTTTAAAATTTGATACTTATAAAAATTGAAATTTGATAAAGTCTAAAATTCTAATTTATTGATAGACTAGGTTTGATATAAAGGAATAATTTTTATAAGAATTTTTATTAAGAATGAAAATAGAAATAAAAAAGGAAAATGGGATGGAACCTATAATAGGTTATAGCATAGAATAAAAGAGTTTTTCATTCAATTTTTAGTTTTAAATTTTTATTATTGGTATGACAAGATAAGTGCAAGAATGGAAAGATAGGTTACTTATATAACCATAATACCCTTATGCAAGAAACATTAAAACAATATTCTAAATATTTTTTTAAAAGAGTTGTAATAAAATTATTATATTATCAATAACAAATATTATTAAATAAGTTTCTAGATTTTTAATTTGCAAGAAATAATTAAGAAAATATTAAAATATTTTTATTTATTTAAGTTTTTAAAAATATGAAAATATTTAAAGAATAGCCAATTGCCCAATATATCATCTATTTTTGCAATTGCTTTTATATAAGGGTGTGTTGAAATGCTTAAACTTACAAAAGATAATGAAGAATGATAAAATGCACTCTATTCTATGAAGAAGAGGGGCAATATGGTCATATAGTCTATATACTTGTTCTTTTCCTAGATTGATGGCCTATTCCATTATTTGGAGGAGGGAGACCAAATTCTTAAATTTATGGAAATGTTCAATCCCAAGGAAAAAAGATTCCATCATACCAAACATCTTAATTTTTCTTTCCATCCCCTTCTTCCTTTCTTTACCCATCTTTACCTTCTATTAAATATGTCTTCAAGCCTTGTTTGGTTGATAGAAGGTAAAGAATGGGATGGGAGAAGGAGAGGAAATGAGTGAAAAATCTTGTTTAGTATGCTAAAGGAATGAGAATCATCAATCTTAAGGGTTTATTCCCATAAATGTGATAATGGAGATTCCAACATTGCGTCTTATTTAAGTATGTGCTGATGAGATTTACAACCTATTTTGCTTTGGTCATGCTCCTTGAAGAAATGTAGAAAGGATGATATATGCAAATGTTTTGTAGGAGGAATTGGCTAAATTCACACATCCATTCAATTGAAATACATAGATATTTATACACAAGAGATTGGGGATGAATTGCTCAAAAAGTTTATAAGTAGTTAAGCTACCATTAGAAAAATTATACCTACCCATATATATCTTCAGAAAATAAAAATACTAATTAGAAAATCAAAGCACATATGAGAAATATGGGAAATAAGTGATTGTCAACACTCCTCCCCCAAGTTGGGGAATAAGTGTTATACATCCCTAGCTTGACATCAAGTTCTTTAAATCTAACCCTTATCAATGCCTTTATCAATACATCTGCAACTTGCAAGTTTGATAGAATGTGAGCAAGCTCTAATAATTATAAATCAATTTTTCCTTTAGTAAAGTACTTGTTAATCTTAATATGTTTTGTGCATAATATTTTTTACAATGTAGAGCGCAATTATGTAGTCACACAGTATCTTGATAGGAATTTCATAGTTAATTCTTAATTCTTCTAATAATTTTTTTATCCATAATCCTTTATAAATACCTTGAGTTAAAGCCTTTTATTCTGCTTTAGCACTACTCTAGGCCACAACAAACTATTTTTCACTCCTCCGTGTTACTAAATTACCCCAAATATATGTGCAAAAACCAGAAGTAAATCTTCTATCTATTATAGATCCAACCTAATCAGCACCACTATGCACCTTAATTGCTCGATTTCCCCTTTTCGAATATAATTCCCTTTCCATATGTCATTTTTAGATACCTCAATATTCTATAGGCTACCTTAAGATGAACTTCAGTTAGTTTATTCATAAACTGACTTATTACTCCAACTAGGAAATTGATATTGAGTCTAAAGTGAGTCAAGTAAATAAGCTTCCTTATAAGTTTTTGATATCTCACTATGTCAACGATAGGGTTATCTTAGGAGAATTTGAATTTTTAGTCTACTTCTATAGATGTGCGTACAGGTTTACATCCTAGCATCCCTGTCTCCTCAAGCAGGTCAAGTGTGTACTTCCTTTAAGACACCATAATTCTCTTCTTTGATCTAACTACTTCCATTCCCAAGAAATATTTTAAAAGGCCTAGGTATTTTATTTCAAATTCTTTATTTAGTGAAATTTTCAACATCTCAATTTCATCTGCATAATTACTTGTGACAATGATATCATATATATATATACAATTAAGATAGCAATGCAACCATCATTAGCAAACATAAAGAAAATAGTATGATCCTCTTGCCCTGAGTATACCCTTACCTCTTAACAACCATATTAAACATTTCAAACTAAGCTCGAGGAGATTGTTTAAGCCTATAAAAAGATTTTTTGAGCTTATATACCTTACCTTTATTGTGGTCTACAAATCCTAGTGGAATGAATATGTATACATCCTCCTCTAACTCTCCCTTGAGGAATGCATTTTTAACATCAAGTTGGTATAGGGGCCAGTCTAGATTAGCAGTAAGAGATAATAGGATTTTTACAAAGTTAAGTTTGGCTATAAGAGTAAAAGTGTCCTAATAATCAATTCCGTATGTCTGTGTAAATCCTCTTACTAACCTTGCCTTATATAAGTTGATGTTACTATTTGATTGTACTTGAAATCAAACAACCACTTACATCTGGCAAGTTTCTTCCCTTGAGGGAGATCAATTAAATCCCAGGTACCATTCTATTTTAGAGCACTCATTTCTTCATTCACTACCTTTCTCCATTCATCCTATTTCAGTGCCTCAAATAGAGCTTAGGGAACTTTTCAACTTGACACTTTAGATACAAAAGTTTAGTATGAAGCAGAAAGCTTATCATATGAATCAAAGCTTCCAATGGGCTACTTAGTACATGATCTCATACCTTTCCTTATAACAATAAGTATGTCTAGGCATTCATCTTCATTCAAGTTCACTCTTAGACATGGGTCAAAGCCATGGGCTTGCACATTTAATGGGCCAAATTTATCCTCTTAGGTCTTCCTTCGAGAATATGCAATAGGATCTTTTTACTTAGTAAAGTCATCAATATCAAGCTTGGGATTAGTTTCAAGCTCAAAAGTGTTTTCTTCAGTCATGGTTTCATGTGCTATGGTAATAGGATCAGTGTAGTTTGGAATGGCCAAGTCAACTAGGTCAAGGTGTGATGTCAGGGATTCCATTTTAAGACCATTAGTATCTAGTTTACTACAAAAACCTCATTCCTCAATTTTAGTCTCCCCTTGAATAGATGTTTTTTAGGTAATAGGGTTGAGTCTCAAAGAAGGTAACATCCATAAAGATAAAGAATTTTCCTTAAGTAAGAGAATAACATTTATACCTTTCCTTCGTGGTCGAGTACCCCATTGAGGCACATTTAATGGTTTTAGGTTCAAACTTGTTTTAATGATGGAGGTGAACAAACATAGTGTAACCAAGGACTTTTAAAGGTAAGAAGGAGATAAGGTGGGTTTAAAGAAAAAATGTTAGGAGAATATCGATGGAGTTTGAAAATCAAGGGCTTTCATAAGCATGCGATTAATGAGAAAAGTTAATGTTAGAATAACTTCCCCCTAATAGTATGTAGAAACATTCATAGTAAACATATGGGATCGAGAAACATTAAAAAGGTGTTTATTTTTTATTTCAGCTATCCGACTTTGTTATGAGGTATGAATACAAGAGCTTTGATGGTGAATCTCATAAGTTGTCAAGTAGGCAAGATTGCTATTGAAGTATTCCTTTCCATTATCAATACGAAGAACCTTTATGGATGTTTGGAATTGTGTTTGAATGAGTTGATGGAAATTTTGGAATATGGTTGCAACTTCATATTTTTCTTTCATTAAGTATACCCACATAACTCAAGTATGATAAAAAAAAAAAAAAGGTAACAAACCATTGTGAAGCAGAAATACCTTTAATCTTAGAAGGACCCCAGGCATCAGTGTGAATAAGATTGAATAGATGAGTTGCTTTATACTATTAAGGTGAGTAGGTGTTTTTAATATGTTTGGCAAGTTGACATGTTTCACATCGAAAAAATACATCACTTTTATTAAAACCAATTGGGTCACCCTTTACTGGTTACATAGCCTCACCCGTGAGATAATCCTCTTTACCTCTGCCACACATAAACATTAAAACGGATTGGCTCCAGCGGAGTTAATTAAGCCCGTTGAATATATGGCTGGTAATCAACACATGATTGGAAATGAAACTCCCTTGGGTGGCTGTCTAGATGTATAATAAGCCTCTTTGTGAATGTTAAGAGGTCTGTGACGCCATCTCTAAATGGTTATCCCCTATTTCTTCATTCTTGGCAGTAGTTTGAAGCCCATATTTTGGCATAGTCAAGCCCAATCGAGCTCTAATATGATGAAGAAATGTAAAAAAGAAGATAGATGCAAATGTTTTATATGAGGAATTGGAAAAATTCACATATTCATTCCATCGAAACATTTATACACAAGAATGGGGACAAATTGTCTAAAAATTCTACAAATAATTCATCTACCTTTAAAAAAAAATTATACCTGTCCATAACTACCTATAGAAAATAAACATACTAATTAGAAAACCAAAGCATATGTGAGAAATATGGGAAATAAGTGATTGCCAATACTCCTTAACATGAGAAAGTAAGCATCTTACTACCCAAGTAAATGTGTTTTTGGCAACACTTTTTGAACCATACTTTAATGGCATGTAATGCGATTGCCGTTAAGACAAGAACCCTAATACTGATTGTCTTTCCAATTGTTGTTATGCCACATCCTAATTATAGCTTTAGGATACTGTGATTAGCACATTTATGGCCTAATGGTAATGTTAACTAACTGCTGTTAAGCCATATTACCTAACGGTAGGTAAGACTAATAATTGTTAGGTAATTAATGTTAAATTATTTTAAAACATTGTATATTAGCATTAATTTATTATTAGGTCAATTCATTAGGTTAATCAATTAATTAAGCAACTAATTTTGACATAACTATGGATGAATTGGGTCTGAATTAATTATTAATTATCAGTGATAGGTTAGATTATCCACAAGCCCATTGGATAGAGGCCCCAACCTGCAACCCAAATCTTGTCAGTAGTTATCCTATCATATTGCTGACTAAGAGGATAAGAGGAGGATTTTTTATAAGCAAATCTATAAATTATATTACCTAATTTTAGATCTTGAATCTAAGTAGTTGAGAAAGTGAGGAGCTATTTTATTTATTAAAAAACAAATGTTCCCTAAACGTGTGTCAACTCCCTATATTCTAAGGACTCATGATAAACTCCTTTTGCTTATTTAATATCCTCTCTCTCAATTTACTTCATACATGAAAAAAGGACTTTGGGCAAAACAGGTTGCTTTCTCTACTTACAAATTATGGTTGCATTGGGTACTTCATCAAGTAAGTACTATTCGATTTCAATTGATTGTATATCCCATTATTGTAAGGAATTATGTCAACATTTAATTGTTAAGGAGATGTGATTTAATGAATATATGGTAAAAAAGCTCCATTTGATAAAGTTTTTTAGAATAAAGATAATCCATATGAAAGAAAAATTAAGATGGCTCATCTTTATAATCAATTAAGAAATAATCATCTATATATTTTGATAAAAAAATAAAATAAAATGTAAACTTTTGGGATTTTTAGAAATGGGTGAATGAAACAAAGTAAAAGATTTTAAGTTTTTATGTGTGGTCACTTGTCATTAATTAATCCCTTAATTGGATGCAAGCTAGTAGATTGAAAAGATAGAAGTCAAATGAATTCTCTCAGGGGCCCAATAGAGAAAAGCATGGGACTTCTCTTTGCTATACTTTGCTATTTTCTCATTTTCTAGGTACCCATTTTGCTACTGTCTTATTCAAACTTTCACATAAAATAGAATTTAATATATAGCTCTCCCTTTTTGGTTTCAGTCACAGACAGTCTCATTTTAAAAGCCCAATTAGAATTTAAGATAAATAAGTCAAAATTTTAATGAGATCGCGTTAAAGTGTTAAATGGTCAATAAAAGGTAAGAACAACTAAGTTTGGACAAAGACATGAAACAATGTTTTTGTTTTTTTTCTTTTCTAGTACAGGAATAACATATCACAATATGTGCAAAATTGGGAGATAATAAGAATAATAAAACTAATCTGAAGATGCAAAAATGTCAGCCAAAATATAGATTTAACAAAGACAATAGAGATAACTAACCTATAATACCTAATATTCAAAAGAGTGAAGTATTCTGAGAGAGAGAGAGAGAGAGAGAAAAATTCTAAACCTGAAACTTAGGTCGTCTCTTTCTCTTAGTGGGGGCAAGAAAAAAGAAGAAAAAGACATGATAAAGAAGAAGAAGAATGACAAGATGAAAGCTAAGAATTAATGAAAAAGAAAAAGTTTATGTAGTGAAATTAATGAAGAAGCAAATATTAGACATTATCTCCCTTTTTATTGGAAATATATTAATGACAACATTTAACAATTATAGAAACATGATTTATTTATAAAAAAAAAAAACCTACTGGCTCAACTCATTCAAATAATAATTAAATGAGCTCAATCTCTCTCTATTAACTCTCAGTCAGCAATTTGATAAGTTAATTATTGATTAATATTGGACTACAAGATAAGGTCTCTACCAAATGGCTTATTGGTAATTCAGTCTATCACTAATTGGCCACAATTAATATGAACTTAACCCATTCTTAGTTTAGATTAATATTGATTGTCTAATTAACAACTATAAAATTGTTCTACTAATAGGATTAATACTAGTCTACAAAATAATTTTACAAAATTATTCCAGCAATCTCCCACTTAGATAGCATTAATCAATTATTAAGACAATCAATGAATCAACAAGACTAAGCAATCAATATTCATATCAATAAATACTAATATATATGTGTGTGCGTATACTAAATAATGCAAAGTTCAAAAACGAAACTATATAAGATCACTGAATTCAATAAGGAAACAAGTGATGTTAACATTATCATGAAAAAAATTAGTTTTAATATATGAATAAAATAGAATACAAAATAACATTTTAGGTGTCATATTACATTACAAAAGTCCCTTAAGGACTTAACTCAGAATTTCACTAAACTAAGGCTACATCAAAATGTTTAGCAATATCCATATGAGTTACAGGACTTTCAAATATTCCTATAAGTAAGTTGTTGGTCAATAGATATGCTAACATACATTCACATGGTATGTGAACTAAACAAGTCTAAGATTCAACAATATATCAAAATGTTTAGCCTAACTAGGGTTCTTGTGTTTTTTATAAAAGCTAATAGTAGACGAACTATCGTAATATATGGTTAGAGGTCAAGATCTAAAATCATGAAGATGCATGTTAGACATTAGTTTTCTCAATCATATGGCCTAGCGAGTGGCCTTATAACAACTAATGTACTCTGCTTCCATCTTTAAGGTAGTTGTTATTTATTACTTTCAACTTGTTTATGAAATAACTTTTCTAGACATAATAAAAATGTATTTAGAAGTAGATTTACAATCATCAATACATTATACATAGCCTGAATCAGAATATCCCACTATTTCAAATGGTTCAAACTTCCTAAAAGTTAGCATGTGATGTTTTGTAACCTATAGATATCTCATAACTTTCATTGCAATTCCAATGATCATCCCCAAAATCACTCATATATGTGCCACGTACACTAATAACAAAAGCAATGTCCAGACGTTACATACTTAAGCATACATTAGGCTGCCAACTGCAGATACATATAAAACTTTATCCATTACAATCCTCTTCTCATCATCATTGGGATACAATAATTTAGACAAACTTTTACCTTTTTTAATAGGTGTAGCACAATGATAGCAATAATGCGTATTTAACTTCTTTAGCACTCGGTCAATATTGGTTGTTTGAGATAAACCAAGAATTTCGTAAGATCTATCACAGTAAATGTGAATTTCAATAACAAAAGAAGCTTCACTAAATCTTTCGTATCAAAGTGGCAAGACACGATATGTTTAGTCTTATTCAATAAATTCACTCAATTACTAGCCAATAGGATGTCATCAACATACAGCACAAAGATCACAAAATTGTTCTCTTCAAATTTCTGATAAATGTAATGATTAGAAACATTATCCATGAATCAAAGTGAGGTGATTACCTCATCAAATTTCAAATAGCATTGCCTTGAGGTTTGTTTTAGCCCATAAATAGATCTTTTTAGTTTGTACACTAGGTGGTCTTTCCCTTATTTAACAAATCTATCAGGCTGTCACATATATACATTTTCATGCAAATCTCCATTCAAATATGCAGTTTTGACATCCATCTAGTAAAGTTTAAGATCCAATTGTGTAACAAGAGTTATCACAACTTTAAAGGAATCTTTAGTATACACCAGTAAAAAGATCTCTATGTAATCAATCATTTCTTTCTTATTATAACCTACAAGTCTGGCTTTGTACTTTTCAACTTCACCATCGGCCTATTATTTAGTCTTAAACACCTATTTAAAACTAATAGGTTTTCATTTATATGGTAACCCAGCAAGTTCCAACACATGATTATGATGTACAGAGGTAATCTTGTCATACATAGCCTCTAACCACTTCGACAAATTAGAACCTAACACAACTTCATAATAGAAGATAAGATCAATTCCATCAATAATATTTGACTCAAACTCTTGTAAATATACTATATAATTATCTGGTATTGCACGCTTGAGTCCATCAAAACCATCTCAGTTCAATAATTATTTCCTTTACATCAATCGCATAAGGTTCCAAACCCAAATAATTGAATTCTTAACAAGAATGTTATTCTTATTGGTACAAACAACAACTGAAGGAGATGATAAAACTAGTAAGGGTGAAATGGAATTCTCATTATGCTAATTGATAACCTTAGAGACATCACTCTCACTACCCCAGTCATCCTTAAATTGAATGCCCAAAGACTCACTGACTCTAGTAGTATGAGTAAGGCAATAAAATCTGTTTCATCTAGATACATAACAATACCTAATGAAGAATTCACAATAGTCCTAGAATCAATTTTCTTAAGTTGAGAATTATAGAATCTTACTTTTACTTTGCAACCTCAGACACAAAAATGTCCCAAACTAGGTCATTACCACTAATATAATAGGAACTTAATTCAGGATATAAGTTGTTGTCTTAAAAGCTTTACCTTATAAAAACTTTGATAAAGAAAAATGACTAATCATGCTTTTAACCATACCTATGATTTCACCTCTCAGCAAATCTATTTTATTTATAAGTGTCAGGCAAGGTATACTAAACTTCAATGTCATGTTCTTACAAAATAAAGCAAATGGTCCTAAGTTTTTACCCATATATATTTGTGTTAATACTCACAACCTCCATCTGATTTGACATATTCAATTGCCTTATCTGATTTAGCTCAATAGTAGCTTTAAATGCCTTAAAGGCATACAAAGAATTAAATTTTTCATGCAACACATTAACACATCCATAGTTAAAGTAATCATCTATAAAGGTGATAAAATATATATAACCACTCACTGCAACATATAAATAGGTCCATCATTGTCAGTGTGGATAAAATCCAAAACATTCTCATATCTATTTGCCCTTTTACTCTTAGTTCTAGCAAGAAGTTTTCCCTTGATAAATCAACACATGATTTAAAATTAAAGAAATCTAAGTCATACAATATACCTTGATTAACCATCCTCTCTAATCTCCGTCTGAAGATATGACCAAAATGTTGATGTCATAACATAGAAGAATTTTCATCAATTCTTCAACGTTTATAACTTATTCCAGCATTAATAGGTGCACTAAGTAAAGAACCTATATTAGCATTTACATTTAAACATTACAATTCATTCATCAAAGAAGAAGATCCAATAACAATATAACCAAGGAAAATATTAATCATTCCATTTTAATAACCATGTTTGTCTAATACAAAACTGGAAATCAAATTTTTCCTTGAAAATGATACATAAACAACATCATTTAAAGTTAAATAAATTCTAAAATGTAAATTTAAAACCATAGTTCCTATGCAATCCATTGCAATAGAACTTCCTTCCACTCCTAGGATGGCCATTTCCTTTTCACTTAGGTTCCTCTTATTTCAAAGCCCCTATAAAGAATTAGTTACAAGAATAGTTGCTTCAAAACCCAACCACTAAAAATCTAAAAAGATTTCAAAACTATTAAATTCAAAATAAACTAGAGTTAGATGGGAAATTTCACATGAGATACCTTCTTTCTTATGTTTGATCTTTAGTTTTAAACAATTTGAAATCTTATGGCCAAGCTTCTTACAATATTAGCACTCACCCTTGAATTTTTTTCTTTTTTTAATCCTTATGATTCTTGCTACTCTTCTTAGGTTCAAATGGTTTCTAGCCATTAGCCTTGTCATTATACTCCTTTCTATTCTATTTCTCATTTCTAGTCTTGCTTTATGAACCTTGAGAAATGTAGTTCATAGGCTTCACATGAGAATTTGCCTTCTTTATTGACTTTTTCTCCTTAGTCATTATAGAAATCATTTGATCAATGGTCCATTCAACCTCTTGAGAGTTGTAAGTGGTTTTTAAAACCCTATATTAAGTTGGAAGAGATTGCAAAACTTGATAAATTAGGTAACTTTCACCTAAATCTACATGTATGACATCAGCTTGTAAAGTTTATTGAGTCCATTTGCTGAAGATCATGGTTTTGATGATAACAAACAAGAAGAAAAGTTTTTCTATATAATACTTAGGTTCTAGGTACTTTTCAATGTATTATCATGTCATAGGAACCTTTATAAGTGATATTGAGTTGATAAAATCATTT
This sequence comes from Delonix regia, assembly GCA_037074485.1. Classification (NCBI taxonomy): domain Eukaryota; kingdom Viridiplantae; phylum Streptophyta; class Magnoliopsida; order Fabales; family Fabaceae; genus Delonix; species Delonix regia. The sequence goes on from CM073449.1 coordinate 12,744,781, forward strand.
AAAATGAATATATAATTAATTCTATATCTTAAAGGATGAAGAAAAACAGATTTGGGGAACTCTAAAAATCCTCAGTTGACTAGCCCCTTGCTAGCTAGTTGTCAGGCCTTGTCTCAGTCGAATAGGCACTATCTGTGAGTAAGCAGTCGACTAGCCACTAGCTAATAGTCAACTGGTCACCTTTTGAAAAGCCCCAATCTATTACTAGCTTGAGCCTTGATTGACTTGGAGTTCTTTTTGAGTCACTAGTCGACTGGCCACACACCAACAGTCGACTGGCCATACCCAGATTAAGCCCAATATGCTACTAGCCTTAAGACCAATCAATTGGGAGCTTCTATGAATGACTAGTCAACTGTTAAGGTCCAAAATTTGAATTTTTAATAGGGAAAGCAGGAGCAGTTGACTGGCTATGGGAGGGCAGTCAGCTAGTCAATGGCAGACAAGCCATAATATGTTTGTAAAGGATATATTTTGAAATCTCTGACTTTCTACTCACTCTTAATGGATCTATTGGACCTTAATCTATATAAATTCGACCTATAGACTATGAATAAATAGGAAAAACATTCAAGAGTGATTACATCATAGTTTTCTTTCATATTATCAGCTCTTTATCATATTAGTGCTTCATTGTTTCATATATTCTATTTCAAAGAGTTTATCTTCCATAATTCTTTCATTCTTATGAAAGAAAAGCTCAAGGAGGTTCCTTGAAGGAGTCAAGCTAAGAGAGAGCTTGGGTTGAGGGGGAGTTCGTCTCTAAATGTGTTTAAGAAGGTTCCTTGAAGGAGTTAAGTTGTAAAAGCTTAGGATTAAGAAGAGGTTCTCTTGGGTTGTTATATTTATTCTTTGAGATAGTAAAAAATTCCAAGAGAATGCTTAAGGACTAGACATAGGCTTGGGTAAAAGTCGAACTAAGATAAATCACTATGTCCACTCTCTTCCCTTACTCTCTTTATATTATGCATCTATTATTTTGAATCATTAAGTTTGCTCTAATTGTTTTTAAATCTTTTCAAGAAAGTTTTTCTGCTAAATTTTTATAACATCTAATTCACCCCCTTTCTTAGGTGTCAGCCTTACTCAACAAAGTGGTTAACAAGCACGTACACCTGACACCCTATCAAAGTGAGTGTTGTCTAATAAAGAGAGATAGTACACCTTTTGAGTCTTATCAAACATTTTAAAATTTTTATTGAATGCTTTAATATATTATATGGCAATGTCCTTCTCAGAAATGCTCTATTTGATAGTTTTCTCAATGGTATACTTTAGACAAATCCAGTCGGACTCATTCCATTGTTTATAGTAAGTCATGTTAGCAATACTAAAGTCAGCAGTAAGATCTGTTAGTTTAGGTTCTCTCATAACCAAATTCTCTTTAGTGATTGTCAAGTGCATATCAAGGGACTCATTTAATCATCATAATTTGTCCTATTCAAGGTTGTTAAGCTCACGATTATGGGCAGACTTATAAGAAGTGGCTAGACTCGTTATGTACAATCATAAGAGTTTACATACACATGTTATTGGCCATTAATCATAACATTGTATCACAAAAACATAAATAAAATTTCATATATAAATACTCATCTTATAATCCATAACTTATACTTCTCATTCAAGTCAACATATAAATTTCAATAAACTACATAATTTGTAATCCATATTACAACAATCTAAGTAAGATTATCCTAATTAACATTAAACACAAATACATCAAGCTCCTTTACTAGCATACACCAAACTAAATGAGCATTTATGATACAACATTCAACTCCTTAATTAATAAGACAAGGATTGTTAAGATACACTAAGTTAAGCTCCTTTACTCAAATCAAAGATCAATTAATGACCACTCAACAATCCATACTTGATGTAGTTAGGAATAACAATAACCAACTTATAAGAAAAAGAAAAGGTGAGTTGCATTTTTTTTCCTATGTCAAAATTTTTTAAAAATTGCCAAAACTCCAAGTCATCTTTCTTAATTTATCACACCTCTAGCAATAATCTCAATAATTAAAATTATGTATATATATATATATATATATTCTAACAAGTTGGTCAATCTTAAAGCTGTTTAAGTGAACTGAATTTAATAAATTGGTTCACTTAATTAACCTCTAAAGGTGAGGGGAATACAAGATTAATTACTTGTTCAATTCTTTTCTAGATCACTTAATTAGAGCATAAATTTGTTTTTCTAAAGCAGTGATGTATGATGTATCACTTTGTGTTGTATAATGATAGATCGCATTATGTAAGTCTCACTCTCTATTTCTTCAAATTTTTAATCTTCTGAGTTGCAAACTTGTGATTGTGAATATTGAATGTTGGTTTGCTAATGTTGAGAAAAGAACATCAATTTGATGATGCTAAGTGTGATTGTAAAACACAAGTCATAAAAAAGTATGCTTGAGGTGATTTAAGGCTAGTTGTAGCTTTTTGTATGACAAATGCTAAGTGTCCCTTCTGATTTCTTTTTCTTTGGTTTTTTAAACTCCTTTAACCTGAAAGAAGTAATTTACATAATTTGATCCTAAAGGATCCTTGTTTGATAAAATACCACAAACTTTTTATGTAAGCTTGAGACAAGAAGTAACACCCTATCAATTAGGAAGATAACATAAATGGAATAATATATATCAAAGCAAACCATAATATTCTTGAATTTCCAACTAGTTATGAGTGAGCCAAATAGACTATTTAATAACATAGTCTTACAGAAAATGGTGATGACTCAATGAATTTTCCTAGCATACATGGAAATTATGGAACCATATGGCACTGCAAGGCTGAATTGAATTATCACATTTGAAGTAAAACAAGAAGGAATCAAAAGGAAAAAAAACACAAAATCATCAAATTTCAAGATCAATTCTATATATCAACAAAGAGGAAATATCCATACTGACTAGAAGCCTATTTATAAGCAACAAAACCCTAATTCAATTAGTATACTACAATATGAGCTCAAATAACCCTTGGCACAAAAATATCTATTCAAATCTCAAATTAAATCCTAATCGTTCCAATCATGAAATAAATAGTTATCATATAAAAATAATAATTTAAGCATCTCATACTACATTAATTACATATACATAGGACATGTAAAAGGAAAATTTTCAAATATATTAAAAGCACTCAAGGAATGAATATTGAAAACATAAAAGATGCAAAATAAAAGATAAATCAAATTATGACCAAGCACAACATCAGTTAAAAGCCATAATAAAATGCGTTGGTCAAATTTCCCAAATGATAATGGACAAAATTATGAGTATTAGCAAACATTGAAGAACTCCGGTGTTCTTGGCATTGCTAACATTAATGGAGATTATGGTTTTCATCGTTTGTTGCTCGTACTTTGGCAAAGCTGCACACTATGTAAGGGATGTGTAACATCCCTAATTTAATTATTTTTAATACAAGCTAAATTATTTAGGGGGAAATTAGAAATAATTAAATAAGAATAAATATATCCAATTGAATCAATTAAAGAAAACAACATATAGCTTAGTTTTAATGCATACGGCAAAATGGTCATTTTTGAAAAATGTCAAGGGCAAAATGGTAAATTCACAAGGCTAGGGGAAAACTAGTCATTTTGAAAAATGCCAAAGGCAAAATGGTAAATTCACAAGGTCAGGGACAAAATGATCATTTTAAAAAATGCCAAGAGTAAATGGTAAATTCACAATGAGGGACATGTGGCACTACTTTAACCTTTAGGCTTACATCTATTGGGCCCACACCATAATTAAGTCTTAGATATTTTAAGATTTGAGATTAAATTACAACTGTTGGATCAAAAATATGTCGTTAAATCTAAGCCGTTGAATTCTCTTTAAATACCCTACACCCTACCCCTTTTCTTCACATCATACCTAACATTCTTCCCCTTACCCATTCCACTCACATTTACTTCTCCACTTTGGGACAACATATCTAGGTAACATGATTTAGCATATTCTAGGTCATCTACTTCTCTTTTCTTTTCCTTCTTCTTCTTATTAAATGGTCTTTATGATATTGCAAATGCTAAAAGGTTGGCTATGTTGTGGAATTGTAATTGAACTTAAGAGCACACCATGAAACTGCATAACCAATCCTTCATGGCCTATGGTCATTTATCTTGAAATTTTGTCACCATAACCTTTTATGAGTCCATTCAAGGTCTAAGAAGGATATAATTAGAGAAGATGGAGGCTATATAGATATTTTGAAATATCTAGGAAAATAGATAGGCTTCTTCAAGATCGTAATTAATTTCTTTTAGTCTTAATTATTTTTTTCCTTAAACAGGATCCCAACCTTTAATAAGTAAATAGTGTACATATGCCTATGGCTGGCTCTACTGCTTAAATATCCATATTGAATACTTACACTATGGTTGGCTTTGCTGCCTAAATGTTTATATAGACTTTTAGGTTCCTTGGCAGTACATTACATGCCATGAATCCTAAAATTTATGGCAGGTCATGCTGCCTAAATTGTTTGAAGCAAAAATGGGGTTATTACACTTCTTGCACCATATCTTGGAACCTAAGCCCTATGGTAGGTTATGCCACCTAAATGACCAAAAGAAAAATCGAGTAAGGGCAAGAGTGTATTTTTGCTAGGAACCATTAGTACTGAATTATATATGGAAGGCTCTTAAATCATTTTGGACTTAAAAAAGTGGAAATTAATGATACATAAATTTTAAGACATTAATAGGATTCCTAACTACCAAAACTATATTATTGTTTAGATGAAAAATATATATAAGAAATAATTATAAGTTCTCTATCAAACTAATCCAAAGTTGACCATATGATGGCTTGGATGACATATTGAAATAAAGGTTGCATTGCCTAACTTTGATTTGGGTACCCACTTGGGGATACCTCAGCTAAAGGTAGGGTCATGCTTACCAGTCAGAAGTCATACGCTAGGGTTCCTAAGACTCGATTGCCTAGGTATGATGGTCATATGTTTGGCTTCGTGAGACTGAAATAATTCAGATATGACATCCTAATGCCTACTGGTCGAGAACATTATTTACCTCTGGTTACCATGTGTTTGCTAATGCATATGTACATTTTGTTTATATGATATCTGACATACACACATATTTCATAAAAATCATAGTTCTAAGTCCCATTATATTCCATGGATATTTCAAGTATCATATATGCTTTTTCATGTTACTAAGAATTTATTCTCACCTCTCTATTGTTGATGTTTTTATATCACAATCTCTCAGCTTAGTCGTAAGATGCATGCTAATTAGGTATTTGTTCCACTTATTAGATAAGTACTCTATAGAAAAGATTTTGCTTGTGAGCAACATAATAACTCTACGAGTCATTCCTATTATGTTCGCACTACCATATAGCATGAATCCTATAGGCTTTCTGAATCCAGAATAAGAATATAATTAGAGCTTTTGTGGGATTTATGAAGGGAAAATGGTTATCTATTATGTAAAATAGATATTAGGCCTAAAACCTTTTTTAAAAAATTTTGTTAAATTATGTGAATGTATGAACTATTTATTGTATCATCTTTTTTTTTTTTTATCGTCAATGATCATATAACTATGTTTTAATTTAAATTCTAGTATAATTGAATATAAATTTTGCATCTTAAATAAAAAATAATAGTATATTCTATAAATAATTAGAAGGGGTTACAAAAGGTGGAGTAGAGCTAAAGCATTAATGGTTAAAGACTGAGGAAGAACGTGACAAGGTTGAGTTATTTTTGGGCTAAATGATTGACCCTAAAATGAATGGCCATTTTTTATTTTTAGACTAATGGAGGTTGTTTTTGGATTGGGCTTCTATTCTTTAATGTTGAAAAAACAATGCATTAGACTGCAAAATTTGGCTAAAAATCCGTGGCTCTTTTTACTTGTTAAACTCAGCAATTTTACCAAGTCTATACAAGTCAACACTGAGTTTGATTGATTTTGCATCAATTATGATTCAAGTCCCAATTTAACTCAAATTCCCCCCCTAAAATTGTAAAATCAACGATTTTATTAAGTTGAATCACAATTATAACAACATTGATCCCATTTAAAGTTTTCACCACTAAAAGTTGTTGAAACGCAAAAGCTAAGGAAAAACAAATAGGAAACATTAATCATATCCCAAAAACATAATTATCAAACAAGGTTTTTCACACAAACCTCACCTTATGCAATTGTATAACAAAATATTTATCATAAGCCCACCTGAGGGTCCTAGACTATAATAAACCAGGAAAACAAGTTTATTTTAATTTATCAAGCATCATCAAGGAGAGCGAGTAGATTATATTGCTCATTATTATGCATGGTTGACATACAAAATTTTTCAAGCCAAAATTCTGTAATTACACTAAATTTTAAGGTCTTAAATCTCTGAAAAAAAAAATTGAAACTCTAATTTCCAAGGCTTAAAAAAAATCTTATTTCTCCAACCAAAAAATAGAAAATGATGCATGGAGTTGAAATGTGGAAGTTTTGGGAATAATTGAAACTTAGGGCATCTCTTTCTCTTACTTGTAGCAAGAAAAATTGAAGAAAAAGAGATGATAAAGAAGAAGAAAAAAGACAAGATGTTGGTTGAGAACTAATGAAGAAGAAAAAGTTTAGGTAGTGAAATTAATGAAGAAGAAGGAAACAATTTTTTTTGCAAATATATTTATGATGACAATTAACAATCATTTAAATATGATTTATTTCAACAAAAACAATCTCACTTACTCAACTCATTTAAATAATAATTGAATGAGCTCAACATCTCTCTATTAAATCTTAGTTAACAATTTGATGGGATAATTATTTATTAACATTAGGTTGATGGATGAGGTTTCTACTCAATAGGCTTATAGGCAATTTAACCCATCACTTATTGCCCACCATTAATATGAACCTAATTCTTTTTTGGTTTAGATTAATATTAATTGGCTAATTAACAACCATAAAATTGTTCTAATAATAAGATTAATGTTAATTTACAAAATAATTTTACGACATTATTCTAACATCTAGGCCCCATTTGCTTCATATATATATAAGTGTGTGTGTGTGTGTATATATATATGCCTATTTTCCTTTTGGATGTGCACCTCTAACAGGTATACAATTTTGACAATTAAGAGTTTATTTGCCTTCAATTTGCATTAAGAATTTAACTCCTTGTCACAAATGGGGTTTTGTTTTGGGTTGGTCATGAATTTAATTAGATGCCTTCAAGATAAAGTAGTTTGGACTCCCAATTACAAAATATCATTAACATCATTTTTTTTCTTCAAAATTGTAGAGGCGGAAAGGATTCTTAGCCAAGATATTAATTTGCTTTCAAAAAATGGAGATACTGAAAAAATAAGACAATATGATACTATGTTTCAAATTACTCTTCAGTTCCTCCTTTGCAATATTTCTTCTCTTGCATACTTTCTTTTTCTTTGTTAATGATAAAGCACATCTACTAAAACTATGAGAAGAAAAAGTAAGCTGAGAATTTGTGTGAAATGATGTCATCCCGAGGCTGTCGGCAATATTATAAATATCTCCTCCAAGAATACTACTTGGTCTGCCTATCTCCATGGAAGTCTTGTTGGACTAAGCTAAGCCAAGACAAAGAGGGAAGGAAAATTTGAATTGAACTTCTACAACCTTGAGATAATAAATCAGTTTCATACAGTTAAACAAGTATATTTCTGATAGCTGTGAGGAAATTGACTTTTATTTAACATTTTAGCGTTTGCAGGTTTGGTCTTGGACAAAGAAATATATAGAACCTTGTCTTTTTTTTACTTTCAAGACACTCATATATATGCCTATTTATCTTTTGCCTATGTCGAACCCTACTGGCATTAGACTCTAAGTCGCGGTCAACAAATGGGTTTTGGATTGGTCTTGACTATGGATGCCTTAAAGATAAAGTAGTTGGATTTAAAATTACAAAACATATCATTCATATTATTTTACTTCAGAATTTTATAGGCGTCAATGACTCTTAGTAAAATAAAAAAAAAATTATCGATTTGCTTGCAGAAAATGGAGATACTGAGGATACAAGACAATATAAGCTTCAAAGTAGTTACTCTTTTGTTTCGCCTTTTAATATTGGTTTTTCCTTACATACCTTTTTATATGATATCTCAGTGTTTTGCTGGGTTCTTCTTGGACAAAGACATATGAAACCATGTCTTTTTATTGACTTTAGGACTTCCTTTGCTACATATATATATATATATATATATATATATATATATATATAAGGCATTCATTTTGCTATTAAGACTTTAAGGTGTATTAGGATGGATAATAAGAATGGAATGCTAAAGGATATAATGGTCAAAATGAGAACCATTGTTTGAGAATTTTTTTTTATTTAAATGGAAAAAAGGGACTATATGACCATTTTTTGTTATCCAAAATTCAATATTTTAACTTTTCAAATTAGAAATTTAGGGTGAAATGGAATGACTTGGTGATACAAATATATTTATCATCTTTGTTTAAAACCTTGTTAGAATAACATTTTAATTATAAGGGCTATGTTTAAAATATAATTAATAAATCATTCCATTCTATTATATCTCCCTTCTCAGGCCAAACCTTCAAGACACTTATCACACTATTTCATTATTTACTAAGTGTTGTCAACTAATGGCTTTTGTTTAGGGATGGCTTGAACTTTAGTTGCCTTCATGATAAAGTAGTTGTATTTCCAATTCAAAAATAATAAGTAGTCACTTGTCCTTGTTTAATTTAATATTTTAGTGTTTGCTAGGTTGGTCTAGACTTTAGATGATTTTTTATTATATTTCAGTGACAGGATATGAGACTTGTTACCCCGATAAAAAATTTTCATCCATATTGTTTGATATCCTAAAATAAATAAATAAAAACTCTAATTCTTTAATTCTATATAATGTTGAACTTCTTTTGTATCCATTTCTTATGTCTCGAGTCGAAAATCAGAAATAGAATAATGCATACATCACCACAATTTTGGATTGACGTGGCGTAATAATTTTGGTTTTGATGGAAGTTGCTTTGCATGGTTTTGATTTACATTTAAACATATTTATTTAAAAATTAAGTTTTATTGACAATGTAATTCATTTAATATAGAAATAATTTTTTTTATTTTCATGTAAATGAAAGGTTTAGAGAATAAAAATAATTTTAAAAAACTTTAATATCAAATTAAACAAAATTATTTATAAGGCAAATTGCTATTTTAATGTGCAAAAGGAAATTTCCATCCTTCAAACACTAAACCAAACAACTATATATTAGAGACCTAACTTAATCCCAATGTATATATAATTATATATAAATGGTAAATTTAATAAAATTTATATAATTGTATATAAATAGCAAGTGAGTTCATTTTTTATTCTTGCTATATACATTACATAAATTTTGTGAATAATGAGTTTACTTTTTAGGGATGTGAAAGAATCTATATTTGATTTTTTATATTGCTTATGTAATATATAGTATAAATGGCAACAAACAAATTACAGAAGCACAAGGGAATTCCCGTATCTAAGGAGAAGGTTAAATTTTATATACATATCATAGTGAAAAAAATTACAAAATGAAATATAAACAATGGTATATTTTCACATAAAGTTTTAAGAAGCATGTTAGAAAAGTTGAATGCCGATGTAAGGTGTAATTTTAATTTCTAACAAATAAAGCAAAAGTTTAATAGGTTACAAGGAAAGCATCAAAAAGTTTCTTTAGTTCTACGATACACCATGTTTGGTTGGAATGTTATAACTAATACAGTTATTGTTAAGGAGGGTGTTTGGAGGAACTATAACATACATACTTACTTTTGGACTTTTTAATTTATTTTTTAGATACCATATATATCATAGATTATTCGCTTTATGTATTTTTTTAGGCACATCCAAATGATACCATATATTGAACGCAAATCATGCCTTGTTTTTACTTTTTATTGTGATATATAATGTTAAATTAGTTTGCACAATGTTTACTTATTTATTTCATGTTTTATATTCATCTATCTTTGATAGATTTTGTGCACAACAGACATAGATAATAACTCATCAAATTAACAATTTTGAGAGATCTACATCCTCATTTAGTAAAGATGAATCAGAATTAACAATTTTACTTATAATTAATATGATAATTGAATATGAAAGTAACTTTCTTAATAAATTTCCAATTTGTACATCTGCACTTATGGGTTGGGAATTTATTAATGAACTCATACAAACAAATACCATGTCATGTCTTATGTTTACTTTTTATTGTGATGTATAATGTTGAATTACTTTGCACAATGTTTACTTATCTATTTCATGTTTTATATTTATCTATATTTGACAAATTTTATGTACAATGAATGTGAATGATAATTCATTAGATAGTAAAATTAACAGTTTTGATATATCTACATCTTCATTTGAATTCAGTGACGATGAATCAGACTTATAATTAATATGATATTTGAATATGAATGTAACTTTCTTAACTAGTTTCCAGTTTGTACATCTGCACTTGCAAAGAATTTGTTAATAAACTAATACGAAAATCAGAAACCGCTTGTCATGCGTTGTAGAAAATGGAATAATCATGTTTTATCATTTTTCATGATGAACTAAGGGCTTGTTACATCAATATCAATTACTTAAAACAAATAAATTTTTTGCTTTAATGTTTTCAAATGAATTCTTTTGTTTTCTTGCTTTTAATGTGTTTTTTAAACAAATGATTGAACAAATTTTTTAAGCTTTTTATCTTTAAGACTTGTTCTAAATTTGGCAAAATTATTCTTAGAACATAAAAGTGCGTTGAATGTACCATATTAATAACAAAAGTGCGTTGAATCGCCCAAGCCCATGAGAGCACCATAAAAATTATCAATTAATTTATATGCAGAAAATTTGATTAGTATGCCATCCATAAGCGGAAAATTTACATGTATAACATTTATAATTCCCACTTGTGCACCAATTTGTTTTTATCGATCAGGAAATGCTTCGACATTGTGATATGTTTAAAATAAAAAGTTTGCATTTGAATCTTAATTAACAATACTTAACTTATCATGCCTTTATTCCCCCATTTGATTAAAGTTCTTCCACTTTGAATCCATTTATAATGGAATAAATTTTTTCTTTTTCTAGATTTGTTGTGAGATGAACAAAATCGTCCTATATATATCGTACAAGTTTTTGGTAAAGTAGAAAATTTTAAATATACCCGTAGACGTAATTCGTTGATAAGTTTAAGGTTCAATTAAATTTATTGTTCTTCTAAATTTGATTAATTATCAAAGCAACAGTCTCCCTCTCATTCAATGAAAATAATAATGATTTCTCTACTTTTTTTTGGCAATAACCCATCTAAATTTTATTTGAATAAGATTATTAATTGCTATATAGTTTATTTATCAATGCAATTAAGGCTCTTTAATTTTAATTTTTAACAATGTTGTCTCCTCTATTATTTAATAGAATAACTTAATAATGATAAATTCAAAGATACTATATTAATTAAATTTTAAATAAAAAGTAGAGTGAATTTTTTTTCATTATATCTTTCTGAAATGTTATATATAGGCAATTTAAAACAAAAATTTACCTATACCTAATTCACCGCACAATATGAAAGCATATCATAACTTGAAAGGGTTGTTCGGATGGGTGAGAATTTGTATTAAAGTTCCATATGAGCTGAAACATGATGGTAAATATTTCCCACATTCTAATAATGATGCAATTATAATTATTAAATATGAAATTTTATTTTATTCATTCTATCAAATGTTTTATACTTAATTACTTAAAATATTTTAAATAAATAAAATATAAATTTATATTTCATTATTATTGAATTATAACTCAGGCCTGTAGGCTGTAGTAGACTCGGTTCTTAATATAACATCACTCAAATAATCAAAATTAACATAGATTACTCTTATTTATTTAACAAGTCTTATAATAGAATAACTACTACTTAGATATTGCACCATTCCATATCATGTCCCTATAAATAATAGGCATTAGTATGATCGCTGCCACGTTCATATTTTAGAGCAAAAGCAACAGTTTTCCGGAGAACACGAAACACAGATCTTTACGATCTTGGGACAACCAATCGCTGTGAAAGTCGTCGAAGTTTGCAAGGTAGCACCGAACGGTTCCTCCACCCCAACATCTCTACCTCTCACCTTCTTCGACCTGCGATGGCTGAGATTCCCGCCAATTCAGTGCCTTTCCTTCTATGGATTCTCTTCCCCAACCACAAACTCAACCTCGTACTTCTTCGACTTCGTTCTTCCAAAACTCAGACATTCCCTCTTTCTCACACTCCAGCACTGCTTTCCTATTGCAGGCCATCTCACTTGGCCTCTTCACTCACCCATACCCATCCTCAAGTATGAACCTGGCGATGCTGTCTCCCTCACCATTGCTGTGTCCGACTCCGAGAATGCTTTCGAACATCTTAATGGTACGCACGGATCTCCGATGTTGTTCAGTGAAAACTGTTGTATGGTGTCTGATTTAAGAGATCTGCTTATTGATAATCAAATGCTACACGTCTCTAAAGAATAATAATCATTTTTTACGGTGGAGATTTAGACTTCCTATGAGGTCTAGTTTTCCACTGCAAGACTTTTTTAGATATGTTTATTGTTAAATTGTTTCTTGGACAAGTACATATACTTAGTGTTTTTGAAAAACAAATTAATAAAAAATTGTCAATGATCAATGTTAGGATATTTAATATACATTATTTCACACAAAAGTCCTTCTTGTTCTTACTGTGGATATATCCACTATACTTTTGTAATGAAATTTAATTTTGATTTAGAGAATAACGAATATCAGTAATTAAACTCTTGACCACTTCTCACAACACTCTAATGTCATATCAATATCAAAATCGTTCTACTCAAGAAACTTACATTTTTAAATTGAATTAGTCCCAACCAAGAAGCAACTTGCCATTCTATAATCATCAAAATGGATCCTAATCATCGGGTTAAACCCATATAATTCACCAAAATAATGGGTTGGATTAGAATTTTGAACTTATTTAATATAAGTAGATTAAACTAATTTAGTCTACTTAATTTACAAGTAAAACGAGTTACCTCGGTGAAATGGTGAGTTAATCCACTTTAAAAGTTTTTTGAGTTTTCTTATGTAAAAAGGGTTTAACATTAAATAATCTTAAATAACTTTTATTTTATTTTATTTTTAAGTATTTAATACTTCATCCCGCAAAAACAATATGAATGAATTCTTTATATTAAAATTAAATATTTAACTTGATATTAAATTTTTTTAATATTTTTTTCTTATATTTTATTAATTTTTTTAAAATTAAATAGACTAATTCATTTAACTAACCTACTAAAGTGAGGAGCCCGCATGTTTGACACCTCAAGCTACGATAATCTTTTTTGTATTTATGGAATCCGGATTTACTATTGTTCCTTTAGAGGAATTGCTCACCACACGTAATTATTTAAATTTGAACCGTTGACTTAAAATTAGAGACAATGCACAGTTAAAATGATAAATTTTTTATCAAGTGGTCACCAAAATTAACATAAACTATCAAATCACACATTTCCTTTCATCTTAACTATTAGATTTTTCATTGAATCCAGCAAATCCAAATTAGTAGACGTTAATGCTCTCAACTATCTTGCAGGTAGCCGTCTTCGTGAAGCTCTGGAATGTCACCCTCTGTTACCCCAATTAACCATTACCCATGAACAAGCTTACGTCATGGCTCTGCAAATCACTGTGTTTGCAAACTCCGGTTTTTCCATTGGATTGACTGCACACCACGCAGCTATGGATGGCATAGCAGCAACCATTTTCTGTAAACTATGGGCTTGCATATGCTATAACCTTAATAAATCATCATCATCATCATCTCCGTTAAAAATACCAGAGAAGCTTGTTCCATTCTTTGAAAGAACAATGATCACAGACCCAACTGGGATGGGTGAAAGACAAGGGAACGAGCTGTTAAAAGATGGCGGACCAAACAACAGATGCCTAATGGTATGGAACTGGGATCACTACTTAGATCTATCTTCCGCCATTAGAGGGACGTTCGAACTAACACGCTCAGATCTTGAGAAGCTCAAGCGATATGTGCAGAATAAGCTGAAGAAGAAGGTTCACATATCAACGTTTTTAATTGCATCTGCCTATGTATGGACTTGTTAGTGAAGGCAGAAAAAACAAAAGCCGAAGAAGAAGTAAGTTTCTTCTTCGCTGTAGATTGCAGGCCTCGTTTGGACCCTCCAGTTCCATCCTCATACTTTGGGAACTGCACTGCGGGTCACATGGCTTTTGCAAAGAGAAGTAGAATACAAGCGAATGAAGGGTTGGTTGGTGCTGTGGAGGCCATAAGTGAAGCTTTGAGCAAACTGGAAAATGATGATGGAGATCATGAGCTGCTAAAAGGAGCAGAGAACTGGGTTTCAAGAATGCATAGTATAAGAACTGGACATAGGGTTCACAGCATTTCTGGGTCACCCATTTTTCGGGTTTATTATAATGATTTTGGGTGGGGAAGGCCCATGAAGATGGAGATGACTTCCATTGATAGAACAGGAGCTTTTTCGCTTTGGGACAGTAGGAATGGAGGCGTTGAGATTGGGGTGGTCTTGAACAAACGGGAAATGGATGCTTTTGCTGCTCTTTTTTTTCAAGGTCTTGAATGGAAGACTGTAGATCTGGCTTTAGCGTCGAAATTATGATAAGAAAAATTTGCAGAGTATATGAACTTCGATTGATTTGAAGAAGATGAGTACAATATCTAGTAAGATCTTCGAAGAAGAAATAAAATCTTCGATTTTTTGATGGTTTTAAATGCTTTCTCAATCAATGTAGCATGAATATTTGGATGATGTTAGAATAATGGAGCAACTGATTTTCATTTTTCAACACTTCCTAGAGAACCAAAGTTCTTTCTTTCGCAATTGACACATTTTTGGTCCCATTTATAAAATTTTTTCGTGGGTCACAGCAAATGACTTCCATATCACTCATTCATATATGTAAGACTTTATTTTGATGATAGCGAAATTATTGACTTAAAATAATATTACTGAAGTATAAAGTTACAAGAGTTTATTGCATTGAGATTAAAGATAAAATATATGATGGCTATGTTTCTCTCTTAATCAAGTTAAAATCTTACCCCGTGGAGAAAAGTCAAACTTCACTCAATGAAACTAATTATTCCATCGACCATGTGACTTTAAGAAGCCAAAATCAAGGCATTCAAGGGGCCGAAGCTGACTTTTTTTGGGAGTTTATAGATAAATAAACCAGTAAAATACACTTATAATCCTTCATTTACTATAAAATTGTCATTTTAATATATCATTTATTGAAATATTTAAAATAGTCTTTCATTCATTGAAAAATGTCATAATTGATCCACATTTAAAAAAAAAAATCAAATTTAATCCCTTATATTTAGAGTTTAAGGTTTAGCAAGAAGAATAAATTTGATAATTTTTTTAAAAATAATAAATTAAATGTGACATTTTTCAACAAATAAAAAACTAAAATGACAATTTTATTATAAATGAGAGACCGAAAGTACATTTTTCTCATAAATAAACCAAGCTAAAATCATGGAAGAGTTGATGTGCAAGATTCTGATGATCACCGAAAAGGAAACTCGTTTTAAAGGAACAAAAATGGAAGCTAAAACGGCTATATTAAATGGGAGAAGTAAATGGCAGCAAGTTTGTGTTTAAGTGACGCTATTCAGAACTGAATCAGGTAACTCAAGACCATTAAACTTACTTTGTGCAGTCTTTCTTCTATTTTTAGCTACGTTTGTTATACAGAGTGTGTAAATTTTGTGAGTCTCATAGTAATCTCTGGTGCATAAATGGTCCACCATTTCTTTGTACACTCTATTAACTTTTCAGAAGCATACGTCGAGTTTATTGTAGATCAGTAAGCGTAAAACCTTCCTTGAATCTGTTTCGGATGTGAGTAAAAAAAAATATATATTTTTGTGGGTAAGTAAGCCAAAATCCTCAATTGCTTTTGTTGACTGCAAGTAGTTGTAAAACAAGCTTGCTGATTGGGTTAAAATGTATTGCATAGCAAAAGAAATTGGACGGAGGTCTTATTGGACTGAATCAGGGAAAATTCGCCAATTCATTTTCTCTTCTTTAATTCTGAAATTCTGTTTTGTCAGCAATGTATTATTTATTGTATTTGCTAATTAAGGTATTTAAAGTTGCACTGTGTTGATTATTTTCTGACGAGCAATTCTCGGAGTATAATCTAAGTTCTGCTACTGTTAAACAAGATGCCTTGCCGTTAAAATAGATAAAATTATTTAGAACATATTTTTGGTACTTTTATGTGATATTTAAGATAGTATTTCCAAGTTATATGGAAAACGTTACCATTCACCTATTCACTTCCGCTAAATGTAATTATTTAAGTCAATAACTTTTTTAATATCTTCAACATAAAGGTTTAATGAAACGAACAGGGTCGTGGGGTATGTAAATTGCTCTTGAAACAAATCTATATAATCATGTTTTGTCCATGAAATATAAAAGAGGGAAAGAGAATTAGGTCTATTCCCATGTTTGATTTGCATCAAGACATGGGAGTCGCATTCCTTACGGCCCCTTTAGTAGACAGAAATAAAATGGAATGAATAGAAATAAGAATTGAGTTTAATGGAAATTATTATTATTATGATTGGTTATACATTAAAAAAAACAAATATTACCTTTGTAACGTTTGGTTGACCAAAAAATACTGAAAAATGAGAAGTAATGTGACCAAATAACGGAAATGCCTCCCATTCCAAAATAATTTTTTTTATGATGCAATGAATTAGTAAATATAAAATTGTATTTATTTATTTTAATAAATTCATTATCATGTTGATTTTAATAATTAATGTTAAAAAATAGTTTTTCAATCATCAATGATAAAGAAATTTGAACAATTTGGTTTTTTATTTTAATGTGTAAAAATGTTTTAATAATACTAATAATAGAAAATATTAAAATATTCATTAATATTTTTCAAATTTCTAAAAATTATGCATAAGCAATAAAATAAAAAAATATCATAATATTTGTTTTTCTCTATTAATGTTATGACCAATAAAAGTTATGAGAAACATTTCCTATTAATGTATCCACAACTTCAAGGGATTTTCAACTGAAGCAAAAGAAGCAATATGGGCCACAATGATCTTGTAAAACCTTAGTCGCTTCAATTATGGTTGAGATCTTTTATTAGAATGTAGGGTTATTTTTGGGCTCTTTTACCTACATATGGGGCATTGTTTTCATGAATAGTTCATTCCATGAAAAGCTCTCAAATTCCTTAGCCTTCCTAATGGAATCAATGCTTCTTCATTTAAGGTAGAGTAAACTCCTATAGGAATACCTAATCCTATACAATAGTCCCAACTATGAATGGGAGTAGGAATAGGATGTTATCCAATTCCCATTCCTCACACCACTTATTCCCATACATATGGTAGTAAGCAATCCCTCAATTTATTGAATGTATGGGAAGCATTCCTTGAAATCATATGGTAATTTACCATTCTATCCATTTCCTTTCCTTGTTTACATTGTCTAACAGCATTAATGGCCAATGGGTGTCTCTTTCACGATGGCTTAGATGAAGATAAGAGTTAAGTGGGCTTCCATTCCCAAAGAATAGTAGAGGTGGAGGCACACAGCTTCTCTGCCAGTGGATTTAACAAAGTCGTTGCGGGTATGGTAAAGGAAAAAGAAAATAACAAGAAATCAGCTGATGGTATTCTATCATTATGGTAAGAAAGGGGAGGGAGAGACCAAGCTTCCCAAATGCCGATCCAGAAGTAAAGAGAGAAAAAGAGAGAAAATATGATGTTCTAAGAAGAGAAGAGAGGGAGAGAAGAGATGTCATTGCTAGAACCCATTCTAGGAAGAGAAGATGTTGTTCTTGAAAGTGGAAAGGGTAAAGGAGGTGTCATTTTGGAAGTTGTTTTGAAACTTTGGTGCCATGTACCCTCTTGTTTCAACAACAGTGGCTTTATTGCACAATTTTAAGCTTGTGATGATGTGAGTTGTTTCTTTGGGGAATTTTCTAGTTATTGTTCCATCATTCTTCAAGGAAGAGAGGGATAAGATTAATGGTCGATCACTGATTTTCACTCCAGATCCATGGTTGGCAATTTCGTTGTCTCCTTCCATGGCTGTCATTAATTTTTGTTGATCGCTGATTTTGTTCCCCAAAGAAAAAGAACCAGTTTTGATTTGAAGGCTCAGCTATTTTTATTGTTGTTAGTGAAAAAAAGCATAACAACTTAGGGGATCAAGAAGATAAGCGAAAGATTAGAAATAATTTTTAACAAAAGTACAATTAATATTTTTTTAAATAAGGATATTATGGTAATTTAGTTACTCTTTGTTCCCATTCTTACTCTATTTGCTAATATCATACCAAAGAAAATTTACGAGCATACGATTCCATTCTATCAAAGCTCATTTCCATTCCCAATCTCATTTTATAACAACCCATGAACCAAACATGATTGTGGTATGTTTGGTTGGAGGGAGGGTTGATAGAATAAGAAAGAGCAAGCATCTCATTCCCTCTCCCATGTTTGGTTGTGCCAATCATACATCAAATTCCATTCCCATGGGATTTTAGTTTACCTCAAATAAGGGAATATGAATTATATTATAGGAGCAAGGGAATGTGACGCAACTCCAAAGAATGATAATTTTATGTCTTAAATACCCTTACTAGTAGACAAAGAACAACTCATCCATCTAGTTTGATATACTTGATAGCTCTTAAAGCTTGATAGGCCCTCTGGTAGCTACTTATAGACGCTTCATTCTACTCATCCTATTCACGTTAGGCACTTGAATGTCAAAATAGTGACCTATCAATGACATCAAGTAAGTCTCAATCTTCCTTTGACGTTGTTTTTTTCATTCAATTAACGCTGATCTCTATTGTTATAAACATCTCATACTAAGCACAATTTGCCCTGTTTTTGCTGCACTTGAAAATGGTTAACAAATGTATGTTACTACTACTATTTGCCTTTATTATTGGATGTTCAAATGTACTTTAGGCAAGTTTTAAATTTTCTGACCTGATCTCATCTTATTTAGGTTTCATATCCCCAAAACCTGAAGTAGGCATTGTATGTGTAATGCATTATGCACATAATTTTCTGTTTTGACATCGTGTGTCTTGTGGTGTTAATTTCTTTGCTAATGTTGTAATCCTATTCTTAAGCTATAGTTAAAAGGGGCTTTTGAATACTAATGTTGTAATATTGATGCTTTGTCTTGGGAATGTGCATATGAAGAACAAAAAAAGAATACCAAACATTAGGCAGCGTATTATACTAAAATGTATGTAGATGATTAGGCTTTTCAAAGCATCAAATGTTAACAAAGCAACAGTATAAATAGACCAGAGTAAAGTTTAATTGGAAACATAATCAAAGCAAAGTATAGACAAACATAGAAGTGAACCTCATTGGCGCATGAATAATATAGTTATTGCTTAGCAATTTTGTATAATGTGCTTCACTTTATACAGTCATGGATCACTTAAGGAAGGAAGTTATGATCTATATAGTAATATAGTGGGTGAGTGTTGTGGTTGACATACACAAGTGTTTATAGACAAAAGGCTTAGCATTACTCTATATCGTAATTGTCTTCGTAAAAGTTCTTATGCCTTAGACTTTCATACTAAGAGAACCTACCTTAGGAACATGGTATACAGTAGTGACATTAACTGTTATAACCAACTTCAAATGTGTAGGGCAATATTCGATCATCTATGTGCTATGCTAGATTCAATAGGGGAATTAAAACCAACCAAATGCATGCTTGTTGTTAAGCAAGTGGTAATGTTTTTGCACATACTTGCTCATCATGTTAAACTAAAGGTTATCCAATCCCATTTTGGTAGATCAAGAAAAACCATTAGCAAATTTTTCAACATTGTTCTAAGGGTAGTGATGCATTTGGAAGGAGAGCTATTTAAAACCCCAATCCCAGTTCTTGAGGATTCCACAAACCAGAGGTGGAAATGGTTTAAGGTAACAAAATTATCACTATATTCCTATGTATAATTTCTACTGTTTCTTTCTATTGATGACAATGTTTTTGTTTTTGGTTGAATTGCCTAGGTGTATAAGATGGAACACAAATAAAGATAAAGGTTCATCTTCAAGACAAGCCATGGTTTCGTAATCAAAAAGGAGATGTTACTATTAATGTGTTTGGGTTGTGCTCACAAGATGTCTAATTCATTTATGTCTTATTAGGATAGTAAGGCTCTGTAGCCAATGAAAAGGTCTTATGTAATGCCATAACTAGGGGGAATAGGTAAAAAGTCCCTCCAGGTGAGAACATATATTATGATTATTGTGTTTCTCGATATGTAAGCTTTCAGCAACTGGAGTTTGACATCTGGCCATACGCACAATGAAAATGAAATACAAAGAATAACTATCAGTTGCCAACATATATTGAACTCAACAAACTTACACTAATATATTATAGAAATGATGCAACCTATAGGTTAACAAACTCTAAACCCCCATAATAGAAATAAGTGTCTATTGAAACTAACCAAACTTATATATTACTATAATTTCTATTCCAACAACATTTTCCCTATTCATGTTTTATGTTTGATCTTCTTTTAACTGATTTGTAATGCAAAAGCAGCATAAGCATCGAGTTACCGATTACCTCTACTGATGAGTAGCACATTTTGTAATGGAAAAGATCTTCAAATTACACGTTACCTTTCAATCGAAGCACCACGCCTTTAAACTAAAAGCCCCAAATTTGTGCCCTAGCCGTTCATTTCGTTCCACATGAAGCCTTGCAGCCTTCGCTTACCTTCCCCGATCACGTCCCTGTCAATCATGCTTTAGTGGCCTCCAATCAAACCACAACTCACAGTCGTCGACAAATTGATAAGGGTGAGAGATCTTTCGAACGAGAGGATGGCTATCACAAGAAAGGAGAGAGGGAAAAATTGCTTCTTATGCCTTGTTTATCCTTTTAGTAGCACATGCTCACATGCCTATTTTAGTAATAGGGGTATTATTGTCAATTACGCACATTAACATTTCCATTTCAATGTTTTTTTGTCAACCAAACATTGCAAAGATAAAGTTATTCATTTTCTTTACATGTCTAACCAAACATGTTAATAGCCATTCTCATTATACCTCATCCCATTCCTATTTATTTTATTTTAGTTCTGACAACCAAACGAGCATGAAAGGTTATAATATGAACCACTTTAGACCTCCATGATCATAAGGAAGAAGAGGTGCACAAGAAAGAAGGAAACCAGATGTGAGAGAGAGAGAAAGATTTGAAATTTTTAAAGTGCTACATGTGGAAGACTAGAATTACATAAATGTCATTTCACCAATTTTGTTCTTCCAACAAGAGGAGATAGGCATTGATGGTTATACCATACCCAGGACAACCTTGTCAAGAATCTATAATGTGTTTGTATAATTATCTATTACCTTTACATTCACTAAATAGACCCTTGATCACATCCCAATATTCTAAGACATTTGAAAGCTTTTTTTTTTTTTTTAGAATTATGTCTTCCTTAACATCTCTATTCACATTTTTGGAGAAGTAAACAAAAATTTTGAGAATCCATACCTTCTATGGCCAAGATATGGCAGAAATTATTGAGGCACTCTATGACATTCACATTCCTCCATGTTGGCTATTGCAAAGAGAAGTAACGCAACCAAAAAAAAAGAATTAGAAATTGAATGGGCTTTGTCTATACACTTATGTAGACTTTGCCTTTTAGTGTTGATTGCATTTGCAATGACATGCTACAATTTATCCATGCAAATGCTACAATTTATCCATGCAAAGAATTAATACATACAGAAACATTGGCTACTCTTTATTCAATCCTCCAGGGAAGCAAAATAAAATAAAATAAATAAAAAAAGGTGTCTATTCTCCATTTTAAAGAACAAAGGTTGAGTTCAAAGAATTAGAGGTTGTCACCAATTTAATAAAGTTCTCATCACACCATATTTCTTATAGTAGAAATGAATTTTTAGTTAAAAAATAAACAAAGGAAACGATATATGATCATTAAAAAAAAAAAAGAACAACCATGGTTTTCACTGTAGCTAATCAATTCCTCTAATATATTAACCTGAATTTTTTTTCAAATGATTTTTTAATAGGTTAGAATTTTGTATATAGAGATATCATTGTTCACTAAAAAATTTTGTTTTACTAATTTTAAAAATATTTTTATCATAGAAAGTTTTCTTGAAAAGTCACATTCTGTTTTACTGATTATGATTTTCTTTTCAAAGAGATCCATAGGAAACCTAATTTCAAAGAAAATTTTCTTCCATTTTTCGCGCGTCAAAACGTTTGTTCTTTCATCCCATTCTGAATCTGGTAGAAAAACTAGTTAAGCTCCCCTTTCTTTCCAGTTTTGTTCTTTGAGTTTAAAATCTTATATCCCTCTACAATCAAAATCTAAGTAATTATTTAGAAAATTTCCAATTCAAAGCAAATTATCAAGTTTATTTTTTATACAGAAATATTGTGTCATAATTTGTTTGAGGATATTTGTTGTTAATTCCATTGTCCTCGATATATGATAGGTCTTCTACCGAGAAAAGCTCAAAGATTGTAAAAATATTCATAAATAAATATAATAAAAATTGTAAAAATATTTGAGAAATTTATAAACGCCCCTACATATGGAAATAAATTTTGCTGGAAGCTGATTTTCACTTCCCATCTTGAGGTTTCGTATCTCCTTTTCTTGTCCAAATGGAAATGGATTCCCTTCCCAACGGTAACACCAGCACAGCCTCAACGGCCACCGCCATGGCTGGTGCCACAGCGACCACTGCATCCCGTCCGTCTACAAAGCTTGGCCGACTGACCGAGTCTCTGAAGCTTGAGCACCAGTTCTTGAGGGTCCCTTTTGAGAACTACAAGAAGACGATCCGAGCTAACCATCGTGTCGTCGAGAAAGAGATGTCCGCTGTTATCTCCGGTGTTGCCGATGCCGCCGCTAACGGCAACTTGTCTCGCGATGACGCCGTCAACCACTTAAGCTCCCTTGTCTCTAGGCTACAAGGGTTGAAGAGGAAGGTAACTGCTAACCCAAATCTTGATTTGAATTTTGACTAAATTATTCTAATTCGGGGAATTTAGCTTTGTGACCTTGCTAATAGTGAATTGTTTTGTTTATTTATTACTTTTGAGTACAATTGCAAAAGATTTTCTGGTTGTTATATATAATGTTAGATATTGTAGTAAAAAGTATCGACGAATTTTCACGCAACAGTTTGAACTTTGGGTTTGACGGCCTAATATGTGGTCAGATTGGGAGTTAATATGTATTTGTGGTTTAAAACTAAATAAATCAATTTAAGAACGACAAAATCTTTGATGCATCATAAATGGCACAAAATTGTTTTTAACTGCAATGTGTTTGGTAATTGGTTAAGGAATTGGTTTATTTTCTTTAGTTATATAAAGTAATTATCTTTTTCAGCATGTCTGGTCCTTCACATCTTCTCTTTAAAATCATTTTATTACATCGTTGGTGATTGGCACATTATAAAAAGGTTACATTTCCTTCCTACAAGCTTACTTATGATGATAATCATTTGGAAATTGGATTAAGTTGGAGGAAGGAAGTCGAGTGGAGAATTTACAAGCGCAAAGGTGTCGGGCACGTATTGATCACTTAGAATCTGCTGATGCAGACGATATGTCAGAGTGGAATAGCACACGTCTGAACCGGATTCTTGTTGATTACATGTTGAGAATGTCATATTATGACACAGCAGTAAAACTTGCTGAATGCAGCAATATCCAGGTAGTCTTGCTAATTTTTTATTCTTCTGTGAAGATGGGTTTCTTTTAGTCATGTATTATCTGCAGTAAAATGTGCATTCTTTGTGGAATCAATTCACAGTTAATCTTAAGGATTCTGCAAATATAGATCAAGCAATAATTGTGGTGATTATTCAGTTATGAAGGTCTCCTTATTACAATTTTTTTTTTTCCTGACCCATATATAGTTTTTTCTGATACATGATGGGGCAATTAGCCAGGTTTTGAACACGAGCTTTTGCTAACTGCCACACCCCTCACCACCAGATCACACCTAGCGCCACCTATATATTGCATTTAACTTGCTAGCTGTGCAAGAAAATTTATTTTCAATTTGCTTTAGCACGTAATGCCAATGTTTGTCTTTGGCACATAGGTTGAAGGTTTGGTTGGAAAGGGTGAGGGAGGGGAGATAGCAGTGCTATATGATTATTTCCTCACTTCACTTAGTGATGTTGTGTTTCTCTTAGCTCCACATCTAAAAGAATGCTATTCATTATTTGTTGTAAAAGAAGATCAAGCATTAACTTTTTCCATCCAAAAAGAGAAAAAAAAATTGTAGAAATCCATCCTTCTTAAATCCTTCATCCCCAGGATGATTGTCATTTAGAAGGTTCTGAAAGCTATAATGTAAATGTTAAAATCATACTTGTGAGGCTGGGCACAGTGGTTTTTTATTTTTTTTAGCTTGGTGTCAATTTAAATGTCACCTTTGATGGTTTTGATATAGTAATTTGTTTGCATATATTCGAATGTATGTGAAGTACCCATACCTTGGAGAAGCAAACTCAATGTTAATCGAGTGAACTGTTAAAACTAAACTCCAGGAAATAAGACATTCCGTTCCAATAGTTGAAAGATAAATTTCTGCTTTGTTACCTCAGCTGAGATGGGTGGACGTAATAACTTTGAAGTTTATTATAAGGAAAATACCTTTAGAATCACCATTATTGGAGTTTAATTTTTCTTACACATTGGGTAAAATATCAAAAAACAGAAGCTAAGTCTATGTTTGAGGAGCATTTTAGGCCCCTTTTTATGATGAATATAGTGGCACCCATGGATGCTAGCAATATCCTGTTCCTTCAATTCTTTCAAAGTAATATGTTGTCATTTGCATCTTGTGTAACTTTGGATCTAATGGTGGTCTTATTCATTTTTGTGTGTCAGGATCTTGTTGATATTGATATATTCCAGGAAGCAAAAGTGGTTATTGATGCTTTACAAAATAAAGATGTTGCACCTGCCTTGGCATGGTGTGCAGATAACAAATCAAGGTTGAAAAAGTCCAAGGTTTGTACTACTGTTTTAGCTTTATAACCAGAGGATAGTTAATCTGTTAATATTTTATTTATATTAATCTTCTTTTTCTTTATATATAAAAACATGTCTATTGGCATTTTTTCAAGATCTGCCTCAACTAACTGATTGAATTCGTCCAGAAGGGATGATATCCACCATATCATGCTGTTTGAAAAATATGAAAACTAGTTTAGACTTGGTTAAAATGAAAATAACTAGTTTTCTACTACTGTTTGGGCTTATATATAATGAATAAAGAGAGATGCATTTTGATGAGAGCTATTGCTGGAAGGTTTTGATCTTGGGTAGGTAGGTTCATGCCTAATGGGTATGCTATAGAATTTTTCTGAAACTAGTAAGCAGCACCTTTTAGTTTTGTCTTTTACTCCCGCATTGGAATGGTGTATAGGAGGTGAGGTTCTTTCTTGGAAGGGATGATGTTATATTTTATGTAAGTTGGTATTGTGAGTTTGTAGGTGGCTATATTGGGGCCTAAGGCATGGCTATAATTTTAGTGCAGATGTTTTCTATTATGGAGCTGTTGATGCCTTGATGGCAATAAAGCTCTTCGTAGGGAGTTGTGAGGACTAAAAAGTAGAGATTATGAGATTTCATTTTGAAGACTACAGCAATAGAGTTGTTAGTTGTTGGTTGCTTTATTGTGCAATACTATTGGTGGTAAACAATTTGGAGAACATTGAGATGACACCTCAAGAGAAGTAAGTTGAAAGTTTTGGTAGACGTGTCCTTGTGTGTCATGATATTGCGAAGAAGAGCAGCTAGGAGAATGATGAAGGGGCTGCACATGGGAATCAGGTTGAAACAATTCTGGGAGCTGTTTGTCTACCAAGGACATCATTAGAGAAAGTCTTACCTGCTGAAGTTCTTCAATTGCATTTGTGCAACTGTGTTAGTCGTAGTGCTTTGTGTATGTGTTTAGGTTTGAATAGGTTTTGCTTCAATTTTAATTTGATTTTGTTTGTAGCAAGCTGAAGTTTGAATAATTTTCAACTTGAGGGGGAGTGATAGAATTGTGTGAGTATGTGATGGCTGGGTAGTGTGTTGATTAGATCATTTGTGGGTTGGCCTTGTACTAGTTAGTTGAGCTACCCTTGTACATAACCTATTTAAATAGCCACACAAGGTGCTTGACTAACTAAGTTATTAGTTCGATTTTGAGTATTTTCTTTCTCTGTAGAGGTAGTATTTCCCATGAAGCTGTGATGTGATAATTAGGCAGCCATGCCATGCATATATTGTCTAATCCAGTGTTTCATCAAAAGAGGAAATATAATAAAGTTTGTTAGTATTTTGTTATGGAGAAAGTTGAACATAATATGATTAAAACTTTCTATGTTCATACAAGAGATCAAGTAGCAGATTTATTTACCAAGGCACTTAATGGGATGAGAATTGTATTGTAACAGTTTAGCCATGAGTAGTATCTATGCTCCAGCTTCGAAAAGAGTGTTAGGATAGTGTGATGGCTAGGGTAAAGGAAATGTGTCAACATCTAGTGGGCTGGGCATAAGCCAGTTCATAGGCCTATTTTATGATTATAAATGGAGATATAGAGAATCGACTTTCATAAGTCAATGATCTTATACTGACTTGCCCCACTCTCTTTTTTCCTCTTCTTCACTTACGACACTTTTGATTGCTACAAACTCTTCATTCATTGCATTTCTCTACTCCCTATAGGTAGCTGCTTCTTTAAAACTTGTTGGATCTGCAACAAATATGGCAAATTTACTAGTTTTTCCATTTATGATCTGGAATTTCTTGGTTAATTTCCATTGAATGATTCTACTGAATCAGGAGCCATTAATTTTGGACTGTTGTTAAAACTTAAAACTATTGGAAGAGATCTCTTGTGTAATTGTTGGAGATTTGTTTCTTTGTGGAATTTCAATTTTCCAAAGGAATTGACATGATAGAATTTCATGTATATTTTAGTTCTATTGCATCATGCTAGGTTAGGGCTCTTTGATCTCGCTTCCTTTTATATTATTTAACTAGGTGAAGTATCCATGTCTTGCATTGAGTCTCCTACAAGAATTTAGAGAGATTTTGACTTTATGGTTTTCCTCTGTAAAACAAAAACAGCTTGGTGTTCTCTCCCATTTATCACTTCTGCTGATACCTTTTGTAAATTACTGCACATATCACATTCCATGGTGCTCATTAATAACATTGCAGAATTGAGGTATCGTAGCATGTTTGCTATTCTTAATGCAGAGTCATTTTATTGACAACAGAGCAAATTGGAGTTTCAGCTGAGACTTCAAGAATTTATAGAGTTGGTACGAGCTGAGAACAATTTACGAGCCATCACATATGCTAGAAAACATCTTGCACCATGGGGTGCCACCCACATGAAAGAATTGCAGCGAGCAATGGCAACATTAGCTTTTAAAAGAGATACTGAATGTGCTACATACAAGGTGAGCCTTACCTTTCTTGAGTCTGAGCATATTTTGCATTAGCAATGTTAATAGTTCTTCTGATGTTGGGAAAATTTAACAATATTTGGTCTGCTAGTTTATATGTTTAAATCTGGCCTTGGTTGTGAACTTTCATAATTTAATTAATGGGCAGTTTGTCACGTATTTACATATTTTTTATTTTTTTTTTTTTGTCAAAAAGAAAGGAGAAAGGTAAGATGAACAGTGAGTTTGAAATATACAAGTGGATAGATGACAATGGACTATGTTTCTAATGTTTTAATAATTACATCTGATAAACCATGCATTTCATTCTATATATTGTTTTTCCCTCATGTAAGGTGAAGAGGACATCCTGAATGAAGTAATATATTCAATTAAAGTTCTGTTAAGTGCATCATATATGGTTTTTTCTTTTTTCATGTTACTTTGAAAGGAGATAAGGTTAAACTATCAATATTCGTGCCAGTGGTGAAAAGTTAATCACCTATTACAACCATATTACATTATTATATCTCAATCCACATCTCTTACCTATGGTAAACAAATCATTTCCTTAGTTGATATGTTTGGAAACAAACTAATTTTGTCACTTAACCATGTCCATTTTCTTTTTATTACAGAGCACAAGGGATCTTATATTTCTGTTCAAAATACTTTAAATCATAGTATGTTAATTTCTCTATTTGTATGATTGAGATATATCTTATTACTTATTAGAAAACGACTTGGCATGTTGTGTAGCCACTGAATTGACAATATTCTGAATTACCAACATGATAATGATCAAACCTTGGTCAATCTGCTGCATTTTCACTTTGCTTAACTTTCTGCTTGATATTGTATTAGTCCATATTTTTGGAGCCTGTCAATTTTTAGCACTTGAGTTCTTCCTTATAATTTCCAGGTCTTATTTGAGGCAAGGCAATGGGATTATCTAGTGGACCAATTTAAACAAGAGTTCTTCAAGTTATATGGCATGACTTTAGAGCCTCTAGTCAATATCTATCTGCAAGCTGGCCTTTCTGCTCTCAAGACTCCGTATCCATATACAACTTGCAGCATGCATTTAATTGTTTGCCTTCATCTCGAACCTTAAATTCGGAAAGGGGGAAGAGGGAGTTGCCTCTATCTGCCAGCCGTAGGCTTTGAAATGCAATAATAACTTTTCAAGCTAAATGCTCTTATGTTCTCTTGTACGTGAAAACCATTATCATGGGGATGTGTGCAAATATCAAAGCAAAGAGTAGAAGATCCAACTATTTGAGGTCCCCCCAATCTGCGTGTGAGATTCACTGGAAAATATACAGATTATCACTTAAACTGAACCCCTATGATTGGAATGAATTACTGATTGTTGGTTTTTATCCCAAAAAAATACATATTGGTGTTGATAATCTCTTGGCCTTTCAGGTAGCAGTTCGTGATAACCACATTCTATTTTGTGATTTGTTATTGTATCTTCTATTCTGGTGTGAGAATTATGTTGGGGAAAGTACATTTGACAAATGAAGTACACTTAATTCGTTATACAAGTATTTAAGTTGTGACGGATCTAATCTTACCCTTGCCTTAATTTACCCAAAGTATGGCTCTTGCATGCTTGATGCTTCTTGTTTGTTACTATTGCCTTTGAAGATTTCGAGGTTCATACTGACAATACTGAAGCCTAATTTGTGTGCATGATTTACAACTGTCTATTTAGATGTTACTGTTGCCTTGACTTGTTTAAGATACTGCTATGAGGATGATTGCACAAAAGAGGACCCTCTATCACAGGCGGCTTTCCGGACACTAGCGTTGCCTTTACCTTATTCCAAGCAGCACCACTCAAAGCTTGTTTGCTACATAACTAAGGAGCTAATGGACACAGAGAACCCACCACAAGTCTTGCCAAACGGATATGTCTATAGCACTAAGGTCCGTTTTTTCCTGGGTTATTTATTATTTTGCATTAACTTTGTCTGTCTGTAACACTAGTTCTTTTTGCTGCTTTGCAGGCTCTTGAAGAGATGGCGAAGAAGAACAATGGTAAGATCACCTGCCCAAGAACAGGTTTAGTGTGCAGCTACACAGAACTTGTCAAAGCGTATATCTCATGAATCTACACCTTTAAGCCTGACTAATGATTGAAATTGTGAATCCTGCCTTGTGCCTCTAAGCTACTGGAGGTTTCTGATGTTAATTGTCTGGAAATTCCTGTTTCGGACCTCACGTCGTTAATTTGTCTGTACACTGGCTTCTGTTCTGGTGCTACTAAAACATGTATATATGTAAGGTGGAGTATTTCAAGTATCTAGTCTCAATGGAATATTCCTTTGGATTGTGCGTAGATAATTCTAGTTCTGCATTCTTTTGTGATTGTAGCCTTCTAGTTAAATAAGTTTGCTAATAATCTCCCAAATGATGTATATTTGGAAAATGTCTACCCTCAGCTAGTTTATCCAGATGACGAATTTGGTAAACTAGCTTGCTAGTCATAGTTAAATTATTGGGATTTTTTTCCTGCAATTCTCTATATATTTGTTATAAGATTTTATTAATTAAAGATAATAAGTAAATGAAGTATTTATGGTGATTTTTGAGCTATTTATATTACCAAAAATTGCAAAATATCACAGTATATGAAGTATTACAACTTAATTCTACACATTTTGGAACGTGAAATACGTCATTTCAAATCACTACATAATGTAAGAAAAAATATTAAAAAGGTACTCGTAACATAAATTTTCTAGTCCCCTTGGTATTCAAAATACCATTAAAGGAATTCGAAACTATATGTTCCAATTTCTTTTAAATGAGATTTAGTCCCAAAGAATTTTTTTTTATTATATTACAACAAAGTAAAAAATCAATGGCACTAAAAAATTGGGGGAGCTAAATATGACTAAATTGTAAATAAAAATATAATTTTAAGTGTAATAATATATATATATATATATATATAGACATATTTACTACTAATGAAAAGTTATAGTTAGCTCATTAATTAGACAAATAAATACATATGCATGGTAATATAGATAGATATTTTAAAAACATAATTCAGTTTAAAATGATATTGTCAAATTGCATACAGTAGCAGAGCTAAGACATTGAATCAATAGGGAGGCAAAAAATTTCTTTCCAAATTTTTTTATATTTTATTTTAAAAAATTATATTTTAATATTATATCTTTTAAATAAAATTATTTTCTTTAAACTTTAAATTAAACTAAATGAATTTAATTTACTAACAATATCTTAAATTTCTCCTTAAATTTAAATATAAGTTTAAATTTGAATTAGTATTGTATTATATATTACTCTACATATTAATATTAACTTTGCTACCTATGTACATGTGAAGACATTTGTATATACTCACTACACATGTAATGCATAACAAATATATATAAAAATAATAAATAATCACTTGAGAATACCATAATAATTTAATAAACAACTCAAAATAGTATTTTGAAGAAAATAAAAAAGGTTATAAGATAAAGCATTAAAATTTATAACTTCCAACTTGTAAAAAAACAAAAAAACAAAATTATAGAACATTATAAATATTATTTTATCTACCGACATTTCAAAAAAAAAAATTCATCATTTTTAGGATTTCAAGGTTCAGCTAAAAATAACATATCCACATATAAACTCTGATTTATAATTCAGTATATTTGCATTCCAAACTCAGTAAAATAATTAATCAAACTCTAATCAAATATTTATGCTTTTCCATGTATTTACATTCATCTCATTTTTCTTAAATTATTTTGATTATTTCAAATTATTAATATTTTGTATTCATCAGGTTGCAAAAGAAAAAGTTTCTCAATTCAAGTTAATGGATTTTTTTTTCATACTTGAAGATCAAATAAAAGGACGATGGCTAAAGAAATAGAGAGAGCCAGTGTAAAGAGAACATACACGGTTATTTATAAAATATAAAACAATTTGGAAAATTTTTTTGTACCCCCACTAATTCAAGGTTCTGACTCCGCTACTATTTGCCGCTTCAAACTTAATTATGTTTCTAAAAATCTATTAGTGTTACCATGCATATATATTTATTTGTCTAATTAATGAGCTTGACAATAATTTTTCACTTGCAATAAATCTGCCTATATATATATACACACACACACATTCATATATTACATATTTTTTTTATAATTTTCTATTTATTGCTTAATATTTGCTGCTTATATAATCAATAAAATAAATATAATTTATTACACTTAATACTATAATTTCTATTTAAAATGTAATTATATTTTTCTTGCCTAATTTTTAATTTCAATAAATTCTTATTTTATTTTAGCATAATAAAAAAATGCTTTGGAGATGAATCCCATTTAAAAGAAATGGGAACATATAGTTCCGACTCCCTCTTATGGGCATACCAAGAGGGACATGGAAATTTATGTTCCAAGGCCCTTTTTACTCTTTTTTTTTTTTTAAATAGTAAAGTGATTCAGAATGATATGTTCCAAGTCTCAAAATGTATAGGATTGAGATATAATTTTTATGTATTGTGACATTTTGCAAAAGAAAAATAATAATATAAATAGCTCAAATAGCCTAATTTATAGGCATAATATCAGTTTTAGTCATTAACACTTTGAATTGGGTAAAACTTTATGCCAACCAAACCATCAGCTTCATTTAGCACTCTTAAGGCAAAATCGGAATGACTTAAACATAGGGTGTTTATCAACTTCATTGGCTCAATCAATAGCCTCTCTTAAACACAAAAGAAGAGGTGGACTTGAAATTTTTTATGGTTTCTGAATCCTTGAAGTCAACCCAAGACTTTAGCTCATTCTCGCTCGAGACAACGGATTCTATTAATGAGTATCAGTTAGTGTCTTCCACTGTTTCATTGCCAAACAAACCCAGGGACTTCCATCAGTCATTCGATGCTACGAAGACCAAGAGAATGAAGATGAAGTTTCAATCATATAGATGGGCTCTTAGTCGATTAATTCTCTTAGTGGCAGAGGCTAAAGATGACAGTAATTGGATTTTAGATCGGGTTAGGCAAGTCAGTTGGGTTAGAAGTCCAAAGTTAAGTGGAGGTGAGAATTCAACTAGGTCCAATAACTCCTCTACTCAATAAGCTGACCTAATCAAATATAGTAGTCAAATCTAAAGCCCAGAATCATGAAACGATCAAAATGATTAGGTGGAAAAGAGGCCCAAAGCAATTTTAATATACCCACTTATTGGGCGATATTTAAGGAAGCCCAGTAATAGCAGTTTTGTTCATTTAATTTACTTACCTAATCTTCCCAAGCCTAATGCTCATCTAAAAGTGATATCAAATCAGTAAGACACGCATGCATTTTCTTTATGCGTCAATTTTGAAGTGTTGGAGCAGCTCCTACCTGTGACAAAATTGGTGAACAGTGAGAGACTGAAGCTGAGCCAATATTTAGCTGAAAGATGTGGATGAGGACTCGAGGCCATGCAAAGGGTTAACACGGGAAGGTGTGTGCCATGGGCTTTGTCTCAGCATGTTTTTTTTTTTTTTTTGTCATGTAAAAGAAGGGAAGACTAATGAAAAAGCTACTATTGATGGGAGAGTATCTCTTGATATTACTATTCTTCCTATGGTTCTAAAGGGTCTCGATGGGTATTTAATTATGGGGGGCGTTAAAGATGAAGATTGTTTCATGTCTGTCAAAATATTCTTAATGAGGAGCTCTAAAATACTCATAAATTAGGGGAAATATATGACAATTTCAAGATCGTTGCATGAGGCTAACACTTTGGTTTTTCCCAAGAAGGCTTCTATGACATAAATTAATACGAACTTAGGAGTTTAAGGGCAAGTAGAAAAGGCAATAGCTGAGGCACTAAAGCTTTATTGTGGCAGTAAAGATGGACCTTTTAAATTATTTCATCCTTCTAACGATTGTAGTATAAACTCATTCTTGTCATTCATATTTTAGATTTTTCACATTTCATCTCTTACAATGGCAGCAACAGAAGATAAAGAAGAGGATGAAGTTGAAAGGGGAAGGAAGGTAAATCTACAGCTTTTGGCAAAAGGGTCCTCTGTTGAAACTTTAGGAAAATATGTTAATGTGAAGTTAATGATTGACTTCTGTGTAGTAGACTTTGAAAGGCGAGGCCAAGATTAGGTTATAGCTTACTGTGGAGCATACAGGAATGGTTCTTTTTGCATCGTTCCAAATGGAAAAGATTTCACCGGGATTACTTATAGTTGGAAGTTCTTAAAGAGGAAATAAGACAAAATTATTGTAATCCATATTTTAGTGGAAGCCAAAAATAAAGACACTCCTATGATGTTTGTTGAAAGGATAATTGTGAAGAGTGATAGTGGTAATGATAAGGGATAAGTTGATCCAGCTGTACCATGGCATGGACTTAACAAAGAGGAAGTTAGGTGGATAATATATGTTGAGAAAATCAAGCAACACCAGCATGAGGTGTTTTAGGGAGATATTAAAATTAATCTTTTAAAGAACTAAGAATAATATCCTTTTGGAAGGAAGTAACTGATCTCAACTTCTAATTCTCACCTTGAGGGCAAGGAGACACTTTGAGGGCCCAGTAATAATGGGGCTGGTACCTACTACAAGTTAAAAGAGTGATAAGGTGTCATATTGCCTAACTAACTATCCAGCATGATTTTCATAGGTCAGGAAAGGAAATAAAGAGAGAGATAGAGGGTAAGGGTTAGCATGATATATAAGCTAGTAGGGTGAAGTGGAATGTATGAGAAAATTAGCTAAATAATATAAGAGAGCTCTAACCTCTCGAAAGTTAGAAGAGTTTGCTTGGTTTTCTTTTCAGGTTAACACTGTATTTCCACATATCTGTTACTTTTTATAATTGATTGGCTCCATAAATAAGAGAATATAGCTTGGGTTCCATCAGTAACTGTATATATATATATATATATATATATATATATATTCTAGTAAATAAAGTTTAAATTTCATTAATGCTAAAAAATGAAATTTAAATGAAAAGCAAAAAAAGTCTAATATAAGTTCAATACTTTTTATATATACACCTTTTATCTATATATACAATTTCTTAACTAACATTCAATTAACTATTAACTAATCTTCAACTATGATACATATCACTCAACATTCCCCCTCAAGTTAGGTTTAAATATATTGATAGTGCCAACTTGGCCAATAGGTGATGGTGTTGCTATCTTCCAAGTCCATTTGTAAGTGTATCAACTAATTTCTCTTTGGTCCCAACATGTTACAATCTAATCATTCCCTAAATTAACTTTTCTCTTACAAAATAGTAGTCTATCTTTATATGCTTAGTTCTTTTGTAAAAAACTGGACTACTTGCTATCTGAAAGCCATCTTGCTATCACACTTCAAGCTTATTGGTTCCTACTTTTTAATTCTTAAATCCTCAAGTAATCCAAGTAACCAGGTTAATTCTATACTAACATTACTAATACCACTGCACAATATTCTACCATAATGACTTTGGAACTATATTTTGCTTCTTTGATTTTCATGATCAGTGAATTACCAAGTTTCATTAGAAATTCGCTTACTAACTTTCTAGATGAAGGACAAGTAACCCAATCAGGATCATAATAACATTGCAACTTTAGTTTATTTCCCTTCAACATAAGTATGGTTATACTAGAATCCCACTTCAAGTACTTTACTACCTTTAATGCAACACTCGTGGGGGACTTCTTTGGCACACTCATGATTTAATGTCCTTATAAGCTTTTAAAACTTTGCTAACTCTTTTATCAATTTGTCATTCTGCAATTTATATTTTATCATTGTCAGCTTTAAATTTTGATCAATAAGAACTTCCTTAACTTCAATCCACTTATGCTCATATCTTTAGTTAAATGTAATGCATATTTTCTTTGATTCATCACTATCCCATCATTTGATCTAACAATCTCAACACCAAGAAAATATTTTAATTCTTCCAAGTTTTTTATTCTAAATTAATTGTGTAAAAACTCTTTTGTTTCATCTATTACTTCTTTGTAATTTCCTATTATTAACATGTCATCCTCATGTACTACTATAATTTTGAATTGATTAACCTATTTCTTAGTGAATAAATAGTAATCATACTTACTCTATAGAAAATTATTGAAAGTAAAGTTGTAGTAAGTTTAGAATTACACCATCTAGATGCCTACTTCAAAGCATATAAGGAATTGTGTAGCCTACATACCTTATCCTCTCCCTAGCTCCCTGATACATGTGGAAGCACCATGTAAAATTCTTCATAAAAGTGTCCTTGGAGAAAAGCATTGTATATATCCATTTGAGAAAGAGGTTGATTTCTAATTGCTGCAACAACAAGAATTATTCTTACTATAACCATCTTAACTACGACGGAAAAGTTATCATGATAATCAATCCCTTCTTTTTAGTTATATCCCTTAGTTACTAAATAGGCCTAATAATGTTCAATGCTACCATCTGCCTTTATTTTTATTTGTATGCCTATTTATAGCCAATGTGAATTTTACCATGAAGAGTGGTATAATATCCCATATTTGATTTGCTTCAAAAGCTTGTATCTCAAATGTTAGGGCATTAATCCATACTTGATCTTCTTAACTTCTTAAATGATTAGGGTTCAAAACTATGAGTGATTAAAAAAAATGAAACATTGGTAGGTGGAAAATAATTTAGAATAAGCCATATAATCGAAAATAAAATATAAGCTAGATTAAAATGTACATGTTTAGCCTTCAGTGGATTTTCTTAGGGATGTGATAGGACATATATATAATCTTTGGTCTAATACTATGGCTTTATGGATCTAGCGGTTTGTCTTATTGGGCCAAATGAACTACTTCGTGGAT
The DNA here is from genome assembly GCA_037074485.1 of Delonix regia. NCBI lineage: Eukaryota > Viridiplantae > Streptophyta > Magnoliopsida > Fabales > Fabaceae > Delonix > Delonix regia. The sequence continues at coordinate 12,781,323 of CM073449.1, forward strand.
TTGAAGGAGGAATCTCAAATGTTAGGATCAAAATTGGATCATTTTAAGATTGATGGATTGTGTCGTGGTATTGAAAAATTTGTGTCATATAGAAATCTGTCATAGTTGTTAATTGGTTTTCATGGTTCTTTGGTTAAGTAGAATGGAATAACATCCTCATGAAAGATGACATCTCTAAACATGAATAATGATTTATCAATAAGATTGTAAAGGATATATCCTTTATGGGTTAGTGAATAGCCTAGAAAACACATGTTGCAGTCTTGTATATGAAAGTTGTTTCTATAGTTGAGTTTGGTAGCATATGCAAGACAACCAAAGACTTTCAAATATGAAAGACCAAGTAGTCTGTTGCATATCATTTGGTAAAGAAACTTATTAAACATGTTTAAGGCAAGTAATGAGATATACTTTAGTTCTTATATACTCCCCTTAGAATTAGATTGGCAATTGAGATTGAATAAGAAATGCTCCGACTACTACAAGTAGGTGTCTATGTTTTCTTTCGATAACTCTATTTTGTTAAGGATGTTACACACAAGAAATTTCATGCAAAATGCTAAGAGAGGTGAGAATGTGATTGATATGTTGATTGAAGAATTCAAGGTCATTGTGACTTTAGCATCAAACTAGTTGTGGATATATGTTGGAAAAGTTTAGACATGGCTTGGAACTTTACTTTTATGGTGCAAAAGAGATATCAAAGTGGCTCTAGAAAAATCATCTACTATGGTAAGAAAGAAATGGTGTACTTAATGCATTGGATGATGATAGGGTCCCTACACATTCATACGGAGTAACTGAAAACAACAATTTGAGGTTGTAGTACTGTGGGGAAAGGGAAGTCATGTTTGTTTTGCCTATGGACAAATAGGAATGTGATTACATTGATGAGAAGAAGAAATATGATTCTGTATTGATTCCATATATAAGCTACATGTCCAAGGCATTAATGTTATAAGGAAAATGAATTTGATTTTGGGATACAAGTGAATGTAAGATTGTTACATTGGAATCTAAAGTACATGAAGGTTCTTTAATAGAGGTTGTGACATTGTTTATGTCATTAGGTTGAAAATAATAGAGACTATTGTTAAGCATACAAATCCCCTTGACCATTTCACCTTATAGGTCCTGAAATAAGTAGAAATTAAGGTAAAGGTTACAAAACAAGTATGGTCTTTAGTGATATTAGCTATAGAAACAAGCTTGAATTGAAATTCTAGTAAATCAAAATATCTTTTAACATGATATGCTTTAGTAATCAAATTTCTCCTGTATATGTGATTTGTGTTGAATAAACAGTTGGCAATATGACAAATTGTTCTTTGAATTAAAAGAACTTATTTGTGTGAACCTATTTGTAATATAAGACATGTGGGTTGTGGCTCCTGTATCTAAGATCTACCATTCTTGATGATTACCTAATGTTGCAAGAAATACCTATTCTTACAACTTTAGGTGATTCCTTCTTTTAACAGCCATAAAATCAGGGCATATTGATCTGCAGAAAATGTTAGTCTACCTAAGTGCTTTAAATAGTTTAATTACTAGCTTGATGAGCATAATTTTCTTGTTGCTTACTTTTTTTGGACTTGAAATCTAGAGGAAATCCAAGTAATTTATAACCATCCTCCTTGTTATGCCCTTTAACATGAACTATGGCTACACTTTTCATTGAATTTTGGCTTTTGGCTTTTGGCCTTTCACATTTCTTGACAGTAATGTTATGTTTTCAAAGATGTTGAAAGACAGTGGATTGAAAGAGATTGCCTTTTGTGCTTTATCTTGCAAATAATAGAATAACTTCATTTACAATTAGCAATGGGTTTATCAATAATATGTGATTGCGAACTTCCTTAAAAGCTTTATTAAGTCCTATAAAAATTTGGAACAATCTTTGTTGTTAGGGGTGATCAAGACCCAGCCGAACCCGACCCGGCTCAGTCATTTCGAGTTGGGTTGGACCAGGTTAAGATCATTGAACCACGGGGACTGAGTCCATCATGAAAAGACCCAGTCCCATGGCCCAGCCCGGCCCAGCCATATATTTTTTTTAATTTTTATATATTTTTTTAAAAACTTTTATATGTTTATATATATATTTGGTATTTTAAAAAAGAAAAAAAAAAAAAAAAAGAAATAGCCACTTTTTTGTTTATGTTAAATATAGATTTATTTTATTAATATAGGATATCTTATTTACTACAAACAAATCATAATTTTTATATTTTAAAATTTAATTAACAAAATATAAAACATAAAAATAAAACCCAGTGATCCAACCCAACTTGGCCTGACCTGGTCATGTCTTTGGTCCACTAGGCCAAGTCTCAGGATTGGGCCACATTTTATGGCTCGGTCATAACCTTGGTCCAGGCCACGAATTGGTGTCCAACCCGACCTGGCCGAGGATTTGTACACCCCTATTGTTGAACAAGATCAACATAGGCCTTCAAAGTTGGACACTCGTACAAAGGTAATATGATTGGTACAAAACATTCATCTTATGATTCCTTCAAGTTAGTGAAGTACGACAAAACTTATAAACTACATTGAACCAGAAATTTGATTTCTTCGTGCAAAGTGAAAATATTAAAACAATTCACCTTATCAAATCTTTCCCTAAGATCTTCCAATACCAAGTATACATTGGAAGAGTAGACAATTCCATTAAATAGATATGTAGATACAAAATTCAAAATCCATGAAAGGATGATTGCATTGTATCTCTCCTAATAAGCATGATGTATCAAATCTTGTTCTTCGTTTAACCAACAACCATTGATAAACTTGATCATAGTCTTAGACATAAGCATAATTCTCATTGATGGACTCCAGATAACCAGATAACATTTTTCAACTCTAAACGATTGCTGAGAGGCTAAAATTACATATGTAATGTTAAATGGATGTAGTAACAAAGGGTGAGTGAAAACAGTAATGGACATTGAAGAAGCTCCAGTATATAAATCCATGATAACAATGAAAAGGAATGAGCAAACGATGAAGATAAAAAATCAAACAATGAAAAAAACCCAATGAAGAATGATAAGCAAAATAGTACAAACTACTTGTGGTCTTTGATACCATGTCAAAAATGAAATCTGAACAAAGAGGCAAAACAAAATTTGATAAAAGTTCAATAGTTTTTTTGTGTACTTGTTTACATCTACACGCTTTTATATATACATACAATCTCAACTAATATAACAGTTTTAACTAACATTCAATTAACTACTAACTAATCTTCAACTGTGATTTAACAATTCGGATAAAACTTTTATATCATATCTTATGTATTTGTTGTACTATTCCCCAATTAAGAACTAATATGTTAGTTTTTTTTCACACCTTATTATCCCATTGAGTATTCTTTTAACTTTGTTAACTAAAGTTGAAAAATTATTAAAAAAAATTCATCTACATCACTCCTCCTTCAAATCACAAGACCCATTTGCATTGGACCTCTACAAAAACCCCATTATCATCTTGCCTCGTCTAGAAACCCATCTTCATTTTGCCTCCACCAAGCAAAAGAGAGAGGCACGCTACATCTTGCCTTTACAAAAACCCTATCTAGTAGAGGTTAAATTTTCCCTTTGTAGCTTAAATACTTCTATGTAAATGAATAGATATTATGACTTTTCTCCCTCATTTTCATTCTCTAGTTGCTACATAATCTGCTTCTCGCATAAACAAAATTACCTTGCTCTTTTCCATTCCAACAAATCCTCTTTTTCATCGAGACTTGGACTTTATTTTAGTTATTTTGCGCAGAGTTCTGATTGCTACATTCTTTTTCTTTTCCAAGGGAGTAAAGAACTTGAAATACATTGTAAATCTGAAAGCCTTCCTAAAGCAAAGAAAGACGAAAGTCTTAATAACTTGGAGGAGGAGTGACGTAATTGAATTTTTTTAAATAATTTTTTAAACGGTTGTTTGGATACTTAAGAATAAACTAAGTGGGATGATCTCAGGTTTCCAAAAAACTTACATGTTTTTTTATTTTAATTGGGGTACAGTATAAAAAGATATAAAGTAGCGTGTATATATATAAAAAAGGAAAAAATAATTATTTAGTCTATAGGCTTTGCAGCGACTTTTAATTTTGTCCTTACACTTTAATTTTTTTTTTCAAACCACAACATATACTTCACAAACATTTGATAATTAGTCCATAACCTTTATTGCCATCTTAGCACTATCCAAATATTGATTATGTGGCTAATAGATCTAATGTGGCAAGCATACATGGAAGCTACTTTGCCACATAAGCACCACATAAGCATAAAAAATTTGAAAATGGAAAAACCTCATACAAAATCCTGTGATAAAAACTCGTGTAAAGCTACGTTGCATTACGTTCTCTCCGTCATCTACCACATATTCTCTTCTTTGTTTTGAGTAATATTATTAAGGTGGAGCTTCTCCTAGCATGGGAGAGGGAGGCAATGCTTTTAAACAAATGAATAGTTCTTGTTTTTGTTTTTAGCATGACAATCTTAGCCTTAACCTAGTCACCTAACCTTTCTCAAATTCTCATAATGACAATAAATTTATAAGAGTCCTTATCACAAATTTATGAATCTACTTTTCCTTCTATACCCATTTCATATAAGTTTCGAATATTTCTACCATAATAATATTATCTCCCACCAATCAGGAAACTCCACATTCATTTTTCTTACGTATGTATAGACCATGTGGACAAATTCAATATGGAATAATGAATCATGTCCAATCTCAATAGAAAATATTTCTAACCAAAAAAATAATTTTGTTTAATCAAACTTAAAAGAATATCGCAATTAATATAGAAACAATTATAAATAAAGTCAATTTATGAGGAAAAAAATTAAATCAATCAACTTAATAATTAACAACACATTTCCAATAAGAATTACGTTTAAAATACTTTACATATTTATTTATATAATTAATTTAATGTATTTTTCTTTCTTTAAATGTTTTCTCCTCCCTCCCCACAATTTCAATTTGTTGCGTGCCCAGACATTACCTTCGCACACCTCCATCCATGGGTCGCCTTTGCAATTCAGCCATTGGAATGTGGCAAGAGCTTCTACACTTCCTTAGGTTTTAACTATAATTGTCAAACTTGCGAGTTTATTATCTAAATTTACGATTTTATATAAAAATAATAAGTCAACTCATTATAAATTTAGACTTAATAAAAATTCAAGTAAACTCGCAAGTTGACTTATTGAAGTCTATTGAGTTTACAATTTTAATATGTCCATTAACTTGTAAAATTAGTGACATAATAATTTAAACTCAAGATTAAATAAGAAATAGACAACTTCTTTTCCATTAAATTTTTATAATTTATTTTATTACAAGTTTGAATATGTATAAAAAATAATAAAATTACATTTAATATGTATTTATTAAATAAAATAAAATAAATATTATTTAATTAGTTATATTGAATAATTATTTATGTATGACTATTTTAAAATATTCATGTTAAGTATTAAAAATTATGAAATATGAATAGTTTTTATTTGATTAAGTATAATTTAAATAATTTTTTAATGAATATAATATTTAAATTATAAAATGACATATTTTGATAACTATTTATTAATTGAGACAAACTCTTATAAATTTACGTTACAAGTCTACGTTACAAGTTTAGTTTAACGACCTTGTTTCAATACTACCTTCTGGTTATTTTTCTTCATCTCTTCCTTCACCCAGCTACCATGGTTGTTCTCGAAACTTCCTTCATGGTCCTATGTCAGAAGTGAATGAGCGAGGGTTGCCTCTCTGGTGAACAATATTAGCTCTCTCCCAGTCTGAACAATGTGCAGCACACAAGGGTAATTCCTCGTCAAATATCTCCTTCAGATCTAAGTGATAGTGGCTCCTTCGGATCTACAAAGAAGGTGGGTTAAGTTTATGCTTACGTGGCATTTTCAATATTTTTTATGCTTATTTGGCGCTTGTGTGGCAAATTAGCTTCCACATTTACTTGCCATGTCAGATTCATCAACCACGTAATCACCATTTAGACGGTGTTAAGATGGCAATGAACGATAGGAATCAATATTCAAACATTTTTAATGTATAGGAAATTATTTAAAAAAATTAAAGTGTAAAAACCAAATTAATAACTACAGTAAAGTGTGGAAGCCAAATGATTAATTTTTTCTATTGAAAAAAGAAAAAGTTTTGTCCCATTCTTTATACCTCACGTCAGTTCAATTTAAGGTTCAAGTTAAATTAGTATTTATTTCTTTATATCAATAATTATCTTGAAATACTTCTCTGCCATTATTTATTATTAAAATTTAGGTAATTAATATTATGTAATTAAAGTTTTTATATAATTTTTAATGAAAATACCCCATGTTGTAATTTAATATGCTACTTGTTTCTATTTCAGTAAATATCACCGACTTTTATAATATACAAATGATATGATAATATAATATTTATCAATAAGAAATATTATAAAATTTAACACCCCAAAGATAAAGAAGAAAGAGAAGAGACAAATCTAAAATGACAGGAATCTCACACTCAAAGTATGCTGATATTAATTAAAAAAAAGCCTTTTAAAAAAATTTTGAATTTAATTCATTTTGACAAAATTATGAATTCTATCATAAGTACTTGATTAAGTTACTTCAATAATTCAAAAGTTTATTCTATAATAATCTAAAACCAAAATATAAAAAATATGAAAAATTAATTATTTAATTTTTATACTTTACATGAATTTATAAATTTTTTCTTAAACTTTATTTTATTTTAAATCAATTTTCATAATTTAAAAAGTTTTTTATTCAGCCATTGTTGTCAGTTAATCATTTGTTACCGTTTATAAAATGCAGATGTAACATGCTTAAAATAGGTTTTATTGAAATTAAATCTTAAATTCATATATATTATGTTTAATATGATATTAAAAAAACAGTAAAAGTGAAAATGAAAATTAGTCAAATTACTATATGGTTCCTATCTAAAGAAATAAAATATTAATCATTATTTTCAATTTTATTTCAAATAATATTTATTATGCTAAAATTTTTGGATGCCTCTCCGTCTTCTTTCACATGCTTCACTGCTCCAGATCTGATAATCTCCAGAGTTTACGTCGTTATCAGATCTCAAATCCAAATCTAGTCATCTTCTCCGTTCACAATTCTTCATTCATCTTCTTCTCCGTTTGGATTTCTTCGTCCATTTTCTCCATTTAGATTTTTTTATTGGGGAGAAATTAAGATTATTTAGATTTAAAATATTAAAATAAAAAATTATAAAAATGAAGGGAAAAAATCTTAGTAAAAAAATAAAATTTTTATTAAATTTGTCTTTTAAATTTTATACAATAATAAAAGAACTATTTTTATTTATAAAAATTAAAAAAATTACAACTAATAATTATTTAATGTAACTTTTAATTACAATATATTTTATACTTATTTATTATATTTTTTAATCAATATTTATTTTATTAAATAAAATAATTTTATATAATACACTTAAATTAATAAACCTTATTTGAATTAAATTACAATGCTTAAATTATAACTTACTTAAATCAAAATCAACTTTATTTCCAGCTTTCATCGTCTCCTCCTCTGGTCATCTTCTTTGTTTAGATTTGGTCTCTGTCGCATGACCCACGCTTGTCTCCTTCTCTAGCCATCTTGTCCGTTTTACATATCCTTACTTCTCCCTCGCACGGGCCACGCTCCTCTTAGCCAGCAACGTGTTGTTCCAAATGCGAGACAATCGGCGGTGACAACGACAGACAATCGTACGGTCAATGCTCCTTCTCTGGTCATCTTCTCCGTTGAAAACTGCTACTATGTCATTCGGTCCCTCTTTCTATTCTGATCTGCTACTCTGTCGATGAAAAGAGACGAAGCAGTTACAGGAGAAGACGTACGTTCCCCCACCTTCCCCGTCTTCTTCGCCGGCGACGATAGGTTCCAGTGACCGGATGCCCGGCGTTGATTGAGGCACCCTTCAAGTAGCCTTCTGAGATTCACACCAATGACAGGGGTATATTCGTCACAGAAAATATCATTCCTGGAAGTCCCTGCCATTCCTTCCTAGCAGCATGGGACTGCACATTCCCAATCGTTGGGGATGGGCTTTACCGAAGGATTGGCAGTGGGCCGCAAAACTGTCAACCAAACGATGGATTGAGAGTGAGAAGGAATGACTCTCCTATTCCCTAAGGCTGAATCCGGTAACCAAACAAGGCCTTACATTCATTCATCTCTCTTTCTCCTTACCTTCTTTTTCCTTCGCACTTTTTCTAGTTTTCATTTTCTGTCATCTTACTCCTTTTTCTTCACTCCCTATTTGCTCTCTCTCACTCTGTTCCTTCACTTCTCTCTCACTTTGTTCCTTCTTCTTCTTCTTCTTCTTGCATGAATTTCGAGATCAAGAATGACCTCTGAGCAAGATGTGTAAGTGTAAATCATTTTTGACATCTTATGTACAAACTTTTTTCTCTTGCAAAAGCGGGGAAAATAGAAAGCCTACAAAATGTTTATGGGATTGGCCCCTTCCTCAGCGTTAAAGATGATTCAAAAGGTGTCTTTGATTTTTAAAATTTTAATTTTTGTATATGATTTTACCTTATATATTTTATTTGGTTCTTCAATTTATACAAAATCAATTTTTTAGATTATAAGAATTTTCTTCCTTTAATTCAAATCTTAAATTTAAAAACTTTTGCTCTCATAAAATTAAATCTTAAATCTACGTCTAGACATTACCTTTCTATGTTGTTAATAATGGAATTAATTAGAAAAAAAAAAAAATGTGAGAGACCGTTGCCTAGCTTACTTTTTTTAGCAGTATGTCTCCAAGAAAGTTTTGGGATGGGCTCCTCAAATGTTTTTGGGAAAAACGCATGCGTTAACGTTTATGTCCAAACCTTTTTTTCTCTTCTTTTGCAGTTGCATTCATTTGTAATTTTAAAATATTAAAAAATAGTTGAGTTATTAATTTTTGAGATTGACTCAACAACTTACAGGCCTTTTTAGCACTTCGTTAAAAACATTAAATGCACCAGATCCATCGCTGCCACCCTTATTCTTTCCATATGCTTCATCTATACTTTTTTATTTTATTTGTGCGGATTATGACATATTCTAGACTCCCAAAATAAAATAAAAAAAATTTAATGGTCGCGTGGTGCATGAGATACTTTAATATATATTTTAATTATTTAATTAAAAATATAATATAATAGTGACTTAATTAAAATATAAAATCTCACCATATAATATTATACAAAATAAAAATTAAATTTTTATTAATAATATTAGTTATATATTAAATTTTAAAATTATTATAAAGATATATAAAATTAAAATATTAACATATAGCTTATTTTAGGATTTTTTTAATCTCACTTAACCCTATGCTCCCGTTCTTTCCTTCATTGATAGGTTATAATTACTTACTTCAAAAATTACAAGGCGAAGAAAAAAAATTGAAAATATATGTTCCTTCCATCGAAAGGCAGTAAATGCAAGAATATACCTCCGGATCTCTAACCATCCAATCTATTGCAGGCCAGTATACGGTAATGAATGGAGGATAGCACAGTAACTTAAAAGCATGCAAAGTTGCTTTAAAGTGGAGAGTGGAGAGAGGAGAGAGGAGAGAAGATGTTTGATTTTTAAAGTGGAAAAAATTTAATTTTGACCCTTAATTTTGCTCATTGTATCAATTTAATTATTTAAAAACTTAAAATATTAAAATAGTACTTTAAAAATAAAAGCTTTCATAAAATATAAATCTTTCAAAGATTAATTTAATCCTTTAAATGAATCGACTAAATTTATTTTGTTTAATCATTAGATGATTAAATTGATATATTTTATCTTCAAATAACCAAATCAATATTTTGACCAAGGGACCAAAATCATTTTTTTTTTCCTTTTATAATGGCTAAGATGAGATATGGAAAGGTTTTTTCCTAATTTTTATTATTTTTAAATAATAACAGATAGAATTTTTTTAAAAATCAAAATTTTACATAAAAATTCATAGTATATATGAAATTTATCTCCTAAAAATGTTTAACGATTAATATATAATAAAAATTTGTGTTATGTAAATATTATATAGTATTATTTATAAATATTCTATTAATTACTTGATATCATCATACGCATCTTATAGTATTATTTATAAATATTATATTAATTATTTAATATCATCATGCATCCACTTTCTTTCAAAACAAACTCTGCAGGCTTTTAAGTGACCGCACTATCTTCCATCCATTACCATTTACCAGCCTACAATTGATTGGATGGTTAAAGGCCTAGTGTATTCTTACATCTAGTACATTTTGATAAAAGGAACAAATATTTTTAACTTTTTTTTTTTTTGCATTGTAATCTTTCAAAAAAATTTTCTTTTTTTTGCATGGTAATCTTTCAAAAAAGCAATTATGACCTATGAGTAAAGAAAAAAACGACAATATAAGTTTACGTGAGATACAAAAATCATAAAATAAGCTATATTTTAATATTTTAATTTAATATATCTTTAATATAATTTTTAATTTTAATATATAACTAATATTATTAATAAAAATTTAATTTAATTTTTTTAATATTATATTGTAAGATTTTATATTTTAATGAAATCAATATTATATAATATTTTTAATTAAATAATTAAAATATACATTAAAATAAAGGTGGTTAATGATCATTTTATTTAGTTGACTACACAACTCTAAAATATGTCAGAAATCAACTCTAATATACATCACCCGACCTGGCAAATGCAAGAAAAAATGTATAGATGTAACATATGGGAGGAATAAGAATGGTAGCAACGAATTTAGTGCATTTAATGTTTATACTATAGTGTATGTTAAAAAAGCCACAACTTACATATTATAATGGTGCTAAGTGAGAATTAATGACAATGACTATTTTAAAAAAAAATTTAATTTTGAAAATTAGTTTTAAAAAATAAAATGTAGGAATTAATTTATAAATTTATGTAATGTATAGGAATTAAATGATAATTTTTTTTACAAAAATTAATCAGTTAATTATTATAATGAAAATAATATCAAAATATCAAAATTCTAAAAAGATGATAATCTAAATTATTTATGACTATCCAAAGTGGAGGAAATGTTTAGAAATGGCCCAAAGGTAAAAAAGACATTTAAATTCTAACTTTTTATTTAAAAAAATTAAATTAAATTAATTAAGCGGCTAATTTTTATAGGAAGTAAATTAAGCCAGAATTTTCATATTTTTATAATTCAATTTTTTTATAGTAACGCAACGAATATATAAATTTTATACGTAAGTATATAATTTTTACAGTTTAATAGAAGTATACGAAACCGACCTAGCTGAAGCTAGTTAGATTTTTTACCACGCCAAAAACAAGTGGTAACCTGTTCGATGGAGGGATTGGTCGGTCCAGGCTTAACATAGTACGTAAGCGACCCACATTTCGAGATTGCTGAAAATAATACTTCTTTCTCTGAAACAAAGCTTGCGATTGCCGAGAATCGGGGATGAGGGGTTTTGGGCGATTGGCCGGACGAGCTCTTCTGATTCGAAGGTCGAAAACAGCTGCGAAGGAAAATGGCCGCGTATTGATTCCACACCGTCTCATACATGTTGTCTCATCAGCGACGTCGTTCCGAGGGAACCCAAATGCTTTATCTACTGATGGATTTTCGTCGTTGCGATCTTCCTCTGTAGATTCTCTATATTCGAAGAAATGGGTACTCTTTGGAGGTGCGTTTGTATTTTTGGAAGGATGCCATTTGGTATTACAAATGCATTCTGCTTTGTTGCCTGCAAAAATAATTTCTGGGGGATATGTAAAAATGAAGTAGATTATGTGACTTTCTGTTTTTTAAGTTTCGTTGCCAGCAAAAGGATCTAAAAATGAAAATTTTTGTTATAAAACTTACAAATGTTCAATTTAGGTTTATGACTTTCTGCTCTCTGGGGTTTTAATTTATGATTAAAACAAGTTGCAGTGCGTCATTTGAGTTTCTTCCTTACATTTTCTTAGCCGCTGAAGAGAAAATATTGTTTGATGGAAATTGCTGCAGTGAGAGTCGATATGCTTTTTCTAATTGTGAAGTTTATTGGATATCAGAATGATTCATATGCACTTTGCTGGTCTAGTTCAGTTGTAATTTCATGTTAGTTTGTTATTCTAGTAACAGTGTTATTTAAAAGGAAAAAAAAAACATTTAGCTGTGATAGTTGAGCACAGTCTAATGATAGTCCCTTTTTATTTGGTCAGGGCAAAGGAGGACTATGTTTATCCAAACACAGTCCACTCCGAATCCTTCCTCACTAATGTTTTATCCCGGGAAGCCTGTTATGGAAGTTGGAAGTGCTGACTTCCCAAATGCTCGTTCTGCTATGAATTCCCCTCTAGCGAAAGCACTTTTTGGAATTGATGGTATGTTCTCTTCTGATATCTTTGGGCTTCTTAGAGGAACCATTTTTTTGCCTTACCAACAAAAGTGTATTTCTTAAGCAATCACAGGAATCATTATATTTTCTATTGGCTAAATTTCTTCTCCCACTTGAAATGGATCACTGGATTCCATATTCAATCAATCGATGCAAATAGAGTGGTATAAATAACACAATGAAAGAGGGATATGTAAAGGATCGAAGGAGAAGAGAGATGATTGGAGGGGGAAAGAAGAAATAGAAGATTGCATAAAAGACACAATAGCCTCTATTTTTGCATGGACACTGAATAGAATCTCAGTATCTCACTTTTAGTGAGCCTGACACTGCAAACTTGAGTTGGATAGGATAGCAAATGTTGAACTGAAATCACATGTCTCTTAATCTAAATTATGATAAATCTTAAGCATTATAAACTGATTAATAGACTAAAATCTTGGTACCTCTAGGGCTATACCTAAGATAGTCACAAATCCCCAAACTAGATATATTTTTCTTTTTCAAATCTAAAATGCTTTGATGGAGCTTGGGGGACCTTAGCGTGAGTTTTAAACTGCTAAACTGCCAAAGTAGAAGGTTCTTGAGCTGGAGTTTGCATCTATGCTTATATTGCCTCAAGTAAAAAATTACATTGAATGAAAATGAAGATCATTAGTCTCTGCTATTTCATTGAAAATTAATTTGATGTACAATGGCATGCTTTATTATTAAAGTAGGTTATGTAGGATCGGTCAATCATAACAATATCTTCATTTGTTATATTTGTTATCTTGGGAGTTTCTGGTGTCTAAAAGATTTACAGTTTCTATTAATGGGTTATGATATCCTTGCAAATTTTATTCATGACTTTTGTAGTGATTAAATAGCTTCCTTCCCTTGTCTTTTTCTTTGTGGCTTCCAGGAAAGGATTTATCCATATATATATATATATATTCATCTTAGTCAGTGCTACCTGATCAAACTCTGATTCCTTCAAATGCAGGTATTACTCGGGTTTTCTTTGGATCAGATTTTGTTACTGTAACTAAATCCGAAGATTTGTCTTGGGATCTCCTGAAGCCTGAGATTTTTGCAGCAATTATGGATTTCTATTCGTCAGGGCAACCACTGTTTTTAGACTCAAAAGCTGCAGCAGCCATGGATACAGCTATTCATGAAGTAATTATGCTAACATCTTAATGTAGATGCTTTGACCTGATTCATTCTTCCCTTTAGCTTATTCTCTGCTTGTAGATATTTAGATATGGGATAATGTCAAATCTGGACGGTACTTAGAATTCTTGTATGTATTGCATAGCTTAGCCTACTACATGAAACACTTCTCTAGCCACCATAACTTTGACTGGCGTACGCTCTATGTCAGGCTGTCTTTTTGCCTTTGCTCTCACTTTCTCCAAGGTCAACATGAAGGCTAAGAAAACTATGTTTTGTTGTCTCGTCTGTTCCACAGCTTTATTTTTGTTTTCTCTTCAGTTATATTTCCCCCACCCCCCTCCCCTAGATGGAAAAAATATATATATTATATTATGACAAGTGAATCTTACACATTTAATTTTGTACTATGATTGGTGTAGTCAAAGGCATTTTTCTAGTTGCTAACGCATCGTAACAAAAGGAGCCATTGGTTCTGGATGGTCCAGGCAGTGCCTCCAGTGAGGTGCTCATCTTTGGTGCCTTGTTGTGCACTTCTGTGTTAGGCAAAGTGCTGAAGCCAGTGCCTGAGTGAAGAATTTGATCCATTTGTTCCCAAAGGAATCAAAATATGAAAAACCCAAAAGTCCACCCAGTATATTTATACTAATGGAGGTAAAGTGGTCTACAGGGTTTTAAATGGTTTTTTTTTTTTTTTTTTTTTTTTTGGGTTTCCAATTTGTGGCTTAGGATTTTGTGGAAGAAGTTTAAAGGCTGAGTGATCAGAACCTAGTGTTGTTGATCTTTGAGTATATAAAGCCAAGGCTGTCAGCCTGCACATCTTTTTTAAAGGCACAAGTTGAGGCGAGTAGGTTTTCTGCTTTGAGGCATGCCTCTATCTCTAGCTTCATTTGTGCATTGCTTGGACAAACATCTACTTCTCCTTACTAATTAAGAGCTGTAGCTTTATACGTATTTCTGATCAAAAGCAGAAGTGTCTGCTTCTTGGTACTAAATTTTTATTTCATTGATTTCATTTTCAACTGACAAATGATTGAGGTATGTGCTGCATTCTGGTTGGCTTAGAATCAGCTAAGACTTTAAAAGAAAAAAAAAAAGTATCTTTGACGAGCATAGTTTTGACTTCCACACTCTCTGGCCAGGCTGTTCCAGCTATGTTTCTCTAAAATCAACCTGTCCTGCTACTTTGTCTTGAGGCAATCTAACTCTAACCACATTTTGTCAATCCTTGTGGCACCAACATAAAATTATTTTTTACATATGGGATTGGTTTGAAGATGTTAGAGATAGAATACCTCAAACAAGTGTCATTTAATTGTTTTTCTTTTTTCAATAATGTTGTTTGTATTTATTGATTCTCTCCCTTTTCATTAATGTGAACTAGTATTTAAATTTATCATCTACAGTTTTTCTTTTTTCATATATTTGTTTTTACTTATTAAATGAGCGGGTTTCTCTTTTCCCTCATCTCTCTCTGTTTCTATCACTATGAAGTAGTCATAAACATTATCATTGTTTCACTGACTACAAAAATTGTAGATTTTACTGTGTAGGTTTCTTGAGCATTTTATCTTTTTCACTCAACCTTTTTAAGTTGTTATTGTCATCCATTTGTGTTGTGAAGCCTGTTTTAAATTTCGGTGTTATGGGAGGGACACTTCAAATTCAATTTTGATGTTTAAGTAGTCATGTTTCAAGATTTCTTTTTTTTATTATATTTTATAAAGGAGTTTATGATAAATGCAAATATAGTTCTGTTTGTAGAATTTACTGTCTATATATCTTTTAACCAATGTCGACAAGATATAATTGATGTGACATGCTGCAACATTTCTAAGTTACATAAGAATATTTGATCAGGAAGAGAGAATTCAAATTTATTTTTAACTCCTCAGTAAATATGCCATGCATCAACCACATAAGAGAGGCTCAAGACTGAATTGAATTTACTTATTTTCCATGCAGGATGATTCTGAAATAGTTGCTATGATCAAGGAATTGTTGGAGACTCGTATTCGACCAGCTGTGCAAGATGATGGTGGGGACATTGAGTATCGAGGTTTTGATCCGTAAGTTCCTTCTCTCTCTCTCTCTCTCTCTCTCTCTCTCTCTCTCTCTCTCTCTTCTGGTTTCAAAGAACTTTAATGAAAGCTTGAGGAGTCGCAAGTAGTCGCAGGTATATGTTGTTTGATATTTTTCTAATTAGATTTAACTATTATTTTCTTTTCTTCAGAGACACTGGAATTGTGAAACTTAAAATGCAAGGAGCGTGTAGTGGTTGCCCAAGTTCATCTGTAACACTGAAATCTGGCATTGAGAATATGCTGATGCATTATGTACCTGAGGTAATAAGTTGTCTAAGAACTTTTTATTAAGTAATTTATGCGTTTGTTAGAATGAATAACAAGCTTGAATGTTTTTCCCGGAATTACTACTAAGATTTGCCTTTTATATGCATATTCTTTGAGTAAATTTTGAGTGCACATCCGCAGAAACATGCATATTCATAGATGGGTTGAAGGACAGGCATTAATGGTTGTCAGAAAAAACAACAGGGGGTAGGCAGGGTGATCACAGGGAAAGCACGGTGTTTTGGGCTACATTCTTCCTCCTTTAGGGGCGGGTCTGACATTGTGTAGGGGGAGAAAATTGGGCTATGATATGAGAATCTGAAACCAAAGAAAGAAGCCCAGTTGCTAGTTGTCTGTAAACTGTAAACTTGGAGTTTGCGAGTTCATCAAAATTGAGTCAAGTACGAGTTGATATATTTTCATGATCTAAACTCTGGCGTGTACAAATTTATGAGATAAATCTCAATTTTGATACCCATGTAAGAACCTGTTGACTTGCTAAGTTTACACCATTGAGTAACTTGTTGGGGGTTCCTAAAATATCTGAGCTTTGGAATTCTGATTTTTATATTTCTGGAGTTCAATTGTGTAACTGGTCATTTGATTTAGAAAATGGTAATTTGCTTTAAGGCTCCTTTCATGGTGCATTTACAGGTAAAAGGTGTCGAGCAAGAATTAGATGCTGAAGATGAGGAAGCAGCTGTAAGTGGACAGATGGAGTAGCTTTACTCATCGGTTTAAATCAACAACTGCGCTGGACTCCTGGTGGCTAGAATAGGAGTTCATTTTGGACATACTCCTACCAAGCTATTGAATCTTAATTATCTGCTTTGGTTTTGAAAAGGCGTGAGGCGTTCTCAAATATGCCAGCTAATTTGACGTGTTGTATTCGTTTGGTTCCCATACAGCCTCTGGCATTTTCCTTTTTATTTTATTGTATTTTCTCACGATTTTGGTACTTGAAAACAGTTTTCGGTACACCTACAGTACATGAAGGAAATAAAGGTGTATTCAAACTGTAGAATGGCATGCTATAATTTTTGGGTCTCACGTGACATGTATATGAAGTCAGGTTTATAACCATATCATTGACAAGGAAGCATACAGTGCTTAGAACTTTGCTATCCTCAGCAATGGTGTTGATCTATTAAGCATGCTCTTTTCAAGTATAGACGCTACATGCTTAGTAGATGGGGTTCTTTTTTTCGGGTAAATAAAAATGTACAAGTTATGTGAGTTTAGTTTCAAGACATTATGATCAATATAATTTAGATTCCCTATAGTTTGAAACTTCCTATTTTTAAAGTTAAAAAGAATATGACATAAAGAATAAGAGCAACTGTGAAAAGGAAATTTTACCTACTCTTTATTTACTGGTTCATACTTTAGTAGATTTAAAGTCATTGTTTTGTGTAGCTTGGGCTAGAACTTAAGTAAGATCCACACAGAGGACAACTACAAGAAAAACAAATTGAATTATCTCAATTTAACAGGCTTGAACCCCAAAACAATCTTTAAATGGAGAAAATTTGTGTGAGCCAATGTTGACCTCAATGTGAGTTTGTTTTGATTGATTACCCCCAACGCTGTCATCTGTCTGAGTTTCATGCCAAGTCGCCAACTTTGAATTCATTGTTATGATGTGATCATTCTTACGTGATGTTAGTAGCAGCACTGTTACAAAGAATGTGAATTTTTTCAGTCTGAGATTTTACCTCCCTTTGATCAATTCAAAATTGATTTTAGATCTCTTATATTGATGCAGATTTTATGTTAGTATTGTCAGATCTTGATCCAATTATTCATAATTCTTTTATACATATTAAATAAAAATTTATAAAAAAAAATGTAACAATTTTACTACAAATTCTACATTAATCTCTTCAAAATTCACTCTCCTCTCTTTCGTGTGAGCCATATATTCGCCATGTCATATAGGTTTTGCGAAATGTCAAACATAAACTTGACATTACACATAGTCAAATCAAATAAAAAGAAGTTAGGTCATGTGCCCGTAACATGACACTTGTTGCGACACAAAATGGGTTTAAATAAAACCGTGAAGTATTAATTAAGGTTTAAATAAAACCGTGAAGTATTAATTAAGGGAGCAAAAATCAATAAATTCATATAACTAATCAAATGAATATTACAATTTGGTTTCGAACCAGAGGACCAACACTTTCGAGAAATATTGCAAGGTAAAAGCGAGGGCAAAAAAAAAAGAAAAGAATATCAATTTGAAAATGCATAAAATTTAACTCCTGTAAGCTTAACTTAATTTGATATTCATTACCTCCTCTTGTTCTTGCTGCCCAGCAACAAGGAGAAGTAAAACAGAATCCTAAACAAGAAACCCCAAGCCACTGTTACCCACAAGCAATTCCACTTGCTCAACTGCGTTATCCCGTTCTGCTGCAATATATCTGCACCTGTTGTCAAGCAGGTTGAGCTCGTGATCTTGATCCCCAATGTGTCACTCAAGCTCTCCAATAGCTTCAATTTCATGGAAGTCGGCACCAACCCAAGCGGGGTGTTGTCGAAAATCTGCACCCCTCTCACGAAGCATTTTACTGGGTCATCAAACTCGTTCTGCAACACGGCTTCGTATGGGTATTTCACAAGAGACAAGTAATGGAACCAGATCCAGTAGCTTGGGATTCTATCTCTGTTAATGAAGAACCCACTGAAGAGCAAGAAATATGCCAAGATTGCTACCACTATTGTGTACCCCAGCATCACGTGAGGTACCACACCGGAGAGGAAGGTGACGAAGGAGTTCCCTGCCCAGAACGACGCAAAGATGACGAGGAAGTAGAACAAGAACCCGGATAATCCTCCGTCGAGCCCCACGGCCCAAAACGTCGTCGCGGCGAAAGCCAGTGAGAGGAGAAGCAATGTGGGTAACGCCACCAGGGCGTGAGATATGAGGTAGGATGATCGCCGGTAAGCGTTGTAAGCAGTTTCTCTCATGAAAATGTATCGCTCTTGGAGGAAAACAGGGAGTGCGTCTGCGGTTGTGTAGAAGGTGGTGGACATGGCGAACGCGAAGAAGCCAAGCCTTTCTTGTGCCCCTTTGGGAGAGTTATCTAATTGCCAAAACATGGTAGCTAGAATAAACCCAGTTACCAAAATCGCAGCCATTCGAATGCCAAAAAGCTCAGGCATTCTTCGCGAATTGATGATGGATCTTTTCGAGAGTTTTGCCATTTCAACCCAGAAAGGGTTAGCAAATGTTGGTACCATCGAAGTTGGGCTTGCGTTATTGGTCTTTGTGGCTCCTGACACTAGTTTCCCCCTCGAGATGCTTGCACTGATTGCTTCTTTTAAAGACAATTCATTCTGATTAATCTCCACTTTTCTGATTTCATGGGGCTTCATGCTCTGCCACGACTTGTTGAACTCCACCAAGCTCTTAGTTCCGCCGGGTGAGCCTTCCAGCTCGCGAATCAGGTCCAATGCGAACTCTGTTCGATTCTCGTTTTCCGGTATTGGATGTCCAAAATCAGCGAAGAAGTGTGGAAGTTGCATCGGTGAACCGCTGAAAACTGTTTGTCCACGTGATAGAAAGATCATTCTGTCGAGAAGGCCGAGGATTCGGGAGCTGGGTTGGTGTACGGACATGATCACGATGCTTCCGCTGTGGGCGATTCTCTGCAACACCTTCACCACCATGAATGCGCTGGTGGAATCGAGCCCCGAGGTTGGTTCGTCGAGGAACAGAACGATGGGATCGTGGATTATATCAATGCCGATGGAGACACGGCGTCGTTCGCCACCGGATACGCCGCGGTGGCCTTCATCGCCGATCACAGTTTTGGCAGCGTTTCTGAGACCGAGCTGGTTGATCAGAGCTTGTACTCGCATCTTCTTCTTGGATTTGGAGAGCATGCGAGGCAATCGGAAATCAGCGGCGAACATCAGAGTCTCTTCCACTGTGAGCATTGGGAAGAGAAGGTCGTCTTGCATTACGTAGGCTGAAATCACTTTCAGAAGCCGCGATTCCAACGCTTCACCGTTCAACGTCACGCTCCCTTTCAAGCTTCCCTTAGCTATTCGGTTAGCCAAGGCGTCAATCAACGTGGATTTCCCCGAACCACTAGCCCCCATAACGGCGAGGATCTCGCCGTCACGTGCCTCGCCGGAGATATCATTCAGCAGAGTCTTGCTTCTCGTAAACAAACTCTCTCCGTCCGCCGCGGCCGCTCTCCTCGGCGGCGAAAAAAGCGTTGATAAGTTCAGTTTCTGCCGAACCTTCACGCTGTACGTGAGGTTGCTGAACGAGAGCACGAAAGGCAGCGCGCGTGGCTCCAGACTGACATTGCTCATGTCAAGTGCGTGGTGCACTGGCGTCTCGCTACCATCACCCAACTCTTCCTTCCGTACGTCCCCGACATAATTCAGAAGTTGCCCAAGAGTTGGCAACTCGGCTGCGGTGGCGCGTACTGGCAGATCCCCAAGCTCCATTTGGCTATAATGCGGCGTCGTATCTCTCACCTGCGATGCCCCATTTTCTTCGACGCAAGGCAACATGCTTAAATGGAGAGTGCAGCTTCAAACAAATCAATCGCTGAAAGATGATGCTTGGATAAGCTGGGTTTCAAGAACATGCAATGGAAGTGTGGTTCTTGCTTCAATGGGATTTGTGTTGGTATAGTTTAGTTTTTTTCCGTATATATATGAAGGAAGAAGATCATTGAAACTTGAAAGAAGCAAAGATGGATGCTGTAATATATGTTTACTTGTGGGGAGGATAAGGGAGGTGCGAGAGAGGTGACCTACAATTCTTAATCTTTTATCTGCACGTCTTTGTTTTCTCTCGAAGGGAGGCTCGGGACACGTGGGCGTGTGCTATTGGTTTGTTGGTGGCACGCGGCTTAATGGTACAAGTGTAATCATTTGGTCTTATAGGTAACTTTGGGGTTTATGAGAATTAGGTTGAGGGTTGAGCTACTTATGCATGAGCGTAAGTGTTGTTCATTCATGTATGAGAGATATTTTTGGTCCAATGCAGGCATTTCATTTGGCTTCTAGATGACCAATCATAAAATTCAATTTTGTGTGCTATTGTTTAATTGTGTTGGTATGTTGCTGATGGCATTAAGGCTTGTCTTGTTTGTTGACCCAAAAAAAAAAGAGGCTCGTCTTGTTAAGTGCCAAAACAAAAAAGGCTTGTCTTGTGGAATTGGACTTCTTCGAAAAAGGGGCAACTGGTACTGTTGTAATTTGTGACTTAGTTCATAAGAGAAGCGTACGTGGGATCTTTCCTTAATCAACGATGTATGGTACAATAAGTAACAAAAAGTATCTATTGTTGAAAAACGTAAAAAAATATCAAGGGTTTGCATTGAGCAAACAGTATATAAAGTTTAGGATTGTGCATGTCCTACTCGGTTTAACTTAGTTTTTTTTAAGGTTGGATCACGTCAGGTCATACACAATCGTTGAATTAAGATTGGGATTAATATATCAAATCTTGTATTGAGTCGGATCGAATTTCAAACTAATATATTGGTCTAGTTTAATCTAGTAAATATTTTTTTATTTAATTTTTTAAAATAAAATTAATGATATTTAAAAAAATAGCTCTTTTTTATTTGTGTTAAATATAATTAATTTTTATTAATATAGAACATCTTATTTATTAAATATAAATCAAAATTTAAAAAAAATCTAAATTTAAATTTGTAAAAGTAAAAATTCGGATGACCTGATTCGATTATGTACTGAGATCAACCCACATTTATTGCTCATGTACATACTCGAGTCAAGTTATGGGTTGAGTTAGAACTTGGCTTAACCCAAGATTTATTCACCCAACACATATATGAAAAAAATTATATCAGACGGAGTTAGAGTTGTAAATTATTTTGTGAATATATTCAGAGAAATTATCCTAATTAGAAAGAGATTGAATTAAAAAATTAGTAAGAAGAGGTACTTTTTGTTAACAAGTTGGATATAATTAAAATTAAAATTCTTAATATATTGAGTTTATGTGAGGAGTGTCTTATTGAAATTCAACAATACTGCAATAACAATATTAAAAAAGTAAAAGGTAGTTATAGTTTGTCACTATTGTTTTGGCTTCTGTCTCCAGTTGTAATATAATATATGTTATATTACTTTATCTCTCGTGATATTTTCTATATATTAAAATAATAGTGTCATATTCATTACAATTATAATTATAAGTATATCAATATATTTATAATGTGGACGAATAAATTTTTATCATATATTGTTAACATATAAATTTGTTAATTATTAAATATTAACTGTATATAAAATTTTGAATTTAGATATTAATTTATATAGTTTATTATTTTATATAGTAACTAAAATAATAATAATTTTAAAATTATAAAACTATATTATAACAAAATATACCAATGTACCAAATATTTTACTAGATAAATAATTTTATATAAAAAGTCTATTTCATTTCTTCTTTTTAAGGCTTATGAAACAATCATTGGAATTAATTGATTATTTTAATTTTTCTTGGACATCAAAAGATTAAAACTATACATGGGTATTAAAAAAGTATATTTTTAGCTATAAAATTATTTAATATTTTAATATTTATTTTTATTAAAATAATAACTAAATCAATCACAATTTAAATATAACACTTAAAATTAAAAAGAGATAAATTATTTTTAATCAAAAATGAAAACCGTCGTACAAATTAACTAACTTTTCTTCCTTGAATCCTAATTGATCTTGGGTTAAAAGCCAAAGTGCAGTTTATATGTCAGTTTGCTTAGCCTAAAGATTTTTACATATTTGTCACTTTCATCCCCAAAAAAACATGAAGGCATTGGGTATCTTAACCATAAAGCAACTCCGTTTGCACTTTGTCCGTAAAACGTATATACGAATGTATATGCATTTTTCAATATTGGTGTACATACAATTAGCTATTATCATTTCTTCAATGTGCCAGTAGGGGAATTTGTTAGTTACCAATACCCCAAGCATAGGATAAAAAATTATTATTAATTGTACTCTTAAAATAATAATAGCTACACACCATTACTATTGATTCCTTCTTACCAACATATTTGAAGAAATACCAATACATTTAATTTTACAATAGGTGATGTAAAATTCACTTTAACTCACCTAATTAAGTAATATTTGACAGGAACAATTCTTTAGCAATTATTTGGACTAAAACCTATCGAAGCCTCAATAAGAGTTTGTGACCTTGTTTGGCATGATCGACGGCAGTGGCGGAGCCACGTTGCAATTTTTTTTTTATCTATATAATATTAATTTACAATTTTATATAATTTGATTTCTTGAATCTACTTAAATCACTTATTTTATATAATTGAGTTATGTTATTTTTTCTATTATTATTTGATATTTTAATTTCACCTTATTAAACTTACATATGTATTATGTATATAATTTTATATTTAATTTATGTGCAAACTTTTAATACATTTTTGTAAATAGTAATATTACAATAATTGAATAAAAAATAATCTAGTTCAAATGTCAATATGTGATTTTTAGTTGGACATTGAACAATTGTCTTTAAAAATATTATTAAAAAATTTGAAACATTGATAGATAAAATAATGTTTATAATATTTATTTATTTTTTACTTTTTTCATAGCACTTTGAGCTGTTCTATTGAACATGGTGTTTTAAGTGATGGTATCTCTTTTTAATGTATTTTTGTAACATATTATATGAATAGTGAGTAGACTGTTTTAGTAGTAAAATTAATATTAACATATAAAGTAATATATGTTACAATGCTAATTTAAATTTAACCTTATTTGTTAATTTTAGAAAGAGAACATTAAGATATTATTAGTAAATTTATATTATTTATTTTAATTCAAAATTTTAAAGGGAATAATTACCTTTGAAAAAATATAATATTAAAATATAATTTAAAAATTTTAAAAAGTTATATGCTGCCCTAACCAACCTATCAGATCGCAAATACGATTGATAATTGAAAAAAAGTAAATCAGAAAATAGGTGGTGTATATGATCCACCCAAAACTGATCAACCCAGCTGAGCCATGTAGTACCCCTGTATAAATCTCGAACCAGACCACAAGTTGAGGCTAAATCCAACCCGACTCAGAGTATGTATACCCTATCGGACAGTACGATACTATGTGTTGAAATAGGGCGACTAAATGGTTCTATGGACTATGAAGGTTCAAAGAAAGCGTCCTTGGCGAGAATGATGGTTGAAATTGAAACAGAACATGATGGTCTCTATGGTGGTTTCTAGTAAAATTTTGGAACAATAATAATTAATTATCCAAATTGTTAATACTATTTCTACCTTGTTATTTGTTGTTGAGTGATGATCATATGTTTAAGATGTTATACTCTACGTTGGTCCAAAAAAAAAGTTATACTCTATGATTACGATGTAATTAATTATTAAGTGTAAAATAATATTTTATACATAATTACTTAAATTAAATTATTGTGTAATTAATAAGTATAAGTATAGTAATAAATCCATTAATATATATAAAATACTATATTATATTTAATAATTATCTACCTCATAGAGAAAACAAAATATGGTGTTTTTAAAGGTGAATTTTTTAGTATAACTATAAAATTAGTTATAGCGATGTAATTATTATATGTCGCATTAAAAGAAATACACATGACAATAACATGTCATATTATACTAATTATATAAAATCTAAACTAACTTATTGTATTTGTATTTTAATTCCATTATTTTTAGATTTTGTTTATAAACCCAAAATTCTTTTTATTTTTTTATTTACTCCCTTTATTTTTTATTTTTTAATATCTCACATGAAAATATTAGTTTATAATTTTGTTAACGCATCCTTATATTCTTTTCGATAACTCCACAACTCCCTAATTTTATTCTTATTTTCAATTAATTTTTGATTTTGTAGAGTTACTAAAAACTAAAAAATAAAGAGGGTAAAGTGAAAAATTTTTTAAAAATTTTGGGTTCATAAATAAAATATAAAAGTAACGAGGTTAAAATATAAATATAACAAGTTATTTTATATTAATATATAATTAATATATTTTGATATGCGACATATTTTTTTTTAATACGTTATATAATAATTGTATTATTATTACAACTTTTATAGTTGCACGATGATATTATTTTTAATGTATGATATTTTTAATATGGTGTTAATTACAAAATATGGTGTTTTAAAGGCACAAATTAATCATTACTCTATATAATTTGTTCTTTTAGCATTTTGCAACCAAGGATCAATTGAAAAACTAAGTGAGGATCAGGTGAGGAGTAATTGACACATGGTTAAAAATAAGATCGATTTACCTCCTCTACCATTATCAGTGAATGCGCCTGACCTTGGCCAATAAAACAAACATCCACAACTGAACTTAATTATTTTAGGGACTCCATGGCTAGAAATCCAACATATCTTTTACAATCGCTTAGAACAGAGCAGCGGAGTCTCTATGACATCATAATTTATGTTGTTTCATTCATTGAAGTAAATGTATTCTGAGTGTAAAGATTTAGAGAAGCCGGAAAAACATTTCCTTGAAAGACACTACATCGTAGTTGCATTCATTGAAGATTTGAAATACCATTGGAAATGACTGATGAATCAAGCTGCAATCAAGGCAAGTTCATCACTCGGCTGAATTAATCAAATATACAGTAAATATTTGGTCTCGTACCAGTGTGAGAGCACTTGAAGAGACAAAATTACACAGAAAAACAAAAAAGGAACATCAACATCAACTCTAAAATTCACAAATCACAAATACACAACTCCAGTCCTGTGGGCTTAATTTACCAAAACCAAGTCATTACCTCCTCTTATTCTTGCTTCCTAGCAACAAGGAGAAGTAAAACAGAGTCCTAAACCAGAAACCCCAACCCACTGTAACCCACAAACAGTTCCACTTGCTCAACTGTGTTACCCCATTCTGCTGCAATATATCCACACCTGTTGCCACGCACGTTGAGCTCGTGATATTCTTCCCTAATGTGGCACTAAAGCTCTCCAATAGCTTCAATTTCGTGGAAGTTGGCACCAACCTGAGCGGTGTGTTATCGAAAATTTGCACCCCTTTCACAAAGCAATTTGCTGGGTCATCAAACTCGTTCTGCATAACAGCTTCGTATGGGTATTTCACCAAAGACAAGTAGTGAAACCACACCCAGTAAACTGGAATTCTATCTCTGTTAATGAAGAATCCACTGAAGAGCAAGAAATATGCTAAGATTTTCACCACTATTGTGTAACCCAGCATCACGTGAGGTAGCACGCCGGAGAGGAAGGTGACGAAGGAGTTTCCTGCCCAGAACGAAGCGAAGATGAAGAGGAAATAGAACAAGAACCCGTATAATCCTCCCTCAAGCCCCACTGCCCAAAACGTCGTCGTTGCAAAAGTGAACGAGAGGAAAAGTAATGAAGGTAATGCTACAAGAGCGCGAGACACGACATAGGACGATCGACGGTATGTGTTGTAAGCGGTTTCTCTCATGAAGATGTATCGCTCTTGGAGGAAAACAGGGAGTGCTTCTGCGGTTGTGTAGAAGGTGGAGGACATGGCGAATGCGAAGAAGCTAAGCCTTTCTTGGACCCCTTTTGGAGAGTCATCTAATTGCCAAAACACCGTGGCTAGAATGGACCCAGTCACCAATACCACAGCCAATCGAACCCCAAATAGCTCAGGCATTCTTCGGGAATTGATATATGATCGTTTCGAAAGCTTTGCCACTTCAATCCAGATTGGGTTGGCAAATGACGGGACCGTTGAAGTTAGTCTTGCTTTATTGGTGTTTACGGTGGTACCTGACACTAGTTTACCCCTCGAAATGCTTGCGCTAATCGCTTCTTTCAATGATAATCCATGGGGATCACCCTCAGTGTAGTTGTTGCTTCTTGTCTGCCTCATGCTCTGCCACGACTTGTTAAATTCCACCAAGCTCTTAGTTCCGCTTGATGAGCCTTCTGAAGCAGATAAATTATTGTAAGTATCTGGAATTACATATTATAATCTACTTATATATATCATATTTGCATACAGGAACACACCATAGAACAAGCAAATTCATGTACAAGGCTTCCATACTATACCCAGTAGTCAATTTAAGTGTTCCGAAAAAGATAATCACATACTTATATATAGATCCAATCAATACCACAATTAATTTGATTTTCACGTTGATCCAAAGTTCAATCCGTATAAAATAATCATATGTTAGTCCACGTTTATAGATTTGTAAAAAGCCATCACCTTCTAGCTCACGAATCAGGTCCAATGCAAACTCGGTTTGGTTCTCATTTTCCGGCATTGGGTGTCCAGATTGAGCAAAGAAGAGCGAGAGCTGCATAGGTGAACCGCTGAACACTATTTCTCCACGTGATAAGAAGATCATATTGTCCAGAAGGCCAAGTATTCGGGAACTGGGTTGGTGTATGGACATGATCACGATGCTTCCGGTGCGGGCGATTGTCTGCAAGACCTTCACCACCGTGAATGCGCTCGTGGAGTCGAGTCCCGAGGTAGGTTCATCAAGGAACAATACGATAGGGTCGTGGATTATATCAATACCGATGGAGACACGGCGTCTTTCACCGCCGGAGACCCCACGGTGGCCTTCGTCACCGATAACGGTTTTGGCAGCGTCTCGGAGGTCGAGCTGGTCGATCAGAGCTTGTACTCGCATCTTCTTCTTGGACCTAGAGAGCCTGTGAGGCAATCGGAATTCAGCTGCGAACAACAGAGTCTCTTCCACTGTGAGCATTGGAAAGAGAAGGTCGTCTTGCATCACATAGGCTGAAATCGCTTTCAGAAGCCGCGATTCCAAGCCCTCGCCGTTCAATGTCACGCTCCCTTTCAAGCTTCCCTTGGCTATTCGGTTTGCCAAGGCATCAATCAGAGTGGATTTTCCCGAACCACTAGCCCCCATAACGGCGAGGATCTCGCCGTCGCGAGCCTCGCCGGAGATATCATTCAGCAGAGTCTTATTTTCAGGCGCTCCAAGACGCTTACTCCTCGGTCGGAAAATCAGCTTTGAGAAGTTCAGTTTTTGGCGGACTTTCACACTGTACGTGAGATTGTTGAACGCAAGCACGATAGGCAACGAGCGAGGCTCGAGACTGGAATCAGTCACATCAAGCGTGTGGTGCTCCGCCGTGTCGCTGTCTTCACCGGTGGGTCCCGTCCGTCTGTATCCGTCGTACTGGAGGAGTTGCCCGAGGGTGGGCAACTCGGCTGCCGTGATGCATGATGTGTCGCCAAGTTCCATGAGACAGAAATACGGTGTCGTCTCTGACGCCTGTAATTGGTGACGGATGGTAGTTACTTAACGTTAACGGCGTAATGGGTTCAACTAAAGAACCGTGACTTTACGGTCTCATGGATCGACTCTGCCAAAAGAAACAATGGGTTCTTTGTTGGTTTAATTCTTTTGTTGAATATTGGAAAGAAGCAAAAATGAAAGTTATATATATATATATATATATATTTACTCGTTGCAAGGTTGTGACTTGTGAGGTGCGAGAGAGGGGAACCTTAACGCTTAATTAATCGCACGGCTGTGGTGTTTAAATTTTTTGTGTTGAACGTTGATGTACTTATTCGTAGGTATTCGTTGCGGTGTATGCTTAACCACCTACCCATAAGTTGAAAAAATAAATAAGAGTCCCTTCAACTTTAAGTGATATGCAATTATCCCACGACCTTCAAAACTTAATAATGAAATCCCTTAAATTTTTAAATATTAGTAAATAATGACATCGATATTAAATGGACCCTCTTGAAGTTTAATTTTTTATGTAAATAATTTCCTTTAACTTTATGTTAAATATAAATAATTAAATTTTGAAGTCATGCTCAAAGAATCTTCCCTTTATATCATACTTTTATTAGTAAAATAATTAAATAATTCACATTGAGTATTACACACATGTAATTTCAAATTTAAGGGGTTGCCTGTTAAGTTTTGAAGTTCAATAAAGTTATTGGCATATGTTTAAAAGTTTAAAGTTAATAGGAGTTCTGTGCAATATAGCAAAACAAAAAAATTTTAATTGAATTTTTGTTTCAATTATTATAACAAAAGTATGTCAAGTTTTTTTTAATTAATTAATTTAGTAAAAATAAATATAAAAAAAATATTATTTTAGTCTCTCACTTAATATTTTAATCTTAAATTAGTTTATTACTAATTTTTAATATTAATTTAATCTCTTATATGTAAGTTTAATATTAATGTGGTCCCTCACTAATATTAGTATTTGTATATTTAGTTTAAATTTAATCTAAATCAAAGGATTAAATTTATAAATTTTTATATTAATGAATAATTAAATTAAAATTAAACTGATAAATAAATGATCAAATTGAAATTGAAAATTAATGAGGGATCAAAATTTGATTGAAATAATTAGTGAAGAACTAAAATAATATTTTACTTAAAAACACTTAAAAATTTAAAATATCTTATGGTATAAACATTTTTAGTAGAATAATTTTATAAAAAATTATTAACTAACATCAATAAATTATAATTTAATTAAAAAATTATAGTTAAATACTTACAGCGGCAGTTACCTTAACTTAGCTCGCAAGAAATATGCATGTATCATTTATAGCGTATACGATATATATTTAATGAGAAGTATATATATTTAATAATTACAAAGTTAGCATATTAATTATGAAAATTTTAAATTTAAAAATTAATTTAGATGTTGAGACTAAATTTTCATCATTTTAAGAGATTTTAATTTGAAACTTTCGAATTTAGTGTTTAGTTATATTATAAAAAAAAATTCCAAATTCAAGTTATTAAAAATTAAAAAAAAAATTTAATCATAGAATCTTGTAGAATAATTTTAAAAATAAATTATAAATATGTTAATTTATAATTCTAAAATGTAATTATGTCTATGCAAAAATTAAAAGCAAGCAGAGAGATAGATTGTACCCAGTTTTATTTATTTAAATATTAACGTGATTAAATTTTGTAGATCAAATCATTAAAAGCTTTTTTTTTTTAAATTCTAATTTAGCATGAATTGTCACATTCAACTGAATCAGAGAAAAACACAATTTGATGTGAGAAAATTTACTATATTAATAATCATCTCATTATTTAACAAGAAGTCATTGATGACATGAAATGTGCAGTAAGAAACTTAAATAAATAGCACCCTTAAGGATTATTTAAATTGTGGAAAATGTACAGTAGATATTTTTTTCTCCTCAATGGTAAGATAGCATATCCCTTCTGTTAGAAGAGGGGAGCATTTCTCCTGATTGGGTCATTTGGTCTAAATTCGATGATGTAAAGGTCATTTTAAAAGATAAAAATTAAGTATGTTTTCAAATAAGATATGTTAATATGTTATATCTTTATTATACAAGTT
Source organism: Delonix regia (assembly GCA_037074485.1). Classification (NCBI taxonomy): domain Eukaryota; kingdom Viridiplantae; phylum Streptophyta; class Magnoliopsida; order Fabales; family Fabaceae; genus Delonix; species Delonix regia. The sequence continues at coordinate 12,811,705 of CM073449.1, forward strand.
GGTATTTATTGGAGAAAAAATAAAGATTGAACTACATAGTAAAATATGTGGAATAGACTCTAAAGTATTAGAATTAATTTATTTTTTACAAGATATTGTTTTGTCAAAATGTAAGATATAAAGAACAAACTCTAAACTATGAGGAAATATTTATTTATTTCTTTCTGTTCCACAAAATATCATTAGGTATAAAAAATTTTTAAACATTAATATATTTTTATATATTATTATATTCTTTTAAATTTTTTTTTATTAAATTTGTATTAAAAATATATGATAGATTGAGGACCCACTAGAAATTATTCATACTCCAAAAGTAAAGTAGGGATCGAAGACGTTGACATGAAGATGCACACATTAGTTCTTTTAGTTAAGGGTGTTCAAACTGAGGCCTAGGTTTGACACCAACTTGTTGCCTAAGGTTTTTATTAGGCCATATTATATGACTCGACTTAATTAGATCCAATGTATAATCAAATGGGTTAAGTCATTTGAGTTTTTTATTATTTATTTTTTAAATTCAAATTTATAATTTTTTTTTAATTTTGGTTTATATTTAATAAATTGGGCATTCTATATTAATAAAAATTATTTATATTCAAAGTGGCTATTTTTTAAAATAATCATTAAATTTATTATATATATATATATATAAAACCACGATAGGGCAAGCTACTACTTTGGCCCGGTTTAGGTTATAATCTCCCTTACTACTAGTACAATTTGCACTCACTACGTGATGACTGAAAGATTTATGGAAAGAAACTTTAATTAAAATATTCTTTTTTATAATGGAATCAATGACTAAGAAATCATTATGCTAGCATATTGTCACACATAAAATGTGATCGCATGCTGTGAAAAAAGAATAATTTTAATTTTGATTTAAAAATTGAAAATCAAAATTTAGGAGTTGCCATCAAAATTTTTAAAGAATAAATTTAAAAAAACCAATTTATAAGATAAGGTAGTTTGCGACTCAAGGATTAAATTCGGAAATTAATTATATGTAGGGAAGGTGTTAGACACCTTCTAGTACTTGTTCTCAAAAAAAATTACTCAAAGTTAATTAAGTAAAATACATATGGCTTGATTCAAATTTTGATTACTCATATCAATTACATGCAAAAAAGGAAATTTAGAAATTAACAAAATAAAATAAAGGAAGAAAAATGAAATATTTACAAAGGTGGACTTAACCTATGATCAAAGCCTATGGTTTATATACTCTATGATGGGATCAAATTCTACGTAATACGACTAACATATGTGGCAGTTGGTTGGTGATTTTTAATTTTTGCTAAAAGAGCATAAGTGTTAAAATTAAACAAATTTTCTATTTTTTTCACAAACAAAATGAGATCAAAGTTTGGTTTGTGTGTTTTAATTTACAGAATCTGATTGATCTCACTCTCTTACTCTCTTCATTTTCTCTCTTCTTAATTTTTGTTCATTTTTTGAATTTTAACATTTATTTTGAAATTTAAATGAAATAATAATAGGAAAATTTTTTTTGGGATTTTTGAAGTTAGAATTTATTTTGACATTGAAGTGAAATATTAATAGAAAAATCATTTTCAGCTTTTTGAATTTATGTTTCCTTATATTTTTGAAATTAGAATTTATTTAGAAATTGAAGTGAAATTATAATGGAAAACTATTTTTGAGAATTTTTTTGGAATTTTTTTTTAATTTTCAAAGTTAGAATTTGTTTTAACATTGAAGTGAAATTATAATGAAAATATATTTTTCAGATTTATGAATTTATTTTTTTTATTTTTGAAATGATATATTAACTTTTAAAGACGAAAGATATTAGAAATCTCACATGACCCAATTTGATTAATTCCAAGTACTTGATGAGATATTCAATCTCATACTGCAACATTTAATAAAACAATGGTAAATTAATAATTTTGTAACTTAGAAATTACTTTATTTTCTTTTGTATTTTAAAAATTAGATGTTAACTTTTAATGTCTAAATGGATAAAGATCTCACATGGCATTACTTGTTGTCATTCCATATGCCTCCGGGGATGAAGATCTCACATGACTACTCTAAACATGAAGATTTGAAATAAGAGTAAGAACACAAATATTGCAAGCACTAAGTGAGAACACAACTTACATGGTCAAAAGGAATGAATACTATAACAAAAATAAAATATCCAGAAAGAGAGAGAGAGAGAGAGAGAGAGAGAGAGAGAGAGAGAGAGAGAGAGAGAGAGAGAGAGAGAGAGAGAGAGAGAAAAAAGTAGATTTTAGTCTAACATTAAAATTTTAAATAAACACATCAAGTAGAGATTTACAATTAAACCAAAATTTCTTTATTTATTTTTTATATATGGGATCCTAGTCATCTTCTCCTAAATATTAAATTCATGAGGCTTTATTCTCATTGCTGACAAAATGAGGTATTTCTATTTATGGTTTAAGAATGCTAAAATAATTAAAGGAAATAAGGGAAGAAACACATCTTGCATTTGCAGTGGATTCAATGATGGGGATGCAACCCCTTTCTATTCTTTAAAGGATAATAAATTATATGTACCATGTATATTATTTTTCTAACATTAATGCTTTTATTTTGTTTCTTTTTAAAATGTCATCAAAAGGGGCCTCAATATTCCATCGGGCTTTCCAAAAAAGGTTTTTTTTTAACTTAACCATCAAAGTGGCACACTATTGCATTAGTATTACAAGAAGACTAACACCTAAGGGCCCACATTTTTTAGTGCATTCGATGAGCTAAAACAAAGAATCCACACTATTTACACATACTCAAGTATGTGTCACATCAAATAACGAAAAATATTAGGCTAGTGGGGCAAAACAAACAAAAAACTAAAAATTATTTGTCAACTGTGCCAAAATAATCAATTTATAATGCAAGAATCTTCCAACTAGATTAGTAATTCACCAATGAGACCTTGGAATATTTTGGATAGAAAACGACATCTATATCAGCGTGCAATTTGTTATAAGACAGATGATACGTATGAGGGATAGTCACACACAGCAAACATGGAGAAACAAGAAAAAAACGAACCAACAAAAAAAGTAAAAGAAGAACACTCAAACAAACATGCACTAAGTAAATGGAATTCCCATTCTCTAACTAGCAACTCAGAATTTTACTGATAATCTAAATCTATAAAGTAATATATATATATATATATATATATATATAAATGTTGGAATAATTTTAATATTTATGGATTAACATTAACTATTTTATTAGATTAGTACCTTGTTAATTCTAATTAGACAATTAATGTTATAATTTATAAACTGAGAATGGATTGGATTTTATTTTAATATGTGTGGATAATCGGTGATGGGTTCGATTATCCACAAGCCCATTGGACAGAAACCCAACTCACAGTCCAAGAGTATTAGTAATCATCCCATCAGATTGCTAATCTAAGATTATTATCTAGAGAGAGATTTTATGGGCTTAATTTTGATTGATTAATTAAATTTAAAATTGTTTTAAAGATTCTGGAGGATTTTACTGAATAATATTGATTAATTATATTATTAAATAAAATCCTATAAATAACACACTGAAGCCCTAGCTTTCATACAACAAAATCTATCATTCTCTCTCTACCATCAAGACACTATGAGAAATGCTCTTGGGCATTGTGGGTTAATTATTAGACTCAACCAATACTCAGATCAACGATGTTGTCTTCATCAGGTCAGATTGTTGATTTATTTATTCTCCCAATTTATGATTATGTTCAATTACATGTTCTAATTCCGCTATCAAATAGTATCAGAGCCACGGTTTGATGGACTATGAAATTTTTTAAATTTCCTTTTTTTTAATCTTGCCTTCGTAACATGATTTAGCATATTCTAATTTCTCTTCTCCCTTTTCCTTCTTCTTCTTTTTAAATGGTCTTCATGGTAATGTAAAGGTAAAAAAGGTTAGCTATGGTGTGAAAATATAATTGAGTTTAGAACACACCATAATATTGTATAACCAATCCCTTTTGGCCTATGATCATTTATCTTGAAATTTTGTCACCATGAGCCCATTGAAGGTCAAAAAGGGTAGAATTAGAGATGAATGAGGCTAGGTAAATATTTTGAAATATCTAGGAAAATATTGTGTAAGTTATAACAAGCTTAGGATAAGAATTTTGATGAGTGAATTTTCTTGTACATTATGAGAAAAAGAAAAAAATTTAATCCTTTTCTCTGGATCTTGTCTTCGTTAAAGCCATTTTATGGATTATAAAAATCTATTCCTTTTTTTTTTTTGTAATGATCATCGTCTTTCTCGGTCACCATTGCTGGCGAAAAACTCACCTTCTGGCATGAAATTTTCTTTCCCTGTCGCCATTTGAAGTAGTTGTGGTTGTCGGTGATTCGAACAGAGACAGTCACGGCTGTCAACTTGGGTCACCGGTGTGCCCCATCTCGAACCAATGAACTAATTTTGAACTGAAAAGATTAAAATGGTCTCGATTTCATAGTTTGAGGAGCAGAAAATCAACAGGTCAATTCGACCTGCTAGAGGTTGAAGAAGGTATGTGTGGGCAAGGTCCATGCGCACCACCGGCACGTATGGCCATACCGCTGGTCAGATGAACTTCAAATTTTTGAAATTAGCTCCACTCATCTTAATCTAAATTATGATGATTTTTTCAAAATTTTTTGAGCCTTGAAAATAGGAGTTTTGAAATTATTGAAAATTAATGGCCTTAAAATAATGTATAAATAAGGTATTTTGACATGAAAAATTTTATGTAAAGACTAAACATAATACGAAACAATATGTTCAGTTTACTCTCCCTAATTATGTGTAAATAAATTAGAATCAATTTCTTTGCGTTAATTATTAGATTTTATTCCTAATTTAAGCACATGTGTTAAAAGGAATAGGTTGTGTGTGGAAATTGTAATGACTTTGGTTCACATACACTTATTGATTGTGTGCTTGCCTATCGTGGGCCCAATCATGGTGATATGTCTTTTATAAATTAATTTATACCGTATTTGTCATTTAATTTCCTAAATTTTTTTTTTGAATAATTTAATTACCATTATCAAGGATGAGTCTGAATATTGTGATAAGTCCACTAGAGAGAATGTATGTAAGTATTATGTTGACAATGGATATGCCCTATCGGTGTGACATTGTCAATATAATTTTGTGAATAAGGCCTGTTTGTAGCCTGTCAACGACGATTTGCTGATTGATGTATTTATGGTTTCTTATATCCTATCGATATAAAGATTGTGGGTGCATTTTGTGTCGTTTCTCTCGATAACACGCTTCCTTTGTGTGTATGAGTTTTCTTGATTTATCATAGTCCGAGCCCTTAGGCAAGATATAATGAGTATTTTGTTACACAGTTGCTGAAGCTGAGTCTTGTTACAAAAACTTTGTTATATATATAATTATGTGTCTGGGACATAATTATATGTTTCCTATTTGTTTCCCTCAGCTTCTCTGTTCTTGCAACTATTTATGGTGAAAACTCTTAACAGAATAGACTACGATAATTGGATTGAGTCCTTTAATATGTATATGGTGATCACTAAGGAAAGTTTAGGTATGAGAGAATCTAAGCAAGCAGATCTCACCGCTGAGTCTAGCACTGTTGACAAGGCTTACTATAAGCAGTGGTATGAGTCTAATAAGATTTGTCTGACTGTGATTAAGTATACGATTGAGAAGACTATCAGACAACGTATTCCTAAGAAGGACACCGTAATTGATATCTCAAAGTGGTTAATGACCTATTATCTCTTTTTGCTAGATAACACTCACTATAATGAAGTGTCATGAGTGTGTGAGCACATGATGAAGCTTGTTAACTGTTACAACAAGCTGAAATCCTAGATGTGGACTTGGATGAGAGCAACCTAGTTTATAGAGTTCCCTAATCCTTTCCTGTTGAATATGGGGTCTTGAGAACCACTTATAATTCCCAAGAGTTAGAATAGTCTATTAATCATATGATGTCCAAAATGAACCAAGAGGAAGAATCAATAAAGAATGTGAATTCTCATAATTAATGAACAATATTTCACATGGTTCATCCAACAAGGCTGGAAATGTGAAATTGAAAAGGAAAAAAAAGTGAAGGCAATGCCTATGGCAAGAAACTATATAGACTCAAGAAAAGCAATAAGAATAATAAACCATTCTTGGAGTGGAAGGAAGTTCGATTAAAGTTAGCTGTATAAGCACTGTAATCATAGATGAAAACTTGCATGAAGATGTGCTGTGTGTGGATGACATCTTATCGGCCAATAACTCAGTGTGCTTATTAAATGAGACAAAGCACATTTTGTCATGCCACTTTGCTATGAAAGATTTAGGTGAACCATTATTATTTTGAGAATTTAAATTCACCGTGATAGATCTTGTGGCATTATTAGTTTGTCTCAGGCAACCTATATTGAACGAGTGCTCAAGAAATTTGATAAGTGTTCTTGCACTCCTTGTGCACTTGTGCAAGTGATAGGTTACTTAAACCGTTATGTCCTAAATGATGAAGAGAGAATTTTGATGGGCAAAGTTTCATGTGAATCAATTATTAATAGCCTAATATATAGGCTCAAGTGTACACACATTTGAACATTGTTTTTTTACCATGTTGGTGTGCTTGGCAGATATATTTAAGTAATTCTGGGCATGATCATTAGAAAGCTACAGAGACAGTTATGATGATCCTGAACCCACTTTTGATTACATCTATACGATGTTTTTGAAGGAGTTGTTTTGTTGAGAAGTGTCAAATGGACATTTATAGCTGCCTTTTATATATATATATATATATATAAAGTGAAGAGTATGTCGCTAGTTTTGTGATTGTCACTCTTTAAGGAATATGGTCAAGGAAATCAATTTCCGTCATGTGTATATTTTAAGTCTTAACCATTTTGTTGCGATATGACTCTATTATACGCTTCTCTCAAAGTTACAGGAATTTCAGTTGTATCAAATTTTGACAGTCAATTCCTATTTGTTGGAAAAGATCTATATATCTCATACTCATTTTAAGTGATCTGTTTATCAATACAAACCCATTAGAGTTTTGGAAATATATAACTCTTGGGTATATTCGAATTTTGATGTGTTGTTTTAGTGAGAGTTTGAGTTGTGTTCTTAAGGAACACTTTGGCATATTTTGACACTTATAACATTTGTTTCCCTATCGAATTCAATGTTTTGGTTATGCCAAAATTTTAGATATAATTCAGAATTGAAATTTTGCTGGCATTTATAACAATGCTTTCCTTATCAGATTTAATATCCTTGATCCATAATTTCATTTCTGAATTTTTTGCTATCTCAAACTCACATGGTTCACATTTGTAGTGAGCATATGATGACGGATCTATTGACCAATGCCTAACCATAAGAGTAATTCAAATTGTATAACTCATATGGGTCTTGTTGAATTTTGATGTAGCCTTGGTCTAGTGGGAGTATGAGTTGAGTCCTTAAAAGGCTTTTGTGGTGCAAGTTAACACGAAATTTATGAGTTGAGTCCTTAAAGGGCTTTTGTGGTGCAATTTAACACTAAATTTCAGAGTTAGGTCCTAAGGGGACTTTTGCATTGTAATATGATGCTTCAAATGTCATTCTATATTCCATTCTATTCAGATATTGAAACTAATTTATGACAATGTTAATATCACTTGTTTCCCTATCGGATTCAATGATCTTTGTGTGTAGTTTCATTTCTGAATTTTGTATGGTTTATAAATATACACATATTCATGTGTTTATGTGAATATTAATTGCCTAATTATGTATTTGTTTATTAACCTAATAATGTAATTAATGCTATCCAAGTGGGAGATTGTTATAGTATTTTAATATTATATGGATTAGCATTAATTATGCTATTAGATTAATTTCATGTTATAACTAATTATAGCATTCAGTGATCTTTGTGTATAGTTTCACCACTGAATCTTGTATGGTTTATAAATATACACACATCTGTGTGTTTATAAGAACATTATTATACCTAATTAGTTATTCGTTTATTGATCTAATAATTTAATTAATGCTATCCAAGTGGGAGATTGTTTGAATAATTTTAATATTTATGGATTAGCATTAACTATTTTATTAGATTAGTACTTTGTTAGTTCTAATTAGATAATTAATGTTATAATTTATAAATTGATAATGGACTGGGTTTTATTTTAATATGTGTGGATAATCGGTGATGGGTTCGATTATCCACAAGCCCACTGGGTAGAAACCTAACCCACAGCCCAAGAGTATTAGTAATTATCTTATCAGATTGCTAATCTAAGATTATTATCCAGAGAGAGATTTTATGGGCTTAATTTTGATTGATTAATTAAATTTAAAATTGTTTTAAAGATTCTGGAGGATTTTACTGAATAATATTGATTAATTATATTATTAAATAAAATCCTATAAATAACACACTGAAGCCCTAGCTTTCATACAACAAAATCTATCATTCTCTCTCTACTGTCAAGACACTCTAAGAAATGCTCTTAGGCATTGTAGGTTGAACTTATTAGACTCAACCAATACTCAGATCAACGATGTCGTCTTCATCATGTCAGATTATTGATTTATTTATTCTCCTAATTTATAATCATATTCAATTACATGTTCTAATTCCGCTATCAATAAAGGCATGCAACGAACCTCTTTTATAAAATAGAACAAAAGACACGTACAACAATATTGGAACTCTAGAGACAAGACACAAGCTTATCTCTACAAAATCCCTACTTTGCTCAGTCTCTCCCAAGCCTTTCCTTGCTTCGACCTCACCTTTCTTTCTCCTTTCTGTGTCATTCTCCCTTTCTATGTTTCGGAATGTTGAAACAGAGGTGTATAGAAAGAAGCTTTTGTGCATCTCTCTCTTTTTTCAAGCTTCCAGCTTTCTCACCCCCTCTCAAAGCTCTTTCTCACTCCCCATATAGTTCTCTTAGTCTCTCTTATCTTTCACCCTCTCTCACGGCCCTCGACGCCTCTTTGCCTATCTTCTTCTCTGGGCTACTTCTCCTTTTCGTTGACAGTTCATCCTTGTTTTATGTCTGCCAAAACAGGGATGAAGTTGAGGTGCACAGAGGAGGACTTCTCGTGTGTTCAGAGAGGCCCTCTCTTCTTCCTCAAGCCCTCAGTTTCTCTCTTTTCTAACTCTACTCTCCTTTGCTCAGCTTCACCACCCAAAAGCAGGGAAGCTTCATGCTCTCTTTCTCTATACCTCTCCGTCTCTTTTAAGCTCTCTCTCGGTCTTGCTCACCCCATTCTCTCCCGCTCGAGCTTCTATCTCGTTTTTACCTTGTTCACCTCGTTCGACTCTCCCTTTTGCTGTTCTCTCTTTTAGCGTAGTATCCTTTCTAGCTCTCACCAGCCCGCTCCTTCTCTTTGTCAACTCTCTTTTATATCTCACCTCTGGTGCCCTTAGTTTGTGTGCCAATATCTTAAAATCACGCATGAAAACAAAAATCAATGTTAAAATTAGAAAAAAAACCCCTGAAGTGTGAGATAATTTTTTTTTTCCCCTAAAACTACGTTATAACCCTACTTGATTAATATATATATATATATATATATCAAGTCCCAATAATAAAATTCACAACTTAGCCATACGTCTTATATATTTAACCATTTAACCAAAAAAATACATGTAAATATGTTAAATATGAAATTACAAAAATCTATCAAAATTTTATTGCATATACTATTTTATAACAAGGTTATATTGTGATTGGACATTTCCAATCAAATATGACCAAGTGTTGGTCGGATATTTCTGACTATTACATGTTTTATTTATTTATTTATTTATTTACATCATAAAATTATTCTTGAATCACTTTGTATTTAAAGTAGAATTAAATCTTTTTACGAATTTAAAAACATACTTTTTATCACAGTTTAATATATTTAAGAGTTTAATTTTCTTTTTCAGTTTTATTCTGATCATGTATTAGTCAGAATTTTCTAGCCCACTATTGGTCGAATTTTTTTGATAGCACTTCTACCCATATCTCTGGACCCACTTTTGTATCTCTCTTGTGTCTCTTAGCAATATTTTTTCTGAAAAATTTTCTTTGTCTTTAAACATTTGGATAACCTTTATATGTAATTTTTTAAATATTTTTCTATGTCTTCAAATTTTAATATATTTATCTTATTTTTTAATTCTAAGATTTAATCTATTTGTTTTCTTATTTATTTTCAGCTATCTCCATTTCTCATATTCTAAGAACAATGTTCATTTTTCACTAAAAAAAAACTATACTTATTAATTACCTAAATTTTTTTGGACTCTAATATCGTGTTTATTAATTCTTGCAAGCCTTTTTAAAAAATGAGAAAAAATATATTTAGTTCATATTTGAAATCAAACTGACTAAAATATGTTGGCAAATTGCAAATTTCATCATGGGATAAAAGTATAAATCAAATAAATAATGGGGTCATATTGTAAATATAGTTACGCAGAATTATTATTATATATATATATATATATATATCCATGTCAGCCATGAATTGAAAGTAAGGATTTAATGACAAAGTACTAATTTTTCAAAGTTTAGACTGTATAACGACTGAGTTTTTTTTTTTTTTTTTTAAAGTTATAGGAACCAATTTAAAAATTGAGTTAAAGATTAAATTTTTTCAAATATATTATATTAATATTTTTGTATAGTGTTCTGAAATTACTAGTATGAATAAAAAATATTTTTAATTTTTTATATGTCATCTTATTTATAACATTACCTTAGAAAATTATGAATAGTAAAAGCATGCATTTATAACAAAATATTATTATTTTAACTTTTACATAATTATTTTTTAAAAAATAATTAAACCTCATGAAAGAGAGACAAATTAAGCTTTAGTTAATTTATTCATTTAATACTTATAATTTTACTTAACTTTTAATTTAATCTCTATAGTTTAAACCATGTGATTAATTCCCTAATAATTCTAGAAGTTTTAAGTTTAATGATTTCTACTATTAAACATTTGTCATTAGTTAATTTCTGCTAACATGGCTAATTATATATTATTTTAAAAATTGATATAGGCATGATTCAAGTCAACACATATAAATTATTTAACATAAGTTACAAACATGCCATAAGTTTCCCTATCATTTACTTTAATTTTATAAATTGCTAATATAGCATATACTTGGCCACGTCAATTAAATAAATAAAACATAGATTAAAATTTAACAACAAAAAATAAATATATTTGTTTAAAACTATAAAGATTTAATTATAAATTATTAAACTCTGACATGAAATTAAAATTTAAATGAACCTATAAAAGCCAATGAAATAATATTACCTTAAGTTTTTTACCAACTTAACCATAAGAGGATAAATTATAATATTCCAATACAACCGTCCTTCATATTATATGAACTTTTCTTTCTTGAGTAATATCTCTCAGTTTTAAAATGTTGGTTTGCTTATAAGCGTCATTTTCATCTCCAAAAAATGGTTATCTTAAACCCAAAGCAACTTTGCTTGCATTTAGCACTTTGTCTCTCAAACATTAGAATGGGAAAAAGTACAAAATTAGTCCTTTACATTTGTATATTATGATAATTTAATCTTTTATAAATTAATCATAAATGGATTGATTTTGTATAAAATATAATTTTTAAATGACTAATTTGTTACAGTTAATTTGTGAGAGATCAAATTGTCACAAACTATAAAAGTGGAGGACTGATTTAATACTTTCTTCCATTATGATGTATAAAAATATATTAAACTATCACATACTAATACAATAAATTTTTTGTTTGAACTTTGGACAAAAAAACCTCCAATTATGAAATTAGAGCCTCAAAATAATATCCATAAATTAGTGAAACTATGTTTGCTTAATTATGATGTAATTAATTATTAAATATTGAATAATATTTCATTAAAAAAATTTTTGTTGAACAATTAAGCTACTTGATAGTTTAATATATTTTTGCACTTTCATCCTAATGTCCAAAAACAAAATCCAATTATAGTTCACAAGATCAAAATCATATGTTTGGTTTTGATCATTTGCAAATGAGAGTTTATAGAAGATGACGTGAAAGATGAGTATTTAGGTTAGATTGATCACCAAAAGATCGCACAAATTATTTGACTTTAACTTTCAGCAGTACAATTGAAGTTTTTAAATTTATGATACAACTTTGAAAAGTTTATTCAAAGCCCAGCACCTAGTAGTTAAGTATAATTTTGGGCAAAAATTCAATCATTTTTGTAGACTTTTAGTCCTTTAAAGTATTTTCTTTATTATCAACAATAAATTTATTGCTATATATTTTCAAACTTTATTTTAGGGTTTCATACAAAAGTCTTTTGGTGACATTGTATAATTAGTTTTATCAAAGATAATATTCTTGAAATTATTCATTTGAGATTTCACTGAAAATTTTTTCAATTTTGAGATGTTATGCTACATCAGAAAAAAGATGAAAGGGTCTGCTACCTAGTTTGCAATAATACATAGGTCCATTATCCAATTTGCATAAGACATCATGGCTCTTTACAAATGAGTACAATATTATTTATGAGCTTGTTTGATTCTATTTATTATTTTTATGTTCTTAGAATAGTTTTGTGAAATTATTTTTAAAATAGTTTTTGAAAATAATAAATTTAAAAAATTTGTTTGGATTCTTTATTTTTAGAAACACACTCAAAATAAAAAAATATTGTTTAAAAAAATAATTCAAAAATAAGTTTTGAAAATGTAAAAATCTTGTTTAGTATCAAGAATTAAATTTAGACTGTAAAATTATAATTCCAATTGTAATCCCATTAGAATTGAAATTAAGTCAAAATTTTAAAATTTATATTTAGACCATGTAAAGAATTAGAACATAAAATTATATTTCTAAATATAATTATAATTTTATAAGTTAGATAACAAATAAATATTTGTTATATATATATATATGTGTGTGTTACATATTTAGTATATATGTGTATGTGTGTACACATGCATGTGTATGTGTCTGTATATAACAAAATCATTATATGTATATTTGTATGTGTGTATAAACATGCGTGTTTAGCTACATGCCTATGGATTTATAGTACATATTTATTATATGTATTTATTTGTGTTAAACATATTTAGTATACATGTATATGTGTGTGTACTTATATGCTTATATATGTGTATGTACATATATATAACAAATTTACTATATATGTCTTTGCATTTGTGCATATAGGTGCATGCACGTGTTATATGTTCAATATATAAGAATGTGTGTACAAGCACCTGTGTGTATTTTAATCATGTTAGATTGGATAATAGGTTCATTCAAAACCCACATATGTATTATTTTTAAATATTAATTTTTTAATTTATGACAAAATTTTAAAGTATTAATCATTTTAAAATTGTAATTATTTTCCATTTCAAATCATATTTTTTTCATTTCACTTTTTTATTTTAAATTTTAAATTTTCTTTAACAAGTTTTTTTTTGAAAAAAAATATTATTTTTTTAATAAAAATAAGGTGATGTAGCTTGACCAATTACTAACTAGATTTTTTCTCAAGTCTCATTAAAACCTAGTCCATAATACTACTTAAAATCCTCTATTACAAAATTACAATTTTGCCATCAATAAAACATTTTTGAGAAATAAAGAAAAACATCCAAAGATTGTTTTTGTTTTTTATTCTAAAAAATATTTTTATTTTTTTCTAAAATTTTTTAGAACAATTGATAAAAAACACATGATCAAATAAGCTTTTTCACTCTTTTATTTTTTAGAATAAAAACTATTTTTAGAAACGAGAACTATATATTTTTAGTTTTCCCTAAAATTTACTATGACCTGATACAAAATTTCATAGAAGGGGTAGTACTTTGTCATTATTTTAGAACCTTATCATCAAAATGTTAATTATAATTTAACATTATTATATTAATTAAGTTTTTCATATTAAATTAATAAGAAACTATAGACTTAACTGAAATGACTAAAACTTGTTTTCTTTGTCCAAATGACATTGATTACAAAGACATTTTAAATATGTATTTTTATAAAAAATAATTTGACATTAGTTTTTTTTTCAAATTTTTGGGTGATAATATTATTAATGATAAAAACTATGGTTAAATATTTTTATCAATTAAAATTAATCGCTGCTTTTCTTTATGACAGTTTATTGTAAAACTAATTTATGATACTTTGTCTTCTAAAGTAATTTTACAATAAAAAGTCATTTAAAATTTTTTTTTTGAGCAAGTTAATATTAGTAATAATACTCATAAAATATTTTGTTTTAATTTTTTGAGAAAAAAATTTACAATTTTTGTTACAATATCTTTGAGAAAAAAAATATTTTTAATCCCTTATTTATCATAAAATTATCATTTTGGTCCATAACTTATTAAAATGTCCAAAATAGTTCCTCATTTATTGAAATATATCACACTTGGTCTTCAGTTTTTAAAAAAATATTAAATTTTTTTTAATCAAACCTTAAATCATAAATTTAAGGGACTAAATCAAATACTTTTTTATAAAAATTAGGAAGCAAAGACATTTTTTTTTCCAAAAAGTAAGGAATTATTTTGAACATTTCAACAAGTAAAGAATCAAATGATAATTTTATAATAAATGAATAATCAAAAATATATTTACTCTAATATTTTTTGTAAAACTAATTTAAGAAATTAATGGAAGGAACGACAGTTTCTTTTTTCTTAAAAAAAAAATTTGAGCATTTTCATAAGGGCAGTACAATTTGAAAACTTGCATGAAAACTCGCATATTCTTCGCGGAGACAAGACTGAAGGAGGAAATTTCTCTTAGAGTAGTTTAAAGACGAAAACGAAATATAAAAATGTCTTATATATATATATATATGTTAATTCATCAGGAGAGTATTAATTGGTCATTCCCTTATTTTAATGTATATTTAGACTTTTGAAGTGTTTGAACTTTTTGAGTATTTTCAAATTTGATTTCATCAAGTTGAATAACATAAATAAGGTGCTTAAGTTTTAAATTTAAAGTCTTTAATTATATGAATTTTTTTTATTATAATAGACATTACGGATAAGGTATGTCTTTAATATTGCCTGGGGAGGAATTAGATGTAGATCCTCTTTTATTCTGATGGAGAAGGAGAGGTCATCTCATCTCTTTATGCTCAATTTACAATTTTTTATAATTTATTATAAAAGTATCAATTTCTTTTTAAAAAACATGTGACTATTAATATTTTATATCTTTTCTTTTATAGGATAATATCTTAATAAATAAGAAAAATTGAACAACTTCTAACATAAAAAAAAAATAATAATAATAATCTGCACATTTTACAATCAATTTTTTTCAATAAAATGACATCATATTTTTGCATCAAATCAAATTATACACTAAAAAGTAAATAATAATAATAATAACTAAAATGAATTAATATTACATTTTAAATGTGGGGTTTAATAGCTTTTTACGTTGGATGCTGTTTAATTTTTTTTCTCTTTTACATGGTTGTGTCTAGTGTAACAATGGATTTAAATTTAACATTAATTGTATTTATGTATTGTGATAATTATTTAGAAATTAAAAATTAATATTTGTTAAATATTAAAATTTTAAAAAATGCAAACAAAACGTTTCCATTTTGGGTCACATAACACATTATGGCACAAGAAGGGGTCGAAGAGATTTAATTTCTTTATAAATAGTTTATTTGTTCGAGCGTTTGTATGAGTTTGTAAGCAATTAGTTTATTTTACTAAATGATAATATATTTTAAATTAACGATATATATAATTATTAAAAGTTGAATTTAATAATATATTGTGATATAAAAAAATATAATAAATTAAAAAAAATTTATAAAATTGGTTATCTAATATTGGTAAGAGATAAATAATGACAATGAACTTATTAATAGAATACTATCATAAACCATTTAATTATATATATTTTTTTATTTTAATTTTGAACTATATTAAGTTATATTTATAATCTCTTATTACAAAACTTAAAGATACAATTAATTACTTAATTTATTATTTTTTAATTGATTTGAAAAATGTCTGAACTTCAAAAATTGATTTAAGAGATAATTAATTAATTTTTTTTTGTTTACTCTAAAGAAATTTCAAGCATTTGAAGAATAATTTATTAGTTTTTTTTGGTTCATTTCAATAATTTACAAATTTAAAAAAAATTATCAATTTAAAAAGTAATTAATTAATTCATTATTAATTTATTATTTTTTTCATGATTATGAAGTATTTATGCAAATTAATTACTTAAATATTTTTTGGTTAATTACAAAAAATTTATGTATTTTAAAAAAAATTTCATAAATTATAAGAAAGATAAAAATTCATCACTTAACAAGCTAACAATTTAATTAACGAAACTTTTTTATTAGTCAAATGAAATTTTCATTTAAAGTTTAATTTAATTACATATAACATATATTCAAATGGTATCACAACAAAAATTAATATAAATCATATTTAATAAAAACAACTGAAATTTTACAAGTCAACCTTGTATGATACTCCCACAAAACTGGGCCACGGGCCACTTCAAACTTGCTAAAAAAAAATCTATGCGTAAGTGGAATTTTTATGTGGCCCAAATTTAATTGCACTGTCCACCTTTGTTTAATAGCTTATGACGTTTTACCTTTTTACGGTTTCCACGGCCATTTCCCTCCGACTCGTCTCTCTGTCTCTGGCCTTCACGCACATCATCCACTGGAGTGGAAGCCAAGTATCGATCCACCACACCCAGAGAAGAGGCAAGCTCAGAGACAAGTGCAGTTTGGAAGCCATGGATGACTACACGAGGGAAATGATGGACCTCAAAACCCTTGTAACCCGCACTCTCGAGAAGAAAGGCGTCCTCGCCAGGATCCGAGTAAATTGCAATTTTCGTTTTTTTTTTTTTGCCTTTCTCTGAATCTTGATTGATTTTCTCATGGTTTGAAATGTTTTTGTTGGCAATTGATAATATGGGTTAGTCTTTGTTCCGAGTTCGTATATAAATGGTGCTAGTGCTTATTTGACATGTAGCTAAGATATGGCTAGGGTTTTCTTTTCCCCTTCCGAATTATGCCTCGGATTGAAATGTGGGTCTGAAACGGGACTTTCAAAATAAGATCTTATAAGAAATTTAGTCGCGGGTGGTTGTTGATTGAACCTGTGTGGAATGAAACGTTGAAAATGTGATCGATCTGCGGTGCTATGCTGTTCCATAGAAAGGAGACTGCAGACCTAATTTTTGAATTCATGCTTTTTCATTTGCCGGGTCCTTGTACAATTTTCTTTTTTGTTTCCTTTGTCATTTTTGTCCAATTCATAACTTATGCTAGCCTCTTTAGGTTAATTATCTCTTAGCTTGTTGATTTGGTTTTTTCCAGGCTGAACTGAGAGCCAGTGTGTTTGAGGCTATTGAAGAGGAGGATCAGGTAATAGAGAAAGAGGAAGGTTTACCACCTGCATTACTAGGTAGCTGCAATGACCGAGCAAAACAACTTCATGCTTCTCCTTCAGGTTTGTTGTTAATCCACTCTTGTTTTCTAGACCCTATTGCATATTACAAACATTTTGCAATTTACCTACTTTTCTCGGAAGTTATCACAATAATATTATATTATAAGCGAAATAGATGACATGACTAATGACTTAAATTATCCCCTTAGCTAACTCCAAATAGGGCATGACTTTTTCACCCATTGAGCTAGATTGATTGTTTTGACATTGTAGTATATTAGCCTGTGAGTTCATCTATGACACTGTGACACCATACTAATGATAGAATACTTGGTTTCATATTTGCTGACATCAAGTCTGCAAGCATTCTTTTCATATGTCATTTGAAGATTCTGTCATTTATGGGCCTTATTATGTTCTGAAGTAATGAATTTTTCTTTGGAGCTAATTTGATAGAAGCTAGAATCACATGATTATATATAATATGGTAGAGAATTTTGTAAGTGAGGAACTTATAGATAGAATCAATGTTATAAATTTCTCATCTGCCACTGAATGGATGGAAAGAGAGGTTCAAGGTTTTGAGATTCAACCGTTGTTGAATTGAGGTTTATTATACACACACAAACACATGAATGCACACACATAGTGAAAAATATTAAAAAAATGTATGATTAATGAATATCAACTGTGAAATAAGATTTTTGTTGATCTCCCTTTTTCTTTTTGGTTGAAATCAGTTCCGCTGGCTTTGTCCGGTTCTTTTACCACTTTACTTAATTTGCTCTATAATAGTTTTAAGCAAGGTTGTCAAGATCAAGATCTTAGTCTTACATAAGTTTAGATGAGGCTTGAAATGAATTGACTCATAAGATGAATTGAAGATCTATGATTCTACATTCTACCATTTATGACCATATATATATATATGGTGACATGAAATTTTTACATAAGCATAAAATTATCAGAATCTGCTCATACTTCAATTAAACAAGTCATAAGTTTCAAAGGTCACAAATTTTAAGCACGTAGAAGAACTAATATCAAACACTAGTAAATTTCAAGCACTAACTAACAAATTTGGACACACAACAAGAAGCAGAATTTAATGCCAAGTACAATAGCCAGAGAGTAGAAGAGACTACATACAGTTCTGGCCTCCAAACGATCTCTATATGCAGTGCATAAGTGCAGAACCAAACAATCTCTAGACACAATGCCACAAAGTCGGAGAAGCAAAACCAAACAAAGATCACAAGTGTTGAATGCCTCTGTTTGCTAGATTTGGCAGTTTTGAAACCCTTGAATCAAACACACATTTTAGACCTCCAAAATGGTGTGTTTTTGGGTATTCTGAAAATTTAATAATAATATGAGCATTAGTGATGCATCCCTCTGTTTGCTGGGATTTGGCAGTTTTGAAACCCTCAAAATCTATCACACATTTCAGGCCTCCAAAATGGTGGGGTTTTGGCTGTTCTAAAAATTTAATAGTAATATGAGGCTGTGAAGATTGTTATAAGAAGCACAGATTTTCCAAAATAGGAGGTGTACCTGCATTGAATATGTATCTGATACGATATTCAATGTGATATACCTGCATATGTATCGGATGCATATCGGAAAACAACTTTTGCAAGATACATTTTAAAATGTGCTGAAATGACATCAAATCAATGCTGAAATATTTATATTAATTTTTTTATTAGTTGTGACATTTTTTAATCATTTTATTTTACATTTTATTATCTTTTTCTGTGATATTTCAATAAATCTTAGAGTCTTTTTTTTTTTTTCTTATCGTCTTCATTGTTGTCATCTTTCTTCTCTACATAAAACATTTGGCAAGAGATGTAAAGAAATTCAAACTTTATTTGCTATATATATATATACAGACGCACATAAATACACATACTTGTATCCTAAAATGTTTAAAATTACCATATCTTTAGAGACAATAGAACTTAAACTAATACATAGATCTTCATATGAAATTTCTACAACTAAACAATCTGACATACAATAGAATGGAGAGCTTCGCCCTCCAACAAAGGTATAAAAAACAATCCACAATCATGGAACTACATCAAACAACCAGTTTGTATACAAGAGAGCAACTAAGTTTAATCACAAAATGTGCAACACGAGACTATTGCTTTGGCAACAGGCAAGGCTCACTAAAAATAGAAACACCGCAACTCTTACTTTGTAGTTGGGTGTTCTATATCGGTGCTGAGATCTAAAAATGTTAAATAATGGGGTGAGTAGATAATACTAATAGTACAAGGGGAGAGACAAATTGACAATGGTAGAGTTTATCACCAAAATTTTTGTTGTTTAAAATTGATTAACTTACAGAGTTAAATCAATAGTTCCAAAAGTAGAAGAAAACTATTAACTATCAAATAAGTCTAGCCTTGAATATTCAAATCATGTTATTAACTCAAATGAATCAACATGTAATGAGAATTTAAAATATCCAATTTAACAGAATACATTGGGAATTTCTTACAAAACCATCCAATGTTCAGAATATAGAATAAGCCCATGACTAGTGTAATCATATTAGAGCAATTACCCATTATCGACCTTAAGCTCTAAATAGTCATAATAATGGCCTTAAGCCTCAAATAGAATATGAAGGTAAGGGCATCATATCCAACCATATCAAAAATACCAATTGTAATGCACTATGACTAACATCTATTGTCGTTAGTTACAAGGTCTTGTTTTGGATTTATTTCCAAAAGTTTCTTTAATATACCAAAAATCCATAATCAAGAATCAAAATTTCAGAATCGGAGTGCCTCAATATTTCAAATTTAAATGATTAAGATAATTCAAAATGTAGAATCATAGAGTCTATAAAGCCAACATAATTATCAGGTTTCAGAATATGCAATAACATTTATAAATTTAGAAGCCTGCCTCAAGCACTAGAGATATCCAAAATTTTGTATTTGAAAATAGATAATTTAAAACAAAATCTTGCACAACTAGAATTATCAACTCACCTAGTCAAAATACACACAAATCACCCTGTTACCCGCTTGGTATAAAAGAACATTTTTAACCCTAACAATATAACAATTAATAGATCTTAACTTTCCATATTAATCAAAATCTTAATTAAAATAATTTCTAAAAGAAATTCCCACAATAACTTATTTAACCAAATTTGTGGTACTTATTTTCTCTGTGCTCCCATTATTTCTCTTAATGATCCTAATTTCCATTATTCGTACATAATAGTATACACATGCTTAGAAAATACTTTGAGAACCTAATGATCCACAAACTTAAAGTTTCATCTTCATTGATGCTCAACACTAATATTTTTGCGCTAAAATATATTTCTAAGGCTTTGAAAATGCCCTAAGGCCAATAAACTTAGATAATACTCTTTGTAGTCCTTGAGTTGCCTATAATCCACACACAACCTGAGAGATCTATCATTTTTCTTCACAAAAAGAAGCAGAGCTCCCTATGGTAATGAGCTCGGGCGGATAAAGCCAATATCCAACAAATATTGCAATCGAACCTTTAATTCCCTAAGTTCTAGTGGCGCCATTTTATAAGGAGATATAGAGATGGACTGGGTGCCGAATAACTAATCAATGTTAAATTCAATCTCCTTATGAGGAGGTAGCCCAGGTAATTTTTCCGGGAATACATTTGGAAACTCATTAAGTATTGACACTTGATGCAGTGTTGGAATCGTTACTTCCATATCTTGGACTAAGGCTAAATGGCCTTGACATTCACTTCTCAATAATTTCATAGCCCCAATGGCATATATTAAATTATTATGAGCTACAGTACGATTGCCTTAGATAATTACAGATGGTTCATTTGGAAACTCACATCATATAACTTTAAGATGTCAATCCAAAGTGGCATAATAGGAAGCCAACCAATACGTTCTAAGCATTACATGAAAGTTTGTCATAGCTAAAATTATTAAGTCAACCATTGTTTCATGGCCACCAATCATAATTGTGCATGATCTACATATTTGATCCACCAAAGTGGATTTCCCTAATGGAGTTGTTGATATTAAAGGGCTCTCAAACAACATATGAGTCACATGAGAATATATTGTAATTGTACCTATAATTACTGCATTTGATGTCTGAGCATCCTATTTATTAAGAGCAAATACCCATGCTTGACCCCTTCCAGAAGATGTCTGACCTCTATTTGAATATGTCCTGCCACTATTTCCTTTGCCACCCTGAATTGAAGCTGCTCCCTGGGGCCTAGGTCTCACATGTGTAAAACCTTATGGTTGTACTAAACCCTGACTAGAACCATGGGGAGTCTGAGGGCAATCTTGTATCATATGCCTTACCTGACCACATTTAAAACATGCCCTGGACTCTCTGTGACATGGGCTAGGATGAAATTTCCCACATGAGGAACTAGGAGCTCTACCACTTGGATTCTATCTTGAATCAAACTGGTGAGTAGGTTTGGAGTCTCTAGAATTCCCTCTATGCCTGCTGATAGTTGCCATTGATTTAGTTGAAGATTCCGGGTTGGACCAGAAAGATTGAGCTGGAGCTAATGCCCTAGGTCCTCTAGATGATCCACTCATCGTAAAACTTCTTGAAGATTTCCCTTTGAACGTTTCCTCTTCTTCTGTATCGTATTGTCTTCTTTATCCCTCATTTCAATTATCTTAGCACAATTTGCAGCTGCAGTGAAAGAAGTGAACTGGCTAATTTGTGGTGCTATAACCCTAAACAATGGCTTTACCAAGCTCATCACGTTTGATTCTGTCCCTCTCAGTAGGAAATAAATCAGGAGCATACTTGGGCAACTCAATAATTTGTATGACATTCATCAACGGATACCTTAGGGACTTGTCTTAAACTCTCAAATTCTCTAGCACCAGCATCCTTGCACACTTATAGGTCAAAATCGCTCCATAAACAGTTCCTTGAACTCTTCCCATTCAAGAGGAGGTAATTCAGCTAGTTTTCCTTGTAAAAGTGACTCATACCATGTTTTGACTACTTTCTTCAACTGGAAAGCAGCTAAAGTAATTGACTTCATCTCAGGGCAATCAAATGCCTCACATATTTCTTCAATATCCTTGATAAACTATTGAGGATCCTCTTGATTATCAATCCCTGTAAAAATAAGAGGCTTGAGTTTAATAAATTCAGTTAAGATTTTCTACTTTTGCCTTCTTCAGCCCTATCTTGAGATTCTCTTGCCCTAACTTGCTCAGTAGGGGGCATGGTGGTAGGAGGGACATTATTGCTAGTCATTTGTGTCACTATCAAAGCTGTGAGATTCTCTACAATTCTTTGAACACCCTGGCGTTCAGCTACTAACTCTGCATTAGGAGGAGCCTGAGGTTTAGGAGGCTCTACCCCTTCCTTTGGAGCATCTTTGATGGGAGGCCTGGCTGCTTGGCCCACCTCTAGCACGAGCTCTGCCAGCACTCCTTGCACGTGCTCGTCCCCTATCTCGACCCCTAGGAGGTGGTACTTTAGGCTGAGCAGCAGCTTTTACAGAGGCCTCTTCCATGGCCTTATTAGTAGTTGCATGTGACCTAGATAACATTGTCCCTTCAAATATAAGAAAAACGTTTGTTCAGCGCCAAATCCAGATATACAGACTCTCATGGATATAAGATACAAAATAGACTAGAATAATGACATTAATTAACCTATGAGACCCCCAATAGAAACTCAGTTCTGATTATGCTTGGGTACATAATGATAACTGAGGTGCCACTGGGGACCTCTTGCTCCACAAGACATAGGCATACCAAGGACCCTTGAACTGGGCTTTGTTACCGCTTTGTCACCACCTTAGTTGTTGGGACGTGACCAGCACGTGGAATGAGGTATCTCACGTCCTTGTAAGCCTAATATTACAAATTGAGTCAAAAAATTATTCCAGTCATTAACAAAGTAATTATTGCACATTAATAATTACTTTCATTGCACTCTTATTAATAAAACTGTCTTCCACAACAATGAAATTTAATATAAGCTTGAGGGAAATTCTCGAAATCATCTACTACCACAATGACAACTTCTAATAACTCATACAATCCTTCTTTATGTCCAATAACACGGGACAATCAAAATTTCTTCACTTATCAGTACACTACGCACATCAATTCTCTACCAAGAAAGAGGGGTTTTTAATTTAGTGTTCCAAACATCAAATTGACACATGAGAATTGTTAGATTCTCACTTAGGACCAAAACCCCTAAAGAATTTCCCCCAAACAACATCAAATCATGCCTCAATTTCAAATTTCGAGTTTTAGACACTATTCATGTTCTTCATCCAATATTAGGGATTTTCCAAATTCAAGCACTAATTCTTGAAATTAGGAGTTCAGATGAGTAGAGAACAACACGAAAATTACTTTTAAATAAAAGTTCTCATGCAAAACGACAAAATTTCACCTGAATTTGGCCAAATTTCAAGTTGGTTGATATTGTTCACGCGTGACGGACAGCCAAGAAAAAACCTTAATTTCTAATAAATTTGCACGGAATTAAAGGCTAGAATCAATGAAGAACAAGTCAAAATGATGATTAACAACAAAACCCCCATCAAAGTTGGATTAAACTCACCTGAAATTGCAAATCTTAGCTCGAAAAAAATGCTCACCATTGCCGTCACACTCTATTGGATTGCTGGCTTTTATTTTGCATGAAGGCTTTTATTTAGAAGTGATTTTCGTGTTATTTTATGCCAATTTGAGTTCCCAATTTTGTGAATTTGTGCTTGAATTTTGAAATTCCCAATTTTAGATAAAGAACATGAATAGTGTCTGAAACTTGAAATTTGAAATTGAGGCATGATTTGAAGTTGTTTTGGGGAAATTCTTTAGGGGTTTTGGTCTTGGTTCTAACAATTCCCATGTGTCAATTTGATGTTTAGAACACTAAATTAAAAATCTCTCTTTCTTGGTAGGGAATTGAGGTGTGTAGAGTACCGATAATTGAAGAAATTTTGATCCTCCCGTGTTATTGGACATAAAGAAGGATTGTATGACTTATTAGAAGTTGTCGTTTGGGTGGTAAGTGATTTTGAAAATTTTCCTCGAGCTGATACTAAATTTCATTGTTGTGGGAAGGAGTTTTATTAATAAGAGTGCAATAAAAGTAATTATTAATGTGCAATAATTACTTTGTTAATGACTAGAATAATTTTTAGACTCAATTAGTAATGTTAGGCTTATGAGAATAAGGGATACCTCGTTCCCCGTGTTGGTTACGTTCTATTGGCTAAGGTCATGATAGTATCTCACGCATCTTATTGTGTCGTATTTGATACTCGTACCTGTATCGGTGCTTCTTTGTTTAGTAGAGCACAATCAAATGATCTTGCTTACAAGATTGTAATACCACCCCACAAATTTTGATCCAGTGTGTGGTCAAGATTGATTTATGGGTTGTAAGATCGTAGGATTGCTTGATCCTATGATGTTGCAAGCAATCTTGAAAAAGTAACTTTGATTTAAAGAAAACCAGTTGGTTTTTTTGATCTGACTGTTTAGTCTAAACTTGTTCTCTCAACACCTTTGACCTAAATGTCGTCCATTAGAAAGGACTAAATGTTTATCTTCAATTTAGAAGTCCTAACTCTTAATCACAAATGACCTAAGCCCCTCCCTAGAATTAAAGATCTATTCACATACTAAATGCCTCCAGAGGAAGAAACAAAAAAGAAAAAAAGGAGAGGGGAGGGGGGAGATAAAACAGAGATTTAGCATAAACAAAATGCTATTCCTAAATTCGTTATTATTCTTATGATGCAATGATGAAGAGAGGAGAGATGTTGAGGCATAGAGGGACATTGAGGCTTAAGGCTATGTTTGGATTGAGGGTCGGGGGATGGAGTGACAAGGAGTGAAATGGTTATATTGGTATGAATGCATGTTTGGATGTTTTTATGAGGATGAAATAGAATGGCAAGAGAGGGTCTCCATGACCCTCCTTAACCATTCAAAATGTTATTTTTGTTGTTCCCCTAAATTGGGGGTTCAAAGATGGAAGGGAGTGACTCACAAATTAAATATACTATTATGCCCTTCCAAATTTCTTAAAATTACAAGTTTATCCAGTGTTTGTATCGTGAAGCATTTCTCCTGAAAACTTCCTTTCTTTAGCAAATAATTAATTTAATCTTTGTACCTTTCTTCTTTTGAATCATTGATTAAAATTTCAAATTTATTTATTTAAAAAAAATTTAAAATAAGTAATTTTTACATACTATAAGTTGTTTACATAAGATATATATATATATATATGTGTGTGTGTGTGTGTGTGTGTGTGTGTGTATATGTATATTTGTTTTTCAAAATTATGTTGCATTTTGTGAGTTGAGAAGTCAGAAGAGAAAATAGGGGAATTATTAAACTAAAGTAAAAAAATATGGATAGGAGAATAAGTTACATTCCTATTTCATGTCTTGAATAAAGATAAAATTATTAGTTATATATTTATGTTATAAAGGGTAATATTAGAAAAAATAATTAATAAGTCATTTCATTCCATTCATTTAATTGTAACTTCTAAACAAAAATTATAGGAGTCTCTCCCTTTTTTTATTAAAACTTCCAAAAAACATATCTACCAAAGCCATTCTACAACATTCCATGCCATTCTATTAATGATCACGCCATTCCATCATTCCTTAAACTTTCAAACATAGCCTAAGGTTCTGTGACAGAAATGCTTTGGGACTAGGGCTGTGAGAGTCAAGAGTTAAAAGAACCTTCACTGAACTGGGCCTATTTCAGAACTAGAAACAGCGTGCCATATGAAATTTGCAAGGTCACATCTGTGGCATTGCCTAGTATGCTGTGGAGCTGTTCCATGTGCCATGAAGTGCAATTAAAATATGGATATTTGTTAAATTCTATCAATAAAATTTTATTTGATGATGAGAGAGACCCACCCAATCAGAATTCAGTAACATAAAACCTGGATAAAATGGAGTTCTTGACAGGGCAGTGGAAATTGACAAAGCATAAACAATCATTAAAGGTATGATGTAAACTGAAGTTGCATGCACTGGTCATTTGCTGAAGTACGGATACTTCTAAACGGGAGACGTACTCGTACGATATTCAATGTGATACACCTGCATAAGTATAAGAAATTGTTTTTGTAGGATATGTTTCAAAAAGCACCAAAATGATATCAAATTGGTTCTTTAATCACTTTTTTATTAATTGTGATATTGTTTTATCAGCTTATCTTCTATTTTAGCATTTTTTTCTATCATATTTCATATAATCTTTCTTTATTACCAATCTTATTTGCTAAAATATATATACAAATAAGCCCATACCCGTATATTAAATTTTTTAAAATTGATGTATCTCACATATCGTGTCGTATCGTATCTGATACTCGTACCCATATCGGTGCTTCTTATTATAATCCTATACAAATTCTATCTAAGACAGTCTAGAGAATATAAAGATCTGGCACAATATTAAATCTAAACCAAAAGGTATGGATAATTTGATGTTAAGCATAGGCTTTCTTCATAGTTTTTAAAAGTGCATAGCACATTTGTATTGCCAATGGCTCCAAAATGCTATACTGTGTAGCGCATAGAATTGTGCAAGCTACATGCAAATCTAGCACATAATTTTTAGAATTCAGAATATAACTGATAATGACTAATATATGTATAAACCAATCAAACATTGTAAAAAAGAGTCTCATAACAACATAGTGATAAAAAAAGGTCTCATATCAAGCACTTACAAGAGCATGAGAAGAGAAGGATACCATTGCCCTCTTCTCGTGCTCTTGATTGTCCAGAGATGGTTTAAGTGGATTTCTAGCAGTAGCCTTTGCAAAATCACTTAAATTAGGGTTATTTTTGGCCTATTTATATGTTGCGTGAGCTACAGGTAGACAAAAATATCTCCTGTAGTGCAGCGATAGTGGAGCTATATGAAAGCGAGATGTAGCACCAAGAGCCGTAGCAATGAGCTTCAAGTAGCAGGCTATTCATAAATATGGCTTTCCTTATGCTATTGCTGCCTGTGTCACTATTTAACTTGGTTTGCTTAAATAAGGGACACTGCACATAGCTGAGGAACCTTGAGTCCAAAGTTCAAGTTGAGGTTTGCCTAAATTATGCTTTTCCAAGTTTGACTTTTAAGCGGGGGATAATCAATGGCTATAAATAAACAGGTCTCAATATCCTTGTTATTAACTACTTCATGGTTCTTGTACCAAGAATGTGGAATCTTCTTGTGAACCATGTTGCCTTGTTTTCTTTTATTATTCCCCTCCCATGCACCCCCACTTCTACCCCCACCCCCACGGGCCAGGGCTCCCCCCCCTTTCCTCCTATTTCTCTTGGCCTTGTCATCTTGTGTCTGCAATATGATTGTCGCATTCTGCATTTCATACATCATATGTACTTGCATAGTAATATTTTATTGCATTCTGTGAATTTTCTGCTGTGAAAATTTTTTTAAAATGAGTTCAGTTTGCATCTCATTCCAACTTGCATGTTGTAGCATTATAGTTAATTTTCTCCATGCAGGCCGACTCCTTACTGCACTGATATGCGAATACTTAGACTGGGCACAGCTAAACCACACACTGAAAGTTTATCTTCCAGAATGTAATTTGGTAAGCAAATAGCTATTTATGCATGGTAATCTTGTTTTATTTCAACTTTGTTTAATTCCTACTATGACTCCAATTTGGTTGACTTTATTGTCTTGCAGCAAAAAGATTTTTGGAAGGCTGAGTTGAAAGAATTTAGTAGCAAGAATGGATATGATCTCAACAGGAATGGAGACAGCCCTCTGCTTTTGGATGTTCTAGAAGGATTCTTGAAGTTTGAGGTTTTTGTATTAATGATATTTTAATTTTATCCTCGTTTATTTCTTCAATTTTGGCTGAACATTCTAGATAATGGTTGTTCATAATAAATTTGGTCTTAGAAGGGAATCAAGGATTGCATATGCATTACTTTAATTGGTTGTGTGGGCTATCATTGTTAAAAATTGGGAGTTAACATAATATATCCATTCAGACAAGCCTAGGGTTAAAAAAAATGTGTCAACTCACTATCGAACTTGCTTTTGGTGAACTTGGGATAAACTTGAGTTTGTATATTGGCAGAATTATTTTCTGTTCTTAATGAAAATCTCAATTCACCCAGCTCCTCTCCTTCCTCTAATTCTATCTGCCCCAGCCTAAAAGTGAAGGATCTCTGCTCTCATTGCTCCCCAGCTTCGTTGAAGTATGATCATGATAGCCCACCCTGCAACACCTATACAAGAACTGGTGAAACCTGCTGCAATCTTGCAAAATGCTGCTCGTCAATCAGCAGTTCAGCAGCAAGCATCCCCGTCTCTGCTTCTCTTTCAACTAGTCCTTTGCAGCAAGTCTCAGCCTTGGCCTACATCTCTGCATATCTGCTTCTTTCCCTTTTCTCTTCTTGCACTGATTGCTTTGAAGTAAAAGGTCATTTATGGTTTCCTTTCCTGAACGAAAAATAATTAGAATCTTGTGACGTAACTGTTGGATGTTGCTTTGTGGACTGTAAAGCGTGGACAAACTTGTTTTCTGGCATGCTGGTGTCAGACATGTGTTGAAAACAGATGCTGCCATGAAATACTGGCAAAAAACGGTAGACACCCATACAGACATGTCTAAATAAGATAATTTTAATGTTTTGGCACAGATATGTGCTTGACAGGGCTTTGAAACTGCTGGTCCAGGGTAAAGGAAAATGACCAAAAGAAGCATAGAATGAGTGATTGGAAACTGGATCTTGACAAGATAATAAAGTTCTTTCCTAATATAATTTGAATAATGTAGTCTAACATCCTCTCATTTAGTTGGTTTTTCTTTGGAAAATAATATTTAGTGTGTGTGTGTGTGTATGTATGTATGCATGTGTGTGTGTGTGTGTGTGTACACATATGTATGTATGTATGCATGTATATGTATGTATGTATGTATATATATCGGATCGTGTCAGTGTCTGCTACATAGTTTATAGATTCTTAGATTTGATATTGCCTATTCTTTTTCCCCAGATGAAATGTATTTTAGAAATTATTTTTATTTTCAGTATTATATATTTCCTTTGCCATTTATTAAAGTATGTAAACTTTTAACACTTGTAAGTTTAGGATTAAGTTTACCTGCTTTGTGCAAGTTCACTTAAAACTCGCAAATATATGGGCTATATTTACCTTGAGTTGAGATCTTTTATTGAAGTGTTAGACGCAATTCTAAGATAGCTAGTATTCCCCAACGCTCACACACCATATTATGTGTTTGTGAAGTGGTCTATTCCTTTGGTATAGTAAGTTTAGGTTGGCTACTTCCAAGTCCAAATAAGATCGGACAAGGATGTAGTTTCTAAGATGAGTATGAGAATTTCTTAAATCTGTTGGCATTTATATATGTTGGGTCGATTGTAAAAGAAAATGTGGAGATGCAATTCTGGGCTTCTAAAACAATAGATGTCGGGATGAAAACAGGGAAATTCGTGACTGCAGTTTAGGTTGAAGGGATAGAGTTGTGTTGGTTGGAGTGATATATGATGATGTGAAGAAAGAAGAAATAAGAAATAAAATGTTTGGTGAAACTTTTAGGGTAGTTTCTTTTCGCTATTGATGTGAAGTGGAGAGTGGAGACTGTCATTTTTGTTTTGCACAGTACAAAATATCATTGTTTTCAATCTTTGGTTGATCATTGCTCCTGTAAAGGATATATTTAGCTGTTGCAAGTATCTCCTCTTTAATTGATTGCCAAGTGATTTATATTTTCACAGAATTTATCACAAGCAAAGGCTAGTGGCAGGAGATATACCGCACCAGAAACTGAGACCTTGCCAAACCTGGAATCCTGGAACATGCGGAGGCCTTCATCCTCTGTTGCCGGTGGCTTACCCCCACTTGGAAGGTGCATGTTGGTTCTTATTGCTGTGATTGTTGGTCAAATGCTACCATTGTTTTCCCTTTTTTTTTTTGGTTGTACCTCTTATTTTTCAGTCAGTTGACATGACAAATGCATTTTGCAGGGCTGTTCCTTCTCAGGCATCTGGTGGGTATTTTGATCAATTTACCTTTAACGTTGCTTTATCAACTTGAAATATCCTTTTAATTTACATTCTATAGCATTCAGATAGAAGAGGAGGATCCTCCATGGCTGGTTACAGGAAGGATGAGTACAATTGGCGATATGACAGTGATGAACTTCCAGAGGATGTAATTCGAGCCTCAAGTGCTCTGGAGAACCTTCAATTGGACCGAAAAGCTAGAAATCTAACATCATCTTGGCGGTTCGTTTTCATGCAACTTGACATTTTCCTTTTTTTTTGTTCTCAGCTTCTGGGTTTAGATCGCCATCATCTTGGTAGTTCGTTCTCCAGGAAATTAATGCACTGATGCTGTTTTTATTCTTACTTTTTCTGCAGACATGCTGGTGACGCAAATAGTGAAGATGATGGCAGGCCTGATCACATGTAATGATGATATTGCCTGCATAATTGCAAGTGTATTTTACATTGTATTCTGAATTACCAGTCTCTATCAAATATTGGAAAGGGATTGGATTTATGTAAGATAGTGTGCTGTGATTTGAGTTAGTGCTTTCCATTAGCTTTCGCTAATATTTTCCTTCTGTTAGCCTCGTGTTTGTGAAATGAAATTGTTCAGCATCTCTTCGGGTGCCAAGTATGTCACAGAATCTAGTGAGAATGGTTTGACGAGATGAGCGGAAGTATTTCACGGGGTGCCTACCTATGCTTTGTGTTCTGTTGTGTTGTCTCTTTTTGCTTTTGCTTCCTTAGGTCAAAGTTCTCGTATCTCACTACGTATAAACATTTCAGGCGATTTCTACATTTAAGGTGACAATGGAGGGCCCAGCTGACGGCTACTCTCTTTTTTTGGGGCGCGGGGGGGAGGGGTTGGGTTACGTGATTTGGTTACTCTCACATGTCATCTGCATTATTCTCTTCTCTGATGATTTTAAGGATTTGGGTTGATATATTTCGGATGTAATACACATAATGCTCTTAGAGGAATTAAACTCCGATTACGTGTTATCTTTTTGGTTAAGAGTATTATGGCCCTTCAATTTTATTTACTGTTTTAAATTTAACTTTGAAGTTTGAAATGTATAATAATATTCTCAAAATTTTAAATATTTCACAAATTTGACCCTTTTGTTTGGAATGAATTTCAGATAATTTTAAAATTTTAAATACCAGAAACATTTTAAACATAAGCGATTAATTTAAAATAATTTAAATGTAAAATATTAGTTTAAAATGTTTTAAACTTAAAAAGATTAATTTCAAACAATAAAGTTTTAAGACTAGTATGTTATTTTAATTATTTTTTTCTCTCTCATCTTTAGCTTATTTTCTCTTCCCCATATCTTTCTCCCCTTCACTGTAGTTTCTTGACATGGTGGAGATGCTTTGTTAGTATTTTAAATTTTCAAATATTAAGCATACTTGAACTATAACGTGAGAAATATTATCTAAGTTGAATAAGTTTTTCTTGTTCATGCTTGTTTTATATTTTTTTTCTTAATGTTATTTAATCTAGTAAATGTATGAAAAAAGTAAAAAAGAGATGCCTTTTTTATAATTTTTTATTTGATAGATAACGGTAATAATAAAGAAATAATATAAATAAAAAACAAAAATGCAAGAAAGAGTAAAAGTAAGGGAAAAGAAAGAGAAAAAGAGATGATTAAAAAAGGAAAATCAAATATTACTCAATAACAAAATTTAAGAAATATTTGTAATCCCTTTATTTTATTTATTATTTTAAATTAGTCCTCCAAATTTGAAACATTTCAAAATGATCTTTTAAGTTTATTATTTTCAAAACTTTTTTATACAATGTGTTTGAGACAAATGTGAGATGAATTTCAAATTTAAGGTATTGTTTTGAATCACTTCAAAGTTAAAGGACTAATTTGAAACAATAAATATTATTAAAGGATCAATATATTCTTTTAACCTATCTTTTTAAAAAAAAAAAATTTTGATAAAAGAACAAATAAAAAAATATTAAATAAATATAATATTAGAAAAGAAAATAGTAGCGGGATTTGAGCTCGTTTGAAGCCATGCTAGTAGCAAAAGAAAGGAAGTTCTGAGAGATTTTGTATATCATGCACAATCAACATGCAAGCCTTATCATTTCGATATTTTTTTGTGAGCACCTCGGACCAGTGACGAGAAGACGGAATTATCCGAATAGGAACAAGATTGATATTGGAAGATATGTCTTGCTGATGTAGCCATTGAAGAACATCTATAACGACACCAAGAAAATAAACTTTAATATTCCACCGATTAGCATTGTTGGTCTTCCAGATTTTGACCTCAACATTATTCAGCTCTATGTATGCAATAATGCGAAGATCGCGGCTAGGCTTTTTATATTTCTTAAACCCGACCATGACAGACCATATAGGGAAAGCAGAATATGACATGACTTTTGGACACGTACCTTTATGGTTAAAAGAACAACAAACAATCGTTTTATAGTGTAAAGAGCTGTCAGAGAGTTAAATGGCCTGCCCTTATGAACTATGTCATTATGGGTAATCCAAATAACGTAAAAGATCAGAAGAATGTAACATATGGCTAAGTTAAAGCTATCAGAGTCACTTTTACCTTCCTTGAACTAAGAATTTGCATCACAGTCCCCCCATTGATCTGTGCGAAGAGAGAGGCCAAGCAAACCAGAGAGCTCGAGCAAAATGACATGTTATAAAGATATGATTGATAGATTCAGTGTAATTATAGCAAAACCAGCAAGTAGAATCCACATGAAGATGATACTGGATAAGAATATCCCCGAGAGGAAAAGCTTTATTGACTAGTCTCCAAGTGAATATTAAAACCCGATGAGGTAATTGCACAAGCCATAAAGCGTTCCATTCAATAAAATCATTTATAGTATAAGAGATAGTATTTTCCTGGAGTATCCTCAACATTATAGATGCCTGAAAAATTACCTGTCTATACTAGGGAATCTTTTTTATTAGTGAAGGAAATGGGCATACGAATAATTTGCTTAGCAAGTTCTTGATCATAAGTTGTCTTATATAAGATTCGTTCCACGATTTAGTGTCAAGCAGAATAAGGTTCGATACCCAGAAAACATTATGGGTATCACCTGACTGCATATTCCACCAGAGTGGATGATTGATTGGAATGCTTGCTCCAGAACCAATTTGCCACTGAATTTTATTTAAGATAAGGTGCTTAGACTTTTTAACTCCCTGCCAAATCCAAGAGGTGTTAGATCGCTGACAGAGAGTTCCAGGGAACGAAGAATGATAGTATTTACTCCGAAGATTTATTGCAGATAGAGAATTATTTAACAAATCCACAATTTTCCAGACATTCTTGGCTAGCAAGGATAGGTTGAAAAGGCGTGTTGATCTAAAGCCCAAACCTCCTTTATATTTTGGTGCACATAGATTTCTTGGCTAGCAAGGATAGGTTGAAAAGGCGTGTTGATCTAAAGCCCAAACCTCCTTTATATTTTGGTGCACATAGATAATTCCATCTTGAAAATGCATTTTAGGAGAATTGGAATTGAAACCCTAGAAAAAATTGGCAATTTTGCTATCTAAAGAAGAGCTGTATTTCTTTGGCAAAAATAAATACGAAAAAGGGTATACCAAGCTAGAATTGAGAGTAGATTTGATAAGTGTTAGCCTGCCAGCTTGAGAGAGTATTTTGATTTCCAGGCCAAAAGTTTAGTATCTAATTTATCATTGATTTCCTGAAAAACTTCGGCCTTGCCTCTTTCTGTATCAACCTAGACACTAAGATATTTTCCCAGCTTGCTTGCATATTTGACCTTGAAGATGCCCACTAAGATCTTCTTAAAACAATGACGTGTATTCGGGCTGAATGCCATAAGGGATTTGAAAAATTAATGTTGAGCCTAGAAATTTCATAGAAGAAATCCAAAGTACTTTTGACTGTATTACACATATCTATAGTAGCTTTGAAAAAATGAATAGTATATCAGCATACATGAGATGCAAAACAGGTTGCACAGATCTACATATCTTGATCCATGTCTAGGTTTACTTTTGCTCTTCTTTGTGAATAAGACAAGAGAGAACATTAGTGCAAAGAATGAAATGGAGAGGAGATAATGGGTCTCCATGGCATAAACGTCTTTGAGGAAACAGGATTTTGGAAGGAAAACCAATGATCAAAATTTGATAGATGACTGTAGATAGACATTGCATGATCCATTGGATCCATTTGTGAGGAAATCCCATACTTCGTAAAATAGCAGAAAGGAATTCCCATGATATGCTATCAAAGACATTTGAAATATCTAGTTTAAGGGAACATCTTCTTTCTTTTCCTTTCGTCTAATGAATGTTGTGCATCAGCTCAGAGACTAGCAAAATATTGTCAGAGATAATTCTACCTATAATAAAAGCTCTCTGGTTTGGAGCAATCAGATTGTCCAAAATAACAAATAGACAATTGCAGGGCAACTTAGATAAGATTTTGTAAACCACATTGCAAAGACTAATTGGTCAAAAATCCCTCTTAGTATGTGGTTGATTGGTTTTAGGGATCAAAACAATATAAGATTTATTAAGGCTTTTTAAAAGGAAGCCATTGTTGAGGAAAGAATTAATCAAGTTGCAGATATCAGATCCAATGATGTCCCAGAAATTTTGAAAAAATCTAGCAACGAATCCGTTTGGGCCTGTAGTATTATTTGAAGATAAAGAAAAAAATGCAATTTTAATTTTTCACTTCGAGAATTGTTGTTAATATGTAGTTTTGTTTTTTCTTGAGATAACCCACTACGATTTTTTTGGAAAGTATTTCTATTATACTCCATAATAGCCTCACACAATGCTGTTTGATCAGTACTCTTTCAAATTTTATTTGTAGAAGACTTTCTGCACCCTTACATCAGTACTCAACCTCTCTTGTAACATATAAGTAGCCAAGGCAACTTTATATTTTGCGGTATATGCCATGACTTCAAAATTTTTCTTTATCTGTATCATTTATCTTTCTGTAATTACTGGATCATATTCTTTATAGAAAAATAGTGGATTCGCTTTTCGAAATTGGACTAAAAATTTATCAATCTAATTATCATTATTTTCATTTTTACTTGTTTCATTATCTCTTCTCTCCCAAGTTAGTCTACCTAAGAGATTCCTATAGCTACTGTAGAATTTAAGCAGTTGTTGCTTCAGCTATAGCCTGCCCTCAATTTGTTTAGCTAGAGCTGCCATCTTATCAGATATTTCCCAAAGGATTTAGGCTTATGTTTTGCTAGCCGTCATGTGATCCTAATAGACATATACATATAATATCCACCTAATGCAATCAATTCACAAAAACATAAATACATAACATAACATATATTTCATCTCTAAGAACTTTCTAACCTTTATTCCAAATCATCAAAGTCACGTAACATATTATAATTTCATCCATATATATATATATATATATATATAATATTCATCATAAAATCACAATGATTTTGCTTGAATCATAATTTCTAATATCATGTCCATCTATTCCTGTACCATTACTCTAATACCAACAAATGTAACACTTTGAAAAATACTTCTATATAATTATATCTTTATATGTCTTGTCCTTAAATTTTTTTTTTTGACCAAGAACTCTTAAAAATTTTATATATATATATATATATGTATGTATTAAACTTAAACAATTTAGTTTAATCCTTCTTCCCTAGGCTTTGACCACTCAAAATAGTTTAGTTTAGTCCTTTTTCTCTAGGCTTTTATTACTTTGACTTGTTGGTTAAGAGGAATTAATTCTAACCATTCCTAAACTTAACATATTTAAAAACTCTACACAAATTCTTATATCAATCTACAGTCATTAAATATTTTATTAAATTATAAACACATGTAAGACATTTTACACAAAAAAGAAACCTCCATTCTAGCTTCTACTTACATCAAAATTCCTTAACATAAATGTGTAATTATCTTATATACATATCTTACAATAAAAGAATGTTAATGAAACAGTTATCTATTAGAGTTATTTTATAACAATTTATATACATCATTTTCTTACAAAAGTATATATAATAAAAGACAACATAATTCTAAAGCCTATCATATGATTTGTTTTCCTTTATTTCTATCAGAACTTTCACCACAAAAATGTAAAGCAACTTGGGTGAGGTTATAAATATCAATAGTCATGTAACTTATTCAAAATATACAAGCATTATCATCATCATACATACATACTACAAGAACTAGGGACATTAAACTGACTATGTTACTTAATGTTTAAATGTATATTTGGTTTCTCTTGTAACTACAATCTCATATTTGTAGTTACCTCATCATACTTATCATCATCATGTCAAAATATTGGTTAATTTATCATCGTGATGAGTTTAAAAGCTCAAAAGTTCAATTTGTTTATGGAAATTACTCTCTGACAATTTATAGACGAATTAAGTTAACTATACATAGCAAAATATACTAAAGCATATTAATATCCCAGTTCTAAATAGGTATATAGAGAATAAGAATATTAACTACCTCTTATACAATCAAAATATGAATTTTCTTTTTCACTATAGCTAAAGCTTTACTCTCACTCCTTTCTTTTCTCAAGCTAATCAAAGGAAAAAGAAAAGTACACATGATTTATAAAGTGTTGGTCGTAACTTTCAACCACCTCAATTAATGTTATAAATCCCATGCAAAATAAATTTCATTAAATATTTGTTATATTCTTTTTGAATATATGACCCCACGTATTTAATTCTAACTACTTTAATTGAATTCATATTTAATATATAGGCTCCACAAATATTTAATTGCCTCATTTTATGATTGCCAACATTTCCCTTCTACTCATGTAGAAATGTTAAATCTACATCTAACTTAGACAATATTTTCCTTTTTCATTTTAGTTCCTAAAATTCTATGTTTAATTCTTTTCATACAAAATATGCATTATGAAATTTATTTCATTTTACCAATGTTATTCTTAATATCATCTTGGGTACTAGGATCATATATTTCTAATTAAAGATATTTTGGGATGTTACACATGGCATGAGGGTGGAGGGAGAAATTTTTTGGTAGGGACCAAGAATATAAATTATAATATATTATATTTAATATAAATATTTTATAATCGCTTTACAGATAGATATATATATGTGTGTGTGTGTGTGTGTGTGTGTGGGGTAAATGCCATATTATATTAGAAGTTCTGATGGCACGTAAGTTATACTTGTATACAACGTAATAATATAAAATACGCATAAAGAACAGAAAAAATTCTAAATGAATCTTATTTTAAATGCTATATTTCATTAACTAACTTTTGATAAATTATAGTTAATTTTAAGTATAAATTAATAATACTTATTGATAGTTGATGGCAATAATAATAATAATGATTAAAGTAAATATATTTAAAAATTAGGAAAAATGAATATTAAATAAAGTGAAAGGATGAGGAAAAAAATAAATAATGAGATAATATAGTGATATTTAATTTTTTTAATTTTAGTCTATTAACATAAAAGTGTAAACCAAAAAAAAATTATTTTAATTATTTAAATTTTGGTAAGATATTATTTTTAAAGTTTGTTGTTTTTTTTCATCATTCAAAAATACTTATAAAATTATTAAAATATAACATATATTATGGCAAATGACCATGTTGGTCCTCCTTTTTTTGCTTCTGTGTCACTTTGATCTTCCACCAATTTGTATTGACAAATTGGTCCCTCAAATACTCAAATAATAAAAGTAGTTCCTCAAGGTAGTTATGAGTGGCTTGCCCTTGATCTAACAAGGGATTAGTTTTGATTATCGTGGAAATTCTAAAAAGGCATATTGACATTACAAAATTGTGGAGTATTAAATTGGCACTAAGATAAAAAGTTAAAAGCTAGAATAGTACCTTTTTTCATATATGATATTAATATGTGAATTATTAATTATATTATATTTTTACCTAATTTTTTCTAAAAAAACGTAATATATATATATATATATATATGTAACAGTTCAGGGATTGGGTTGGAGAGTCAAGGCTCCCACTGGTCCCCGTCCTTCCGCCATTGCATGGCATAACACGTTTGATAAATTACTCAAGATTACTTTTTAGATTGATTGGCCAACATAATACAATTGAATGAATGGGAATTTAGATCCTCTAAATGGTTTTGTAAAGTTAGAAATAAATATAAAAAAATGTGTGCAAAAAAAAGGTTCATACACTTTTTTTTTCTTTACATCTATATCACTTCAAAATTTATAAAGAAAATATAGAAGATCCATTTTCCAATAGAGGAATACTTTAAAAGAGAAGCTTCAAAGTTATGAACCCTCGATGGAAGCCTCTATGATTCTTGTCCCTATTGAATTACACAATGATCTGTGTCCATGAAAAATAATAAGAAATCAGAAGCAAGAAAAAAAAAAAACCCACTGGACAAGAGGAGACCTTCAGCTATCAATTAATAAAAAGGAATGCAAAACATATATAAAATGTTAAAAGACATTAATAACATTTATGCTATAAACTATAAAGCATCCTATAAAGGTAACTCAAATAAAATGAAGGTGTTCATTCATATTCATTAAGGTATATATTAGCCTAAATCAGTTGATGTCATAAATTCCATTTTATATGGGATTATTGAGAATGAATTTATTAGTGAGAGCTCAAAATAATGTTTTACTTGATTTTTTTATAGTTTATAATTTTTTTCTATTTTCAGAGAAAAATTCTAATTTGGAGAGGTAGATTCTCAAATTCTTGTTTTACATATCTATTTTTAATTTAAATATCTCTAAATAATAAAATATTTATAACTAATTTTGTCTTAATATTTTTTAATTCAAAATTTAGCATTGAACTTAACAATTGTTTAACTTGAATGTCATTTTTCATTCAGTAATGCCATCGGCAGAATATTATAAAAGGATGATATATTGTAAATATTTGAATGATTAAAGGATTAAATTTAATAAAAAAAACATAATGCATGAAAAAGTAAAATTAAAAATTTTCCCAGTTAGTTCAGACTAAAATTGGCTTTTCCTCCCTAACAAATTCTTCTTGAGGGCACCGATGCTTGTTTTACGTAGATGAATAAATGTATGTCAATTGTGAGTTTAGTTGGAAGAAAGAATATAGAAAAAAAAAATAAATTTAGATCACATATCTCAAAGAATTTATAATGTAACCCTATTTTTTATCTGATATATACTAATGCTCAACATTAATAAAATTTACATTGTGGTCACACATTTTATTTATTTAGTTTCAAACCCAACTTAATAAATTTTTTTTCTCTCATCTTGCTTTGGAAGGCTTGCAAATATTAAGGAAAAAAGTCTAAATTTTTTAGCAAAAGAATATATAGAAACAGTACAAAGCAATGGAGTATGTATGCAAGAAAATGAAAATATAAACCAATGGATATTATAGAAGTAATGAAGGGAAATTTTGAGCTAAAATGAAAATATTAAAATTAAGAATGAAGGAAAAAATAGAAATAATAATGGAGAAAGGAAGATAGTTCAATTATAGTGAAATAGCTATCCTAAAATTATAATTTGGAGGAGGAAGAATGGTGGTTGGAATTTCTCACCGTTATAGTAATGGAAAGTTCTAGCCGTTTGACATATTATATTAATTTAAAAAATCATAAAAGTATTTTTATTAATATAATATGTAATTTTTAGTTATTTCATAAATATAAAACAAAATAAATTTAAAAGATTGAGGATGATATACATAAATTAATTGTTATAAATGTTTTTTTAAATAAAATCAATTATACAAAAAAACAAAGTAAATTTCTAGGTTATAGAAAATGATGTAATTAAATAGTTGATTTCTTTCTATTACTTTTTCTCTATTAGGAACTTACAATCTCTAATTTTTTTTCCATGAAAATTGATTTATTATTTGATATTATATTAATTTATATAAAGTATAAAATGTATAATTATCTATAATATTTCATAATTAAATTAATGTATTATAGAACGATAGTTTAACATATATATTTTAAATTAGATATACTAGTCAAAATATTTTGTACTCGACACCAAATTTATATAAAATAAATTAAATAGAGTAAATTACTTATTAAAATTTTCTATAGTAAAATAGAAAATTTTATATTCAGGATAAATTTTAAAAATTAATTTGAAAATTTATTCTTTTTTTTCTAAAGTAATATGCATCTGAAAATTCACCAATTGATTGGAATTTTCGACCCATATGAATGA
This sequence comes from Delonix regia, assembly GCA_037074485.1. Classification (NCBI taxonomy): domain Eukaryota; kingdom Viridiplantae; phylum Streptophyta; class Magnoliopsida; order Fabales; family Fabaceae; genus Delonix; species Delonix regia. The sequence continues at coordinate 12,852,510 of CM073449.1, forward strand.
CAAATTTCCAACCATCATTTAGTCAGATTTGATTTAATTAAATTAATATATAATGTATAGATATATTAAATATATATTTTAAAATATGAACAATTGAATTGAGTAAATTAGTCATTATAAATTTTTATGATTTTTTTACTAACATGCTTTCACACAAATCTTTAATGCTGAAAATACTGTTATTTTTTAAATCACCTAAATGCTTAAAATATTTTTTAAAAAAAATTAAGAGGTCACGAGAATCAAATTCCTGTAACCTGCATGTCAAAATTATGCTACAAGAAGGAATATTCCCCCTTAGAATTGAAAAGAGACTTGCCTGATATATATATATACACATATGTGTGTTGTGTACATATATTGGGGACATGCCCCTTCAATATGTATATGTATATACACACATATCTTTATATATAACTTTTTCTAGTATTATTCTAAATCATATAAATATTATTCTTTTAAAAATCGAATATAATTAATATTCAAGTAGTAGTATATCCTAATTATTCAATCCTCAACTTCTCTAGGTTTCAAAGTTAACAATACAAAATGCTTTAACTTTACAATTAAAGCTAATAGTGGCGTAGCCTTATGTTTGATCACAAAAAAACCTTATCAAAGAAAAGTCAATTCTTTATTTTTCAATAAGCAAAATAATTGGTTTTGATGCACGAAATATTCATTGACTTGAAAAAAAAAACAAGTATTAAAAAAAGTAACAAAATAAGAGGCTGCTTAGAAAAACTTATCATAAACCTCATGACTAATCAATGGATGATTTTTAGTTCATTCATTTTAAATTGGTTTTGAAGCACGAAACATTCATTGACTTAAAAAAACCAAAGTATTAAAAAAAGTAACAGAATAAGAGGCTGTTTAGAAAAACTTATTATAAACCTCATGACTAATCAATGGGTGATTTTTAGTTCATTAATTTTAAATTTGTCTCTTGTTCATTGCCTTGAGTGGAGCGTGTCCCACCTCTATATATATATATATATATATATATAAAGGGACGTCCCCCTTCGATGCTTGGTGGGAGGGGTACGCTTCCCATAAACGATGGTTAGTGGGATGCCACTTCATGCGACCTGATTTTGACACACGAGTCAGTGTTTCAATTCCCATGAACTCTTAATTTTATTTTTTTTTAAAGAAAGTTTTGAGCATCTAAGCCAATATAAAATGCAGTCTTTTCAACATTAAAATATAAAATAAATTAAATGAAGTAAATTAGCTGTTATAGATTTCTATGCCGAAATACTATAAAAATTTTAGAATGTATTCTTTTATTTTTATTTTAACCAAATACATTGTATATAACAATCGGAATTCACCCCCTACCCTCCTCCATTTTCAAATATCTTTCTAATTCTTAGTTATATATCTTTCTTTTTTCTCTAATTTTCCGGCCGTCCATTTTTTTTCATTTCTCAAACAGTCGCTATTTTCAAGTTTTCAATATTTTCATACTTACTTTCTTAGTTGAATTTAGGTAAGAAGAAACCTCTTTTACTTCGAGTCTACAAGACTTAACTTTGTAAGGCTCTAAGAGAGAGATGAGGGAAAAATAATTACGTTAGATTAACAATTAAAGAAATATAATGCGGTCAGTGTCAAATTTATTAATATTAAGAATTAGTGTATATCGAATAATTAATAGAGGTTGTGGTGTATATACAAAAATCTTAATATGTTTTTTTTTCTCATTTACTTTTTCTTCTAATTAGATTGATAGGTGGCATCAATTTATTCGTCCTACAGAGCATGGGAATGAAACTGAAAGTTTTCAAAAGCACTGTGTAAAATAAGTTCAGTAGCAACCATTACTCTTTTGAACTTGGCTCTAATATCGTGGCTTCTTATATATTTTGGTCATTATATCTCTTTTTGTTTGTAAAATAAGTTCAGTAGCAATCTCAAATAATTCCTCAGATTATGACAAGGACGAGTGCTGCTAAAAAGACACCACGGCCCGTAAGATCCATTTGTCTATCATTATGCATACTTATATTTCCCAATGTTCTTAAAGAAACTATTGCTAATTTAGGTAAACCAAAGTTGTATAGACGTATTTAAATATAAATATATATGGAGAAAAAAATTAATTTAACAATTTTTTACTCCGGTCTCTCACAAATCATTTGTGTGTAGTCTCTCAACCCAATTGTTAAAAGTTTTGCTATGTTGCTCCTTCAATCTATCTCTATATTTGAAGTTTAACATCAAACCTAACAATCGACTTAGGGTTATTTGTTCAATTAGCACTATTAACTCCCACTTTAGGTGCTAGTAAATTGTTTGTATTGATAAGGTAACGGGATAGAAGTGCAACCCCAGAAGTGTACCCCACCATTCCAACAAAACTATCACGAATAACTACTCAAATGGAGTACAATCGCTTCAGTCTAAACAAGATACAGAAACACTCAAGCACAAGAGGATGAGACTATGGTATACTCGTTTAGTCCCAAAGAACTAAATACCATTTAGAGCATCCTTCACATCTTAAAACTATGATTTCCTAAAGAAAGTTCAAAGACAAGTACCCCAAACAAACTACAGTCGATCCACAGAAACACCACCAGGCAGAGCACAAACACCCTAATAATCTTACCTCAATTCGTTTCTCATTAAGACGCAGCAAAATAGTATTGCTGAGTCAAAACACCAAAAATATTAAAAAAAAAAAAAATACCATGGGAGTAGGTGAAACAAGCACGAGGCAACTAATCAAAATGACGACCACATTAATTTGTAGACAGGCAGAGGGTTTAATTTCATTACGTCATGTAAATGTAAGTATAAGCTATATAAACACCATGTGAAAAAAGATGAAACGATACACATCTCATAATCTTATGAGAGCTTTTTGTTTGGGATCCCTCAGAGGGCTGGCGATGGTGGCTTTCACCTCAGCAATGCAGAGACCATTTATACCATCTTCCCACACCAGCAGCTTGAGCCAGTCAAAACTGTTGGTCCAACAGACAACACTCTTGAATTATGGTAAATACTACTTCGCTTCTTGAAAGTTATCATCCTTCACCAGTCTGTCCAGGCTTAACAATTGTTGAAACACTCGTAATTCAAAAAAAAAAAAAAAAAAACAACAGTCTGCCCCACGCTGGACAAATGTTGAATACTCGCATTAAACACCAAAATGCAATACTTTAAATTCCGTATAGATACTTTGGATTCTGTCATTGCTGTGTCCGTGTCCAGGGCTACAGAAAGCTAAGAAAATGGTCTAATCCATCACACGTAACTACTTTCTTCGTTTACCCCTACCCATTTTCATAATATTCCTAATTTTATGTTTGCATTTCTTCGTTAATATTATGGTGTCATACATGCAAATATTACACATATAGTAGCATTTAAGTGGCAGCTAGATGGCTTGAATTATAATGCAAGATGAGGGCTTCCATATATAGGGAAACCTGAGACATGTGAAACTGGGCTTTGTTGATCATATCACAGCTTGTAGCCATCTGCAATCCACAGCTGCGAGGCTCATTGTTCCATTGGATGAAGTTTCAATTTGGCACGTGCATCCACAGCAGTGCAGGAGAGAAACACAAAATAAAATATTCAAAATTCAATTCACTCAAAAACAAATAGTATCGTCACTCATCAATATCATCTCCTGATCCAACAATCATAATGCTGATTGTTCTGATAAAAGGACCCACAAGGAGGGAGGGTGTGATGGAGTTATCAAACAGAATTGAGAGTGACTATATGGCTTCTCATAAAATCTTAGCTGGCATTCAATGTTTAATGAAAAGTTGTCAAGTTATTGAAAAGGACTTCAGCTGGCTTTAAGGTAATCTCTACCAAGGTTTTGAGGCAATCATTACGTTAAAGCTTTGAGGCTTATTTGAGTCAAACTGTTTCATGAAGCTTCAGTGTTTGATTAAAACTGACATGGAAACATCCTTGGCCCATGATGTGTTAGCTCATCATTTATTGTTTTTCAACCCTTGAATCTTAACCTCGACAAACGAACCAGCAGCTAACTTGGTGGATAGGTTCACATCTACAGGTTGCGTCCACAACCCTGAACCAATTTCATCAGTCTGCAGATTTTAATTGGCCGACCAATACATAACCCTCTTTATTCATGAACCAGCACCATATAGAAAACTATTTCAAGGAAAAACAATCCTTCTATGGAAAAAAAACCAAAAATGACACTGTCCCACCCGAAGGAAACCCAAAATCAACCTGAACTATATACAACCCAACCCACACTTTGATGGGTTAGTTAGGGTTATAACTGAAATTTCCCTCAACCTGACATGGTCCGATGTGCTTATGGTTAATTGGGGTGAATTGGAAAACAACACCTAAATCAACCCAATACAACTTGTGCACAGTCGTAATTATCAATCTGAGACAATTAAAAACCAAAGTAATACTAAAAAGGTACGTTCTTTGACAATCTACCTCTATCCAGGGATCCCTCTTAATGATACCTGCTCACTGGCATATTTGATTGTTTGTTGGTCTGTTATGATTAAATTAATTAAAATCGAATGTCATATTAGAGTAGAAGCAAGAGATACTACTTAGAGATTATACGATATCATCCAAAACAAACAAAGAAAAAATGAAGAAGCTCAAAAACAAAGGTAGGTCCCCCCCAAGATTTTAAAAAGCTGCGGCAGTTGTTATTCTTCAAACTTCTGTGTTGGGGAGGGAAGAGTACTGAGGTTACACGTGATGAGCCCATATCAGTTGGAAAATTCAACTTCAACTAAATTTCTCATGATTAAATACTTGTATTTTCTACGAATAAAGCTGTAGAATGTTCATCATTCCTGTCTTCTTTATCATGCACCAGAAAGGTACCAAGAACTAGAGCTTAAACCAGATTATAAAAGAAAACATAAAAGCTCAACCTGGTATGCAAATGTATAGAAATGTCATACATTATGCACTGGACGCAGGGAAAAGAAGAAAGAAAACTGCCAAGCATAGCCTCAAGACTAGTTAGCACATTAAGTCAGGAAATTGCTTCCAGTTCTTGTGAAACTGGTTAACATAAATTCAAACGCTGAGGGAACAAGTAGGAAAAAGGCAAGAGGCATAATCTACAAATAAGCTGCTTACAAAACTGTCAGTCTCCATCATTCATCATCCATTTGTTTCCTGACCTCTCCCATTTCAAAGTGCCTATCTCGTGTAATCCACAAAAAGGAACCACCCCACAAACCCATGGTTAGGAAATATGCCATAAGAATTATGAACTCATTTAATTCTTACCAGTTCCAGAAAAGGGAAGGTTAGAACGAACGTGCACATACTTCTCCATATCATCCATACTTAATTAACTGGTGCTTATATAAAGGTGTCTTATGATTCTCCATGTTCACATATATTAGCTGTCCCAATAAACCTCACCAATATTTATCACAGTATTGCTGGATTTCTTGCGCATGCTAGTTAACATTATGGGGATCCACATAAACACTGAAGCAGCTTTAGTTAACTTATAAGCCATCATTTCATAATTCTCTATGTTGACATCTATTACCTGTCTCAACAGATCCTCGCCAATCATGGTATTGCAGCATTTCTTGCTTACACTATTGAAGTGAATGGAGAGGCACAATAACGCTGAAGCAGCTTCAGTCAACTTATAAGCCTACATACATTAACTTCTGAGCTACTTGCCAAGAATTTTGCATCAATATAAAATGTACAGAAATATTACTGAACTACAAAGAGAGGAATTATCGTCTAGTCCTAGAATGAAACAGGAAAATAAGGTACAGTGGCATACAAAGGACAGAAGGAGTATTAGTCCAATCCCAAGAGGTTTGATATAGAGCAGACAACAAAAGAGTAAGCTTAAGCTGTTTCAAGGGGCATCAAGACAACCATGATAAAGAAGAGCTCAGCATTCCATATAAGAAAAAGGACCACAAGAAAATACTGACAATGTAGACTGATACAAGACTCATATTTTACCATCATTAACACAGCTGACAACTTGGACGAAATTGCAATATATTGAAACAACGGAGCAAGCAAAATATCAACTTATAAAAAACAAAGATGGGAACTAAGAGTAACTAATCAACGGAAGCCTCAGGCCATTGACATCAATGACAAGTGCAGACAAGATGAGAAAGTAAGTTGGACATGAATATACTTACAAAATTAGCAGGACCAAAGGTACTGTACCTAAAAAGAGAAAATGGAAATTAAAGCCTGGATAATTCAATCAAAACATGCAACATCAACTTAACCCATACCACAAGGTTTACTGAACAGAAGTTTCTGGATTTAATTACCCCCCGAGATAAGAATTCACTTCAAGAACACAGCCAAACACCTCCTGTGGAAATGCCTCCAGAATGACCAGACCATGGATAAGATGCAACGCAATTTCATTAGGATGTGCATAAATTCAAATTTAAGAAAATAATTGAAACGAAAGAATACACAGATGTTCAATACATAGACAAGTTCACTAAATTAACAAGCTACGAACATTAAAATTTCCAAGCTAAAAGAATAGGAGCACGACATGCCAAGCAATTGCCATATATACCACCTGACATCTCAGAGAAAGGAACACTCACAAAGAAGATAAAAATACTTATCAGTGTCATTTACGTGACTTACTTATAAGGCAATGGCAATAATGCCAGCACAGGAATTTATTTCCTCAATGTACATGCCCAAATTACATGTACTTAATTAGTAACAGCAAGTTAGAAACAATTAAACCTTTCCTAATGACTTCAAAAATACCGCAACAACTCATTAATTTTTATTCAAACCAAGTAACTAATCTACAGGTAGTACAGATAAGTCTTTTAATGTAAATCATAATTCATTCCAGTGTGGTCAAATTAATTTCCCAATAAACAAACCAAGGTACCTTCTCCTGGGTGCCTTTTAATCATCTAAGAACTGGAGGGATGCCTCACAGCATTGGTATGTCTCCTGAATGAAAAATTAAATTAGAATCTCCAGAGTCCAAGTAAAGATGCAAATGTAAGGACAAATGAACTGGCACTGAGAGTAACAAACGAGAAGGACCATAATATAACATAAGGAAGCATAATTAACTAAAAAGGCAAAGGTTTAAAAATGTGGAAGCTAACGCTACATCAGAAAATAGAGAAGAACATAATACAACACGCAATATTCAGCAGAAAATCATAAAATCAAGTACAAAATCAAATTTCCCATTATAAAAGATGATTGCAAAAAATAACGTTCGAAGTACAAATACAGCTAGACTAAAAACCAACAGACTAAAATATGCAATGGCCACACAAGAAGGGGGAAACTGCCATTGGCAAGTTGTCTTACAATAGAAACAATACATTCCACTGAAAGAACCGCCAGTAAAGTGTATGCCTGACCAGACATCACCTTTTATCACTTCAACAGGTCAACAAGTGTTGCTGATACCCCCTTGGACCAGGCAGAGAAGATAAATAATGTCAAATGATTAGAATCACAGTATGAATTGGGTCATTATGTACAAATGTCAGCAAACATCATTTCGGAGTCAAAATCAGCGACATTGTTCACTTGCCAGTGATGAATGGGTGGTTTAATGCTTGTGACACTGTCAACCTCTTGTCTGGATCCAGGACAAAAATCTTGTCCAGAAGATATTTGAAATTGGCTAACATCTTCGGATCCTCCCCAGGAGAGCCAGCAATGATTGTTCCGATATCTGCTGGCTTTATGTTGAGAATCAACCGCTTTATAGCCTAGGGAATCAAATAGGCACCACTATCAACGGTCATACAAAATGTACATCCATCCATTTAACAAAGACAACATAACAGAATGTGAAATACAATAAAAAGTCTGACTCACCTTTTTTGTTACTGGATCCTCCTCTGTAGCAAGAAAATTCAAGTCCTGGTCAAAATGCTGTTCAATAAATGCCCCCTGCAATACACAAATAACAAGATTTCATCAGAAACACCATAAATTCGTTTTAAGATACAGACCACATACAGGGATAAATTAAGCAATACACAACAGGAGGGAAAAGAAAGAAAGAATTTAGCCCATCGCAAAAATATTGACATGAAAGCTTGATGGGAAGTTTTAAGGATAGCAAGGTGGTGCAAGAATGGTTGGGGGTGAGTTCCCAGTCCCACTAAATTGTCTGAACGATGGAAGTTGTAGCTCACTCCCCATTTTTTGAAAGTTACCATATTATTGATAGAATCGGGTAGGGGTGAGTTAGAAAGATGAAATATCCAAAATTACCCTTATATGAGGGAAAAATACCATGACCCTTCAGCCAAAAATATTGTAGTTATTCTAATTCCAACCTTCAGGGATTGACTGTTGTAATCAGGGGTAATTATTATAATTCCTAACTTTCAGGGATTACATTTTATCTAGTTTAATTAGGTGGCTTCATTTATACACACACACACCAGTGCAATATATTTCACTGGTAAATACAATACAATTGACCTGTGCATTTTATGTAAATTAATGAGAGTTAGGATAAAAGAGAGAATAATAATAGCAATAACAATAAGAACCTAACCCAACCCAAAACTGCCAATCAGGAGAGGTTTGGTATAGGATGCCCCAACCCAGAACTCTTTTCACCCACAACAATGGTTTGGTATACTTAACCCACCCCTATTACCAACCAATCCTCCCAATCAAGCTCTAGAAAAACATGAATCACAAAGAAAAATCGCCAAAAAAGCATATTTGTTTGGAAGAGAGTGGGATGGTAAGTGAATAAGTTCTAATGTTTTAGAGGAAGGCATATAAAAGTGAGTTTTCACTCAAATGATTGGGAGTTTAAGGTAGCACAACATAATTACCAAAATTTTCACACAAGCATACACAGACACACACAGCTTAGAACATCATATGATATGATTCAAATCTACTATAGTAGAAAGGCAACAAGGCAGAAAATTAAAAAAATATTTCCAAGAAGTTTACAATATAATAAGAGCTATATTGGAATTTGGCCTCAATTTGATTCCTTCTATTATCTTCTAACAGCTTCCATACAACGGTAAAGTAACTTTATTTGTTCCCATTCCTTCCCTTTCAAATCCATTTTTTATGGACCATTCAATTCCATCCTCTCCAAAATTTCCAAACCTTAGTGACTATATCATCAACTAGATTTCTCCTTTAGTGACTATTCCAAAAAGGAGATTAACATAGGACCCAAAAAAAACCTTCTTTATGACCAAAGAAATTCATGCTTTCAGTTTGATCTTCAGCAAATGACTCATGATAAACATATAACTAAATAATAAACATTTACCTTACGAAGCATCTTCTTCGGAAATGGACCCTTCAGTTCCATGTGAAGCCGTAACATGTCATTGTTAGAAGGACCAGGAAAAAGAACTTTTCCAGTATAGAGTTCATACAAACAGCAGCCTACAGACCACATATCCAATGGATGGTCATATGGCAACCCAAGTACTGAACAGAAACATACAAAACTCCATGGTCAGTAACTATAAGATATTCAACATGAAAAGAAGGTATGTCCATGATCAAATTATAGATCCTACAAAATGGAACTTACTTATCTCAGGAGCACGATAAAAGCGACTCACAAGGTATGGTGTAACTTCATTCTTTCCAGCAAACATGGCATTACCAAAGTCACAAACCTTCAACACATTTTTTGCCTCATTCACCTTATCAAAAGAGGAAAAATGTTTATTAACAAAAAGAAGAACAATTTCACTTTTTGATGAGGAACAAGCCAACCACAAAAAAGCATTATAGCCATACCAACATATTATCTGGCTTTATATCACAATGCAGTACACCACAGTTCCGCAGATGCTTCAGCGCAATAAAAAGTTGTTTTGCGTACGCTCTCACAGCTGTTAGCCTAAGGCCAATATTGCGACCAAACTTCTTTAAAACCTCACGTAGATTCATATTAAGAGATTCAAAAACTAAACAAAGATGATTCCTGTACTTAAAACTTGAAAGGAAACGAACACAATGACGCTTATCATCTGGATCAGCACCTACTAATTTCTTTAATATGACCAACTCATCCAAACCAGCCTTGTACCTGTAACACATAAGACACCTAAAAATGAGCAACAGAACCACAAGCCAAAAGTTATATAAAAGGATATCAGAGAACCATTATAACTCACATAGTGTCATTATTACGAATAATTTTTATAGCTACTTCTTCAGGCTCACCATTACCAGCCTTAAGATTCTTTGCCCGAACAACTGTTGAAAAGACACCTCTACCATGAGCAGCAGTAACCTCATATCGGCCATCAAATATTTCACCAAAACGGTAGCCTGTGAGGTTGCATAACAATATTATAACCATTTACCAAAACCAGAATAACAGATATATGCAGGACCAACATACAAATATTACAACCTATGAACCATCAAGTATTGCCTGTGAAATTGCATAGAAACATTACAACAGATTACATGCAGGATCAACATACAAAAAACAGTCTAATAATTCTTTTAACAGGAATTCTAATTGTACAAGGAGACTTTCCACATCACATTGATAAGTTATACCTGAAGAGATCCACCACAAATGCTTCAACAAAAAAATTGTTACTAGAAGTGTATAAAGTATAATTATAACATTCTTAGGTCATTTCCTAATTTTTTTTAAATTATGAATCCTAACTTATAATGCAAACTGAATAAGAATTGGCCTTGAAAAATTATGTCCAAAAAAATAAAAATAAAAACCCTGACGCAGGAGCATAGCCAGCACAAGGCCACAAAAATTAGTCAATCCTCAAGTCAACAATCAAAGAGAACCAAAGGAGTATAAATAAAATAGCTAGATGCAATTAAATGTAATACTTACTGTAATACCCCTCTGCATCATCCCAGTTGTCAAGCAATCCACCCCTCTCAACCCTCAATCCATTTCCTTTGCCCTGCAGCAAAAGCAGACAAATTCCTAGTAGATATTAAGGAGGCGTAAAAAAAACCAAGGGAACCGACAGTTTGTACGTGTTACTCAGTACATTTTATATAAAATTACTAGTTTCCGTTCAGCTTTCCATCAGGAACTTAAAGCACAATGACTTGTTTCACAACTCAAGCCAAGCATAAAAATTATACAGGAAAATTTTAATAAAAGCATTCAACTACAAGATGCAGTAGCCACATAAGATTACCTACACTATGTTACAACACAGCAGTAAAAACCAACTACGACAGTGAAACTAATATAATAATTAACACCACTGAGCTTAGAAAGGAGAGAGAGATGCTTTGTACAAATAAAAAATCACAACAAAGCATGTATGGAAGGGAAATCATAGGCAGAAGGAAAAGGGAACGACAAAAGGCTCAATATTGTTTAACTATCCAAGAAGTACAGTATTAAAATTTTCCCAATATCACAAATCCAAAACCAGTAACACACCCACTCAAACATGCGCAATAATTTGCCCTTACTTATTCTGCTACTATTTGGAGAGAAATGACATTTTGAAAATTCAAATACCTATCCACCGCCCATAACATTATTTTAATAAGCATCAGCTTAATACTACAGCAACAAGATACCATGATACCAGTGCCTGCCAGAAGCATAATTAGTATAAATATAATCGATATTATTACTTACTACAGAATTGGCAAATTAACAACTTGAGTGGACAGATAATAGCTGCTGTTGCAAAAACAATATAAGTTAACAAAACACATACCAATTTGCGAACTCCAGTTGGTGTCTCACCAAATATGTCGTCACAAAACTTGTCATCAGATCTCTCACTCTGTAAATGTTATAAATAAGCTTCCAAACTAAATAGCTAAAATGGAGTTTGACCAAAATCCCAGTAATTATTAGTTATGACATTTTCTTCAAAATAAATATTTACAGAATGCACAAACCTTTGGAGTACCCTCTCCCAAGTTGCAAGCAGCACCAGAGATCTTGACAGAAGCATCATTTCCATTTTCTGGAGGAGATTTACCAACAGCAAAAGATGGTTCCTCTTCAAAAACATCAAAGCCACCATTCTTAGCATCAGGAGCTTCAGAAGCAGCAGCAGGAACATCCACAGGATCCTTGTCTAACCATAGTTCAAAATGTATGCTTTAGTATAGAAAGTAAACCACAGTGATGAATACACAGGAATAGTAAGCAAAAAAAAAAAGGGACACTTAACATATTTTACACACTCAAAAATTTCTACTAACTTCTGAACCTTCATTATTTACGGAATAGACCTCTACATCTACAATGAACAAGTACCCTTTTTGACCACATACAATTAATTACACTTGTAATTACATTATCTACAGAAAACTAAAAAAATGTTATTTAAGCAAATAAAAGGCTCAGAAAAAGATGAAAATACAACAATCCTAAGAAGAAAAAAAATAAAGGGCAAAAAAGGTTATGAGAAACAAAAATAAAATAAAGTAATAAACCGTAAGTTCTTGGAAAGAAATTATCACATCAGACAATTCATGTAAAACATACCAGGATTAATTAAAGGAAGTAAATGCTATAGCACACTATCCCTAGCTCAATTTAAAATATATGAGTAAACAAGTTACATCATAATTCTCAGCTGATAAAACTTGCATACAAACTTTTTAGCATGAAAAGAAGCATTTCTGCAACATGCAAGATAATGTTGAATAAACAGCCTCCCAAAAAAAAATTCATTGCTGTGTACATATATATATATATATATGTGTGTGTGTGTGTGTGTGTATATATGACTAAGGAGTTGGTACTAGAATCATTTATGGCGTGATAGGTTCAACCTATATTAGACACAAAAGTTCAGCAAATAAAAAATTTCCACCATGGATACCCAGGGTAAAACAGTACAACTGGAAAATGAGCCAACAAAATAAGTATAAAGCATGTGCCTCAATCTAAACCAATTACTATTAGCAATTGCTTTACATCTAATAGCATCTCCTTAAGAGCAACACTTAACATGGTCGCAAAAGCAGAGGATCATTGTGAGAGTGAACGATTAGATCAAACAGTTTTTACAATCCACATACTCAGCATCATTAAACATGTCTTACATGCTTTAGAATTTTATTTTACAAGAAGACACTTCTGATATATAATCTAGCAGTAATCATTGGGAAACTGTATCATTGACTCATCATATACACAGACAACTAAGGTATGCAGCAAGTTATGTCAAAGGAAAGAATTTTAAGCAGTAGCATCATTAATTGATACTAGTGTCTAGTTGCACAGTATTATACTAATAAAGAAAAAGAATACCTTTTTCTTCATTTTCAGGAGTTTGTTCAGCTTGCTGATGCTGCTGTGGCTGCTGCTTCTTATATTTCTCTAAGATTGCTTCCCTTCTCCTTCTACTCTCCTCCTTAATTCTATTGAGATCTTCCTCCTCTTGTTCAGCAAATTGCAACGTAACCTTTTCATCTAAGTCATCTTGTTCATCCTCATCTCTGCAATCAATACAAATCAATAAAGTTAGGTCCTCCAAAAATAATGGCAAAAATTAAATACAAACAGAAAACTTAATTTTGTATAGAAATTCTATAGCTGAAAAAATATGAAGACCTTTCTAGTTTGTTATCACCCCGTTCCAAGGAAGTGCCCATAGAGTTATCAACCATTGCAGGCTCAAAATTCCTTTTCCTCCCCCGATGGTTTTCCCTTTCTTCATGTCTTGAATTCCTAGTGTATCTGTGCCTATCCTGACTGTCATTACCATCTTCATAACCCAGATGCTTCTCTTTATCAACAGTGTCTTTATCCTTATGCCTATTTCTATCACCTTGCCTCTCCCTGTCCCTGTTCCTTTCCCTCTCCTTAATTTTATCTCGATCCCAACACTTGTCATCCCTTGGACTCTCTCGAACTCTATCTCTCTCTCTACCCCTTGGTCTGTCCCTGCTCCTTTCTCCTTCCTTCTCCCTTCTACCCCGCTCCCAGCCCCTGTCACATTCCTTTTCTCTTCTTCTATCCCTCTCTACCTCTCTTCCCCTACTTCTATCTTTCTCAACATCCCTTCTATCCCTCTCATGGCTCCTTGCGCGTTCTTTTTCCCTCCTATGTACACAATCATCCTCCCTATTCCGGCTCCTTTCTCGTTCCTTTTCCCTTCTTAGGTCCCTATTCACATCCTTCTCCCTGCTCCTATCTCTATACCGGGCCTCCCGACTGTAATAACTTGAACTGCATTCCCTTCCATCATCTACCAACAAATCTCTAATGATATGCCCACGCTCCCTGCCAGATTCCACCATTCTTTCCTCATCAAGGTCATAATCAGCCTTGTGTCTTCCAGCATATGAAAGTGTCCCATGTTCCTCAAGGTTCCTTCTCTTGGAAGGAGCATATTCTTCTATCATACCATCAGTGTGACCACTTGATCTGGATCGACTCCTATTTCTATAATTAGAAGGTGAGGTCCTGTGTTTGCCTCCTCCACTTTCAGAGAAGAAGTTCTTCTTAAGAATGCCTACTTTTCCTCCATCAACCTCCAAATCTTCATTATCATAGTCACCTTTCAGCTTCTCATTTCCATTAGAACAAACAGGTTCCCCACGCTTCCTTTTATCCTTTTCAAAAGATTTACAATCCAAATATCCATTGCCCAAACCATCTGAAAAAGCTCTAGCATGCTTTCCATCCAGAGGCTCAGCACTTGAATAGGTTGGAGAACCATCACTTTCATGTATACTATAACCAGCATGTCTCAGACGGCATGTCCCATCTTCTCCCTCTGATCCTGAACTAGTAAGTTTACCATTGCTAATGTCCTCATTATTAGTTTTTGAACTTCTACCATTGATCCCTAATGTCTCTTTAAATGGAACAGCATCACCACGATGCAACAAATTCTCTTCAGGAAAAGGTACCTGCCCAGCACAATAGGTAATTAAGTGCATATATTACTAGTCATAATACTTAAGTAGTTCAGTTAAAGCAAAATGAACGATAGTAGAAAGCACACATTTATCAGTCATTATACAAAATATACAATTGAAAAAAAATAAAAAAAGGGCACGTAACCAGCTCTTACAAATTAACCGTAAGCCATCAGTCTTCACTGAAATGCCTAGAGAGACTTCTTTTGCAATTCACTCATGTTCATGTAGTGCAAGCGGGTTCTACATATCTATGAGAACTGACAGGGCATTCAACCGAGCTCTCGTGAATAAACATTTCATTATACAGTGCAAAAATACAAATACGACTCCCGGTTTCGTGACCGAGGGGAAGTGAAATACATTTAAATACCTAAAATCACCAAGAAAAATAAATATATTGAATTTTGCACCAAACAAGAAAAAACTAAACAAGAAACCAATAATTTACAGTAACTTCTCGTTCCATAGCCTCCACTTTCTCCGCAACCAAACAGATGAGACAAGCAGCAACGATAAAGAAAACAATAAATTCGATCAAAACCTACCAGATTTGCCTTATCAGATCGAATACCTCCGTCCCCCCTGAGCATAATTTCACCAGACTCCGCGTCAGACTCCGTCTGATTTTTCCCAAAACCCTCCTCTTCGAGAATCTCCCCCTCCTCCACATCATCATCAGGCCCACGGGTATTTGGACCAAAATTACGAGCGAGAGTTGGAGGTGAAACCTTCTCAGCAGTTTCGGCATCGAATTCAAACTCTTCTTCGCGTTTCTTGCTACCATGGCGGAGCCTATGATGCTTGTGGCTATGGTGGCGGTGCTTGTGACGCTTCGAGGATCTCTCAACTTCCTCGGGAGAGGATGACCACCGGTGCTTACGACGGGAGCCATGTGCGTCGGAGGCCATGGACGAGACGGTTCGTTGGATTAGGGTTTTAGTCGTATTCTCCAAACCACCAAGGAAGACCCAGTGGCACGTTTGCTGCGAAGAATCCGAGTGAGCAAGAGATTTCGTGGTTACCCTCAGACGTCATGTGCATAATTCTCTTCCCGGATGATTTTAAGGATTTGGCTTGACAAATTTCAAATTTTAGTCATAATGCCCTTAGAGGAGTTAAACTCAAACTAGGTGTTATCTTTTTGGTATAAAGAGTGAAGGAAAATTAGCCTGGTCCTTATAGTTTACATGAATTTTGGAATTGGTAACTATACTTTTTTTTAAAAATCAGTCCCCATATTTTTTAAAATCTACAAATATACTCTTACATTTAACTTTTAGTAATCTCATTAAAATTTCTGATGATATAGTACATCAGATTTAATAAGGCGACATATCAATATATGAGAAAAAGGAAGGAAAGGACAAAAAACTTTAATTAGAGCACACTACACTTCACATTAGACTATGTTTGAGAATTTAAAATAAAATAAAATAAAATAATCATTAATAAAATGACATATAATATAATGAAATAAAATGATTCGAATAAATATATTATTTAAAAATTTTAATGAGAAAATGAAGAGACAATTATCAATTTTGTTTAAAAATTATAATAAAATGAATGGGACAAAATAATTTATTAATTATTTTTTTAATAGTATTCCTTATAACATAAACATATGAGTAATAATTTATCATTATTTAATACATAATGTTATATAATTTTTGTATCTATATTTCTTTATTTTATATACTAATTATTATGTTTATATTTTCTGTCTAATATATTTATACAAAATATTTATGTTACTTCAAAAAATTTTAAAAGACAAACTTTTAAAGTCAAAAAAAAAAATTGTTGACAAAAAATTAAAAAGATAGATGAAATTTTTCTATATTGTAGATTATTTCATTCTCTTCTTTTTATTTTAAAATTTTAAGTGAGAAGAAAAAAAAAGAAAAAAAAAAGTTATGATCATAATAATAGAAATTAAATCAAATTATATCAATTGGAATTGAATATATTAGTAACAAGAAAAAAGTAAATTAGTAATTTAATTTCTTAGATCACTTCATTCCATCATTGACCTCCTAATTTAGAAAGACACCAAAATTATAGTTTTAGATGGTAAAGAGGGGTCTTGATGTCTCTCATTTGCTATCATATTTCACCTTTAAAAAATTTAAATATAAATCTAATAAATTTTAATTATTTCATTTTTTGTCACCCCTTATTCAACCATCCATCCAAACATAATTTCAAATAGGGCTAGGGCTACAGTCTCTACACTTCCCATCAGATTGAATGCTAAGGACAAAGACCATCGCACAATCTCTAAACTTGACGCTAGGGCACACCATTACACACTAAACAGAAATTGAAGGTACCCAAATGCACACCAGCCAACACCAGAGATTGATGAAATTCAATGTAGTAAAAAATTCTTAGTGTCAAGTGTAGTTCATTCAAATCTTCAACTAAGTTCCACCGATGATATAGTGAATGCGAATTGTACTCTTGTAATTCCATACCAGGTTCATTTCAAGCAAGGCTATAAGGAAAGAGTTAAGATGACAGCAACGTTTAACAGTATGGAAAATGTGTGATATTTGTAAACAAAAAATGCTTTCTGGTAAAGATGTAGCAACACTTTTTGATTTGAAGATTCGAGGACTAGCTTGCAATAGTCGAAATGGTACTGGGGTAAGAAATTTTGTTGAAGTTGCTATATTTGTTTTTTATTAGTCAAGCTCAATAAAAAAAGGAGTTGCAATATTTCGTGATTTTTATATGTAGGCTTCCCACTTGTTTCATGCATCTTGCCTTTCACACTGGATTCTAATGTGCGAATATACGAATGATTTAGCGTGAAGTGTGGCATGCGCTAATCTGAGTTCTATTTTTTTTTCCCTATGTTGATAGAGCACCTTATTAGATCTTATCTGTTTTAAAATGATTTACATGGCTTAAAATTTTTCATGTCATTAAAGACTCTAACGGGTTAATAAAAAAGTTAACAGCAAGGTATATTTGCACGTTTTAAAAAATGTAGAGACTAAATTTAAATATATATATATATATATATGTGTGTGTGTGTGTGTGTGTGTGTGTGTGTATATGAACCACTTTTAAAACTCATGTAAAGTATAGGGTCGAATGATTAATTTTCTCAAAAAGTATTATACCCTTTAATTTTATTTATTAGTTTAAAGTAAACTTTTAAGTTTAAAATGTTTAAAAATAATCTCTTAAAATTTTAATTTATTACAAATTTGTCTTGCCTGTATGGAGGGAATTTTAGATAATTTTAAACTTTATAACACCATTATGAAACATTTTAAATTTAAAGGATTAATTTGAAATACTTTAAATTTAAAAGATTAACTTAAAATGTTTCAAACTTAAAGAATTAATGTAAAATAATAAATAAAAGTTTAAGACTAATATGTTATTTAATTTTTTACTCTTTTTTTCTCTCTTATTTAGCTTGTTTTTCTCATCATTCAATATTCTCGTTCTCTCATCTGCGTTATTTTATCAACATAGTAGAGATGCTTTGTTAGTATTTTAAATTTCTAAATATTAAGCATATTACTTGAACTATAACATAAGAAATGTCATAAAAGTTGAAGACAATTTTCTTTTTCATGCTTGCTTTATATTCATTTTTTTAATGTTATGTAATCTAGTGAATCAATGAAAGATGTAAAAAATGAGATGATTTTTTTATGATTCCTTTCTTTGATAGATAATAATGATAACACTTAAGTACATCTCACCATCTCGGTTGCCAAAACCCTCCTATTCAAGAATCTTCCCCTCTACCACATCATCATCAGGGCCATGGGTATTCAAACCAAAGTTATAAGCGAGAGTTGGTAGTGAAACCTCCTCAATAGTTTCGATATCAAGTTCAAACTCTTTCTCTCATTTCTTACTACCATTGTGGTGCCTATGATGCTTGTGGCTATGGTGACATTGCTTGTGATCCTTTGAGGGTCTCTCAACTTTCTCGGGAGAGGATGATCATTAGTGCTTATGACAAGAGCCATGTGTGTTAAGGCCATGGACGAGATGATTCGTTGGATTAAGATTAGGGTTAGGGTTTTCGCTATGTTCTTCAAACCACTAAGGAGGACCTAGAGATTGGCAATATTTGCCTATGGTCGGATGTACCTTGCAAATTGTGTGCTTTCCAAATACCTAACCACATATTTCCATGTATCTCAAGGCTTGTACATTTGGGTTGGACCTTTTTTTTGGCACAATATTCTAGGCCTAGATTTGGGATGGTATAATTATAAAGAAAAACCTTTTTATGGTCCCCCCATTTTATGGTTTTTTCTATTTTGGTCCTTCAGTCTTTTGAATTTCCATTCTTGTCCCTCACTAAATTTCTATTTTTCCAAGTTAGTCCTTGTAATAAGTTTGGTATTATATGGATGCTCAGGTGGCCGTTATGTGTTGAGGTGGTCTGTTAAATGCTAATTATGATGCCAACTCACCTTATCTGCAACTTATGTGGACACCCACCTTATACTCCACTAATCTTATCCTAAGTGAGTTGAAAAGATAAGAGTGTTGTTCATGATTGCTTCGTTCACATCACCTTATCTAGCCAAAGAAAAAAATCTGAAGAAGACCACCATGCAGCGACCATCTCTATAAGACCCAACCACACAGTGGCCAGATTCCAGCGCAATGACCATCTTTGCAAGATTAATAGTGAAATGTAGCATTAAAGGTACAATTATACATGTTTTGGATGGAGGAAAAGCTATTTAAAAATTATTGCATGTGGGGCCATTTGATTATAGACATCTGTTGGTCTCCATGTGAAGTTACTATACTTGAATAGAATAAATGAAATGGGAAACAATATAAAAAAGAGAGGAATCTGAACATGTGGTCCTTCTATGCATGTGGATAATGACAAAAGCAATATGAACTTAAAACTTGTGAGGTTGTGTGGTCCTCTTGTCCATGTGAGAAATAATTTAAAAAAAAAAAAAAAAAAGATGAGATTGTGTGTGCTTGTGATACCCCACCCATTGCATAATGACAAAAGTTGGGGAGTTTCGAAAGTTTAATTTTTGATATACTGATTCTTCTTGTTACTTTTCCAAATGCACATAATTACTTTTACATTATGTTTTGACTTTTGCAAATGGATTGTTCCTTTTTAATTTAAATCCTTATATAGTGATAAGTAATATAAAACAACAATAATATTAAAAGGAAAAAAGTTAGTCTAGTCTTTTGGTTGGAGGCCATCCATAATAAGAAAGAAAGTCATGACTTTGTGTTTGATGGGCTATCATGTAACTTGTGAAGGGTGTAGATTCATTTTGCCCATGACACACTCTCACATTATTAAAATTTGGTCTAATGCATAATGACTTCATGAATCATGATTAGACTTTTGCTTCCTCTTTTGACACTAATCCCACCCTGTGATCTGACTAGTGTTATAATTTGATTACAAGATACACAGACTAAAAATCATGTCAAGAACAAAACATTACAATGTGAAATTTATATGCTTTACAAATAGGATGTTTGTTAGTTATGATGCAATGATTTTGAAATATTAATTTAAAATTTATTTTAATTACATATGGACTTAATTACAAAAGTTAAATTTGTTTTGATTGATTGTAAATATATTTTGAATTAAATTAGGAAAGATGTTTGAAGAAATTGATGTTAATGTGGAGTCTAGCCAAGAGGGGGAGGAAACTGATATTGAAGAGTACGAAAGCGGATATGATGAAACTTGATATGATGCATTAGATAAGGAGGATGATTATTTGATTGAACGATGTGTTGTCATATTTTTGCTTGTGCACACATTGAAATTAAGCACATATGTGATTGTTATGTATGTGGTGATTTTTCAGGTACGCTGATCCCATACCTGTCCAAAAAGAGAACGAAGTCCACCCGTCACATGACATTGTCCCGTATGAAGATGAACAATATTATTATGAAGAACTTTTAAGTGACATCAAATCTGATGAAGAGGTTAAATAGAAAAGGAAAATCATATATCCCCAATTTCATTAGGGCCTGGGTAAGCTTTAAGGAAGTTTCATTTGAAGTGGGGATGGAGTTTAGAAATCTTACGGTATTTAAGCAAGCTGTAAGGGACTATGCCATTAATCTGGGCGTGAAGGTCAAGTTTGTAAAGAATGACACGAAGAAGTGCAAGGCGAAATGTGAAAACCCTTGCCCGTGGATGATTATTTGCTCGTGGTCAAAGGTTATTAATTCCTTTTAAGAGAAGACCATTAATAGTCGACATATCTGTAGTAGAAGCCTGAAGACTAAGTAAGTAAGCTCTAATTAGTTGGTAGCACACATGTTGCCTTTTTTATGGTGCAATGCAAAACTAAATGGAAAAGATATTATGAATTACATAAAGGAGTCTTTTTGCCTTAATGTACTAATAAGTAGGGTCTATAAGGCATGGGACAAGGCTAAGCTCCATATGAACAGGAACGAGAAAGATCAGTATCATCAACTACGAGATTATAGCTGGAAGATCATACGCAGCAACCCCAAAAATAGGTGTCAAATTTGGGTATCTAGACTTGCACCAGATCTACCTCTGACTTTCAACTGACTATACATGTGTCTCCATACTTGCAAGACTGGTTTTGCCCCTGGCTGTAGGCCAATGATCAGGTTGGATGGTTGTTTCCTGAAAGGATACTACGGTGGTCAGTTATTGTTAGCAATTGGGCAAGATGGAGACAATTCATTTTACCCCATCGCTATAGCAATGGTTAAGATCAAGAGTAGGGAAACATGGGGTTAGTTCATATGAAAATTATTTAACGACATTAAGCCCATGTACAATGGCCGTACATGGTTATTTATCACTGACCGACAAAAGATGTGCACACTAATGTTTATTTTCTTTGTGTGTCTTTCCTAGCATATAATATGTTAATGTATCATTCTTTTGCTTGCTAGGGCCTGATATTTGTGATTACTGAGCTACCACCTGACAATGAACACATGTTCTGTGTTTACTATATTTACAACAACTACGTAAAATAGTTCAAAGGCAAGGAGTTAAAGAATTTCCTTTCGAAATGCACAAAAGCAACAACAATACAAGAATTTGATACTTACACAATGCAGTTGAAGAATTTCAATGAAAAGGCATGGGAGTACCTATCAAAGATCCCACCCAACCAATGGACTCGTGCAGCATTTGACACACACAGGAAGAGTGCTGTATGTACTAATAATATATGTGAACAATTCAACTCAAGGATAGTAGAGGCCTGGGGGAAACCTATAACTACAATGTTAGAGGATATACACATATACATCATGAGGAAAATGATTGCCCAATGGGAATAATTGCAGTAGTTTAGTGGACAACTTTATCCCAAAGTTAGTAGTCAATTGGAAAAGGACAAACGGGCGAGTCGATTATGGGTTTTACAGTGGGTTGGAGACCCTCACAGTGAATAATTCAAGGTTTGGTGTAAACCAAACAGGTTTTTGGTACATTTAGGGTCTTATAGCTGCTCATGCAAGTTATGGGACCTATGCAAGATACCTTGTACAGATGCAATTATCTCAATTGGGTGGTGAAATCTAAATCTCGATGACTATATGTACCCCATCCTGACCCGATCAAGTTATGAGAAGGCATACGAACTATATATCCAACTGGCAAATGGATAACAATTGTGGCAAAAGGTAAACAGAGAGAACCTCCAACCTCCCCCTATTAAGAAGAAGTAAGGTAGACCAAAGAAGCAACGAAAAAAGATCAAGTCGAAGTTAAGCAGTATGGGGACACACTTAAACTTAAAAGGTGGGTAGTTCCCACTTGTAAGAAGTGCAGTGAAGACGATCATAACATTAAAGGATGCCCAAGAGTTTAAGTAAGTCATGTAATGGTATGGTTCACTGTTACTTATGCCTTATTTGACATTAGTGCTATTACTTTCACTTTTCACATCTAAGTGCAGGGGGTACTGGGTAGCATAGGGAGTGTTAGCAGGGAGACCAGTGCATCTCTGAGCACAAGTAGTAGGACAAGGTTTGCAGGTCATTTCATTGAAACTTAGGAATCATCATATGGGGAGAACGTAAGGACATGAATATCTCTTTTTTTACTTTAACTGTGTTGTAAGGTTAAGTGAAGGTGTCGTAAGACTTTGTTTTCATGTTTTCTTATCTATACCTTGTGTGGGTGCAGTGACTTTTTGTTTTTGATACAATTGTAAGGTGAGAATTGTATAGGCTTAGATATTGTGGATCTTAATGCCTTTAAACTTTGTTAACTTTTGCACTGTTTCATGTAATATTGGTTTAGATTTATTACTGTTATGTGTAATCTACAATTTAACATTTGATGAACATGGATCTGAACATATAGGCGTTGTTTCAAGTGTATTCTCTGTTAAGGATAATCACAACATTAACAACACATAACAAAACATTAAAGCTACCTTCACCTTGCTGTGTTTTTTGCTGTGGCAAAATTTGCATCTAACCATGTTGTGTCTTTTGCTGCAGCAGAAATTGCATCTAACCTCGCAGCTAACTGTGTTGTGTCTTTCACCGTGGCAAAAATTGATTTTTGCCATGACAAAAATTGCATCTAAGCTTGCAGCTAACCTTGTTGTGTCTTTTGCCATAGTGAAAATTGATTTTTGCTGCAACAAACTTGCTCCAATGTTCAAATTTTGTCCAGTTTAGATTGTAGGCCAGAAATGTATAGGTTTAGATGTTATGGATCTTAATGCCTTTAAACTTGATAACCGTTGCACTATTTCATGTAATATTGGGTTAGATTTATTTCTGTTTTGTGTAACTAGGAAATAATCAAAGAAAATTAATTAATATAAAGTCCTATTACAATTATTCCTTGTACAATCTACACCTAGACGTTTAAATGGCAAAATCTCCATTGATAAGGAAAGCATTCATAAGCATCTTTTACAATTTGTAAAAGGACAATATCAAACATATGGACATCAAAATATTATGTGACAAATGAAAAGAGGCAATGAGAAACACAGTCTCACTTAGTTTGTACATAACAAGTACTTTGTGCATATGGCTCTCAGTCATTCACCCTAGGGCACCTTCAATATGTTGGGTTTAGTAGTTAATGTAGCCCCATTGAAATTATGAAACAAAATATGCCCAAAACATATCACCAATAGACAGAATGTGTCACCAACGGACCAAAAAAAGTGGGGAAGTAATACTAACATAAATTACAAACTTGAACATGTCTTAGCTCCATACATCATACTGACATAAATTAAATGAGTTACCCTAATACATTCACACTACATTGAAGACCCTGAGATAGCAATTCATACAATTTATACAAAACGCTCCACTTTTTACATTACTCTACCTACCCAAGACCACATGGTTACAACTCCCATTACAACCATTGCATAAGACATCGATTTCCTTTTAAATTTCTCCTTCTTGCAATATGGGCACTTGTTGTCCACCCATAAAAAGAAGTTGCAACCAGTGCCTTCATCATACCAAGGACAGCCCATGAACTTCTTACTAGGATTCTTTTTTGTTGACAAGACTCAAATCACAGCTTGTAATCCACACATGCACCATATGTCCTAAGGATGTGGTATGGTATTGGCAAATGAGGATGCTGAGGAAGCTTCACCCCCAAATGATGCTTCACTGCCACCCATTTCCCTTAGTTTGCATTTACACTCATATTCGCATATGCCAATTAGAGTAAATTACTAATTTATAATCTATGTCACACCAAAGAAAAGAACTAAATAAGCCTAAACCTAACTACTTTGATTGACCTTAACAGAATATAACCATAACTACCAATAGTAAATGCTGCTTCATAAGTTTTCATTGATGAATGTTTCTTTCAGTTCATTCTTTTCCTAGTATTCATACTTGTGGAGGCTATTGTTAGGCAGGAAACTATAATAATACTTGATCTATCTTCTTATTAGTGGACAAGAAACTTGAATTCACCATTAAACATTTAGAAATAACACTTGTTATAAACACCATTATGAAAGCAACTGAATATGTGCTTTTGAATACATTCTTAAACACACTTTACAGTGACTCATTCATTTGACAACAACACATAGGAATTTGACTTAAAAACTCAAATTTTTAATTACTGAATAAAATTTATTTCAATTTTATATTTCATTCACAATAATAGAAGATTATTAATAAATGTGAGATAAATAAGATAAGGGGCTTTGACAAAATCCTTCATTTTGGACAGTGAAATCATGACAGAAACAACACCAACTCCACTTCACTAATGCAATGTCCAACAGTAATGCAAGGATTTCAAATTGAAAAATGGAAAAGACAAAGGGATGAATGAGACAGAGGCATTAAACTAAATGGTTGATAATTACATAAATCTATCCATATGTGTACCATAATCAAGTCATTTTTACATGATTCTTTATTTTGGACAGTGAACGGAATAAACAAGAACTCATACCTTGGCAAATGCAAACTTGTAAGCTCTTTTGATGTCAGACTGAGTTTGTGCGTCCTTCCTTTATGACTCCAACTACACTTTTCTTTCATCATCCTCCTTCCTCTACCAATGGTGACTGACAATGGCACGTTTGAAGGCATACGGTAACGATAGTAGCACAAACGATGAAGGTAGACCAAATGAAGAAAAGGGTTACGGCTCCGTGCACGGAAACAATTACCTCTAGTCTTCCTATCAGCATTTAGGGTTAGTAGGTATGAGGTGGGTGTCCACATAAGCTGGAGATAAGGTGAGTTGGCATCCCAGTCAGCATTTAAGATGCCACCTCAACACATAATGGCCACTTCAGTGTCCACATAATATCAAAGTTATTGCAATGACCAACTTGAAAAAAACGAAAATTCAGTGAAGGACAAAAACGAAAATTCAAAAGACTGAGGGACTAAAATGATAAAAGACCATAGAGTGGGGGACCAAAATAGGGTTTTTCTCTATAATTATCTACTACACTTTAATGTTGTTATTGTCAGTCCAAAAACAATGCGGTTATAAATAGTATTAGAATTAGATAAAGTTTTCTACATTTTCAGTATAGCTCATTTAATTAACATAAAAACTATATAATTTAATTTGAAAAATTACACAGTTAACTTCAATAACCATATATATATATATATATATATTGCGATATATTGAAAAATTATATACATATTATGTTTTAATTAGTAAAAATTGTATAACAAAGATATAAAGAATTATACATAATTTTTTTATAAGTATTGGATTAGACTTAGGTATAATACCTTATATATTTGCTATTATTTTTTTTAAACACATGAAAAGTATATGACTAACTAATAATGATATAAAAAGTGTATAATTTAATTCAAATATATAATTATATACAAAGAATATATTATTATAAAACTATATACTTGTCATGTTTCAATTGAAGAACAATATAATAACAAAAGTACTTATAATCTTTTTCCCCTAAATATTTGGTATTTCTTATAATTTAATAAATTATTTGTTAATTTTCATTTTATAAATTAAAAATAACTTTATTGAGAACTTTTTTAACATGAGCTGGTTTTACAACCAAACACAAAATAAAAAGGACTGTAGCAGCTATTTTACAAAAGTGAATACTCATTTTTGCTTCATATTTGATGTAACTCTCCTCTCCTCCTTTATGCATCGTTCTCAAACATATTATTTGCTTATCTCCTACACATTCCCTTTTTGATTCTATTAGGTTATTCCTTTTAGATTTCCCCCTTTTAGACAAATGTTACATCTTAATTGGATTTCTTTGTCAATAAATTTGGCTTAGTCAAAAGTTGGGTCTTGATTTTTGTTGTGGTAATTTCCACACCCTATTTTAGTTTAACTGAAAGTCTAGTGTTGTTCTTAGTTTGTTTTAGTTTCAAGGTGTAGTAAAGTTTAGTGATTTGAATTGAATTAGTCAATTTGCAAGGTGTGACTTGATGAAGTGAATTGCAAAGCATTTTAGTGGTTTGAATTATTCTTGTCCTCTATTTTTTTGTGAGTTTAGAAGTGTCTCTTATGTTATTTGACATTAAGCTATATATTACTAATATTATTTAAATTTGAAATTCTATGTATTTGGGCTTTTATTATTTTTTTCCCATCTGCTTGTCTTTAGAGCGAGACCTCCATCAAAAGCTTTAGAATAGAGTCTAATCTCAACCTAAGAGTAGCTATGGCCAATCTAGGTGAATTTGCCTCCGTGACCTCCCTTTGTTGGTGATCCATTCATCCCTGTCGTTGATTTATGATTCTTCTTCATTTCTGATGACAATTTCCCACTTATTTGAGACTCTTGCTAGCGTCCCTCATTTTTCTTGATGGTTTTGCTAATTTCGCTCTTCACTTTACATTGAACGAGTGACACACGCAACATAAGCTGATTTTGGATCTCACAAAGAGCAAATGTGTCGGGCCTGAAATGATGAGTAGTTTACTGCTGCCTAAAATAGTTAGATCCATTTTCAAATTTTTTAATCTGCTTACTTTGGTTACTACTACCTGTTTCTAGTTTTTCGTGTTTTAACTCTTTCCTCCATCCACACTTTCTAGTTTGGTTTTACAACTAGGGAGATGTAGAGAAGGTGAGTTTATTTTCTTTGTGTTTACGGGAGAGTTTTCTAAATAGACTTGTATCCTTTTGAGTGAAATTTGCCTTGAATGGATTCATTGGAGGGCACCCAAATGGTGGAAGAGCAAGATACTTTAAATAAGAAAAAGATTAAGGTCACAGAGGCACTATGTAAAGGATCAGAGGTCGTGTATAATGCTATTAAGATAATAAATGTGGAGAAGGAAGGATCATTCATGAAAGAAAGGGAGATGGAGGGAATGTATAAGAAGGATGTTAATGAACCCAACATTTCAAGGAAGCCTAAGTACAAAGATATGGTGATAAACAATGATGAGATTATTGAGATATCCCTAAAGGAGATTGTCCAGATGGTGGCAAAAAATTATGTTGTTGAGGAGAATAATACTTATGAGGAGTTTGCTCAACCTTTTGATCCTAATCTTGTGGTGTGAGTTACCTTTGAGGAGTATGAACAATGGTGCCACTCTTGGAAGCTCTCTTTGTATGTGAAGCTGCTGGGAAAGAGAATAAATTTTAAGGTCATGGAATCTTGGGTTTAGAGAAGATGGACCCAAAGGGGCAGTCAAAGTTATGGATCTAGTAGAGGATTTTTTCCTTATTTGTTTTGTTAAGAAAGCGGACTATAATTATGCCTTATATGAGGGCTCATGACTCATAGCTGACCACTATCTTATTATGCAACATTGGCGACCTTTATTTCAACCTTTCCAAATGGAAAAAAAAAATAGCAGTTTAGGTTTGTATGATTGGGCTATCAATTGAGTTATGTAATAAGGACTTTCTTTGGAAGGTAGGTTATAAATTGGGAATTGTGTTGAAAATTGATAAGTTAGCAAATAGTTAGTGCCAACTATTACTGTGCTTGGAAAGACTAACTTAGTAGAGTATAAAGGATTGCATCTTATCTGCTTTAGTTGTAGTACTTATGGTCATAAAACGGATGGTTGCCTTCTAACTGAACCAAATCTGATATTTAGATAACCCTCAAAAGCAGGTAGTGGCGAATCTCTAGTGACTATGGGAGCTGAAGGTCTGAACACTGAAATGGAAACTGTTACTACCTCAAAAGAAGGCGGAATTCCCTCAAGACAAATGATCTGTATGGTATGGTAATTAAAGATTTGGTTCACACGTTAGTTGAAGAACATAATTCTTTTACTAATCACTTTGGACCATGGATGGTTATTGAGCACCCAAACGAAATTATGTGTGAGCAAAACATCATTTTGACAGAGATAAGATAAATAAGACTAATCTTGGTTTTAGTAGCACGCACTATTATGTTTTGAAGAATGACACCGTGGTAGATATGTCAAAAAAGGAAGAAGAGCAGAGTTCTTACATAAGGGTCAATGGTGATCTAAAAACTAGTGGTAATATTCTCAAGAAAAATATTGCTAACAAAACCACGTTTAAACATCAACAAAACATGGCCCAACAAATAGGCCCAAAGACTTCTCTCGACCTAAAAACCTATAATGGACAGACAGTTGTTGTGAGTAGGCCTAAGGTAAACACTCAAAAGCAAAACCATGTAAAGAATCTCTTTGTCGAAGTCCTCAAGGAGCTAGACTATTAAAAGAAAGGGTAAGCTAGTCATGAGGATAGTCCTACTTGGGATTGTGTTTACTAGCAGGATAATTTTAGTCAAAAGGATGGTCTAGATCCTCTTACCACACATGTTCAAGGTCCAGATAAGGAAACCTTAGAGTTTGTTTAAAGACTGTGAGCATTCTTAAAAAATAAAACTAATGCCTCTAATCCTCTAGACCCTAGTTCAGTTTTTAAGAGAAGGACATTGGTAATTGAATGAGTTGTCAAGGAAATGGTTATGGATATTAATAATGTTGTTGAGGCCCAGACTGGATATGCTTTGAATGCTTTAGGGAATGCCCCTCCTACTAAGCAAAATTAACACTTATTACTATCTTAATCCTTCCTTTCTTAACCTTTAAATGAATGTTTTAATTTGGAATTGTAAAAGTGTCTTAGGACGAGGTTTCACTACAATGATTAGTGATTTGATGAATAGATATCATAGCAATGTTTTATGCTTATTGGAAACGCATGTGAATGGGGAGAAAGCAAAGAAGATTGTTAAAAAGTTTATATTTGATGGTTACCAAATCCAGGATGGTATAGGTTTCTCTAGTAGTATTTGGTGTCTGTGGAAACTTAATTGTTGGCAGATACAAGTTCTTCAGTCTTATCGCCAGTTTATTCACATGCAAATTACTGTTGAGAATTGTAGCCTGTGGTTTTTCATTGTTATGTATGGAAGTCCCCAGCCTGCCTTTTGAAGGGATCTTTAGGCTAGCCTCAAGGTGACTTTTGGTCTAACTATGGGTTGTTAATGTGTAGGGAGTGATTTTAATTATGTTTTGTTTATTGATGATATTAGAGGTTCCTCTAATATGTTGTGTGACTATACTATTTTTTGGGACACTCTGCTTGATTGTGGCCGTTATGACACAGGTTTCCAAGGACAACATTTTACTTGCTAACATGACAATAATAGAAAAAGACTCGATCATTTTGTTGCTAATAGTCTTTGGTCCACTATCTTTGATAATGTTGCGTTCAAACACCTACTTAAGCTCAAGTCAGATCATATTCTTATCCTCCTAGATTTTAGGGGAAATGGCTTAACAAATACTACTGGAAAGCCTTTTCGGTGTTTAGCTTCTTGGTTAACTCACGATACTTTCTAGAATCTTCTACAAAGTTTGTGGTTGAAGAACGGGGACCTGGAATCCAATATTAATTTATAGAGGTGGCTAAAGACTGGAATAAAAATGTTTTCGATAATATAATCAGGAAAAAAAACATAATCCTGTTGAGATTAGAAGGTATAAGTTATTCTTTGGGTTCAGTTATAAAATGAGTATGAGGCTTTGCCTATCTAAGAGGAAATTTATTGGAAGCAACTTTCTAGTTGTAAATGCCTTTTGTATAGGGATTATAACACTACTTATTTTCATAGTATGGCTTCAGCTCGAAAAAGGAAAAATAGAATCCTTATGTTAAGAGATGAAAATGGGTCTTGGGTTGAAGACCAAAATACTTTACAAGAAATGGTTATTTCTTTTTCCAAGAAGTTGTATGAAGAGGAAGACTTCAATAACCAATTCCCTATTTTAGGTATGTTCCCCAATCTAACAGTAACTGAGTTTTTTCCCTTAGCTAAATAGGTTACAGAAGAGGAAGTTAAGAGATCTCTTTAAAATATAGGTGCCTGGAAAGCCTTTGGTCTTGACGGTATTCTTGCAATGTTTTACCATTGTATTAGGATCATGTGAAGGACTCAATAGTTGATTAGGTGATCAAGGTGTTTTTTGAGCTAGTAACTATTCATTCTATAAATCATACCTTCATTTCTCTTATTTCAAAAGTTTTTACTCCTAAGATGATGAAGCATTATAAACCTATTGGGTTATGTAATGTGGTTTACAAGTTGTTAATAAAATTCTTGCCACTAGACTTAAAAAGGTTATGCCTAAAATTATTGGGCCAAATCAATGTAGTTTTGTGCCAATGAGACATAGTGCTAATAATGTCATTATTGCCCAGGAAGTTATCCATACTATGAGGACTAAGTAGGGTAATGTTGGTTTTATAACCCTTAAGGTGGATCTTAAGAAAGCCTATGATAGGCTTTCCTGGGATTTTATAAGGGACACCCTGGGTGATATTAGCCTTCAGAAGACATTATCAATCTAATTTGGTGGAGTGTTCTACTGACATGCAATTACTCTGGAATGGTCATGTTACTGACCTTTGCTTTCCCTTAAGGGGGATCCGTCTAGGGAATCTCATCTCTTCTTATCTTTTTGTTCTCTGTATTAAAGGACTTGCCCAATCTATCTCTTTAGCTATTGAGCATAAATGTAGGGATCCTATTTCTTTAAATAGGAGGGGCGCATATCCTTTCTCACCTTTTCTTTGCAGATGATCTTTTTTTGTTTAGTACTGCTTCTTTTCAAAAGTGTACATTACTAAGGATACTTGGACATTTTCTATAAAATTTTAGATCAGATGGTTAATAATTCAAAATCTGGCATTTATTTCTTAGCTAATTTCCCTCGGTATAATAGAAATGAGATTAGCTAATTTTTTGGCATGAATTTAACTGATAATCAGGAAATATATTTAGGTGTTCCTCTCTTTCATAATTGATGTTTCTACAGAGATTTTCATTATCTTATTGATAGAATGATAAATTATTTGAATGGCTGGAAGACTAATACTCTTTCGCTTATTGGGAGAATCACTTTGGCTTAGTCAGCCTTTGCTTCCATTCCCACTTATGTGATGCAAACTACTAAAATTCCTTTTCAGGTGTGTGATTGTATAGCCAAAATTTGTAGCGATTTATTTGGAACAGTTTTACGAATAAGAAGATCCCCTTAATTAGTTAGGATAAAATTTGCAAACCCAAGAAGTTTGGTGGCTTGGCTTTTAGAAGAACTTAGGATTTCAATCAAACTTTTATTATAAAGCAAGCTTAAAACCTTATTAAGAGAGAAGATTTATGGGTAAAATTGGTTCGTAGCAAATATAGTTGTTTTGATTCAATTATTTTGATTGTTCACAGTGAAGTGTTGCGTCTAATTTCTGGCATGAAATTGTTCAAATTTAGGTGCCCTTTTATCGTAATCTTTTTTGGCGGCTTGGGAATGGTAATTTGATCCATTTTTGGATTGATCATTAGATGTCGAGAATTCATAATCTTGAAGATTTTGCTACCACTAATGTTGATGATAATATTCAAGATGATTTAGTGGCTGATTATGTTCTTAAAAATGGGAATTAGATATTCATAAGCTTCAACAAGTCCTTTTTACTGATTGTGTGGATATTTTTATTCCTTTAAGAGCCTCCCCCTTAGCTAAGGATGTTGACTCTGTGGCCTAGCTTCCAAAATCACTAATATGTTTTCTTGTAAATTTGCTTTTGATTTTTGTTTTGGAACTTTCAGTATGATCTCTTTGGTTAGATTTGGAAACTAGGTGTCCCTTAGCATATCCGGGCCTTCATATGACTTATTGCTAATGAAGCTCTTCTCATTAATAATGCTTGCTGTCGTCGATCTTTGGTTGCTTCTCCAATTTGTTCTCTTTATGGATCTAATAATGAAATAATGCTCCACTCTATTCGTGATTACACTATCGCTAGTTTGGTGTGGAAAAGCATTGTGTCTAGCTATCTTCATTTGGGTTTCTTCTAAGGAGACCTTATTCAGTGGTTGGATTCAAATCTTAATAAGGGAGCTCCTTTCTTTAATGGCGTGGGTTGGCTCCATGCTTTTCCTTCCATTTCTGTTGAAATTTGATACATGAGACATAAAAGAATCTTTGAAGGGGTTAATAGTGAGCTCGCTAGTTTCTTAAGGTATATGGCTACTTTAGTTCTGGATTATCACCATTCCTTTTCTCTTCTCCAACTTACTAAAAAGATTGTCAATGATTTCACTATTCGGCATATCCAATGGATTCCACCTCCTGATCATGCCATCAAGCTTAATACTGATGGTTCTATTTTAGATCAAGGTTCTGCGGTTTGTGAAGCACTATTAAGAGACAATAGGGGCAATTTTATCAAGAGTTTTAGTGTTAAGCTCTCAAACTGCGTGATTACCAATGCTGAACTTTGGGGTTTACTTTATGGGTTAAAAATTTGTTTTAAGTTGGGTTTAAGTCTATCTTTATGGAACTTGATTCCTTGATCATGGTTAAGATGGTTCAAAATTTACAAGATGATTTGTATGGAAGCTTTCATTTGGTTCGTGCTATTTGACACTATTTGGATTTGGATTGATCTATCTAAATTTCTCACATCTTTCATGAAGCAAATTTTGCTGCTGATACATTTACTAAGCATGGACATAATTAGTTTCCTTCTTTCAAGTGTTTTGGTACTGTTCCTAATTTCGCCTCCCTAGTTACTGCTGCTAACTTGTAGAGTGTTTATCATCCTAGACTTGTGGCTTACTAGTTCTATTTTTCTTGGGCGTTTTGCCTCGTTGTTTATATATATATAAAAAAAAAGTGAGGCATTCATCCATTGCTGCTCTTTTTTTTTTTTTTCCTTTTCTTATACTTTTCTTTTGCAATCAAAGAAGAAAAGTATGATCATTGGACTGCAACCCCACACACATATAGTTTCTTCCTCTATATATTGTGAAAGTGAAGAAATTTTGGGTTCTATTTGTAAATGTTAAGGTATGTCCTATAACATCCCTAATTTAATGATTTTTAATATAACCTAAATTAAACAAGAATAAATATGTCCAATTGAATTATTTAAAAAAAAAACAACCTATAGCTTAGTTTTAAGGCATAAGGGCAAAATGATAAATTTACAAGGCCATGGGCAAAATGGTCATTTTGAAAAAATGCCAAAGGTAAAATGGTAAATTCACAAGGAGGGACATGTGGCATTACTTTAACATGTAGGGCCCATGCCATAATAAAATATTATATATCCATAAGGCCCACACCATAATTATTTCTTAGATAATTATGATTTGAGATTGAATCACAAACGTTGGATTAAAAATATATGGTTAAATTCTAGCTATGGATTTCTCTTTAAATACCTTATACCCTACCCCTTTTCTTCACACCATTCCCTACATTCCTCTTATATCCATTTAACTCACTCTTACCTCTCCATTCCACACTTAAATAAAAAAGGAAGGAAGCAAGATAGAAGAGAGTAATTTTAGGAGAATTACAAGAAAGGAGAGCGTATCCAAGTAACATGATTTAGCATATTCTAGTTTCTCTTCTTCTCTTTTCCTTCTTCTTGAATAGTCTTCATGGTAATCCCTTTTTGAATTAGGGACATTTATCTTGAAAATTTGTCACCACGGGCTCATTCAAGGTCTAAAAAAGGTAGAATTAGAGAAGAATGAGTATAGATAGATATTTTAAAATATCTAGCAAAATAATATGTAAGTCATAACAACTTTAAGATAAGAATTTTGATGTGTGAATTTTGTTATGCATTATATATCCTTATATGAATATTTTGTTATTCATGCATTATAATTGCCTATGTTGTTATGCATTCAACTTTGTATGATGAGGTGACAATATGATTATTTGAGAAAAGAACTACTATTTGTGAGAACAAACTATTCTTGTACACTATGTACTTATTGATAGTTTGGAACTATTTGATAATAGCTAGTTGTGCCACCTTAATATATATTGTGAACCATTTGATAATGGCTTTTTATGCCACCTTAATATATATTGTGAATCATATGAGTTCTTTAGCAAGGTATTATACCCCATTAATCTTGTAATTTATGACAGGTCATATCACCTAAATGATTAAAAGGAAATGGTGTTATTACACTTCTTGGGTCATAACTTGAATTCTAAGATCAATGGTAGGCTGTGCTACCTAAATGGTTTGAAGAATTTAGGATAGGACAAGAATATATCCTTGTTGGGAACATCTTGAATTTAATTGACACTAAAGGAATTTCTAACTGTCATAAGAACATCAGTGCTTAGAGGATTACAAAAGAAATCTTGATAGTTCTCTCTTAAACAAATCAAATCTTAACCACATGTTGGCTTGGGTGACATGTTAATATAAAGATTATATTACTTGACTTTGTCCTGAGTACCCACTGGGGGATGCCTAAGCTAAAGGTGGGGTAGCACCTGTCGATTAAGTGTCATACACTGGGATTCGTAAGACTCAATCACCTAGGTATGACAGTCATATGTTGGGGTTTCGTGAGACTCGAATAACTTAGATATGACATCCCAACGCAATGGTTAAGGACATTGTCTACCTCTGTTTGTCATATGTTTGTTAATACATATTTGTATGTTATGATATTTAATACCATACATATTTCATAAAGATTATAATTTATAGTCATATTATATTCCATGGATATTTCGAGTATTATATATGTTTTTTCATGTTATTGAAAAACTATTCTCACTATTTTATTAATGATGATTTTAGATGGCGAATTACCTAATTTTTCTTGAAGTCTGTGCAAAATGAGTATTTGTCCCACCAATTGGGAAGCGCTAATTATTAAGATTATTGTTGCAAAATGTGATATGGCCTTACTCGCTATACCACTTATGTTCATGTCACAGGAGGGCATGAATCTTACTAGATATAAGCCTAATACTCATTTTCTAGTTTTGTTAAATTATTAATATGGATGTATGAATAAATTTATATATAAACTTTTGTTCTTTATAATTATAATATTATATTTTAGATATTTTAATGTATTTTTTTTATAATTTTCTTTTTATAATAATCTTAACTGAAATTTATAATAAATCTTATACTTTGTAAGAAAGGTGTTACATGTCCCCCTTAATGATATGACCAAAATGATAAGCATTACATGATAAATAAAGTCGACATATCCTTCTTCCCGTTCATGCATGGTCTTACTTTCATGTTATTTGTTATACTTGTCACCTTTCAATAATGTGACTCCTATTCAATAATGTGACTCCTATTGAGTGAGGGAGAAAAACATAACCCAAAAAAAAAAAAAATCTTAACATAGTTAAGCTAACTATCTAGGCATCTAGCTACCTTGTGCTTCACATTTTTGTATCATTTTTTGCTCATTCATGTGCCTTTGTTTTATCCCTCTTTTAATTTTTCTTTCCCTGGACTTACCATTATGATTCATATAGTTAATTTTCTTTTTTATAGAATATAAACGACCATGAACCTTGAAATCATTACGACATTTGGACCAAGTGAAAGAAAAATAAGTTAAATATAATAAAAATTGAGATCTTTATTATATAATCTTGAAATCATTAAGCCAACTTGCACCTCAGGAAATTATACGTTTTATATATAATTGCATTTTAATATAATGCCTAAATGCACCATTTCTTATTCAAATTTTATTTTAAATACTTTTAGTCATATGCAATGAATCAACTAATTGAATGCTTATCAACTTCGTGTTTTTTAGTATATACTAATTTTATTTTATTATATTAATTTTTCTCTTTTTATATATTAATAAATAGATATATCTATCCAAAAATAACGCTTGCAAATTTTTTAGAATTCTTATTTATTTACTTATTTTGACACATTAATATTTAATGGTTATATTTATTACCAGATAAATTATCTTACATTCAAATTTTAATATTATTAGTACTTTTTAAAGAAAATTAGTATTTACTTGTTAGCACTTATTATATTAAAATTTTGATATATAAAATAAAAAATTATATTTAATTACCATTAGTTTGACTACCGTTAAATGAATTATTATTCAAGACATTCACTATATCAATGATTAGTCAAAATAAAATATTAATTTTACCTATGTAATTACATATTTAAGTTACTATTTACCAACAAAGGTAAGATTATTGAGACTCACGAGTTTAACAATGTAAGTCTTGTCTTTAAATGTTGGCAAAAATGTGTTAAACAATTTGCCATATAGTGAGGCAACTAAACCATTGGAGAAGCTTACATGAGCTATACTTCAACATAATTGGATTTTCATGGGCTTACACGACACTAATACAACTAGAGGCAGAGTATAGAACACACTACTCACCATTCAAACGGACGCACAACTCATCATTCATATGTGTACTATGTGTCTAGCTTTTCAAATAGCTCTTCCATGTGATTCCCTCACGTGAGGAATCCGATCCAATTTTAACTTTTCAAAGTTTCTTAATTTTGCCAAACTTCTATGATTGAGATGAGACTAGTGCATCAGGCGAAGGCATAGGATCAACTCTTGGGGAGAAAAAGGTCATCCAATACCCTTCATTAGTAAAACTATCTCGTTCAAGTCATTATTTCTTCTGTCTCATCCTTCAACTCTTTAATTTCTTAGCTTATCATGCTTCTCCTTTGCAATATGCTTCCCTGTCTCATTCTCTTGGTATTTTCCATGAAACAAGAGAACAATGCTAGAAATGTAAGACTGCAGGACCTTTTAATACATGAGTGGGAAATCTAGTATTAAGATGCAATCCTTTACACAAATTCTGGTGCAACGCTTATACTGTATACGTATATCACATGGTATGAACAACAATATGAACTGATTTTACTTCAGTCTAATAGCCTTGGGAACTCTGATATACAGCAAATCAACAGTACTACTTTTGCGGAGTCACTTGTATTAGAAAAGCAAATGACCATGTGTAACATGTTCTACCTTTTGTCCTCTCCCACCATTCGGGCAAACACCTTGCTCATTGAAACACCAGAGAGGTCACCTACGCTTCCAATGGTGTATTCCATACCAGATAAACCAGTGTCCGAGCGATTCATATGACGAATCTGCGATACTTCACGACTAACACCTTCTTGTCGTAGAGCAAACTCCAAGTGCCACAACACATCTCCCATGGTAGGCCTGTTACTGCCATGTTCAGCTAGGCACTTTTCTGCAATCTCTACAAACTTCTGCAGTGAATCTGACTCTATCTGACCCGCAAGACGAGCATCCACGATTTCCTCTAACTTCTTTCTCTCGAGACATTTCAACACCCATTCAACCAGGTTCACCTTCTCCCTTGGGAGTGATGGGTCAATCACAGTTCTCCCACAGAGGACTTCAAACATGACCACACCAAAGGAGTAAACATCTGATTTTTCTGTTAGTTGCTGTGTGGTTAAGTATTCTGGATCGAGATATCCAAAGCTTCCTTTCACTGCAGTGCTGACATGCGTCTCATCAATCTCAGGTCCAGTCTTTGAAAGGCCAAAATCAGCAACCTTGGCCATGAAATTTTCATCTAGAAGTATATTTGCTGATTTAACATCACGGTGAATGATTGCCTTGTTAGAGCCAGTGTGAAGATAGTGAAGCCCTTTGGCTGCTCCTATGCAGACTTCTAGCCTCTGCCTCCAATTTAAGCTCCGAATATCATCTGACCCATACAAATGGTTCTTTAGTGTCCCTTTTTCCATGTACTCATATATAATGATCCTCTCATTTTGGTCATTGCAGTATCCAATCAATGATACCAAATGCCGGTGGCGAAACTGCGATAGCATCTCAATTTCGGTTCTGAACTCTGCAAGACCTTGTTGTGATTGAGATGCTCCCCTCTTCACAGCTACCTTTGTTCCATCCCTGAAAATTCCTTCGTAAACCTTCCCAAAACCACCCACACCAATGACCAGATCTTCACTGAAATTACTAGTTGCCTCTTGGATGACAGCAAGAGGAAAACGATACCCAATTTTTGAGTCGGAAAAGAAGTTAGTACTATCCATGCCACTCGTGCCAGAAAGGTGCCTCCCATTTTCATGACTAACATGGAGACGATTTCTTCTTCTTCGGTATAGCAGTAGGACAGCCATAACCACAAATAAAACAAGCACAACCGAACCAATCACCAAACCTAGTATGACGCCAAGCTTTTTCTTGGAACTGCCCTGAGAGTCCAAGACTAGGCTGTCCTCAGAATTGCTCATTTTCATGATCTCCAGCCCACTGAGAAAGGCAGGAGGACTATTATCAGCAAGATTACTTGGTACACCAACGGTAACATTCAGATTACGGCTACCACTTACTCTGGTGATTGCATCCATGTAATATGGTGCTCCTTTATGTGGTGTTACAGTGTCAAAATTGACACTAGAAACAAGCCAAGAGTTAGCATAAACATTAAAGAGAAAGCTTAGTGGTAGATTCAGAATGTCACAGAAGTGAAACCGAAGCAGATAATCAAAACCAGGATCAACATTAAAAACCCATGTCACATTTAAGTGGGTTCTGGGATCTGGATCAACTTTCGACATAGTCAAAGTACCATATACCTGGGAGGGTGCAATATCTTCCGATATGTTCGTTGATGTGAAATTCACCGCTGTAATGTTGGAGGTAAAATTTGCGAGATTCCTGTGTAAAAGAAACGAACCATCGGACACCCAAGCACGCCCCAAGGTATCATTTAGGGGTGACACAGTTTGATTTCCCATGTTCACTCTATCGACAGTCTCCAAGGCCTGCTTCCATAGATTCTTACCATCACCTTGTGGGCTAACATGATTGACATGCACAGGAATAACCCCATCAGGAATGGGGATAACTTCTAAGGCATTTATAAAGGCAAATGATTTAGAAGAAGGTATAAAAGTGAGTATAAGCTGGCTTTCGCTTATGTTCAAAGAGTATTCCCTCTGTACAAAACCACTATCCATTTGAAAGTCTTTGAGCAGTGTGATGCTTTTTTGAGCAGAAACAGAGAATTTTGCAAAGCTCATATTGTACTTCCCAAAAGAGAAGGGGAAGAAGTACAAGCGAATCCAGTGCC
This sequence comes from Delonix regia, assembly GCA_037074485.1. NCBI lineage: Eukaryota > Viridiplantae > Streptophyta > Magnoliopsida > Fabales > Fabaceae > Delonix > Delonix regia. The sequence goes on from CM073449.1 coordinate 12,892,291, forward strand.
TCCCATGTGTCTTGATTGGGAATGTGTATTGAGAAACACCTTCAAGGATTCTAGCGGTTTGGTAAAGGCTTGCATCAAAAGATGAGGGAAGAACAGTAGCGGAGCTGGCCTTTGCCAAAATAGTTTCTGAGGTTGAAAGAAACCCAGAAGTAGAATTATCGGCCTGAAATACATGATTTCCCAATTTAGTGATGTTGGGCGATCCACAGTCTATAAGAATGCTATCACGAGGAACGTCTCCTAATGAAACCCACATCAACCAGAAAATGGATGAAACCCCAGTAAAAAATTTATAGTTGCAATTGCAAGTACCCATATATGAAAACAGAAAGAACGAATAGCAAATCTCTCAAAGCAATAGGATGAGTCACAAACAGCTATGAATCAAAAGCTGATGAGATGGTGGCAAATACTTACACAGAAGTGAAAACAGAGTACTCGTCAGAAAATTGAAAGAATATGAAACAGAAAACCCACAAATAGAATCACCTAGAGGAATGAAGAAGCCCAAATAGCTTCAACACTTGCAAACCCAGAAAGGCCAGGACAAAAAATTTTCGACAGACAAACTTCAGCTTCTCATATCCTGGAAAGGAACCAGAACGATATAAAAACACTAAAATAATTGTGAAAGATATGATCAGGAAACACGACGGGTATATAAAAAATACAATAATCCCATAGCAACCCCACAGTTTTATGATTTTAAATTCGTGATGTACGTCCTGTTTGACAAATTCATGGGATATTGGTACTGAAAAGCAACAAGGATAAAGGAGAAGTGGGGTCAAGGGTTGTTTGAACAATATCATCATGAAGACAGCTATCCAAATGGCTCATTTTTTCCTTTCTCCATGTCACGCTGGAGAGTTGTTACATCCTTCGGTTTCGACTGCTTTTTTGTATTAACACGAAAAAGACAGAAGCTTCTCTGTATGGTTCTCACAAGGACTGTGTGGTTCTCTCTGATAACGAAAGGTTGAATGAGGAACAAGAACGACGCATCCTTTTTTTGTCGTGGTCAGGTGTGCGTGATTGTCAATACGCGTTTTCAACAACTTCTGCTCACTGCTCTGAACGCCACATTGCGCCTAGTGGCAGGGGCATTATTCATTTTTTGAGCTGTGTTACCGTGAACCATTATTAATGACACAGTATTTTATACTTTTGATCCTACCCAAAAAAATCCTATTTTTAAAATATATATGTTTTCACATAAAAATAATGTTATAATTTAATTTAATTTTCAATTTTTCATTAAAATATTTTTATTAAATGAGATATATATAAAGTGATTTTTAAATTAATACATAATATTTTAGTCAAAGCTATATAATTAAACTAAAATTTATATTTTAAAAATGAAAAATAAATTCATGTAGTTTATTTACATTTTAAAAGATGAGTCACAATTGTATCCTTTACCTGAATTATTAACATAATATAATAAAATGGTTTTGTAAAGTTATGTAATAAATTGTTCATATTTAGTGTTTGAAAAATTAAGAATGATCAAATTGAATTTTCAGAAAGTTCATACATTTGATATTTATTGTACTAATTTATTTTATAGCAATTGATTGTTCTTTTAAGTGAGATCAATAATTTTCTTCATATGAATTTTTAAAAATAAAGACTAAAAAAAGTTAAAAGGATGAAATTAAAATTAATGTACCTTTAAAAAATTAAATTGATGATTTTGTATTTTGAAAGACAAATGGTATGATTGCTCTTTATAATAATCAATGATGTCATCCCACGTCATAATTAATATATTGGATTTAGACCCTATTTAATTGGTCCCTTGTCTTCGTCCACTGAACAAGAGAGGCCCACATAACAAAACCTATAATCGCACTAATTCTTTGTAAAAGACATTTTAAAATTTGACAGTAAGTATGTTCAATTATTTTCTCTCTCTGCTTTTTTTTTTTTTAATATCACGTAACAAATGTTATTTCTAGAAGATACAAAAATATGTAAAAAGCTTTTTTTGGTGTTTAGAAAATGAAATAGTTTGTAGACTATTATTATTATAATATTAGTATTAAAACTAAAATTTATAATAATTTTTTAATAAAAAATATATAGCTGTGATAATAATTGTATTACTTATTTATTCTATTATATCTCAAACTCCTAATTTTTTTAAAAAAATTATATGGCAATAAAGAGGTTTATAATGTCTCCTTTATTATTTTATTTTATTATAAAAAATAAATAATAATTTATTCTAAAAGAATTATTTTATTTCATATTATTTTATATATTATTATTTATCTAAAGATATTTTATATTAAATTGAATAACTACTTACCTTAGATGATTTTGTCCTTTGATTTAATTAAAAAATACCCTAAATTAATAAATATAAGTGAAGACAAGCGAGCATATTGGTGCTCTGTTACCTTCACAATTTCGCATAAAACAACTATAAAAACACGCAAACATTACTTCAAAATGTTGACAAAATTACAGGCAAACATGTATAGATTTAGAGTCACGTCACGTGATTGGGCAAAAAACAAGAAAAAAAAAAAACCTTAATTTCGAACAATGGCTATTTTATTTTCTTAGTACGGTGCACACAATTGACGGTCACGTAACTCTTGGCTGCTTAAAACTCCAGATATTTTGATGAGAATGCCGTCCAAAAATAATATATACATATATATATATATATATAATAATTAATTTCAAATACAAATAAATTATTCGGTGTAATTATAAAATTAATTAAGCTACTATAATAATTACATGACATATAAAAATATGTAACAATAATATGTTATATTATAATAGCTATATAATAATATAAAATAATTTATTATATTTATATTTTAATCATATAATTTTTTTTATATTTTATTCATGAGGCCAAATTTGTTTTAACATTTTATTTTACTTTTTCAATTTTTTATTTTACAGTAACTTATACCAAAATATTAATTAATAATTTTGTTAACTTACCTTTATATTTTTTATTTTTAATAACTCCACGACTCTCTAATTTTTATTTTTATTTTTAAATATATAGAACAATATTTTTTGAAGTTATTATTAAAAAAATAGAAGAGGTAAATTACAAATTTTTAAACAATTTTGGATTCATTAATATATATAATTTAAAAATATTAAAGACAACATATAAGTACAATAAATAATTTAAAATTAACATATAATTATATTTTAATATGTTATTGACACATGTTTTTATTGTATTAGTACAATTATTTTTATATTTGCACAAAAATGATAAAAATGATTATATTTATGTCTAAAACATGTAAAAATCATCTTTTAAAGGTAAAATTAATTGATATTTTGTTTCTAATAACTTTTAAAATCTAACCCAGCATTAAAATATTTTATTTGATATATTTTAACAAATTTTTTGTATGCATTTACATCATTTGTAATCGTCATCAGTTTTCTCAATTAGAGCTATTCTAATATAATTTTGGATCAATGTAATTTATTAGATTAATTGTGGTCAAATGTAATTTTAAATAATCATGATTTTTGTTTAAAAATTTTATTTAAAATTGGTCCAAAAAAGTTTTGTATTTAAAAAATAATATTGAAAGACTTAATAATGTTTAGATATTGTTTGTTAAAATTACTTTTGAATGTGTAAATATTATTCTACATTTAAAGTTAAGTGTTATTTTTATATGTACAAATTTGGTATAGCAATAGGTTTCTAAATTTGGAAATAATTGTGGGATCTGTTCTATTTAAGGACCCATATGTTAAAAAAAAATTGTTGATAGAGATGTGGGTGAAACTCTTTATAAAATAAGTTTGAGGATGGGGAGAGACATCATACCCCTTGCCTTATGGGTTTTGCCTTGGCCAGTTTTATAAATTATTATATATCTATATATATATATATATATATACTAATTTTTATATATTTTGTATTTCACTCATTATTTATAATTATAATAATTTAAATTTAAAATTTCAATTTAACTTAAAAATAATTTCACTCATTACATATTAGCTTTTCATTTTTTTTAAAACTTTGATAACATAATATGATTACTTTCAAAATATTTTAGAGCAAAAAATAAAATCATTTATTTTTAAATTAGAATCAAGGATAAATATAGAAATTATAATTATTTAAATGGTTTTATTTTAAATTTAATTATCTATTTGTTAAATTTTTTTTCATAATTACCTTATCTTATTAAGGTTATTTATTGTAATTTATAGAATTTGTTGTAAAACTTAATATTTGAATATTTGTAGTTTTTATTAATTTAATTAGAGCTTATTAGATAATATAAACAATGAATTTCAACTTTAAATCTAAATTCTATATATTATTTATTTTTTTAATTTTTATAAAAAAATTCAAAATCTCCATAGAAATCCATATCCTTGTAAAGAATCGAAATGAGAGAAAATTCTCTCCTAATGAGAAATGAAAATAAAGACGAGGGATATAATTGATGCCTCTCCATCCTATGCCCCTAAAATTATCATCCCTAATCCAAATGCACGTCTTATGGCAATAAAATACTTTAATATGAAAATTTTTGATTGGTGGGTTTTACAAGCAATTTTTGTAAAATTTATCATTCTTGATTGTGTGTTTTATTTAATATTAGAAAGTTTAAAAATTGATTTATACATTAAAATAATTTTATTTTATTCGATGTTAATTTTTTTAAAAAAATTATGTTGGTATAGAAATTAAACAAAATTTGTTTTTGTGTGAGATATATTGATATTAAACTTTTATTAAAAAAACTAGATATAGATTACGATTATATAAATTTATTTTTTAACAAAATGAAATTTATAAATTATAAAAATAAATTTGTCTAAACTAAATACAAGGAGACACTAAATAAAATAAAATTAGAAGTACAAACAAATCAAATGAATTCAAGCTGATTCAGCTAAACCCAACCCTCCAATTGAACAGGTTAGGTTGAGTGGCGTATTTCAACATGCACCAACCTGCATCTTATCAGTGGACGAACGACGCTAATCAACCAATAAGTTGACATGATTTAGATAGTAAGGATGATTTAACTTATTTTATTTCTTAAAAAAAATATTTTTAATTTTTTATTAAAAAAATATAATACATTTACAATTTTAAATATATTAATACACCTAATTATAATATAGAGATATAATTATCATATTATATCAACACACTTAATTATAATGTGGAGACATAATTATAAAAAACAATAGTATTATAATTATATTTTTATATTATAATTAAATGTATTTGTGTAAATTATAAATCCGCAACAAATTTTTTTTTTTAAAAAAATCATATTTGTAGGTGTCACACATTCGTGCTAAGTATGGGTTCGTGAAAGATTTAAATTTTTATTGTTAAATTATAGACTTTATACTTAAATATATGTCTTAATTTTCTGTTATGCGATATGGATATAATTAATTAATAATAACATTAAATATCAATAATTTAATTTAAAAATCACATGATTATTTATATATTAAACATTTGTCATCAGTGGTCGAGGGAAAAATTTTTTTCAGTGGACGAAGTAATAAATTATATATAATTTCTATAATTCTTTGTACAACATATTAATATAAAATATGCATAAAAGTATAAATTCTAAATTAGTCCTATTTTATATGATATATTTCATTGGTAAAATATTTATAAAATATAAAGTAATTTATAGTATAAAAGTATAAATTAGACCTATTGATAGTAAGAAATTCATTTATATTTATAATAGGTAAACTTAATTTAATGGCTAATAATAATAATAATAATAATAAGTAAGATAATTTATAAAAAATCTTAGTAAGTCTAGATAGTTAAAGACAATGTATATGTAAATGAAGAGTAAGTTACAAAACATTGAAAAACAAAATAAAGATATCATAAAAAATTAAAAAGAGTAAATATCAAATAAAATAAAAGAGATAAGAAACAAAATAATTAATAAAAAATGGTGATATTTACTTTTTATATTTTAGTCTAGTAACGTAAAAGTATAAGTTGAAACCTTTTTGCTTTTGTTTTTAAACTTTGGTAAAATATTGTTTTAGAAGTTTGTTATTTTCAATTTTATTATTCAATACTAATTATTGAATTATTGAAGTATTCTATTATTTTTCAAAATTTAAGTTTGTTATTTATTTTATTTTCTATGAAAATCTATGTCAATTGTATCTCTCAACCTATATCTACTTGTAGTGACTTGAAGGAAGGGTGACCATAGACCCCTCAGGTTCCCCCTCTCTCCGCCACTGTGTCATGAAATAATTAAAAAAAATTATTAAGTTTTATCGACCATAGACTTCTATCTCTCTATTTATATAATAATTGCCATCATTGTCGCAGTTAAACTTATCTTTGATAACTACTTCAAGGACTTCCATGCATTCGTCGTCACCCACACTCACCGATTGAGCTTTTATGTTTGTGATGCGAGCACATAAGACAAAATACACAATGATATAAATGATGATTTGAATTTTTTTTTTAATCTCATTGCAAGATTAAGAACCAATAAATTTAAGGAATAGTTGTAAATTTATTTGAAAAGATTATTAGAGAATGTAAAAGAAAGTTAGTTAGATGAATTGGATTTGGAGAATGAAACCTAAATCATTTATTTAATTCTTGTTAAGCCGAATTAAATGCCTAATTCATTTGGGTCAAGTCATCTTAGAATTTTGCTATTAAAATGAGAGTTTTTGATCCTTATTATGATTAATTTGGGTCTAGAATATGTATAATTATATATTGGGCTTTTATTTTAATATTTGTAATTATTTTCAGGCAAACAAAGCATTTCGATTTAGGATTTTTTAAGAAGTCTAAAGCTTATAAAAATATTTAAACCTTAACCTTGTAAGACATTACATTTCATTTTATCAAAAAAACTCTTTAGTTTCTTTTTTGACTCGGCCAGATAATATAGGGTAAGATAAATTGGCTACTTTTATTGTTATAAGAATTAATTTTTAATAAGGTGATCTCTTGTAGTGAATTTATTCTTATTTCTAATCAACTTATCATTTGTTTTTTCATTTGCGTATTTCATTTGGGGATTTAATAGGTTAAGGATCCATTTCATTTTATGTTCCTGCTATATTGGGTGTATTGAAAATTTTAAGTTTTTCATTATCTTTGGGATTCCACATTAGTTTGTTTTTCATTTCTAATGCGAAAATGAGTTAACACCATGAAATTTATATGAATATTTATGGACTTAATAAACTCAACAAAGTGGTTCAACTTGATCATATCAAATTAGGCTAAAACAAAAAATAAAAATAAAAAATCCAAATGACTAGGGCCAAGTTCGGTCTATGGTTTACTTAGAATCTATTATAGATTTATTTTAAAAATGGCATTATTTTTTAAAATGTATTTTATTTTATTTAAGATATTTTTTGTAACAAAATTTTAAAATATTTATTGTTTTCTATTTCAAATCTTAATCTTTTAATTTTTTAAGAATAAATTATTTTTATTAACTAAAATATATTTTTAACAAATTTAAAATTTAAAAAAAAAAACACGCCCTACTCAATCCAATTACTAACTAGGTCAAGTGGAAAAAAAAAAAAAAAAACTAATCATAAACCGAGTCAAATCCCAAATTTTATATAAATCTGACCATCTACTCCATGTTCACCTTCAACGTTCAGTATCGTATAGTGTGAAAGTTCCCATAATCCATTCACTCTTTCATATCAAATTGAATTAATTTGACCTTGGTCTTATAGAATTTTCAGAATCTGGTTAGATACAGCAAGGATATATGGCTTTTACAGCTGTACTGAAGTTGACTAAATGTACAATATTGTGAAGAAAATAATGTTATTATCTTTCTGCCATAGTTAAAACGTGCACTTGACTTGACATCTTCGTTAAACAATTACTAAAATGTCAAAATCCATGAAGTCACATAATTGATTTTTTTTTTTTTGTTAAACCTTTAGGATGAATAAGTTCAATGTATATTTAAATTGCGTGAGTGTTCATAAAGAGTAAAGAGTTTGAATCTAACCTTTTTTTTCAGTTGTAAATCAGTTTTTCTGGCTGGAAAAAATCTCAAGGTGAACAAAATTAAAATGGCCTACAATGGAAAGTTTCTTTTGATTCTCTTATATTTATAAATCGGTTACTTTATTTTTTTTTTAATTCTGAAACCAGGCAGTAATATAAATTCTTATGATGTTTTATTGTTAAATTGAGTTTTAGCATAAGAAGAGAAAAACGCCTATTGAATGTATATTGCGGTCATAAGTTTTTTCAGCCATTGGAGAAATTAATGTAGCATATATATGTTTAATTTAAATATATGTTTGTCAAAATGACTAATTTTCATTTTAAATAGTATCATATAAAACATTGTCAAATATTGGATAATATTATATCATACATTATGGTCTTTTATATATCACCACCAAACATTGAATAAATTTTATTAATTAGACCTTATCTTATTAAATTTTCTATTATCAAATCTTATACTATAAGATATACCAAGTTGACTCTAAATTAAATTTCTAGTCATTCGATGAACGAATATGCTAAACCAAAATTTCTTATAGGTGTGTTTAGTAACTAGATTTGGGAGGATGAAATGGGAATGTAAAAGTAAAGCATTCACACTCCCATATTTGTTGTTGTCATCCATATAGGAATCTTCTTTAACTCATATGAAGGACAACTCTTTCCATTAATCTACCTAAGGAATATGATGGCTTTCTAGGGAATAAATTTTTTATGACAAAAATGCCCCCATATGAGGACAAAATAGGCAAAAAATACCCTTACATCATGAAAAACACCTACCCCACATTGAACATCGAAGACCTCACTACTTACTATAACCTTAAACCTACATATGCCTGGAGCTGAGTTGGGAAAAACACCACCAATTGGCTGCCACTATGAGCTTTTCGGAAAACTGGAGCCTAGATCGAAGTAGGTGACTATTGCACCAATGGTAAGCACTTTCATTACTGTTCATTTTTCAATGACCTTGCATGATCTGACATTTTAGTGCTATTTGCCATGGGATTTTGATGTTCTTGCTATAGTTGAAATCTCTGAAGCCAATTTTGTGATTTATGTTAAGTATTATTTTGATTTGAAGCATGCAAGCAGTGGTGGGGTATATATAAATAAATAAATACATACCTTCTTTTAAGTGTGTTATGATAAACTCAGACCTATACCTATTGGTGTTTTTGTTGACTTGCTTGTTAGTCAGAAAGTATTTGCTATTTAGAACTCGGTTAGAAGAAATGACGCTTATGCTTATTGATTGTTTTGTCAATGGTACAAAGGTTAAGGTAATGCTAATTATATACATAATTGATTCTTTTATAATTAATTTTGAATGGTTGTCTTCATTGATTTATGGCTTAATTTGTATAATTATATAGTTATTTATTCAACGTTGCTTGCAACTATGATAATTTTATTTTGTTAAAGTCTGTGTAAAAACATGTTTTCAATATTTAAACCTCTTGAGCTAAGAAGTATATATATATAATCATGTGAAAAGTGGCATTGTGCAATTGTTATATATAAAACATCTTAGAAATAAGAACATGCATTGGACTTGTGTCTTGTTATTGTTTAGATCATCCATATGTTTTTTTTTTTCTAGTTTCTTTTTTTGTTTGTATTTGTATATGAAAATTATAAGATATATTATTGAGTGGCTAACAATACATTTTTCTACATCAATTCATTTGTTTTTGTGATTTAAAATGAATTGAAATGTGGTCAGTCACAATTAGGTGCTATTACATTAACATCTGATTTGAAAATAAATTGGGTACTAATGTTATTTTGGCTTTTATGCTTGTAAGGAGGTTGCGATTGCAAATGTAGTTTTTATTAAGTAGTTGTGTCCAATGTGTTTGTCTTTGTACAATTATGGATTGTATAAGAAGAGAAATTATGGTCAGTATAGTGATATGGTGGGTGAATGCTGTGGTTGCCATGCATAAGTTATTTGTAGCCAAGGGGCTTAGTATTGTTTTACATTGGAATTGTCTTTGTAGTAGTTCTTATGCCTTAGATTTCTACCATAAAAGAACCCGCCTTAAGAACTTAGTTTATAGTAGTGACACCAACTGCTTCAACTAACTTTAAATGTATAGGGCAACATTTGATTGTCTATGTGCCATGCTTGATACAATAAGTGGGTTGCAACCAACAAAGCACATGCTTGTTGATGAGCAAATGACAATGTTTTTGCACATACTTGCTCATCACATTAAAAATAGGGTCATCCAATTCCATTTTGGTATATCAAGGGAAACAATTAGTAGATATTCCACATAGTTTTAAAAGCAGTGATGCATTTGTAAGGGTAACTATTTAAACCTCTAACCCCAGTTCTAGAGGATTCGACAAATGAAAGGTTGAAATGGTTTAAGGTAACAATATTGAAATTGCACTCCTATGTTTAACTTCGTATATTGTTGAGTACTTTCATTGATGACAATGTGTTGTGCAGAACTGTTGATAAGTCCCTAATTGTGTCATATTTATATATATTTTACTTAGGACTTATCACGTACTTTAGATAATTTCTTTAGAATTAGTGACCAATTGATGTTAGTTTTATGCAATTTATGGATTACATCATTTGGTTACCTCCTTGTAGTACGTTGATTTGATTTTGCATTGTTATAATGATAATTACAAGGGAATTGATTTCATATAATGAAATTGAGGAAGAAGAAGATTCAAAGATGTTTTAAAAGCTTTTACAAGCATCTTAGAAGTTAGAAGAAGTCAGGGAAGAAAGTTGAGATAATATTCAAAATTAATATGCTGAGCACTTAATTTCAAAGTCACTTTTGTACCCATAAACGACAAAATTTGAAGACATCATTTACCTAAAGCTATAGATCTCATCGAGAGCTTTTCAAGGAGTATTAATTTGCTAAATTCTAACATCGTATCGTAAAGTTTAGGGATGACAAATAGTCCTCAAATCCAGGGGTCTCTGTAGGGATTGCCCCATTTGGGAATTTTTCCTTGTAAGGATGGGAATAGGGAAAAACTCTCCTTGAAAGAAATTTTGGGATAGGGATGGGGATAATACCCCTTCACCCTATGAGGACTCTATCCTTGCCAATTTTATATAAATAATATATATTTTAAAATTTTTATTTTTAGTTATTTCACGCATTATTTATATTTATAACAATTAACAAGAAAAAAAAATCATTTTAACTTTCCATTCATTACATATTATTCTTCCATTTCTTTGGGACTTGAACAACATTGTAAGATTACTTTTAATATACCCCAGAGTTGCAATCATGGGAGAATGAGAAGTGAATATTAGGAAAAATAATATAATTATTTGTAAATTAGGATTAAGGATAAACATAGGAATTCAAATTATTTAAATGGCTTTATTTCAAATTTAACTATCTTTTGTAAACTTCTTGTTTTGAATTAACTTACCTTATTAAGTGTAATATATTGCAACTTATAGAACCTATTATAAAAATTGTTATTTGAATATTTGTAGTTTTTATGAACTTAATTGGAGCTTGTTAGACAACATAAACAAGGAACTTGAATTTTAAATATAATTTTATAACACACACACACACACACACACACACACACATATATATATATATATAATTATTTATTTTTTAAATTTTATATAAAATTAAAAGTCCTCGTGGGGATTCGCATCTCTGCGAGAAATAGGAATGGAGAAAAAATCTCCCTTGAGGTAGGGATAGGGATGGGGAGTAGGGAGGTGCTTTCCATCCCCACCCTTGTCCCCACCCCACAAAATTGTCATACCTAGTAAAGTTATGGCTAAAAGGCTAAAGTTGCACCAGAGAACCTACTATGGGTGCCTGAGTACCTAAAGTTGAGCATCTAAGCACTCAAAATTTTTGTTAGAGCTTAAAGTTGCCTGAATCTCTGATAATGCAATTTTTTTTTATTTTGAGAGTATGAAAAAAATTTTTAAGCATTTTGAGGGAAGAGAAAAGGAGGAGGCTAGAGTTCAAAAATCTCTTTAAGAAAGCATGGAAATCTTCCATTTTCTTAGGCTTCCAAGGTATTTTCTTGGAAGGAGAGGCCAAGGGTTGGTCTTCTTGGGCCTCCCTTGGCCAAACTACTATAGAGGTATCCTTGCACTATTCTTTTCTCTTATTTTCTCTTTTTTCTTTTCTTTTCTTTAATGTAATCTAGATTTAAACTCGTCGTTAGTTGTTGTGATAGATTTTTGTGAATATTAAGTAAGGATTTCATAGTTTTCATCAACATATGTTAGGAGAAGCAACTTAAGTCTAACACCTAGGCTAAACGAAGGTAGGAAACATGTGTGGACTGCTGAAAAGGACATGGTACTGGCTTAATTACTAGTGGCAATTCAAGTGGATAAAAAAAAAAAATGCATGATAACCGTTTTAAGGTTGGCCATTTACAAACTCTTGAATCATTAATGGAAGAGAAGAAGCCTAGCTATGCAATCAAAAGAATTCGAGGTGGGATATGTATTTGTTCAAATAATTTTATTTTCTTTTATAGTTTTTGTTAATTTTTTTTTTAAATTTTTCATGGTATTTTATTTTTCTCAATTTTTTTTTATATTGAATTTAGGATAAACCTTTAGGGTAATACTTTATTGTGGATATTTTTAGGTTTGAAAGACCCATGTGAACACTTAGGATTGATGTTGCTTAATATTGTTTAATATGATAACTTAGGATTGTTAGTGCTTAATATTGCTTAATGTGAAAACTTATGATTGATACTACTTAATATTGCTTACATAATTTGATATTGCTTAATATTGTTATTGTTGGCTTATACTAATTATGCAACATAATGTATAAGATCTTGAATATAGTTTATAGTTTAAAGTTAAATGATTGATTGAATGTTCAAATAAGCATCAATATCAGTTCTTAGGAAGATTATTAGAAGAGTCATAAAATTTGTCAGTAGAATACATGATTGATTCGAACTATCCATGGTTTAACAATATTTATATTGTTGATATTGATGTCTATGAACTTCTTGTATTTACATAATGTGATGGATAGTAATGTCATATAATTGTTTATGTATCACATAGATGGTTAATGTTCCAAACATTGAAGTTTTTCAATGACAGTTTTATTGATTTTACTTTATCAGAAATGGATAGGTCTTCAATTGCCAAACCTCAAAATACACCTAAATACTTAATGAGAGTTAATAGTTTCTTCAATTTTTTTATTTGCTAATGGAGTTGTTAAGGGTAAAATAATTTACCCATGTCAATAATGTAAATTTAAGAAATGGCCAGCTAGGGAAGTTGTACGAAACCACTTAATTGTTAAACCATTCTTGCAAGGGTATACTTTTTGTGTAAGGCATGAGGAAAACGATAGAGATTTACCTCATGTATAACTTGTATCAGTGTCATAAGTTAGTGAAGAAAGAACTTTTAGGGTTGATCATATGCAGGATATGGTCCATGATGCATTTGGGGTTCATAATAACAATGAGATGATGAATAAAGTTGAAGGTCCAACTCTATCATCCTTTGACCTAGTGATAGATCGGGTGGTAAAAGAGTTCTATGAGTTAATTAAGGAAGGACAAAAAAATTTCTATAAAAGATGTGAAAAATATTTAAAGCTATCATTTTTTGTGAAGTTGTATCACATCAAATGTCTGTGTCGAATCAGATATAAAGCTATGTCTATGATATTAGAATTGTTAGTAGATGCCATTGTGAATGCAAAGATTCCTCCTTCTTTCCATAAGGCAAAGAAAATTATTAATAAATTAGGAATCAACTATTAGAAAAAATCTATGCCTATCCTAATGATTACATATTATACTGGGGAGAGGATGAAGCCAAAGATGAGTGTCCATGATGCAATACATTTAGGTGGAAACCAAAGAAAAATGGTGCTAAGTATAAGAACATAGATGCTACAATACTTAGATATTTTCCATTGAAACCATGATTGCAAAGACTTTTTATGTCTCCAAAAACTGCTAAGCACATGAAGTGGCATACTATTGATAAAAATAATGATAACATGATGAGACATCCAAAGGATTTCGAGGTATGGAAGAAACTTGATAATGAATGCTTAATTCACTTTGGATCCTTGAAATGTACATTTAGGGTTAGGCACTGATGGTTTCAATCCATTTGGCAACTTAAGTATAACTTTTAGCATTTGGCCAGTGGTACTCATACCTTACAACTTACCTCCCTAGATGTGGGTGAAACAAAGTTTATTAATTCTCTTAATGATTATTCCTGGGGAAAAGAAACCTATAAAAAGAAGAAGAAGAGATAGATGTATATATGCAACTGCTAATAAAAGAGTTGAAAGAGTTTTAGGATGTAGGGGGTTGAAACATTTGATTTATTTACTAATAAGATGTTTAAGTTACATGTAGTTATCATATGGATGGTTAGTGATTTTCTAGGGTTTAGAACTTTATCTAGGTGGAATGTCCATATTGGGTTAGCTTGTCTAACTTATTCCTATCAGCCTTATTTATAGTAGAAAGTGGTGCTTCATAGGTTATCATAATTTTCTGAGTCTAGAACATAAATTTAGATTGACTTAAAGTAGATTACATGAAATAGAAGAGAAACAGAAAACCCTCTACATCAACAACTGGATCAGGAATTTTAATGTAGCTTGAAAATGGTGAAAATGTATTTAGAAAAGATGTAGATGATGAACATCAAGGAAGAAGACCTCAAGGATTTGTTGCTGTAAGTTGTGATCTTCAATAATGTTGTAAGAAGGACATATTTTTCCGACTTCCTTATTAAAAGAACTATTTATTATGCCATGGTCTTGACGTTATGTATATTGGGAAAAAATGGTTATGACAATGTGCTTTTCACTTTACTAAATGAGTTAAGGATATCAACAGACCAATTAAATACACGACGAGAGTTACAAGAGATGGTCATAAGGTCATATCTATGACCAAATGATAATGGTAGATATCCTCTGGCTTTGTTCATATTGACCAATGCAAATACAAATATCTTTCTCAAGACTTTAAAGAATGTTACTGTGCTTGACGATTATTCTAGTAACATATCTAGATGCATTGATTTAAAGTACTATAAGATCGACGACTTAAATAGTCATAACTTATATTTTTATGGAACAACTATTATTGGCAATTAGATGATCACTTCTAAAGCAAGTGTAAGCTATTTTGATTGACTTGTGTTCATTCTTTAGACAATTGTGTAATAGAGTGATAAATGTGAATGAACTTGACTAACTCGAAGATAAAGTTGTTCTTACATTATGTTATTTAAAGATGATATTTCTACCATCATTCTTCACAGTTATGGTGCATTTGATTGTACATTTTGTTAAAGAAGCTAAGCTTGGTAGTTTTGTCCAATACTAATGGATGTACCTAGGAGGTAATGTCCAATGTATTTATTCTTGCATTACAATTTTCTTTATGTCTGCTTGTTGACTTAGTTGATGTGAATTATTAACATATTCTTGAGAAAATTAAAGTCCTTTATACATATTAGGGTGCAGCCAGAGGGATCAATAATTGAGTGTTACTTGGCCTAAGAATTTTTAACTTTTTGCTCGAGAAAATGGGATGAAGAGAATACCAGATTTAACTGACCAAGACTCGTTGATGGTAAATCTGATGTAAGAGCATCCAATGTCGATATTATGTTTGCATAATTTGGAAGGCCAGTTGGTGGTTTTGAGTATCTCTGATGGAAAAGTCATCGCCACTTGCTAACCGATTGTAGTGCAGTGGACCTATTTCTTTAGTAAGTAAATTTTAATCCATGAATCAATACATAAAACCTCAAAATCTAGTTGCCTTAATTATATTTGTCATGTAGGGAATTCATAGATGTAAAGAGATAATTAAGCAAGCATACACATTCCTCTTTTGAGACAGATAAGAGGTTCATTAGGAGTTTATTTATTGGTTTTCTTGACATGTAAGCACTTATACATCCTTGCCAGTTGTTTTATAATATTCATTTATCTAATCATATGGTTTATGATTGTTTTTTAAATAAGTTATGATGTGAACACATACCACTCAATTGCTATGAAATTCCATGCTATAAGTCTATTAGATAAAGCAAAGCATTATAGTGCATATAATATCAACAAATTCAAATTTCGAACTTTGGAACGAGACCAAGGGCTAAAAACTCAAAATTATAGAGTTTTTAAAACATTTGGTATGAGAAGTTATTCAAGTAGTTGTAATAGTCAAATGCACTTTGGAAGTTGTACCATATTATGAAAAAATTGATAGATATAATTGAATTAAATTATCATGGTCGATTCATGATGATCTTGTTCAAATGCATGTGGGCCAATACGACCATTGCTTGAGAAATTGTAGAAGATGAATTGGGATTCACTTCTATTAATTTTTCATGGTTTATAAACATGGGTAATAGTGAGATGATGAGCCATGCATCCAAGCTTCGAAAGCTCAAATGGTATATTATGTGGAAGATGAGTTCATTAAAAATTAGAGTATGGTTGTACATATAAAGCCATTATATGACATAGATGAAAAGGATGAAAATGTTATTTACAACAGTAAGCTATACCATGTGCAACACTTAGAACAATTATTCCATGATGACGATAATAATTTATGCTTGCCTAGGTCTACATGTTCTAATTAGTTATAAATTTAATGGATTTTCCATGTTTTTGTAGTTTTATTTTATATGTTTTTAATTTGAACTAATGTTGATTTTTTAAACTTATAGGAATTCTAAAGATGAAGAGGTTTTTCAGGAATTCTAAATTAAACACAACTAGTGCAAGAGGTTTGCCTAACATTGATACTTATTTGCCAAACCTTGCTAATTTTAATGACCAATCAATGCCTTTGGCCCTAAATTCCCTACAGGATCTTTCAAATAATCAACCTACCTAATTAGGTATCGCTGACAATGTTAAGGAACAACAAAAAGAGCATTCACTGATGCATAGCATGCACCACCTGCACCACGACCACATATGAGAGGATGAATTGCTAATGTCATTGGTAAGTAGATTGATTAGTGACATTTAGAGCGGTTTTGATTTTTTATGTCTATGCACTAACTTAAAAATTGTAGATGAAAATGGTCAAGTTAAAAGCAAGCACCTAATAGTGCATGATGTTTGGTCTCTTCTTAGGGGTGAAATGGTAATTGTATCATTCAACCCTAACAATCAACCCACTAGAGAATGAGGTGGATTGTTGGTTATTTTTCTTATTGTGAAAGACTTTACTAAGTTACCTGAAATGGAAGTTAGTTCCTACTGAATACAAAATGATATATTTAGAAATCAAATATAGGTAATAACACATTTACTATTTCATTCCTAAATGAATCCAACGATTTTTTTTAATGATTTTTATATGATATATATATTTTGCATGCAAAGTTTGCAATTGGGGAGGTTTATAAGAAAACATTCTTGAGTTTCTGGGATGTAAGTGGAAAGATTTTGACTCTCAGTTATTTACGTACATAGATGATGGAACTAAAATAACAAATGAGTTAACTATCGTAACCCCAGAGGCATTCAAAAGGACTAATGGACATCATTTGTTGGTTACCAACTCAACCCATAAATAATGCCCATTTGTTGATTACTGACTTAACCCATAAACTACATTACGTTAAACTCTATATATATTTTCTTTACTATTTTATCTTTGTATTAATTTATGATAATCTAATTAATATGCTTTGGTAAAATAAAATGCCACTGTTAAAAAAAACAAAAAGGAAACTAGAAGGAAGCAAATGATTCCACACCCTAGTGGATTAAAGAATTTTACACGAAAAAAGTTGAGATGGTGAATTTATATTGGTAAAATGTATTATAGTCAAATATTGTACTACTATTTGAAATGTTATATTATAGAAAACAAATATAGAAGGAAGAGCGTAGGGGTCCAATTTCCTGAGGAAAGGTTTGGACTGCAGTACATAACAGAGAAAATGGATCATTTATAAATGAGGATGCTTAAGTTATTCATGTAGGTTCATGACCTTTGTGATATTATATTATTAATTTCTAATTCACTCCAAATATTTTAATGTTGAAATGATTTATTATTCTTTTATTTTGAATCAATTTGTAGAAAAAGATATATGAGTTTAAGGCATCTGGCTCTTATACGTAAGAAATTTCGATGCATGACTCATTAGTATTGGCTTTAGGACTTAGGGGCATTTTAGGCTAGTTAGAGGAATAGGAATGGATGCTTGCCTATCCTAAGTGTTTGGATGTCGTGTTGGTGGGATTTCACTGCCTTGGCCTTCCTTTCGTAAGTTGCAAAATGAAGTTGTATCACTTAGGGCAAAGATGGCAAAAAGAGACATTTGAGATGCATAACAAAGAGCTCAACTTGCTGAGGTATTTGCAGAACAACAACGAACAAGTGCAATCAAATCTTTTCTCCTAAAAAATGTCCAGGGAGATTTGCCTCCAGACCTTACATGCATACTATCCCATGGGATATTTCTCTAAACATTTTATTTTGTAAAAGTTATATGTTGTAATGTTTTTGTTCTTTTATTTTTATTCAATTTGTTGCTCTTGATATTTTATTTTGTCTTTTTAAGTACCTAGTGATTGTGACAGTGTATACCTGCCTTCAAATTAATCGCCAAATCCTTCTAGTAGGAACCATTAGCTAGTTAGGATGACTTCTACATCATGTTAAAACTTGACTTTTGTTTGTTGTTAGACTTTGTAATTATTTAGTATTTGATTATGTTCAGAGTTAATTATGGTTTTATGTTGAACTTTGTAACTAATTTGTATTTATAATGTAGCCTTTTTGGCTTCACTTGAGTATCGAATTGTTTTTTTCTTATTAGTGGTAAATTTATCATATTTTCATGTATTAGTTCAAAAAAATTTGACATAAAAATTAAAGCAGAATATTTAAAGAAAAAACCTATCAACAATGGTTTAAACTTCGACCATATCATATATGTGACCATTAACGACAGTTTAACTAAACCATCGCAAATGTGAGACATTCTGCCATTTTTATTAACCATTATGATGGCATGTGACTACGATAGTGTAAAAAAATTCTCATAAAACCATAACACTACAATACTTTTTAAAACCTTTTGCAATGGTATGTGATTGTGATGGTCAATAAAAAATTGTTCCAAAACCATAACACTGCAACACTTTTTTGGATCATCATAATAACGTGTTTTTGTGATGCCTTTAACAAGGGTTTTTTGACCATTGCAAGAACATGCCATCATAATGACTTCCACAAGGGTTATAAAAACATGTTGTTGTTTCATTTGTGACAATGGTTTTACAATGTTTTTGTTGACTGTCGTAAAACTATTCTTCAACAATTAGAACCCTTGCAAAAGTCATTAAAAAATTGTTGCAAAAGCCTTTTTTTTTGGTAGTGAATGTGTTTTGGTCCTTTTTTTACAAGTGTGTAGCTAGTTGACATGCTTAATCGCATTAGTATTATAATAGTTGGATGCTGGTAAAGTGGCTATATTGTTCCTCATGTTTCATAGTTTGTTTTTAGTGTAGCAAGTTGACATACCCTCATTGTTTATTTTTAGTGTAATAGATGTATCAGTAGAGGATTAATGTCCCTAAAGAAGATGCATGAGCGGAAGATTCATTGTATTTGTTGTGGTCAGATTGTAAATGACTACACTAATAGCTAGTGTTAAGTAGTGATGAAACTTGTTTTATTATAGTTACTAGTGTTGTATACTGAGCATTGTTTTGAAAATTTTCCCAAGCTAGTACTTAAATATCAGGCTTAATTAGATTTAGGTACTTTTAATGCCATTGATTTATCCTTCTATCCAAGTGTGAGATATCAATTTGCCTTCTATATATACACATTGTATTTTAGTCGATAGTACTTTGGAAACTAATGGTGGAATATTTATTTTTTGCATTTTGGACATTATATAATATCTCTAATCTCAATAGCACCATGTTAGCCCATCTCTCTATTGGTTTTTTTGTGTTATTTTAGTAATACTAAGTGACTATTATTGTCATTTATAAGTTGCTTTGTAACTAATTCATTTTTTTGTATAAACAAATATTTTCCTTTAAAAGGTACCAAACTTGATATATTAGTATATCAAATTGAATATAATTAAATTTATAAATATATTAAGTCTATATTTTTAAACATGATCTTTATGATTAATTTTGTTATTTGTTTTTTTATAAGCTTTATTTAGCTCAGGTGTAACTACAAAATGATATTTTACAAATAATTTTTGTCTAAGAAGATATTGTCTCTCTTTAAAATGGGAATCTTTTGGCATAATCATCCTTAGTAAAAGAAGATTACATGTGTGATGGAGAATAAATAGACCAATGTTAGTGGATAATAGCTTTTTCCTAAATGCAAGTGAAAAGAGAAAGTAAATAGGCATTAGCTATGAGTAAAGAGCATATTGTAGGTACTAAATGGGTGAAGAAAGATATTGCTAGAATGTGGGCCTAAACCATCTCTATAGTTTTTTTTAAGGAGTTTTTGTTTTATGCAATTACTTGGTAATCTTGGAGGTTAATATTTAAGTGAATATCATCAATTGACCATCTTATGTAGTTTTACATTATTACTATAGCAAAATGGTGGCAGGAAGAATGCTGATTTAAATATAGCAAATGCAATGTAAATATCATGCAAAAAATAAGACTAGACCTTTGTTTCTAAATGCCTTTAATACATATCGAGTTGGACCAGGCCAGGTTAGAGAATTAAAAGGGTCAAACATGATATGCTTGATTGAGTTAGTGTACTGGGTCAGCCGAGTCTCAAGCTGCCCTAAAATTTCAACATACTCAGGTCGGACCTGGGATATATATATATATAATTTGCTTTTTTTTTTTTTTATAATTTTTTGAATGATTAAATAATGATTTTAGAAGGCCTCTGTCTTAAAAAAAAAAAAAAAAGAACCTAAGAAAACTTGGGAAAGGAAAAGACAAACCCTTCTTCATCCTTATTCTCTCTCATAGAGCCCCACTAATTAAGACTTCAAAAAAGGAAAGTAAAACCCCTCATCATGTTCATTCTCTCTTATGAAGCCTCACCATCTTCACAATTTCAAGTTTTAAAGCTTATGTGATTCTTCTATCTTATCATCGTCACTTTCCTATGTACTATTGCTGTCTTGCATTTGCGTTTTATATTCTCTAAAAAAGACAAGTAGATTGAAGAATGGACTAAAATTAGTGGTGAAGAAGAAGAAGAAGAAGAAGAAGATTTATGGATTGTATACGAAGAATATTGGATCGAAGAAAAATAATTGATCAGAGAATAAAGATGAACACATTCGAGATTGATAAGAACAATAGATAAAGGGTGAAGAACATATATGATTTTGAAGAAGATTAACAGATCCAAAGAAAAGGAGAATTGATATGGAGGCAAAGATGTTATACATATACAACTAATTTCTTTTAAAAAATTTTCAGATTTGTTTTTTTTTTTTTTTTATAACTCCTTTCATCTTCTTTCTCTTTATAGACAAACACCTTGGACCTGGATAAACCTGGATCGACCTAGACTGACCTAGTCATATACCAGGTCTTTTTAGGCCAGTCCTAGTCTCGGGGCTACAGAGAACACTCAATGTATTTACTAGGCTGGGTCTCGGGTTGTTAAAAACCTAGCCTGACCTGACCATGTTGAATCCTAATTTTTGGGAGAACAAGGATAAAGTTTTCTCTATCTTAGGTTAAAAGTGCACTGAAATTCATCAATAACTATATTCAGATGATCCTTTCCTTAACATTATAGCCCTTCTCAAATGGCGTTTATCTTGTTATTGAGTTTCCAATCCATAACAACTACTACAATGAATATGTCCTTTTATGCAAGAAGCATTGTTTCATATGTGTAAGATCATTTGTTGTCTTATATGTAAAAGATTGTGAATTGTGGTTTTGATTCTAATGTTTGATATCTTACTATTGCTACCATATTGAGAGTATTTAAACTTCATTTTTAATTTTAGCATTTATACATAAATTGAATGAAGCCAAAATAGAATTGATTCTCTATTAATGAAAACTAAAGTTAATGTATCGACTACTTTAGTTCAAAAGCAATAAAGAAAATAAATTGCAAACCTTGGACCAATTGGGAAGAAAGACAAAGCTCGAGAACCTTTTAAAAAAATGAAGATCATTTAATTAGTCTCATGGATAGAGTACAATAACCAGCTCACAATCTTATACCATTTTTACAAAAAGAGGCTATAAGGTTACAATAATAAATAATAGACTACAACAACAACCACAAATAATCCATCGTAGACATTACAAGTATAAAGATTGTATCAAAGGTCTCATACTTCCCATTAACATTTTCATTAATCATATTAGTAGGAGTAGTGCTATAAATCCCGCCACAGTCTTCACGCTCCTAAATGTACATTGTAATTTTGATATCCTATGCCCTTGTTCATCTACTTTTATCTTGAGCATACAAATTTCTTCATGTAAATCAACTCCTCTAAACTTATCCATCCCTGTAGGTATAACTGTGCAGGATAACTAATCAAAGAAATTGCACGTGTTTGCTCACAATTCACATATAATTTGTTTAGGTTCTGTACAGATTCTAAAATTCATATAGCTGCTCGTTTCTCATATAAATGCTTCCTATTATGGAAGCCACCACCCTTGATGCCAAAACTTTCACTAATGCTGCAATTTAACATCTAGCTCCTACATCGTTTGTTTTGGTTACTTACACTATTAGTTTCTATTACCAGACATCATGTTGAATTATATGCTATGTGTATTCCATTCATTAACACTTATCAAAGCACAATGGGTTCATTATAGCAATGACAGTAAAATATTATCAGCACTAGATAATTGGCATATCTTCCGCAATTGATTACATGTTAGCAGATACACACTACATTTAATTTAGGTCGATTATGAACCATCTATGTTATTATTATAACTTTTTCCTCACACGTTTAATTAGTTCAAAAAATAAAAAAAGAAATCTCCAGTTTTAATTAATCCTCAAGAAAATATACAACATTCACATAGAGAATATGATTTTTGGTATATCAAATACGATCAACATAATTCATATACAGATGAATCTTCATGGTCTAAAATGTTTAGTCAGTAAAGAAATTGTTGTTTATATAAATGATAAATAGATCTTCAACTCTAAATCAAATATGCCCTCATTTTGTTTAGAAACCCCAATTTTGTGCCTTAGTTGTTGCTTGAAGATTGCTGCTAGTCATTTCCTCATCATCGATAGTCACGCACACATTATGCACACCTTTACGCAACCGTTCAACCATAGCAAACAAATAATGTTATTAAGGGGAGGGTTGAAATTTGCTTCCTTCAAAACACTGGTGTGTGGCCTGTGAAAAGAGCTTTGCATCGAAAGAGTAGTAAAGTGACCATAGTGAGCATGTGTTTTTATTTTTCTAATGATGGCACGTAGCTTATTTTGTTTTATTCCTTCTCCTTTTCTAACATTTATATGCTAAACAAACGTTGCAAAGGTAATACTCTTGCTTTCTTTTCCATGACTAACCAAATTACCAATGACCTTTTCATACTCCATTTTCATTCCCATTCCCATACTTTCAAATTTGTTTCTAGCAACCAAATAGACTTTACTACTATGCAGTTATCTCTTTCAATCTTTTCTATGTTCTTTGACTTAAATCCAAAAGAACTATGCCTTAGCTTACCTATATTTGGGAGGATGAAGTAGAGCCCAAAAATAATGTCTTTTTAGCACTGATGCCAATAGGAAAGGAACTATCAAGTACTATTCAAAATAGGAGCTTATCGTTTGGTTCATAAATAGGTATTGGTTACAAACAAGGTTGTCAAATACATGAATTTAGGCAAACTTGTAAGGAAGAGGTAAACTCGTAATTTGGATTCGTAATGTAAACTCATAAGAATTTTCCTCAATGAATAAATAACTATTAAAAATATATAATTATAGAGTTAAAATATTATATATGATAAAAAATTATTCAAATGCAATTCAAATTATACGAAGTTAAACAAAAGTTATTCATATTTTATAATATGTAGTACTCAATATAAATATTTTAACATAGTCATACATACATAATCATTCGATACAACCAATTAACTAACATTTATTTATCTTTATTTTAATAATTAATATTTAATGTAATTTTATAATTTTTATTTATATTTAAACTAGTAATAAAGTAGATTATAATGATTTCTAGAAAAAGAAGCTTGTTTTATATCTCTTTTGGTCTTAGGTTTAGATCCTTATGTTACCGATTACAAATTAGTTGATGTTTTTTTATTAATAAAATTGTAAACTTGGTAGACTTGGTAAATCAATTCGTTAGTTTACCTGACTTTGTATTAAATTTGATTTTACATTGAGTTCACTCACTTACTTTAGTATAATTGTAAACTCGTAAACTCAAACTTGAATGTTAAACTCACAAGTTTGACAACCATGGTTGCAAGGGGGAGGGCCATACCGATGGTTTAATGGGTTTTACATTAAAGTCCATGTTGATGATAATAAAAATTAATCAAAAGTCACAAAATTATTCATGTGAATTTAAGCCTAATACAATCCCATATATATGTTTGGACTATTGTGCAGATACGCATTTGAGTTGTTAAACATGAAAACTAAAACTCTACAATGTTTTACTCTCTCTCTCTCTCTCTCTCTCTATATATATATATATATATAAAATGAAAACAAGAAACATAAACTTGATTTGAATGAGACTCATGAACTTACTAGCAAATAGGCAAAAGGAGAGTCAATTGAACCTAATCATAGAAAGCCAAGTATACAACCATTCAATTAGGTTTGAGACTTCCGTTATACTAAAGTTTAACCTAATTGCATGTTCTATCAAATGTAATAATTTGCATATATGTGTTCTCCATAACTTGTTAGCCATTTTAATTTAAAAGTTAATAAATGCTAAGTGTTTTAATTACCTTTCCACATCTAGGGTGCATTGGTGCAAGTACCTAGGAGTCTCGATTTATAACTTGTCAAATATGTGTTTAGCCATTGGTGCCAAATTTAAGTGATATGTAGAATAGATTCCTAGGTCTCCTCTTCCTACATAAATAAAACCAATTAAGTATGTGAATACAAAGTCTTTAATTCTTAAAACGGTTGAAGAAATTAGCCAATTTAGAATCAATTTGAGCACAAAAGCTTTCTAGAAGCACCATACAAAAGAATTCATAAACTAGTGATGAATTCAGGACAATTTTCATGAAAGTTAACCTTCTTGTGATAAAAGGTATCTAGGTTTGCAACTTTCGATCAATTTTATAAATTATTTTTAGTATATTTTCCTGTTTTCTCTTCCTGGATCAACTTAAGTTCCTACACATATTCTCAAATGAGTGGCAATCCAACTTCAAGAATGGCGAACATAAATTTCTTGAAGAGGTGCAGAGTATTAGGGCTAAAGATCATGATTAATTCAGACTGATTGATTTCCAATATGTAAATTTTGCTATAATTATATATCTAATACACCCTTAATCACATTTACAAGTCCTTGTATTAGTTTCAAAGAAAATATCCATGTTGTCTACAAACATTAAGAGTGTGTTTGGTATGCAAGAATCAATTTTATGGGAATGAGAATAGGAATAAATAATGGAATGGAATGGAATTATAACCATATAAAGTACGTTTAGTATGTACATGAATGGAATTGGCTCTAATAATTTGTATTATGTTTGGTATGCAATAAAGAAGAATGGAAAGGTGAACAAATGACAAAAATAACCCTATTTTATCTATAAAACACGAATAACAAGTATGAAAAAAATGTCCCTATTTTTGGACCATTTGCAAACCCTAGCAGAAAGACATTTGAACATATTGCTTGGTGGGGGTGACGTCGGAGCACCACTATGAGTCATCAAAGAATAGCGGTCGATCAACGACTTGTTCGACAACCTGTGCTCAAGGAGTGACGGCAATCTGTTCGATGATCTATTCAAGAAGCGACTGTGCATCAACGATCTGTTCGAAGAGTGACAGCGGGCATCATTCCTTCATCGTAGAATTAGATGTTCTATTTGTTAAAGGACCAATGGCCACCATTCTAGTTGTGGGACATCAGAGCACCTTCCTTTTTGCTTAATTTGTGATTGAAATGCCATTTAGTTGTTTGTTTTTACTTTTGTCTTCATGCTGCACGTTTTCTCTTCTATGCTTGGTTGGTATTAGGTTTTATTTTATATATTCTTGTTGTTTGGATAGTTTCAACATTTATTAAGCAATTGTCATTCCCCATCTCAGTTACAATTGATTCAAAGAAACAATGACAGTACCCATGTGTATATGGTTTTGTATTATGGCTTTTAACATTGGTTTTTGATGATTTGCTTTAGTAAAATAAAGCTCAAGCATTTAATCACGATTTTAAGCATGTTATTTGATACATGGTTTATTTATTTTAAATGTTCATATAGTTATTGTACTGTATTATCTGATTATGGGATACTGTTATAAGACAAAATTCCATACATAACGACTTAAAGGTCCAATGAGATTTCATTTGATAGGAGTTACTTACTAGAATATAGTTAAGTGGAACTTTAACATGGCAGTGAAAGAAGAAGAAGTTAATTATACGTGCTATTCTCCTTGAAAAATGTCATGTATTACCTTTATTTCTATATCTAAGAGTAATGTTTAGTTTAAATGGCAGTTTCCATTGGGTCTTGATGTATTTATGTTCAATTACTACCCACGTAGTAATTTTTCATAACCACATAATATCAATGTTATATGTTTAAATAGTACCCCATATGAAGTTTGAGTAACTTTGTAGTGGTTTTTGATTATCAGTTCCTACATCCTTACATATTTGCTTTGTGAGTTGTCATGGCTACGTCTAGTGTTGGGGACAACAGTGGCTTGATTGCTGTTAGGTTTAGGAATGTGAACTGCAATTGTCGTATAAGAGCATATGTATACATATCAAAGTCGAAGAAAAACCCAAACAAGTTGTATGCCAAATGTGAAGACAATAAATGCAAATTTTTCCATTGTTTGACACCAATTGTGGATGCTGATATGAGTAGCGACGGTGGAAATGAGAACTTTAATAGAGTGGCTTGACACTACACATTTACCATGTTCTCAAAATTTTGCTAAAATGGCGACTGAATTAATGAGAGTGAAGATGTTAATCCTAGTTATTAGTTGTGTGTGTGTGTGGTGTTTATGCTTTTGTTGTGTATTTGTTTCACTAAACTTTAAAGATCTAAGTGAGTGCAAATGCAATGTATTCATTGTTTTGGTGTTCTTTTTTGTTATGTGTTTATATCACTAAATTTGTCTATGTAAGACATGAAATTACATGCAGTACGTTCAATGATATGTGACTGTTGTCAGGTGACTTATGATGATACAATGAACTCAATCCATTGATGCAGAAAGTACATGCAAATATGTTTCTTGCCTAAGTTATTACTGTCACAAATTCACATAAAATACAAGTAAATATGGTTGATGCAGAACCTCAATACTAGGAAAAATTGAAAGCAACATGGAAACAACTAAAACAAAATTCTGATGCAGAAACTGATAGGAAGGAAAAGTGTACAACAACAAAACAACTAAAAAAATACTGATACGAAAACTAACAACAAGTAAAAAATTGATAGAAAGTAAAAAACAGACAGGAACAAAAATACAGACAACAACAAAGATATAGACAACAATTATAAAAATGAATGAAAATCCTAACAGCAAGAAAATAATTGAAAAAACATTAATACAGAAATTGATAGCAAGAAAAAAATTGACAGCAAGGGAAAAACAAAAAGCAACAAAAATACATATAACAATTATAAAAAAAAAATCCATGAAAATCCTAATAGCAAGAAAATAACTAAAAAAAATACTGATACAAAAATTGATAGTAACAAAATAACTAAAAGCAAAAACTTATGCACAAATCAATAACAAGAAAAGAACTAAAAGTAAGGAAGCAATTGACATCATTGAAAATACTAACAGCAAGTATACAAACTGAATGAAAATCCTAATAGCCAGAAAATAATTGGAAAAAAATTGATGCATGAATTGATAGCAAGCTTTATGCAGGAAATTATGGTGTAGGATAAACCAGTATTGAAGCCAACAAAATCAACCAGTAGCTTAGAACATGAATACCTGAAAAATTGGCAGCAAGAAAACATGTGCAAGGATCAACTATCTAATAACAACATAACAATGATTTACACATAATAATTTTCAGTTATGTAATTTCAAAAAATTGCATTTCATTACCACTAGTGCTGCATAGGCACGTGTTCATACATCATAAACTTACAATGGGATTTTCATGGGTTACAATACACCCATATGTGGGATACGTGCACTGTATACTTAATAACTAACCCATGGCTAATCCATGCTTAGCAATACACAACATAATACATGACTAATCCATGGCTAAGTCCTACATACACAAAATATAACCTAACTTGTGTCATAACTAACAAGGACCAAAAAGTATCAAAAGACTACTTACATATTATCTACCCAATCACGTTCCAGAGCCAAGCAACCTTGGAGGCTTCCAGGATACTTTTGAACCTTGCCGTCAACCTATCAGAAGTGGATAGCTTGAAGTGAGCATGATGCACCTCACCCTCTGTCAGTCCTTCAACCTTTAGCAACTCAAAATGCAATTGCTCAACCCTCTTATCCATTTCTACATACCTTGCAGGTTGGTTGACATAGTTACATAGCTTGTCAGTGACTACATTAAGGGTTTCATCCATTTGCCTAACCACCTCATGAAACACTTTAATGAACTTGTCATCACGATCAATGATGGTTCTTCTATTCTTCCTTGAGATAGTCGAGGTCTTAATTGCATGTTCAGGTGGGAACTCTGAGAAGTCAAGATTAGCATGCACCTTAGCTCCAAATTCTTTGGTGTCCTCATTCCCCACTTCTGTGTTACCCCTTTCCAGTTCTTCCACTATATCAAAAGCGGCATCTTTCCCCATAACTCGATCCTTACACCATACCATGCATAACTTCTCAAAGTGGGGGAATGACTTGTTTTTGAAAGCTACGGCCTTTTTCTTTGATTGTGTAAAGGAGACATTGACAAACATAACTTAGTACAACATATAAAAATGGGGAATTTTCCAACTAATAGGATGAAACTCTTACCTTGATTTACTTATGCCACATTGCTTGCTCCGTAATGACACACTTATTCTTAGGATCCCATTAAAACCCAGATGTATTTCTTCCATACACCATAAATTTCTACTTATTTATCCATAATTTTTATTTCTCATACACTAAACCCTCATCATAATCTCTCAAATTATTATGGCCAACCAAGCTTTGAACAATTCAAATGAAGTGTTTGCCATTACAACATATGTCAACAAAATTATATGGCAGCCCTATATGTAGGACCCAGTAACCTCATCATACATGCACTTTTATTTTACTTGTTGAAAGTGGTTTTCATTTTCAATCTTTTTGTGAAGGTAACTTCGAAAAAAAAAGATTTATAAGTTACCAATTCAAACTTTCCAGAAGTGAGTATCTAAACCATAGTAAACTTTAAATGGTGTCAAAACACTATCCCATATGATGTTAGCTAGGAAAAAAACTAGAGAATTGAACATCACCAATCCAACAAAAAAGAACCATAATATGTAGAACAAAACCACATTCTAGCAAAAAAAGAAATGAACTACACTCACTAAGTGGGAGAACATATCAACACTCATCTTCAAAAAGAGATGAACTACAAGCAAGATAAAGATGAGCACATCATGAAGATGACACAAAAACATTCTGACGAAGATGATTGATGAAGAGGACGCAACCAAACCAATGAGAAAAGGACAAAAAATCATTTTGACTCAAAAACATACCATAAAAATATTTTGACGAAGAGGATATAGCCAAGCTAGTGAGAAGGAAAAAAAAAATGGAAGTAATAAAACTCACCGGAATGGCTGCCGGAGCAACGAGCACGATGCCAGAGAGGGAGCTTAAAGCCAGAGCAACACATGGATGAAGTAGGAGAGACTCTGTTGTAAAAACAAATGGGAGCTGGGGAACACGACTGAAAATGACAATGTATATGGGATGGTTAGCAATGGCATTTTTTAAGGAAATATTAATTCCATGGAAAGATCTCCAATTCCATAGGGTATTTAATGGAATCTTAATTCTCATACTTGAGATAATTTGCTCTTCCAATAGAATTCCTTTTTCCAATTCTCTTGACATACCGAACACCCTAATTTATTGGAATTTATCCTTAATTACAATTCCATCACCTAGTTTTCTTCATATCAAATAGACCCTAAGTGGGAGATAGCCTAGGTATTGCAAACTAGTTCAATGCCTTCCCACGCCTATCTTTTCATGGCATGAGATATCATGCATGAGAGAATATTTGAACAGGGGATAAATGAAAAAAGGGACAGTGGGTCTTCTTACCTAATTCCATGCAATGGAGAGAAATGTTTAGTTGGATTACCATTAATTATAACTTGATAGCGGGCTGTTTTAACACATTGTGCATTATTAACCCAATTCACTCGAAAATTTCTCTCTATACTCAACATTATTTGTATAAAAATCAAGTAATCCTATCAAAAGTCTTGGAGATATCTAATTTTATTTGGGGACAATGATTAATTTTTATTCAAGCACACATTTGAATCATAAATTAAAAAGTAATTATATTATTATTACTGTTATTGTTGTAATTAGGAGTTACACGTGTTGGGACATAAATTTGTGTGGCAAAAAATTGTTAGATTAGTACGGCAATTGAAAGTATTGTTACAATAAAAATTTTATTTAATTTTATTTACCTTGTTGTATAAAAAGTCACGCAATCAGATTTATTGTGTAAGGACGTTTTGTATGTCGCGAAGATAAAGTTTCTTAAAATTTTAATATTATGCATCATTTAGATTGATACGTTTTTATATTTGGTAATGCATTATAGAATACTGGATAAAATATAAAATATATATATATATATATATATATATATATATAGAAGAGCTTTTAGTAGATGAATTCATGCAATATATTTTTATACAACAACCGATTATATTGAATTAATTTATTTTGTCAAACCTAACACAATGTGCCAAATGGGACAGCATTATATCGTGAACTTTTATATTCCAATTATCTGTTTGAAGGTTTATGTCACCCAACAAGTTGCACATATACGTACAAATTGTGATTAAAAATACATACAAAATAAGTAAAGTACACATTTAGTCCTTCACTTTTATATTTTATAGTAATTTAGTCCCTTACAAATTAATCACGACAAATTAGTTATTTATAAATTTAAATATATACAAAATTAATCCTTTATACATTTAAATTTATATAAAATTAGTCCTCATAAATTTAAATTTGTACAAAATTAATTCCTCTATTTGTATTAATGAGTGACTAATTTTTCATAATAAAAAATTTTTAAAAAATTAATTTGTCATAATTATTTATAAGAATTAAATTGTCCCAAAGTATAAAAATGGAGCACTAATTTAATACTTTTTTCCATACAAAACACATAATTGATTAGAAGAAACAAGAAAACAATGACTTTCTTGGAGAGAGAACCTTTTTAAATAAAATATTTTTTATTTTTTATTTATTATAAAATTATTATTTTGATTTATCATTTATTATAATGGTAAAAATAATTTTTTACTTGTTAAAAAATATTATATTTAATCTCTTCACTTTTCAAAAGAATATCACATTTAATTTCTTTATCTAAAACCTAACTAGTATTTTTCTGAATAATAAGGATTTAAGGTGATCTTTTTGAATATTATAATAAGAGTATGATTAAAAAGACAATTTTGAAATAATAGAGGACAAAAAAATAGTTTTCTCCGACCTTTTCGTCAACACTTTTAGGCATCGAGTACGTATCACCGTTCAAAAGGTGACTCCTCTAAAGTAAAAGCCGTAATCTGTCCGGCTACTCCCAATTCCAGAAAAGGAACCTCTCCAATTATATTTCACAATTAATTTTAAAATTTTTACAATTATTTAATAAATATATATTCTGACCTTTTAATAAGCATTAATTTTCTTTTTAATTTATCACGCGTATTTTTATAATGAATATAAGTTTAAAATAACATTTAATAGTAGTATTTATTTATCTATTATAATGGTTTTTTGTTTTATTTATATCTACAGAATTTTTTATAAACTAATAAATACCAGATGGTTACTAAATTCATTTTTAAAATTTAAAAGAAAATATAAAAATTACTAATTAATTTATTTTATAATATTTTACAGTATACATTTAAATATTAAAAACATAGTTTTCAAAACAAAAAGTTAAATATACTTTAATTAAATTTAAAAAATAATTAGCGTGACTCAGTCAAACAAATATTCTGGTTTGATCCAATGAAGCACGAAGATGGAAAATGAGAGCCCAACTGCAACAGAACACAGTACCTCAGTTTCGCTGGCATTCCGAATCGATGCTGATTTCTGACAACTCCATTCCTTCAATCATTTCGTCTATTCTATGATTCTATCATTTTCTACTTGTACTCCTTTTCTTGCGTTTCCAATCCCGTAATTGTTATCTGAAGGCTCTGCCGGTTTCGCAAGCGAAGTCAGTGAGGTCCACAAATGTCGTTTTGGCTGAAATCTATAGCCGACTCCGTCGTTCAACATGCCGGCCAAGCCGTTGCCGAGGGCGCCAAAATCCTGCAAGATAGCATGGTAATTTCTTATGTTTTATTTCATTGGTTTTGCCTGTTATTTGCACTAGTTATATGATTTTAGAATGGACTTCCTAAATTATTACAGCCATTTAGTTTTTCTTTCTGAAGTTTGTGACAAACTCGTAGCAGTTATAGTCATTCTTCCAGGTAATTCAGGAAGCCAAATGGACTAACTTGTAATGAGTTTGTTGGTCACTTAATATTGAGGACTAACTTGTGCATGGAAGTAAAGCTGAGTTGACTTAATAATTGAAGGACCAAACTGTTTTATTTTTGTTTTCAGTCTCTTTTCTTGGCGTGGTTTTCAAATTAGATTTTTTTCCTGGTTTAATTTTCAAGTAGAAATGTACTTGTTACTTGCATTTTGGGTAGTATACGTTACTCTTATTAATAAATAGCTAAAGAAATGTTTACTAATAATTGGGTTGTTTCAACTGTTTGTTTTCCTCCTTTCATTAGATTAATCGTGGGTTACTGGGCAACTCCAAGGTCATAACGTGAAAAACGATAATTATTAATTTCCAATCTTAGTGAAGATACGGATATTAGGGGAGTAGGGAAATACAAAATGGTTAATTAACTCAATGCGTGGTTGACATTTTTAGTCATTATTTGTTTAACATATTCTGAATTATGGTTAATTGATACATTCTATATATGCTTTTGTCTTATTTCCTCGGTGGTTAATGGTCATACCGTGAGTCAACCGTGCCTTGAAAGTTAAGTTGGAGAGTAGCAATTAAGGGCAAACCACTGGCTACGCTGTTTAAATGATTGTTACTAGGTTTGCCAGTTTGGCAACTTGCTTTCAAGACCATGAAAGGAAGCTTTGATTGTGAAGGGCTAGTTTGCTTAGCAATATCCTAGTTTACTAACTAGTCAGTACAGGGGATATTTTAGTATTCCTAATTAGCAATTCTCTCAAAGAAACCCACTTTCTTAATTTCCCTTATTATGATATTGATTGTAAAGTGCTGGATAAGAATAAGATATATGGTGATTGAGGAGGCTTGCACACACATGGAACTCTCACACACATTGTGGTAGGCCCTCTCCTCTTTAATCTAAATAATATGAAGATAGAGATTAACCACAATATAACAATAATGATAAATGATAAATAGGATTTCTGAACAATAATGAACTCTGAGACTTTAGGTAATGATCAACTCCTAATTTTTTTGGTAATAATAAACCCCTAATCCTTTTAAAAGTTCCACTTGAATTGGTTTCTCAACATTAATATTCTAATTCCTTTCAGGGAATAGGAGAGTAGTCTTCCCTCCAATATTATAGTTTCCCCAGCATTTATGTCTGTTAAAATTATAAAAGGAGGAGTTCAGAAGTTCTTGGGATTGCAAATCATAAACTCAGACTGTCTGAAAATTCAATAAAATTTGGATAATCTAGTTGTAATTACAGTGCTCTATTCCTATGATGGTATATAATGTTTTTGACGTCAAAAGGATGTGAACTTGAAGGCCATATTAGATGTCCTGGTGTTTATTTGATCTCTTTATCTTGTGTTAATATGCAGCCTTCTCGAAATATTAAAAGTGTTAAGCAGACAGTAAAGAAATTGGAAGAAGCTGCTATTCACTGTAGGGGCACTGAAAGAGTACAGTTGCTTAGAAGATGGTTGATTTTACTTAAAGAGATTGAGAACTTGTCAGCTGCTTTGGCTGAAGATAAAGAGAAGGCCCTTCAGCAGCACCTTGCAGCTGACAAAACAAAGGAGAATTTGAGAAAACCATCTATGGTAAATAAAATTTCTGCATACCTGGCATAATTTATTTTAATCTAGCTAATATCTGATTAATACACTCTCTCCAATCTTCTTGATATTTGGAGCATTTAATGATTAGGTGGTTTCTGAACTCATGGTATGTTAAAGCTCTCCTATAGTTTGTAATTTGCACAAACAAAGTCTAGCTCAGCTGTCTTTTCTGTGACTTTTTGTTTTCCTGAATCATGGTACTGCTGTTGGACACAGAAAAGCTTCATGGTGTTGCACTGTAATGGAATTCTTTGGCTGTTTGCATCTTTTTTGTTTTCAGCAGGAATAGCTTTTCTCTTTTGTTCAAGAATATGTTAGGGGAGTGGTGATCTTCTTTTGCTGTGAATTTCTTGGTATTGTTTCCGAATTTCCTCAGTCATGGCTTCTTTCAGTTTTTACCCAAATGGGACGAATTTAAGATTAGACTGTACATTCTTGCACATAATCTTAAGGAGGCTGTTGGGTGTTGTATCTTGATTGCAAGGGCCTTTTACTAGGTGTCAAGATATAATCACTTGAAAAATACAACAGCAAATGAAATAAAGTAAGTCCTTAATTCAAGCCTGAAGTGAAACTAGAACTATGTTGATATGACTATGCCTGAAATAGGTTTTCCCTATGTTCTCCATTATACATGCCCCCATTTGAAGTTACTGTGGAAAAATAGTCTCAATGAAATGATCTCTTTTCTTGGTTTTACCAGAGTTTATATTGCTGATGTAGAATTCAGTCCAATTCTCTTCGCTATGCCATTGTATTAGAAAATATTTTGATCTCTTATGTTGGTGAAGGGCCATTATGTGTATAATGATTTCTTGTAATTGATATATATGGTATGATTTTCTTATGTATTTTTTTTAATATATTGAACATAACAGCATCTTTTGTCTAACCTCTGTGTGTGTTATACTGTTGCTATTGGTCAGGTTCTGTATTATGATACTGATGTTGGTGGTGAACCACTAAATTTTCGTGATGTTCTTGTACAAAGTCAGGCTTTGGAGGGTATCATATTATCAATGGTAAGTATAATTATGTGAATCTCAACCTTTTGTGTACAATTATGCTGACATGTTCCCAAGTTTTGTCCAAAAAAAAAATGTTGATTATCACTTTATATGTTCTTATGTCCAAATGCAACTGGAGACTACACATTCTTTGGTTTCTTAATTAGTCTTGTTTATTTTAAAT
The DNA here is from genome assembly GCA_037074485.1 of Delonix regia. Lineage (NCBI taxonomy): Eukaryota > Viridiplantae > Streptophyta > Magnoliopsida > Fabales > Fabaceae > Delonix > Delonix regia. The sequence continues at coordinate 12,928,100 of CM073449.1, forward strand.
ATTGCTTAAGTTATCAGCTTTAACTCCTTTTTGTTATCCTATTGCTTATTTATTTTATTTTTATCTCTTGGGCTCTATATAATGCTCTTAGCAATTGCATTTGTGTTAGACTTGATTTGATTATTAATAATCTTTTAGATTCTCTGCCTCCTTCCCTCTTCTCCTCCCTTTCCCTATCTTTTTCTTCTACATCTCCATCCTTTTCCTTCTCTCTCCTCTCCTTTGCTCCTATTATTCCTATTGGTCCTACATTAAGTTGTATTAGAGCAAGGTCACAACTCCAGCCACTCCTTCTGCTGCTTCATACCCTACTTGGATCATCGATGAGTTTCTCCGCATCAACCCCACTTGGATGTAGGCTTATCAACAGTCTTCCTTTCCAGAGGATAGTTCTTCTTAGCCAGGGGACATGATGGGAAACTGTGGAGAACTTATTCTAGATGTAGGAATAACATTTAAATAGGATATAGTATTTTAATTACTTTTGTTCATTTTAGATAACAATTTAGTTATAAGCTTGAACTCCCTTTTGTTATCCGTTTATTTTATCCTTATCTATTGGGCTAGATATAGCCCTTAGCAAATGTATAGGGTTAGACTTGAATTGATTATTAATAATGTTTCAGATTCTTTGATTCCTCCCTTGTTCTCCTCCCTTTCTCCTTTTATTTCTTCTACATCTCCCTCTTTTTCCTTCTCTCTCCCCTCATTTTCTCCTGTTATGGCTGCTGCTGCTACATCACTCTCTCCCATAGATTAAATTGGAGAGCTCATTGCATGTCCAATTAAAGTGGTGCTATCCAGCATCTTCTATAGGTTCTGTTCATAGATATAGTTTGATGTGCATACTAAGCATAAATCTGTTGTGTTTTGAAGAAGTCTTAGCCAAAGAGATGAAAAGGAATAACTATATTTTTTGGCCCAACAAAAAGAATGACTTGTTAAGAGAAGTAAATTTGCAAAATGACCATTGCATTGGCTTAATTCAAGCTCAGATTTAGGCTTTTGAGTATCAGAGTGGAATTTAAGAACTTAATTGCTATGTTTTATATTTTTGTTCCCCTTTTCCTCTTTTGCCTAATTGAGGGTATGATGAATATAGAATTTAGGGCACATGACATACTATCTCCTGATTCAAATCAAGACAAATGAACCCGCTGCTCAATGAAGATGCCAAATAGACTATTTGAGATCTTCCTTGACACATTGCAGTAGAAGAATTGGTGATTGTTTGTTTCTAAACTCTGATGACTCATCAAACAAAATTCGTGTGAGTTAGCCTTATTGGGCAAATCATTCATGTCAGTTTATGTTAAGTACCTTGGTCCAAACAAAAGCTTTCACCTATGAGCTTATGAATCTGGCTAATGAGTTTTGATATAATAACTGAAGAGGGAATTACAAGTTTATAATCCTCAAGAATCCAACTCCAGATCTTTTTATTCAGCAGAGTAGAAATGCACAATGGACCAATGATTCCCAAGAGCAAAGTGAGGTCATTAGTAGATGAGAGCTCTATCATTCAGATGTCTTGAGAAATGAAAGATCCAAGAAAAACCAGTATTTCGTGGTGTTGAAAAACCTTAAATCAGAACAGGGTATAAAGTTGATAAATGATAGAGACATGGAAAAGGTTCAGAAAATGAAGGATAAAAAATTCAATGGTCCTCCCAAAATTGTAATCAATTCCTACTTGGTAAGGAAACAAATACAAAACAAAAGGGTATAGCTGAGATATGAACTTTTACAGGCTTGCACAAGTAGCATCAATTCCAGAGTTAGCATCCCAATCTTTCCAATAAACAACATCATATTTGCTCCTAATCACCCAATGCCACAAAGAGTTAGGCTCCATAGAAACCGCCAAGGCACTGTGCCATTATAGAATTGTTCCAAGACACTAAATTACAAAGACCTAATCCCCCATTGTCCTTAGTCTTATAGCACACCTTCCAATCCTTTTACTCTCCCCACCCTGTGCAATCTTCTCAATCCCATTAGCTTTTCTAATAGGTTTCTTAAACATTGTAATATAGTAGAGAGGGATACTATATGAGGATGCTCGTATAAATGTGACCTGCCCACTAAGGGGTCACAATACCCTTTCTAATTGCCATGTCTTTTGCAATGTTATGCATAATAGTGTCTTTAAAAGATGAAGCTAGCGGGTTATTCCCTTATGGAACACCCAAATTAGTTAGAGCCATTGTACCTATTGATTGATGTGAGCTTATTCTTTCACAGTCCTATTCTGAACCTTTAACCTTGTTAAATGCCAACCCCACACTTAGAAGGTTAATATGGAGGCCATACACAATGTTCAGGACTTGCAATATAGAAAGCACATTCTGAAACTTTATTTATCCTCTGGCAGGAAAAGAATAATGTTGTACGCGAGCTGCAAGGGAGAAACCTTTAATAATCAATAAACCTTACAATATCCCTCTCTCTTTTCCCCTAGCAGATATGCAAATTAATAATCAACAACAAGGGAGCCTGAGCAGAGAAAGAGGATCTTTTTGCTTGTGTCCACACTTGGCTCATACCTCTAAACCATGTCTTAAATTACTGATGAGTAAGGATAGGACAGAAAACAGGCTAAAAACAGATCCAGCTTTTTGGTAGTTTTCAAATTAGTCATCTTGTTTTTGTGTCCACTCAAAGCCAGTCAATGTAAGATGATTCTGTTAACTAAGGTGGTTTAAATGAATTTGAAATTGGGGCTCAGATCATAATACATTATAAATTTAAAATGCTTGAAAGAAGCTGAATACATCAGTGTCCAAAATGCTTTTTAAAATATATAATCACTGCTTTATTTCTCTATGAGAGTTTATTGCCTTTGTTACAGATATTTTGGTGACGTATAATTTAATTGAGTTGAATTTATCTTATTATTCTCCATTTGTTTATAATGTTAGTCTGAATTCATCATTTTGATAATATCACAGTAATGGTGAAAGAATGTCTTCTAAGCAAGTCTAAATCATTTTTGTAATTGCTGATTATGGAGGTTAACTGCAGGGTTAACTCTTTTATATGCCTCAGATTCAAGAATTTCCTAATGAGGAAGAGGTTTCTCTTCTCCTGGAGATCTTCAGGCGAGTTTCCTAGCTTCTCCATTTCTCTTGAATTTCTTGTAACTATAAAGACTGGCATGAAATGCGTGGCTTGCCTTATTCCTTTTCTTTTATAATTTCTTCTTTTATCCCAAAAAAGGGCCTTTGATTTGGAATTTTGGGTGCATATTTTTGTTACTTACATGATCAAATTTTAATATTTGTGATACTAGTAATTTTTTTGTCAGGTAGTTTCATCCGTATCTTTGTGAAGATCTATATGTTTTGCTACAAAGCATACTATGTAATTGATTCGCTAATATTCATTACTTCAATGCTCAATATAATCATCTCTAGGCTTTGCATTACTGGGGGAGATGACGTGCATAATGCCGTAGTTAGAAGCATTCAAGATTTGGCAACAACTTTTTCAAACTATCAAGATGAAATATTGGTAAGGTTGAATGACTTTATACATATCTTGACAGAATGGCAGCATCAATAGCTTCTTGTGTTTTAATTTCTCTCTGCTCAATTGTATATTGTGAGTTACATCATAGTATTTCAGGGTTGGATGTAGCTTGATTAATATATACATTCAAATTTGGAGTTTCCGGCACTCAAAATTCTTTTTTAAGTCCTAAAATAGCATTTTTGTTACTGATTTTTGATCTTTGATAGTAGAAAAATGTTTAATATTATAAGTACACAAACTTTCTACAGCAAAGAAGACTACTAAAACTATTAAAATTTATTTGATACTCCTGATTTTTCAGTTAATTTAAAAATATGGAGATCCTAGATATATAGTGAACAATGATGTTAATGAGTGAGGAAAATTGAAAGGGTTGAATGTTGGAGGAGTCGACCTCCTTGGACTGAAAATTAGAGATGTTGTTTATGAAGTTCTCTTTTCTATTTTATTTTCTGGTGTGGTTATTATACCAGTTTTTTCTTTTTTTTATTGGTAATGGCACTTAAGGGTATGCTTGGATGGGTATTGTTTTTTGTGGGGGTGGGGGGGAAGGTTTCGTTGAAACCTATCTCTTGTTTGGGAGTTATTAAGGAGAGGAGGATAATAAGTGTTTTTAACTAACCTTTTAGAGCCCTTCAAAGTCCTCCCTGCTTTATGTTTTTAAGGTGCCCCAATTCAGGGGATTTTGGAGGAGAGACTTTCCAAAGGGGAAGGGAAATTTCGTTTAACCACTCTCTCTCCTTCCATTTTCTTAGAGTTCCTTCCTTTCCTTTCTCCTCCCAATTACTTACCATACCCTACAAATTATACATCAATATAAAGTAAGAAAGAGTTTTATAAAATTCTATGCTGGCCTCCCAAAATGTCTTAATTCTGTTCTGTGCCCATAAAAGTAGTGTACCAATAAAAAGCTCTTGTGATTATTACCATGTGAAAATGTACTTCTGTACAGGTGAAGCGGGAGGAATTGCTTCAGTTTGCACAAGGCGCCATTACTGGATTGAAAATAAATTCTAATATTTCTAGGTCAGTATGTAGCAAAGAGTTTCCATTGCCATTTGCTTCAGACATTTTCTTTCATACACTTTAGGTTTGATGTGATATTTAAATTGCAGATCTTGTAGATTATTGTTGAATAGGTTCACATAAGTTTAATTGGCTTTTAACCATCTGTTAAATTAACTAGTAAAGTTTGCTATATGTTAACAAGGAAAAGGTTCCTCTAGGAAATGTCTAGAGACTTGAAAGGTGGGTAGCTCTGAATTTTTCTGGAGACTTGGATGGCAAGTGGTGATTCCCTCCATTGCTTGATACTCCACTGCCACCACCTTGTTGTATCTTGTATGAAAAATATACTAAAGCTAGTATGATAATTTATAAACTAAAATTACCAAAAATGTTACCAGAAAAATTCTCTCTACACTAAAGGGTATCATGAGTGTCATTGGAAATGATTTATTTTCTATTGATCCCTATTTCATTCTAGTTACCGAAAGTAAGAATGGAGTGGAATTTTTAATTTATTTTGGCCATACCAAACATAATGGACTTGATGATTTTACTACTATTCCAGTATTTCCATTCCAACAAAAACCATTCCAGCAAACCACATGTGATTATAGTGTCGAGTTTGACATGCACTTATGAGCCTGCCAATTAGCTTTTATGTTTTGGTTTATTTTCATTTAGAAAGCAATGTGATATGGGAGGATTTTGAAACCTAAGATAGCTATCCACTAAGTACGATTTCATATTTATGAGGCATTATGGCTATGTTTGGGAGTTTAGAAGGGATGGAATGACTAATAATGGAGTGAAATGGGGTGGAATAGGTCATGAGTCATTCCATTGTTTGGAAGGTTTAATGCAGGAAGGGAGGGACTCCTTTAATTATTGTTCGAAAATTATACATAATATTCATAGAATGGAATTGTTTATAAATTTTTTTCAATATTTCCCTTAAAAAAGTAGAGCTAGTTGTACTTGTTTTTTTATTTGTAATTAATGAAGGTATAATTGCTATTGGATTAAAAAGGCTATTTTATTCTTGACCCTCCAATTTGGACGGTCAACAATATCTAGGCTTTGGATGGCAAGAAAGAGGTCTTGAAAATCTTCCTGTGCCATTTTATTCTATCCAAAAATAAACTTTCAAACAGCAACCTAGCTCACTGTTTCCATTCCACTCCTTGCCATCATTTTAAACATGCCAGAAGGTTTATATGTTGGGGAGATTGGGAGAGCAAACTTTGGTTTGGCCATGTAGACTAGTATATGTTAACAGTTTGTGGAAGAATTGATCACAAGAATGCTTAATATTTGCTGATAGTTACAGTTACTGATCTTATTAGAGAAAAATGAGTTTAGTGGGAAAGACGATAGGGTACAGTCAAGAGAGAAGAACATAGAGCAGATCAGAAAGTTCGGACCAATTGCAGACATCTAAATAAAAAGTTATAAATTTGAATCCCTACCGTTTTCTAAATATTTTGAAGTATCTCACATGAATATTAAGAATATGCATCCAATGCATGCCTAAGTGCTTGAGTATATAACCTAACACGGTTTTAATACAGATGTTGGATATCCATGAGTTATCAATGGTGACATATGAATTATGATGGATTTGTGGTTGGCTCTGATAGTCAAGTTATATGGGACAGCAAGGCTGTGGTTAGGGTTATCAAGAGTTTGAGATTGGATCTTAGATGGATGTAAAATTGGGGCTATTATGTCATGTGTTATGGTTGATTTAGGAGCAAAATGAGGGCAACCATAATCATGGCAAGGGCTGTAAACTTGCGATGAAAAGTTAATTAGAATTGATACCATTATCAGGAATTTTACAGCAACATTAAATATGGGTTTTGAGAGAAGAAATATATAATGAAGTCTGATCTTGTTTTACTTCATAACTGCAGAATAGATGCTGAATACTCTAGTCTTAGGGGAAATCTCATTGAGATGGAAACTTTACAGATGTCTTTAAATGAAGGTGACAAAGCAGCTGAAGAAACAATAGGAAAGATAAAGGTGTGCACCTATAATAGTTTCCCTTTCTATTGCCTTTTGTCATCCGGATGAATGTTTGCAATATGACTGATATATTTGAATATAAAAATGCTCTTGTGCACATTTTGTTAATTCCTTGGATTCAATTAGCCTCTCAATTTTCAAGGAAATAGTTGAATATAAAGGTGTGTGCCTATAATAGTTTCCCTTTCTATTGCCTTCTGTCATTTGGATGAATGTTTGCAATATGACATATATTTGAATATAACATGCTCCTGTGCACATTTTGTTATTTCCTCAAATTCAGTTAGCTTCTCAATCTTCTAGGAAATAGTGATATTATTAGTTACTCATGCTACATTCATTCTATGGGTTAGTATCCCTTGATCTCAATTTCCACCTCTGTTTTTAAAGGGAAAGGTGTTACTTGATTAAGAGGCCATTAGCTCTTGAATTCTATTTGTTGAAATATAAAAGATATAGAAAGAAAAAAGTTCCACATTGGGAAGGTGAAGGAAAATAGAAGGCCATATAAGTGTTGAAGTTAGCCTACCAAATAGCCTTAGGTATTTTGGATAAAGGTTTGACTATCAACACTTATAAATGGCCCAACAACTCTCCTATTCTAACTTGGACTAAGGCCCATTATAATTTTCAACATGGTGTCAGAGTCCAATGGTTTCACAACCCATAAAAGATCTAACAGCCAACGTTCAAAATGATAAAAAGAAAATGAGGCAAATTTCCTAGCAAGTTGGGCTAGTAATTACAAGCCAAAGCCACAAAATATGAAAATTTGAGGCCTGATACTTTTAGCCCAATAAGGAAGGATCAATGAGGAAGACCCAAGCAATCTGGCCTAAGGCCCAAGACTTGAAGCAAAAGAAAAATAGAAAGAGTGGCTTAGTGAGGAAGATCTAGACAACTGGTGGCCTCTAAGGTTCAAAGGAGTACAAGCGCAAACAACTAAAAAAAAAGGGGTAGGAGACTTGGGGCTTTTGAGACTAAAAAAGAACACAAGCCTAGGATAAAAATGAAGGCATGAAGGCAAGTCACAATTAGGTCAAGCCAATTGGACTTGAGGAAGAGTGTTGAAATAAAAAAGATAAAGAAAGAAAAAAGTCCCACATTAGGAAGTTGAAGGAAGATAAAAGGCCATATCAGTGTTGAAGTTAGTCTACCAAATTGCCTTAAGTATTTTGGATAAAGACTTGACTATCAACACTTATAGATGACCTAACAACTCTCCCATTTTCTTTTTATTTTAGTGGGAAGTCATTCCCACAACTTCAGACAAAGGAGCTGGACTTCAACCTTAGTCCTCACCCACCCCAATCCCCTCATTTAAGCTTAAGTGGCATTCCTTTTTTTTTTTTTTTGGTGCTTTCTAACCGAACCCTCGTCGTTAGGGTGTCAAAAACAAATATCGGATACAAGAATGCACTATAATGGTGGGATCTGAGTTGTGGTCACTTTAAGGAGCCTAATTTGTTCTAAGTAATTTGAATGCAAAAATGTGCGAAAGAATGGGGAAAATCGGAGTTTTGTTTTTGTTTTTGTTAAATGGATGCAATTTGAATGAAATGCAATAAATGAGAATGTTTTTGGGATTTATGTTATAAAATGAAGATTGATAAAATAATTGGATTTAATGCAAATGATGATGAATTGCCTGTCAGAGATTCGATTAGGCCTTCTTAGCTTCTTACAAGATAAATGGAAGTTTCTTTACAAAATCATTTCTCTAGATGGTTTGAAATACCATTCAAACACTAGGTAAATCAATTTGTTTACAAAACCTTTAACCCAGAAGCTCTCAACAACATTAATTACCTTCTTTAATGCACTAATGGGTGATCCATTTAAAGATATAAGGACAACTTAAGCAACTTAACCAAGTGCTTCTATGCTACTACAATCAATCATAAGATATATTAGATTATACCATACCCAATACTTCTACAATTAAATGTAGCAATAATCCTTACAAAACACACATCAAAACATAAATCTCAGAATCCAATTCATAATATAGAAGTTATAGCAATATGGTTCAGCCTAAAATGTAATCAAAATAACTGAACCAAGATAAAATGAATACAAAGCTAGGCAAGATAGAAAGGAACAAGAAAAAGTCCCTAATTGATGCTTTAAGCTTAGGTCTCTTCAATTCTCCTCTGGGCAAGTGAAATCTAGATGCTTATGGTTGAGAGGGATCTTCACCGAGTTCCAAAACACCAACAACACATATGGAAGTGCAGAAAAATGATAGAAAGATGAGAAAAATGGAAGGAGAAGATGAAGAAGGAGAGTCTCTTGGGCTCCACCTACCTTGTTGGCTACCTCCACTCTGCAGAATCCCTAGTATTTAATAGGAGGCGAGTTGGGTCGGATCTTGCAATTAGATTCGGATATGAATTAAAAATTGTGCAGGTTAAGTAGAGTTCATTGTGGTGAACTACACAGAGATGGGGCATTAAAAATGAGACTTTGCTACGGCAAATTGCACAGCAAGCCAATATAGGGTCTTTTATGCAATTTTTCGATTTTTCTAGTCCTTGATTGCGATTTCTTCCGAGTAGTCTTTGAATTTGGCCTATAATGCAAGAATTTAAATATTGTAATATCTTCAATTCAATTAATTTAAATCAAATTAATGAAAAAATTACAATTTTACACTTAAAAAGCATATTTTGGATGAAGCTGTCTCTAATCCCAAATTACCAGAAAATATTATCAAAACATGCATTTATGCTCAATAAATCTTATAAAATGCCATGAAATGACATTGAATGATATGGTAAAAATGGGTATGATCACTTTCCCAAAATATTTACGTTAAGAATTATATTTTTACCACTTCATAGTAGTTGACTTTTGATGCTCATATGAGGTCCCTGAATATCTATCTCAAAGTACTATAAAGCCATCATAAAATTTTAAAGATTCAGTGTGAACTAGCTTTGGAACTTTGTGGCAAACTTTAAGAGAGAAACAGGCACATATAGTCCAGGCTGACATGCAAAATAAGGGGTTTTTTTTTAATTCTTTTTTATTTTTAAGGGAAGGGGGGATTTTCTCTTGTATCATATATCCTTTACCATATTTTGAATTCATTAAAAGCATTGTATCCATTGAACCATTTTGCAGGCTTTGAAAGTAGCCCTTGCACATATTCGAATTTGTTCCAGGCTCGAAGAACTATTACTGAAGAAAAAAGTTTTAAATATTGGAGACTCTCCAGAGGTTCATGCCCAAAAGGTACAATTCTTTCTTTGGGAAGGGTAGGAGGAATGAACTTTAGGGGTAAAATTTATGTTACCTTTTTTGAAAAAGCTAAGAAAAATATGAAGCGTTAAAAATTGTGAGAAAGTAAAGAGAATATTACAGCAAGGTCTTGTATGTTTTTAAATTATACAATCTTCTTTCTCCTATGAAAATTGATGGTTAACTTTGTAATTGTTCTTTATTTTCTTTGTTTTAAACTTGTTATTGTTTTTCTGATGGGTTGATATCTTTACCATGGGTATGAGCAAGGTAATTGTACAGGACTGCATGGAGATGTGTATTTTTTTGTACACAATGTCCATTGCTTCTAGTTCAGGTGCACTTACAAAATTATAAGAAATATTAATGAAAATGGTAAAATTGTCAAGCTTATTTTAGGCATTTAAGAGTCATTATACTGAAGATTATGTTATTATGACTATGAATGACTGGTTCCATGGGCCAAATATACTTTGAAAATTTGTTGGCGTAGAATATGGTTAAAAGTGGGTATCCTCTTTGAGACTGCTACCATTTTGCATATGAGAGGAATCTTCTATCTGTTACTCACTGCCAAGGCAAAATTAATATGGTTTATAGGTTAGATGGCTATTTCCTTCAGTTGAAACTCCATGCTAGTTTAGCTATTTTAGAGCAGAATTTCACGCTGTTAAACACTTTACTTTCTGCTTTAGTTTTTTTGTTTACCTTGAGGGGCTTCTTCTTCATTCATGTCTAGTTGTTGATTGTGGCAGCACATGCATTAAAGGGAAGAAAAGAATATATAAGTTTTTGCCTTTTGAGATTTAATATCTTCCATTTCTGCTGTTCTTACCCCAGTTACCTAAGCAGCAAGCACTAGGTTAACTGTCCCTAGCCCTGAAATTTGAATGGCTTCACAATCATTGATGTCTGCCTCTGAAGGGATGTTTTGAAGAGTGGACATGGAGAAGCCATCTTTGGAAAAGGAGCATGTAAAATGAGGAATCCATGAATGTTGTATATGTGGGTCAGCTGTACAGTAATTCTGCACTGTCGGCTCAAATACAGAAAGATGGAAAAGGTTGTGAGCACTGTGCAGTACATATTTGTAGTGTCCAAAAGCTATCTTGTGGTGTTTATATCTGGAATGAAATGGGAGAGTTTTAAAACAGTCTTCTTCCTCCGCGTCTCCTTTGGCCTAGAGCATTTTCTTCTATGGCCAGTTTATGGATTTCAACTGAAAGGATTTTTTTGTCAGGTTGCCTGGGGTGCCTTATGGATTTGCAAGGGGATTGAAAAGTGCTTTTGAGCTAATGTTTTCCTTCTTGTTCGTCCTCATATGTTCTTGGAGGATCTTATCCTCTGACTTTGTGGTTCTTTCATATCTGTTATTAAATTCTTTTTCTATTAAATGGAGAAAAGCTCATCTTTGTTGACTTATTTTCGCCACTTCAATATTTTACCTAGTTCTTCAATGTTATTTGTTTAGCTACTTCCTTCAGGGCAGGCTAGGTTGGGTATCTTTAAGTAGTTGGGCTAAGCTCAACTTCAACTTAGACCTATCACTAAAGATGTCTTAAATGGTCAAGCCCATGTTTGGCCCTAAAAGCATGCCTAAGGTGTTGAGGCAAGGCATTAGAAGGTGTCATCACCTGTTGATGATTTAGGTGAGGCACCTTGAACCAGGCAATCACATTTGGTGCCTTTTTGATGGAGAAAAGGCGCTTGCCTTTGCAGCATGAGTGAAATCACTATTTTTTTCATTCTTCTTTCGATTGTTTTTCAGATAATGGATCATCGAGAGCCAATATTGAAGTTCTGAATCTATATTAATTTGATATACTCTGATTTGCTTTTTATATTACTAGTAAAATGTTAAGTTCCACCTCTGTCCAGCGAAACTAGATAAGACAGATTTTAAAGTCCTTCATCATGCTGAGTCCAAAAGAATACAGTTAGAAGAGGGGGGCAACATAATGTGTTATGAGAAGTTGTAACAGAAAAAAGAATTTGTAAGCAATGGGGTACTTAGCATCAGAATTCAGGTTAGTTGTTAGTTGCTCAAGTTCAACAAACCCTCTATAAGTAGCATGTAACTAGAGGAATCCATATGGAATAAGATTTTCAAGCTATTTTGTCTTCTCTTTCTTCTTCCATCCTCTCTACCCCTATCATTTGGCATAAGAGCCTGCAAGCCATAGCCATGGTAGATGTGACGCAATGCAAACATCATTATGCAAAATTGAAGAAATATTCTTTGTGAAGATAGAACGACAAGATGTCAACCATAAAATGAGAGTAATAGGCTTTTAGGAATAGTAGTAAGGATTAGCATAGTTAATGAAAGATGTGATGAGAATGATGAGGGTGAATGAAGGAGGTAGTGTGAATTAGAAGAAAGAGGAATGACAACATCAGAACAAAGATTTACCAACATGTTTCACTAGAATGGATTTTTTGAAATTCCATAAAGAAGACAAGATAGGTTGCTTTCATAACACATTAGAGGAATTAAAGATCACCATTGCAAGTCTGGAATTGGACGAGAAGAGCTTCAACTGGCATTAGGTGTATGAATGAAGTCAAGAAGGAAGACTTATGATGTGAGACTCATACTTAGCAGCTGTTTAAGAGAGATTCGGTTGATTACATGAGGACCCAATGGAGGAGCTTGTTCAATTGAAGCAAATGGGAAGTGTAGGAGAATATCAAGATGCCTTTGATACAATAACACACAAGTGACGTTACTTTAGAGTTCCTTGATCAGTGGCTTCATTGTAGGCATGAAGGAAGAAATTGTAGCAGGAGTAAGACTATTTAGGCCCATGACTCTAGTGGATACTAATGGGATTGCAAGATTACAACAGAAAAAGTACCAGTTGATGATGAAGAATGATAGTAGTTTGAGTTCATCAAGAATGAATATGTGGGTTGGAATTAGCTTGGGTACTCAACAGGGTACTCAAGGCAAGAATAATATCTACAATAACAGACGAGAAAATTAGAGAGAATAAAAAAGGTCTTAAATCACAAAGAATGTTGTCACCTAAGGAATAGTGCAACATAGGTTCAACAATCTATGTTACTTTTGTCATGAAAAATACTTTCCTAGCCATGAATGCCTATAAAGGAAGAAACTAGAATTGCATTTGATAAAAGTAGAGGAAGGGATGGTCAAGAAGAGGGGTACGGGGAAAACAAGCAAATAAGTAAAGGAGGAAAGGGAAGAAAACCTGAGCATATCACTGAATGCAATAGAAGGGACACTGCTATGAGGGTACAAGGAAGAGTATGGAATAGGCTGGTACAAATTTTGATAGAAAGTGGAAGTACACATGACTTCCTAGACTCCTAATTGGTGGAAATAATGAGATGGGCAGCGCAAGAAATAAAAGGAGCAGAAATTACGATGGCAGAGGGAGGGAATTTATCCATTCAAGTAGTGTGTGAAGGGTTTACATGGAAGATGCAAGGGGAAGAATTTCAAATTGATGCATTTGTTATTCCATTAAAGGGCTATGATATGGTCCTTGGAATACAATGGCTGTGATCTTGATGTTGGACAACCAAAGGGAGAAAAGGGAAGATTAAGGACAGAGGGGAAGAGGTTGAGAGAGAATAAGGGAGGAAGAGAATTAGGGACTATTTCATATGGATCTATTGATTGAATTATTATACGGAAACTTAGTTGTTGGTAAGACTGGATCCTAATTCCCAAGTTTATCTCCTATTAGACTCCTAAGAAAATCTCCTAAGCTTTGGCTTGTAACCTCAATTTGCTCATTAGTTTGTGGATGGAAAGGCTGAAGAGGTAGTTTGCCCATAAGCTACAAGCAATCATTATGGAAAGCAAGTCTATAGCTTTCTTCAATAGAGGACTATCTCCATGGTGTTCCTCCCTGTCTGTAAACAAAAAGGAGCTCCTAGCTCTAGGGCAAGCAATCCAACAATGGCAGCAGTACTTAAGCGGAAGAAATTTACTATGAGTGGAACAAATGAAACACTGGCCAAAAAGTGGAATAAATGACTATCATTGTCCAAATGGTAGTACAACGCCACCTTCTGCACCTCCTTGTAAACTACCCCCTAAGAAGTTTTCTATGGACAGGTACCTCCTATACACAACCCCGACATTCCACAAGGATCAACAGTGAAAGCCATTGATCGATCTTTTACAAGAAGTGAACAGATTATTGTTGTAATTAAACGCAATCTATATGGAACAACTAATAAGATGGAGCAGTTAGTTGATTAGGGAAGAACAAATAGAGAATTTCAAGAGAATGACTAGGTATTTCTCAAACTCCGATTATATAGACAGATATCAGCAACTACATGGAGCAATAAAAAATTAGCTCCTAGGAATTTCGAACCCTACAGAATTATGAATAAATTGGACAGCCTCAACAAGAATCCATGATACCTTCCATGTCTCATTACTCAAACCCTACCATGGACTAGCTACTGGCCCACATCATCTCGACCAAAATGGCCAGTATAGCTTACTCAACTAATTCTTGAATAGATATTGCACTAGAGGCAAGTTCAAAGGAAAGGAAGACCAAGCATTAAAGTATTAGTGAAATGGAGGATCCCTTAGAAGAAGATGCTACTTGTGTTTCTTCATATGAAAGTGTGAAATTAAAAAGTATAAATTGATATTTAACTAAAACAATTAGTTCTACATGAAAGTGTGACCCTAAAAATTATCGATTAATATTTAACCAAAATATTTTGAATATATGATTGCTTATCATTATGCTTTATATTGAAACTATATTATTTTATATGAATTTTGTGCTTGTGTAGTTAATTAATATGATAAGTGTATATTGAGATTCTTTAGACTGACACTGCAGTACAATTAATTAATGATTACAATCCTGCACTCCAAAAATATTGCCTCCATATGCTATATCATGCACTTTTTTTATATTCATGGATTTTTTTATATATTGGGGTCTTTTTATCTGCTATATCCAATATACTGTTTTTTTTTTTTTTAAATTTAAAATTGGTGTTTTCACACGGACCATAGTGTTTTTTTGATAGACACATTGGGAAAATGGGGGCACTTGAGATGAGTGATGGGAAAGGGGGGCTGACATGGGGTGGAGGGTGGGATGTGATTTACGGGTGGGTTTAGTGAAAGGATGGGTGTCATTCCTTCCTTTTCTTTTTTTTTTGAAATTTACTATTTTATTTTTTGTTTCAATAATTTGATTATTATAATTCATCATTATATTATATTTTGTAAATAATTAAAAATTTTGGTATCAATACGCTATTCATGTTTTTTAAACAAATTAAGCATTAAGTATAATTTAATTAAATCTTAGAAAAGATAAATATCAAATAATTTAATTCCAATCCCATAAAATAATTACTTGTTTTAATGTGTTAAGTATAGTTTATTTTTGGTACTTCAATCATTTAATATTATTGTCATCTCTATGTTTATGTATTTTTTTTTCAAAAACATAGTATTGTTATATTATATAATTAAATTATATAGCATACGGAGACAATAATTTGGCGGTGCACGATTATGATAATTAATTATTTGTATTGCAGTGTTTAAATATAAATCCCATGTATATTGCATCAATTAAAATATAGTTCTCTTACTATTTCCCCTTTGTTTCTTTAATTTTATTGCCTTCACTCAAGCGGGCACTGTTTTAATGCCTTTGGCATCAAGGTGCTAGGAATGAAATCAATCCAATTGAAGCAGATCAATCCATCAATAGCTATGCTACTAGCCCCCTTCTGGACCTGTGACATCTGGGATACATTGATAATAGAAATGAAAACAAGAAGATTTTTTAGCTTTTAGTGAGGAAGAGAAAGCAAAAGCATACGCTGACTCAACCAAATAAGGAGAGATTTTAGGTGTTTGAAGACATCTCTTCAAAGGATCTAATGTCTCAAAAGAGACTTTTTGCCTTTGACTACTTTAACTTTTACAAATAAATAGTATTTCCCATATGAAAATGAACATGATAAAACAGTTTATGGTTGATTTAGTATCTTTAGATTTCTATCCAAATACTAACATTTTTATCATGTTTGATTTTTTGGAAAACAAATTGAAGTTATAGTTGAACATGAAGAGGCAAAATGAAAGAGAAAATGAGGGAGGGAAAATATTCAATAATAAACAAAATTCACTGAGTAAAAAATTGGCAGATTGTGTCCATCTCAGCCAAGCCCAACTTTGTCTTCAAGTGGATAGGCCTAGGACTTAGATAAGATTTAAGTCCATTAGCCCAAAACTTAAATTTGGGTCCAACCCGACTAAGTTGGCCTGTACATGGGCAGCCAATCTAGCCTACTAACCGCCAATTTACAGAACTTGCATTACATTATATAATATATATTGTGATTATATTGTTGTGTTATTTTAACTGAACATAGTTGATTATATTCTATTAAGAAAAATACACTTTTGGTCCCTCATTAAAATGTCCAAAATAATCCCTCACTCATTGGAAAATGTCACACTTGGTCTCTTATTTTTCAAAAAATTACCAAATTTAGTCCTTTTGTCAAACCTTAAACTCTGAATCTAAGAAATTAAATTTGGTATTTTTTTGAAAAGTGGAGGACCAAATGTGACATTTTCTAATGAGTGGGGGACTATTTTTGACATTTCAAAAAGTAAGGGACCAAAATGACAATTTTGTGAAAAGTGAGGGACCAAAAGTATATTTTATTCAAATTCTATTGTTGAAGCAATGGCCAGAAAAGGAAAAAAAATCAGATTCTGTTGTTGAGAATTAATTGGTGAATATGGTTCTCTATTTTATTTTAAATTCTACTCATACAAAAACTATCATGTTTGCAAGTAGGTCGGCAAATTGAAGGTCTTGTTGGAATCTCTTGCCAGCTCTGCTGCAAAAGCTGAAAAGCGTATTTCAAATAACAGGTAGAAATTCAAATTATGAAATTTTCATTTAGTTTCTTTCCTCTAAAATCATGTTTGTGCTCAAGGAAGAAACTGTATTTCATAAAAGCATGTCATTTTGCATCAATAAGTTAGATGCCTTTTTAGTTTATGATGAATCATTTATATTCTAAGGTGGAACTAAATAACCCAGAAGTTTGCAACATCTTTAAAGACCGTTCCTTAAAATAATAGTACTAGTGAGAACTTTCATTAGATATGAGCTTACAAATGAGCAGTGATATACTTGTCAACGTTTCATAGTATGTGTGAGTTTGTTACATCACTTAGAACACGGGGATTGTTCTTTATGTCTGTTCTATACTAGAATTAAAGTTACATTATAGGTATTTGTAGAACTTTTTGATTGTCTTTTCCTATTTACTATGATCAACATTCTGATGTGGAGCTTAATTCAAACTCTATTATAGTTTTAAATCTCAAGGAAATAATGAGAAATGGGTCTGTTAGATTTTGTTTTGTTTATGTTTTAAAGAAGTATTTTAGATAATGAGAAATAGTGCATATTTGAATTTTGAAGACTGCTTTATTGGATAAATAAATAAAAAAAATTTGGATAGCTATTTTTTTCTTAATTATATTAATATTGTTGAGAAAATAGGGAGAAAAGGAATTATCCAAACTGAATTGATATTAAAAGACTCAATTATGGTGTGTATAACACTGTCTCTCAATCTAATAATACTATAAACATGTAGAAGCTTATAGTTATACTTACACCATTTAGTTTGGGTGCACCACAAATGACATTTTTTTTCTCTACCCTAAAAAGCTATCCTAAATTCTTAATATCTGTGACATAATGGAATAAAAATTAAAGCACATTTTGAGAAAACCTATTGTAAGATGCCTGATATACCCCTCCAATCACAAACTTGGTTGTACCATGTGCAATCAAACATGGGTTGTTTGGGTACTAGATTATGAAATTTAGTGACTTGGGGAGCCACAAAGTGGAATGGAGGTGGTATACTCAGCTATTTTATAGGTGGCCCCTTGCTTAGCACGCCGTACTTTGTCTAAATTGCTACTTTTCTACTTGATTAGAAAATATTGATAGCTAATATTATTGGATCGTTGATAGTGCAAGAATCATGGGATTATTAATGTTTGCTAGAAAGGTTTTGTTATGGAAAGCTCAACCTCTTGAGAGGTTGAGTGTTACTACTATTGGACTCTTGTTTTTGCCTCAAGATGTGTATTATTTTATTTCAAGCATGATAATCTCATAGAAAATAACTGTGATATAGATATGAAAACACTCAACCTCTTAAGAGGTTGTGCTTTCCATGTTGACTTAGGACTATTGTTAGAATATTGTATATATTAGAATAAATATTGGACATATTATAGGCTAGGTTCATAGCTGTTTAGATATGATGAATGTACTACTTGTACTACAACATTGTACTACACTTTCTTTTTTCTCTATAAATAAGATAGATTGTAAGAGAGAAAATACGCCTTACATTTTACCAGTTTCACATGGTATAAGAGTTTGTCTACTTTTAGTAGTGCCTCTCCTTGGCTATGACACATTCTAGCCCAAAACCCTATTTTATTTCTCCCTATCTTGTTCCTTCATTTTTCTCTTTCATGTTTGTGGTTGTGATTATGAAACCACCACTGCCTAACCACGTTCAGGTGACATGCACCCCACCACTGGCCAACCACGGTGAGGTTGAAATTGAATTTATTTCTTAGGCATAGAGGTGGCTCAATCTCATAGTGGGGTAGTTATATCACAGAGAAAGTATGCTACCGACATCTTGACTGAAACAGGGTTGTCATATTGTAAACTAGTAGATACCCCTATGGATCCTAATGTCAAACTCTTACCTGGACAGGAGGAGCCTCTTACAAAATCCTGGCATCTAACCAGAGATTAGTGGGAAAACTCAGCTATCTTACTATTACGCGTCTAGTCATCGCCTCTGTTATAAGTGTAGTGAGTTAGTTTTTACAATCTCCGTGTGGCAGTCATTGGGATGCTGGTATTTGCATACTCAAGTACATTAAGGGAGCACCATGCCAAGGCTTATTATATGAAGATAAAGGCCATTCGAAAGTAGTTACGGATGCAGATTGGGCTGGTTCTCCCGTTGACAAGCGTTCCACTTTAGGATATTGTGTTTTCATTGGGAGTAATCTCTTATCATGGAAAAGCAAGAAACAAAATGTTGTTGTAAGATTCATTGCAAAAGCAGAGTACCAGGCTATGGCCTTAGCAACATGTGAACTCATATGGCAAAAGCAACCTCTCCATGAATTGAAATTTGGAAGTATAAATCAGATGGACTTAGTTTGTGATAGTCAAGCAGCAATGCATATTGCTTTCAACCTAATCTTTCATAAAAGGACTAGACACATAAAAGTTGATTGCTACTTTGTCCAAGAGAAAATTCAATTTTGGCTGCATTGCTACCACATTAGTCAATTCAAATGATCAACTTGTAAATATACTTGCTAAAGCTCTTAGGGTCCTTTAATTGATTACATTTGTAACAAGCTTAGCGCATATGATTTATATGCTCCAGCTCGAGGGGGAGTGTTATAATATTGTATATATTAGGATGAATGTTGTACATATATAAGTTAGGTTCATAGGTGTTTAGATACAATGAATGTACTACTTGTACTACACATTGTACTACATTGTACTGCACTTTTGCTTTCTCTTTAAAAAAGGTCAAGTGGAAGGGAGAAAATACACCTTACATTTTACCGATTTCACAACAGTTGATGAGTGCTTGAATCATAGGATGATTAC
Organism: Delonix regia; assembly: GCA_037074485.1. NCBI lineage: Eukaryota > Viridiplantae > Streptophyta > Magnoliopsida > Fabales > Fabaceae > Delonix > Delonix regia. Next base: position 12,947,632 of record CM073449.1, read on the forward strand.
TGATCTCATGTTTATCAATGAAATACTTTAGATGTATTATCCTCTCTCCATCTAATTTACTTTCCTCTATTTATATGCTCTGTATTTCAAGAAAACACCAGAACCATTGTTCTTTCATATCTTTGATTGGCATTGCCAGATATATGGGCAAATGCATCTAGTCAACTAAACAATCCCCATACTTTGCCATAAATTTATTTATTTTTATTCTTTCTTTAAAGTTCTGAACTTAGGGGTGTTTAGGATGGCTGCAATGTCCATCTTGGGGTTAATGAAAATGATAGTCCTAAGGGGATATCTCAGGGTGTTTTAAGTGGCATAGATGCCTTTCAGCTGGATGGTGTCAACAGATCAAGTCAACTTATTTCAGTTGTCCAATATGGTAGGTCTCAGCAAGATGGGCTTGACTTGTCAAGTCAATATGGTTGTGAATTCTACTTTGTTTCTTCTATTTATCAGAGTTATTGTTTTCTTTGTGGTTTACTCATTTTTTTTAATTTAATGTATGAAATAATAATCTTAAAATTAGAATTAATTATTTTTTTATGAACATATAAATCAAAGCCATTCAATTAGGGTTTTAAAGTGAATTGTGATACCTGATTGGGTACTGACAAAGCCCTACATATTTGGCTTACTCTATCACCAGAAACCACTCATTATCACTTGCTCTGGCCTTGTCTGTGTTTTTAAGCGAATTTCTAAACTGCCAAGGTAGAGAAATGTAAATTTTTGAAATTTTTAATTCTGTATATTGTGGAACTGTGGCATGTTGTGATCTCTTTCTCCCTTAAAGTTGACTACTGAAGAGGGAAGGGAAACACTTGTGCCCTCCACCATATACTCCTATTAATTATGTATGCTAGCAACTTTATTGAATGGCATGGACTCTGATGGGGAAATACATTACAAGATGAGGGTACTTCTCAGTGGTTTGCCAAGATTATAGAACAAAAACTCGGAGCTCTGAATGCATCTCAGCAATTGTTTGTATACTTCTCAAGAAAAACGGATTTGGATAATAGTCTTGAAAACTGGATGTAGAAAAACATCTATCCTACTTTTTCTAAATTATTTTGTCTTTTAAAGAAACTGTTTTAAAAACTGTAGGCAAAGGTACACAAAGTTTTCAGATGCAAATCTTTTAAAATTTTTTTCACATAAATAATCTGAAGTCCAATGTTGAGAATTCTCTATCATATGGTTACTCTTTCGTGCTTTGCATTTGATATATTGGTGTCTTCATGAATTTAATATTAACTAAAAAGGCATTTAGTTTCTCCTTGGTTGATAATTTCCTTCAGATATCAGATACTAAACTAAATTTTCTGTCCTTATAATTTGGCAGACTACAAAAGGAGGAGGCATTAAAAGTTCGCAAGACCAAAGCTATAGAAGCTAGTGAAAAAGATAAGGTACTGTGTTCTCACCATTGCCTTTACCTATAGTTGTTAATGGCGCACAGTCGCAAAAAGTGTGTGTGGAGTCACCTGATGTTGTGCATGGCAGTCTTGAATTGCAGCAATTGTAGCTCTTTGTACTCTTCCATAGCTATTCCACCATAAAGCTCAATAAGTTATATAAAAATAAATTAGCTCTACGCACCCTTTGGGCTTTAGGCTATGTTTAGATGGAGGGTCAGGGAGGGAGTGACAAGGAGTGGAATGGTCAAATTGGGATGAATGCATGTTTGGATGTTTTCATGAAGATGGAATGAAATGGCAAGAGAGGGCCTTCAAGACTCTCTCTAGCCATTCAAAATGTTATTTTTGTTGTCCCTCCGAATTGGGGTGTCAAGATAGATGGGAGTAACTCACTGATTAAAAATAATATTATGCCCTTCCAAATTTCTTAAAATTACAAGTTTATATAATATTTGCATTGTGAAGTTTTTCTCCTGAAAACTTCCTTTCTTCAGCGAATAACAAATTTAATTTTTGTCCCCTTCTTCTATCGAATCATTAATTAGAATTATGTTGCATTTTGTGAGTTGAGAAATCAAAAGAAAGAAAAAATAGGAGAATTAGTAAAAGAAAGTAAAAAAATATGAGTAGGAGAATGAGTCACATTCCTATTTTATGTATTAAACAAAAATAAAATTATTAGTTATATGTTTATGTTATAAGGGATAATGTTGTTAGAAAAAATAATTAATAAGTCATTCCATTCCATTATTTTAATTGTAATTTTCAAATAAAAATTTTAGGAGTTCCTCCCTTTCCTTATTAAAACTTTTAAATAACATATCTACTCAAGTCATTTCACTCCATTCCATTCCATGTTATTCCATTTCATCTTTCTTTAAACTTCCAAACATAGCCTTAAACCTAGATTAGTTGCATGGAAGTCCATGATACGAATGGCTAATGATTGTAGCTCTTTGCACTCTTCTCCATAACTATTCTATTGTAATGCTAGCAAAAAGAATAATAAAATAATAACATCAATGATTTGTTAGTTAATTACTAGCAAAACACATCATTAAATGAGTAATTATCAAGTCGCTTCTTATCTCTTGTCGCAACTGCCAAGTTATTTCCAAACAGTCCCTAAGCGTTGTCAAATTTCTCAATTTGGGTATCAATCTTGATCCTTATCTCAAGATCAGGACATAGGTTATCTGATGTTTTGTACAAACCTATCTTCACCTCAACATCTACATTAAAGTTTGGATCATAATGAGACCTATACAATTATTGTAAAAATATATAATGAATAATGATAATAAAGATAAGGCAATTATTACATAAATACATAAAAATACAATATTTTCCTTAAAGAGCTACTTAGTTGGGATTAAGAAAATATGTTGCAGCGGCCTATAAAGTTTTGTCTATTATCTTGCATATCATTTTGTATCTTTTTTCCACATTATTGAATTTCTTTGCAATTTGTTCCATTGCTCTATCCATGGCTTCATAAATGTATCCCATTGTTGGATTTGAGTCATCATCCATAAGCCTAAGAACTTTCACACTACGAGTCAAACAATTCAAGCAATATTTTAGTGTACTCCAAAACTTCTTTTATACCAAAACAATGTCTTTCATAACTTTAGCTTCAACCTTAAGGCATGGGAACTCTTAGCCCATTATGGCAATGCAACCCATGATAAAAAAATATGATGTATAAATGCAGGCCTTGCTAAGTCTCTACCATTGGAATAACTTCTAAATAGATATGCCTAATTATAAATGTTTTAATTTTTTGCACATTTTCAATGGTGTCTTGGGATATACGAAGACTACTAATATTTTCAAGCATCAAATCATTACAATGGGCTACACATGGTGACCAAGAGAGTTGCTTTATTTAATAACATCTCCCACACAGATACAAGGGCTGAAGCACAATCAATCACCATTTGAACAACATTTTTTGCCTCATTTAAACATTTTATTGGCATATTTGATGGGATCACTAGTGTCAAAGGATTTTATAAAAACTGCCCCTTTATGACCATTGACTAGATTATTAGTAATTGGTATGGCCTTTCCATTAGTCTATCCATCCAACATTCAAATACAACCAGTTTTCATCCATTCAAATTTATATTTTTCCAAATTATTATGTACAAGATCAATTTCTTTCTTCAAGTATGAGACTTTAATATCATGGTAAATTGGTTGTTTCAAGCCTCTACCATATTTACTAATGATTTCGCCATGTTCAATAAAATAAGGACTCCTTACTAGGTTGAATAACAAATATCTCTAACGACCACATCTCTATTTTTAACCATTGCATTTATAGTTTTTGTTATATATTAACCTTAAGCCACTTCACCTTTTTCTTAAAAATGCATCCATGGTACTTTTTTGTTGTGAATTATTCTCTTGATTTCCTTTATCATGCCTTGCTTTATCATTAAACACTCAATAACATCATCCTCAACATTATTTACATTTCTAATTTTTTTTAAATCAATTTTTTACCTCTTCTGGTGTTTGATCACATGCAACTTCCTTGTGTGTTCTGGCTAGATGATGCTTCATTCTAAATACTGCATCCCACATTGATTTTGGACAATAGTTACATGAACACATAACCTTGCATCAAAAGACTTGCAATGATTTCATAATGTCTTTTTTCACCTTCCTTTTTGAAGCCATTGATGATGACTAATGAGGATTGCAGAGGCAAATACAGTAGGCTGCGACTAGTTACTTGTGTAAGGATGAGAAAAGATTGATGAATTATATAAATATAATATTTGATACCCAAATACAGTTTACATGGCATGAAGAAAATAGTAGCCAAGCCCAAGAAGAAAATGAGAAAAACTGAAACAGTGGGCAGGCAGCACACAAACCTCTAATGTTTTTGTCTAAAATAGGTGAAAAAGTGTATTTGGAAGGTCAGAGGTACAAAATACATTGTTCTGGCCTCTGTTTAAAAAAAATGCACAAAAGTAAGAGCATTTTGTTTTCAAGTCCATTGGGTCAAGAACAACTTGACTTTGTTTCTTGTGTGCTTGACTGTTGCAATGTCCATTTTGAATCATTTTGACAATAGCGACTCATGATTCTGAGTCATTTTGTACGATTTTGGAAACTTTGGCTACGATTCTTGTGACTTTTGATTAGCTCTGCTGATTTAAATTGCCATGCCCTTGACACATGTTGGTTTGCATGATTCTTGATACAGCATCGTGCAATTTGATAACCATGCACATGTGCACTATTTTTTGTGTTGAAATTTAGAATAATAGTAGCATAGATTGAATCCTGATCACTAGTCATAAAGACTTTGATAATATATGTTCATTTCAACCCAAAACCTTAACCTTTTAAGTGAAGGTTCATTATTAATTTTGTAAATTTAGTGATGGAACTTATTGTTCTCTACATATTAGTGAGAAAACCTAAGTAGTGAGTACAAATATTTGTATTGAGAGTGACTAGAACTTAGCCTAATAGTCTTAGTAGGAGATGCCTCCTAATTTATAGGAATAGAAAATAAAACAAAATAAGGTAAATTCTTTAATGCAACTATAAAATTAGTTGCATCGGTGCAATTACTACATGGCATACTAAGAGAAAGATATGTGGCAATGACCTATCATATTATGTTGATTGTATAACAACCTAAAATAACTATTGTATTTACAATTTGACCCCATTATTTTTAGATTTTATTTTTTAACCAATTTTTTTTGACATTTTCAATTTACTCCCTCTACTTTTTATTTTTCAGTAACCCACATAGAAATATTAGTTTATTATTTTGTTAACTCACCTCTGTACTTTCTTTATTTTTCCTATAATTCCAAAACTCCTTAATTTAATTCTTAATTTTAATTTATGAACTAATGTTTTGTGGGATTACTAAAAAAAAAAAGTAAAAGGTGTAAATTTAATATTTTTTAAAAGGTTTTGGACTCATAGATAAAATTTAAAAATATTGGGGTCAAAATATATATACAACGAGTTATTTTAAGTTAGCATACAATTAACATATTATAACATGTTATTGTCACCTATCTTCTTCTTAGTATGCTATATAGTGATTACATCAGTGTAACCAATTATATAATTGCACCAAAGATGACACCATAAAACAAATAGTTGTTTCCTAATTCTAATAAAAAAAGAGATAGCTTTGACTAACCAAAACTCTTATTGTGAAAAATAAAACATAAATGTAGACAAACTGTCAGAACAAAGTAGTTAGTAGCTCAACTACATCATTTATTAGTCCAAATCCATTAATTAGTCCAATTTTTGTATTAGTTAGCCTCTTTTCTTAGTGTATTTTTGTACATAAATATGTATGAAATAGAAGAACCATCTGTTTTTGCATAAGATTGGCTAATAATTGACTCAATTTGATTGACTTCGTTTGTTGAAGAGTTAATATTTTATGACTTTGACTTCCTCCTTCAATTTATCTCTTCTTTTAACTTCTCTTTTTTGTGAAGAGGAGTATCATAGTCATTTTTTAAGTCTGTCAAAGCTAGCTCTCAAAGAGTCAAAGCCTTTCTCATGCTATTTTTTTTTAGCCAAGACTTTTTGGTTTAACACCACATCGCAACTTGCCCTAACTATAATCCAGGCCCTTTTGCAAGTTGAATTTTTCTTTCAGGTGTCCAGAATAAGCTCTCCCTTCTTTTACTATATTTTTGGCCTATTGTGTTCCTAAAAATGTTCGAAGTCACTGTATCCTACAAAACCAATATGACTGAAAATTTCAATGTAGTGGGGATTTACAAAATTTACATCACAATTATCAGTTGAATGGTAGAAACTATGTCAAATGGTCTCAGCTTGTTCAGACCATATTGAAGGGAAATGGAAAGTTAAGCCATATTTTGGGAAGTGGCCCCTCGAAAAGTGATAAGCACTATGAGACATGGGATGAGGAGGATTCCATGATAATGGCATGGCTTTGGAATTCCATGAATCCATAGATAAGTGATACATGCATGTTTCTCACCACTACTAAGGTGGTGTGGGAGATTGATAAATAGACTTATTCCAAGGTTAGGGATGCTGCTTTGGTGTATGAGCTCAAAATTAAAGCTGTAGGGATCTGACAAATAAATTTGTCACGGAATATACCAACATGTTGAGGAACATATGGCAAGAAATGGATCATTATAGGTATATTGAAATGAAGTACAACAAAGATGCAACAATACTGAAAACTTTCATTGAAAAGGATTGTGTGTATGATTTCCTTGTAGGACTCAATGTTAAATTCAATCAATTAAGGGTCCAACTTCTTGGTAAGGATGAACTACCATCCCTTAACCACACTATTTCAATTATTCAAGGTAAGAAGAGTTGGAGAGGTGTAATGCTTAGCTTTCAACCTATTGAAGGATCTGTTATGATCATTAATAGTGGCAGAAATTAAGGCCTGACACTAGAACAACCTAAAGAAGACAAGATAGGCAAGACACGTGATCATAATAATTTATGGTTTACTTATTGCAAAAAACTGCAACATACCAAGGAGTATTACAGGAAATTACATGAAAAAAATATGAAAGTACGTTAGCAAGAGCTTAAGTGGCAAGCCCATTTGATGCAACCCAACTAAAAACAAACTCTAGACCTTGAAGGATTCAGTAAAAATGATATTGAAAAACTATGCAACTTGTTGGAGACCTTAAAAAGGCTCCTAGTAATACTAATACTTGCTCTCTAGCTCATTCAAGTAATCTCTATCACTCCTATGGGTTAAATGTCTGGGATAAACTAGTCGAAGACTCTTAGATCCTTGATTCAAGAGTTACAGATCACATGACCTATGCTTCTCATCATTTTAAAACTTACACTTTATGCCCAGCAATAGGAAATTATCGGTTGCAAATGGCTCACTTATTATTGTAGCAGGATTAGGGAATATCCAAATATCTCCCTCCTTTGTCCTTAGAAGTGTTCTTCATGTTCCTAAGTTATCCACAAATCTTATGTCCATAAAAAAACTCAAAAGACTTGAATTGTAAGGTAACCTTCTTCTTTACTTCATGTGTTTTTCAGGATCAGGATTTAGGGAAGAAGATTGGGCTTGCTAAAGAATAGAATGGACTTTACTATCTAATACCACCTACAAATATTGATGATATCAAGACTCCCATGTCCTTGTCTTTCTTTACTGGAACCTCATCTATTGAGAATAAAGTTTGACTTTACCACTATTGTTTTGGTCACCCTTCCTTTAGAACTTTGAAAATTATGTTTCCTTCTTTATTTAATAAATTTAATCTTGCCCATTTTTATTGTAAGACTTGTGAAACAGCAAAACACAATCGAGCTTCCTTTACCATCAGTTATAAAAGTTCTTCTCCTTTTACTCTTATTCACAGTGATATTTGGGGACCATCTCCTATTCCTAACATCTCTAGTGCTAAATGGTTTGTTTCTTTCATTGACAATTGCAGTAGGGTTTCTTGGATCTTTCTCCTAAAAAATAAGTCAAAAGTGAATGAATTGTTTCTTACTTTCCATAGCATGATCCAGAATCAATTTGGGGTTTAAAATTAAAAGGCTTAGGTCTGATAATGCGAGAGATTACTTTAATCAAACATTGTCTTCCTACCTTTAAAAAGAAGGGATATTCCATCAATCGTCCTGTGTATATACTCCAAAGCAAAATAGAGTAGTTCAGAGAAAAAATGGGCATCTCTTATCTATGACTCACGCCTATCTATTTCATACAAACATGCCTAAATCTTTTTAGGGGGAAGCAATCCTTATTGCTACATACACTATAAACAAATTACCCTGTCGTGTTCTAGACAATAAAACTCCTGTGGAGGTTCTTTCTCAGTTTTATTTAGATCTCAGAATTACAAATGGCCTTACACTCTGCATATCTGGGTGCACTACATTTGTGCATATTCATAACACAGGGAAGTTGGATCCAAGAGCCCTTAAATGCATCTTGGGATATTTCTCTATTCAAAAGGGTACAAGTGTTATCATCTTGCTACAAAGAAGTTCTTTGTTTTTGTTCTTGTCACATATACTGAACATCTTCCTTATTTTTTTAGCCCTTACCTTCAGGAGGAGAATACTATTATGGAAGATAAGGCGGAAGATAAGGGAGCGTCTTTCCTTGATATTTTATCTTTTCTTGACCTTTCCAAGTCCACTTCTGAATCTAACCCTAACACTTCTGAGAATCCTTCACCAGGTCCTGAATTCAACCCTAGCACTTTTGACAATCCTAAACCCACTTTGGTTAGCTGCCACATTGAATCTATGATCAAGGATAACACCAATCTTGATAATATGAGGTATTAGTAGGTGTACACAAGAAGGGAAGCTCTAGCTCCTGAACCTGTGCAAGCCCAAATCTTTGCACATATTTCTGGTAGTTCTGAAATTGAGGTAAGCACAAATTCTAACCTTAGCTCCCTAAACATTAATCTTGATGTTCCCATTGCCATTAGGAAAGGAACTTGAGAATGTACAGAGCACCTGTTATATCTTCTTTCTCACTTTGTGTCATTTAACAAGTTTTTTGCAACTCACAAAAACTTTCTTGCAAACTTAAATTCCATTGTCATTCCAAATAATTTATCCGAGGCACTAGCCAAGGAGGAATGTAGGTAAGCCATGAAAATTGAGATGGAAGCATTAGAGAAGAACAAGATGTGGGAGTTGGTCCAATTACCAAAAGAAACCAGTAGAGTGTAAGTGGGTCTTCTTAGTTAAGTATAAAGTTGATAGATCGTTGAAAAGATATAAAACACAGTTGGTTGCTAAGGGGTACACTCAAACTTATGACACAGACTATTAAGGGACCTTTGCTTTAGTTGCCAAAATGAATACTGAGAATCCTATTATCACTAGCATCCAATTACAATTGGACACTTCAACAATATAAGGAAATCTACATGAATATTCCACTAGGATTTGGAGACAACACAAAAGCATACAAAGTGTGTAAATAAAAGAAAGCTTTATATGGTTTAAAATAATCTCTGAGAGCTTGGTTTGAGAGATTCACTAAAGTAATGTTAGCCTCTGGCTATAAACAAAGCAAGGGAGATCATATTCTGTTTATCAAACACAAGGATTTAGAAGGAGTCATAGCCTTTACTGGTATATGTTGATGATATCATCATCACTGGAGATGATAAGATAGAACAAGAGGAGCTTAGGAGACGTTTGACAAATGAATTCAAGATAAAAGAGTTCAAAAAATTAAAGTTCTTCTTGGGAATTGAAGTAGCATATTCAAAATAAGGTGTCATTATTTTTCAACAAAAAAATGTGACAAATCTCCTAAAAGATACAAATAAACTAGCAAGTAAACCAACTGATACCTCGATTGATCCTAACAATAAACTAGGGGAAGCCAAGGATGACATTGCTAATGACAAGGAAATGTACCAGAGGTTGGTGGGGAGACTTATCTATCTCTCACATACTAGATCTGACATAGCCTATGCAGTAAGTGTAGTAAGTCAATTTATGGATAATCCCAAACAAGTACACTTACATGCTATTCATTGGATTCTGCACTATCTTAAGGGCACTCCAAGAAATGGAATATTATTCAAGAGGAACATGGAATTAATTTTAGAGGCCTATATAGATGCTAACTATGTAGGATCAGTAATAAATAGAAGGTCTATTACAGGTTATTGCGCTCTCTTATGAGGTAATTTAATAACTTAAAGGAGTAAAAAATAGAACGTGGTAGGAAGGTTAAGCAGAGTTTAGAGTTATGCCATTTGAAATTTGTGAATTATTATGGTTAAAAATCATCTTGGATGACTTAAAAATCAAGCGGGATGGACTTATGAGACTATTTTGTGACAATAAATCTGCTATCAACATTGCTCATAATACGGTGCAACATGGCCAAACAAAGCATGTTGAAGTTGATAGACATTTCATAAAAGAAAAGCTAGATAATAGTCTTATTTGTAACCCTTATGTATCAACAAGAAGCCAACTAGCAAATATATTCACCAAAAGGCTCAACAGTGCAACATTTCAAACCATTATATCCAAGCAAAAAATGCAGAATATCTATTCACCCGTTTGAGGGGGAGTGTTGCAACAAAGAAGTTAGTAGTTCAGCTACATCATTTATTAGTCCAACTCTTTGTATTAATTAGTCTCCTTTCTTAGTGTATTTTTGTATATAAATATGTATGTTATCAGGGTATTGAATAAGGTGAAATACAAGTTTTTTCTCCTTTACTACACAAACTAATCCTAACGGAAAAATGATATGACACCTAATCTTAATAGGAAAAGGATAAGACACTAAAAGAAACCAACATGGGTTTCCAACAATCTTAATAAGCTGCTGTTGCTACTCAAAGAAAGTCAGAGTGATGATGTTATGATTTCTTGATTATTTAGAACTGGAAGAAGCTACATATATATAGAAGATATCAAGCTACAAGTGATTTCCAACACTGTGTGAATTGTCAGTTTATGAATCATGATATATAGTCAATATGATGGTTTGAAGGAGTTGAAAATTGTTATGATAACTTTATTTTATACATATCTTTTGTTCTTTGTTTTAATAGTTCATACGTGAAATTTGTGGTAGAAAGGGTGCTTGAGTTCTTGTGTTCACAGGAGCAAAGGCCATGCTTAAACATCCAGTTTTTACTTGGTGTTCCATTTGTTGTTCTGACAGATAGATGTTTGATTTCGTCTTGTCTTTTACTCTCTAAATTTTTTTCAGGAATTAGTTGCTGAGATATCAGAACTCCAACGTAAAAAAGATGATCTTGAAGCTGAATTGAAAAAGGTGTCGGCCATCTTTCTGTATATTATTTGTTTTATTCGGGGGTGGGGGGTTTAGCATGGTTTTAGATTTCTGTAGTCAGAAAACTTTGAAAAATGTGGCCTTTGCAGGCTGATGGAATTTTGGAACCCACCAAACGTTTAATATTGGGTCTGCATTATAAAAAACCTAGGCTTAAGTAATAGTGCTATATGTATACTGACATACAAGCATGTCATATGTGATTCTTAAAATATTCATTGCAACTCTATTTTTTTTTCATCTTTTTGCTATAATTGTAGTGAAGGGAAAGAATTTGTATTTCACCTTGTTGACTCACATAGACAACATGGATATTTATATACAAAATCTACACCTAGAAATGAGGCTAATAAATACAATAGTTGAACTACTAACTACTAGTTGGACTAATAAATACAAGAGTGAGACTAATAAATATGCTAGTTGACAATATGTGGGGATGCTGCAACACTCCCCCTCAAGCTGGTGAATAGATATTCTGCATTCCCAGCTTGGATATAATGGTTTGAAATGTGGCACTGTTGAGCCCTTTGGTGAAAATGTCTGCTAGCTGGCCTCTTGTTGACACATAAGGAGTACAAATAAGACTACTTTCTAGCTTTTCTTTTATGAAATGTCTGTCAACTTCAACATGCTTTGTTCTGTCATGTTGCACTGGATTATGAGCAATGCTGATAGCGGATTTATTGTCACAGTATAGTCTCATAGGTTCAACCCGCTTGATTTTTAAATCATCTAAGATGATCTTTAACCACAATAATTCACAAATTCCAAGTGCCATAGCTCTAAATTCTGCCTCAGCACTAGACCTGGCTACCACGTTCTGTTTTTTACTCCTCCAAGTTACTAAGTTACCACCTAGGAGAGTACAATAACCCGTAATAGACCTTCTGTCTATCACTGATCCTGCATAGTCAGCATCTGTATAGACCTCTAGAGTTAATTCCGTGTTCCGCTTGAATAATATCCCATTCCCTGGAGTGCCTTTCAAATAGTGTAGAATCCTGTGAACAGCATGTAAGTGTACTTGTTTGGGATTATGCATAAATTGACTTACCACACTTACTGCATATGCTATGTCAGGTCTGGTATGTGAAAGGTAGATAAGTCTTCCCACCAACCTTTGGTACATTTCCTTATCAACAGCAATGTCATCCCTGGCTTCTCCAAGTTTATGATTTGAATCAATCGGTGTATCAGCTGGTTTGCATGCTACTTTGCCTGTATCTTTTAGGAGATCTGTCACATATTTTTGTTGAGAAATAAAGATACCTTGTTGTGAATATGCTACTTCAATTCCCAAGAAGTACTTTAATTTTCCCAACTCTTTTATCTCAAATTCATTTGATAGATGTCTTTTGAGCTCCTCTTGTTCTATCTTGTCATTTCCGGTGACAATAATATCATCAACATATACCAGCAAGACTGTGACTCCCCCTGAATCCCTATGTTTAATAAACAAAGTATGGTCTCCCTGACTTTGCTTATAGCCAGAGGCTAACATTACTCTGGTGAATCTTCCAAACCAAGCTCTCGGAGATTGCTTCAAACCATATAACGCTTTCTTCAGTTTACACACTTTGTTTGCAGTTTTGTTGTCTCCAAATCCTGGTGGAATATTCATGTAGATTTCCTCATCTAGGTCCCCATGAAGGAAAGCATTCTTCACATCATATTGTTGAAGTGTCCAATTATAAATAGATGCTAATGATAACAGGATTCTCACGGTATTCATTTTGGCAACTGGAGCAAAGGTCTCTTGATAGTCTATGCCATAAGTTTGAGTGTACCCTTTAGCAACCAACCGTGCTTTATACCTCTCCAGTGATCCATCAGCTTTATACTTAACTGAGAAGACCCACTTACACCCTACGGGTTTCTTTCCTTTTGGTAATTGGACCAACTCCCACGTCTTGTTTTTCTCTAATGCTTCCATCTCAATTTTCATGGCTTGCCTCCATTCCTCCTTGGCTAGTGCCTCAGATAAATTATTTGGAATGACAATGGAATTTAAGTTTGCAAGAAAATTTTTGTGAGTTGGATAAAACTTGTTAAATGACACAAAGTGGGAAAGAGGATATAATGGGTGCTTTGTACATTCTCTAGTTCCTTTCCTAATGGCAATGGGAACATCAAGATCAATGTTTAAGGAGCTAGGGTTAGAATTTGTGGTTACCTCAGTTTCAGAACTACCAGACATAGGTGCAGAGAGTTGGGCTTGCACAGGTTCAGGAGTTGGAGCTTCCCTTCTTGTGTACACCTGCAAATACCTCACACTATCAAGATTAGTGTTATCCTTGATGACCGATTCAGTGGGGGGGCTAACCAAAGTAGGAGTAGGATCATTAGAAGTGTCAGGATTAGATTCAGGACCAGGTGGATTTTCAGAAATGGTAGGATCAGAAATGGTAGGGTTGGACTTGGGAAGGTCAAGAAAAGACGAAATATCAAGAAAAGATGCTTCCTTATCTTCCGTACTAGTGTGCTCCCCCTGAAGATAAGGGCTCGGAAAATAAGGAAGATGTTCTGCAAATGTGACATCAACAGAAACAAAGAACTTCTTCGTAACAGGATGATAACATTTGTAACCTTTTTGAGTAGAGGAATATCCCAAGAAGATGCATTTAAGGGCTCTTGGATCTAACTTCCCTGTGTTATGAATATGTACAAATGCAGTGCACCCAAATATGCGAGGTGTAAGGCCATTGGTAAGTCTTAGATCTGGATAAAATTGAGAGAGAACCTCCATAGGAGTTTTATTGTCTAGAACACGAGAGGGTAATCTGTTTATAGTGTATGTGGCAGTAAGAACAGCTTCCCCCCAAAAGGATTTAGGCATGTTTGCATGGAATAGATAGGCACGAGTCATAGATAAGAGGTGTCCATTTTTCCGCTCAGCTATGCCATTTTGCTGAGGAGTATATACACAGGATGATTCATGGATTATGCCTTCCTTTTGGAGGTAGGAAGACAATGTGTGATTGAAGTAATCTCTCGCATTATCAGACCTAAGCCTTTTAATTTTAACCCCAAACTGATTTTGAATCATGCTATGGAAATTAGGAAACAGTGTACTCACATCTGACTTATTTTTTAGAAGAAAGATCCAAGAAACCCTAGTGCAGTCATCGATGAAAGAAACAAACCATTTAGCACCAGAGATATTAGGAATAGGAGATGGTCCTCAAATATCACTGTGAATAAGAGTGAAGGGAGAAGAGCTTCTTGTATTACTGATGGGAAATGACACTCGGTTGTGTTTTGCTGTTTCACAAGTCTCACAATGAAAATTGGCAAGATTAATTTTATTAAACAAAGAAGGAAACATAATGTTCAAAGTTCCAAAGGAAGGGTGACCAAAACGACAGTGGTAAAGCCACATTTTATTCTCAGGAGATGAGGATCCAGAAAAGGAAGACAAGGACATGGGAATCTTGATATCATCAGCATTTGTAGGTGGCACTAGATAGTAAAGTCCATCTTGTTCCTTAGCAAGCCCAATCCTCTTTCCCGTATCCTGGTCCTGAAAAATACATGAAGTAGAGAAGAAAGTTACTTGACAATGCAAATCTTGTGTGAGTTTTTTTATGGATATAAGATTTGAGGATAGCTTAGGAACATGAAGTACATTTCTAAGAACAAAGGAGGGAGATATTTGGATATTCCCAAAGCCTGCTACAGTAACAAGTGAACCATTTGCAACCGATATTTTCCTATTGCTAGGACATGGGGTGTAAGTTTTAAAAAAATAAGAAGAATAGGTCATGTGATCTGTTGCTCCTGAATCAAGGATCCAAGAGTCCTGGATTAATTTATCTGAGACATTTAACCCATAGGAGTGATAGAGATTACCTGAATGAGCTAGAGAGCAAGTACTGGTATTACCCGGAGGCTTCTCTAAGGTCTCCAACAAGTTGCGTAGTCTTTCAACTTCATTTCTGCTGAATCCTTCAAGGCCTGGAGGTTGGGCTTGGTTAGGCTGCATCAAATGGGCTTGCCCTTGAGTTTTTGCTGATCCATTTTTCATATTTTTTCCATGTAATTTCCAGCAATACTCCTTGGTATGTCGCGGTTTTTTGCAGTAGGTACACCATAGATTATCACGATCCTGTGCCTTGCCTTTCTTGTCTTCTTTAGGTTGTTCAAGTGTTAGACGTTGATGTCTACCACCATTAAGGATCATGGCAGACCCTTCAATAGGTGGACTACTAAGCATTACACCTCTCCGAGTCTCCTCAGCCTGAACAATTGAAATAGTGTGATTAAGGGATGGTAGTTCATCTTTTCCAAGAAGTTGAATTCGGACTTGATCAAATTCAGCATTGAGTCCTGCAAGAAAATCATAAACACGATCCTTTTCAATAAAATTCTTCAGCATTGTTGCATCTTCACTGCACTTCATTTCAATACACCTATAATGGTCCATTTCTTGCCAAATGTTTCTCAACATGTTAGCATATTCTGTAACAGATTTATTTCCTTGTCGAATCCCTGCAGCTTTAATTTTGAGCTCATACACCAAAGCAGCATCCTTAGCCTTGGAATAAGTCTGCTTAACAGTATCCCATATCTCCTTAGCAGTAGTAAGAAACATGCATGTATCACTTATCTCTGGATTCATGGAATTCCAGAGCCACGCCATTATCATAGAATCTTCCTCATCCCATGCTTCATAGTGCTTCTCACTCTTTAAGGGACCAGTTCCCAAAATATGGCTTAACTTTCCTTTTCCCTTCAATATGGTCTGGACAAGTTGTGACCATTTGAGATAGTTTCTACCATTCAACCGATAATTGGGATGTAGGTTTTGTAAATCCCCAACTACATTGAAATTTTCAGTCATATTGGTTTTGGAGGATATGGTGACTTCAGACATTTCTAAGGATCAAAGAGGTCGAGAAATAGTAGAAAAAAAGGAAGGGTTGCTTAAGGACACCTAGAAAAAAAATTTAACTGGTAAAATAGGGCTGAGATTACAGCTAGGACAAGATGTTTTATGGTGTCAAACCTGAAGGTTATAGTTAAAAAACAATTTAGAAAGTCTTTAGCTCCTTGAGGACTAACTTTGATTGACCAAAGAATGACTGATATTCAGACAATTTTACACAAGAAAATGAGAGTTCTCCAACAACAAACTCAGATTATATAGACCCAAGTCACACTGATAAAGTTGCTGAAGGTAGGGTGCATTAACAGAAGCTTACACTCATGAAGGATTTTGGCAGAAGGGCTCAAAAACGAGTATGCGTCAGTGGCTGGCCGGGAAAGTGCCGGAAAGAGGATTCCAAGCGCCAGAAAGTTGAGACGAGCCAGAGCAGATCCTCCACGCGCCTCCACGCGCCGGCGCGTGATACAGTGCGCAGAATGCTTCGTCGGCGCGTGAAGATCACGCGCGGTGTTTCTGGCCACCGGAAAAAAGGGATAGGCCGACCGGAACCTTCTGTGTTCCTCTGTGCCGGCGGTGAGATAAAAATAGTCACCTAAAATATCACACTAGTTTCTCCAGAAGAATGAACCAAGAAAAATTGGCAGTGAGATACCCAGAAACGAGCCAAGGGCTCTGATACCATGTAGTGAAGGGAAAGAATTTGTATTTCACCTTGTTGAATCACATAGACAACATGGATATTTATATACAAAATCTACACCTAGAAATGAGGCTAATAAATACAATAGTTGAACTACTAACTACTAGTTGGACTAATAAATACAAGAGTGAGACTAATAAATATGCTAGTTGACAATATGTGGGGATGCTGCAACAATAATAATATATCTGTCTATAATACTGGTGTTTCCATGATGACTACTCTAGTTATAAATATCAGAACTTTACTAACCATGAAAGATTTTCACATTTCTGGCACAGAAAAAAATGTTTCTGATTCTGGCATTTCAGAAGAAGTATTATCTTCAGTTGTGCTCTTTGGCTTCACTTCTCGCCTTGTACATTATATATGTTTATTGTGGGAAATTATGCTGCTAGTGACTTAAAAATAAATTTTTTTGCTATGACAGCTGACTTTACCCAGAGCATATATTTGAGCTTCTAGGCAGAGTGGAAGCATGGACTAAAATTTGCTCTAGGGATAATTTTTTATCTTTGTTGTTGAAGTTCATCTTCTCTTTATATTCTGGAGTCTAGATAGTTGATGGGGTTATTTGTCTGTTTGTTTCTTATTTGTATATATATGATGTTTCTTCTCCTAGCAACTTGAAATTGGTATGCATACTTATGAATTATGTAGATGTCCGTTGAGGAAACCTCCCATGGCCTATGTTTAAACTAGATTAAGATTTAATACTCTTCCTATAGTTAAATTTCCCGCCTATAGTTAACTTCAAGTACCAGAAAGTTGTAGTTTGTAATGTCATACATGACTTCTCCACTTCTCCCATACTAATTTTCTCTGGGTATTTGAATTTTAGAGGGAAAAAACATTTTTACCCCCATTAAGGCCTTTTTATAAACTTGGTACATGAAATTTGAAGCATAACAGAAGACCAAATACTACTTATAGGAGGGTCTTTTATTACATTTTAAAGTTCGTGTACCAATTTTGTAATTAGACCTTAGTTTAGGGGGTAAGTAAATTGTAGTTCTCCCATTTTAGATTGTGAAAATTGTCTCTGGGCATTATGTGGGAACTGTTTGACAAAAATTTCTGTATATTAATTAGTTGAAATCTGTCCTACAAATGTAGGTTAATACTTATTTGGCTGCTGCTCAAGAACGATTATGTGATGCAAGGGAAGAGAAGGACCAGTTTGAGGAAGCAAACAATCAGATAATTGAACATTTGAGGATAAAGGTATAAACAATTCTTTTTGTTTGTTGGCTGGTACATGTGTTATCATGTTCAACATTGCCTTACTTCAGTTATGCTTTCGCCAAAAAGATGTTGGAAATATTGATTTGAATTGAACCTCTATTGACAGGAAGATGAACTTTCAAAATCAATTGCCTCATACAGGGTAGAAGCAGATGTTCTGAAAGTCTGGATTAGTTTTCTTGAAGATACTTGGGTTCTCCAGCGATCAAATGCAGAAATTAATGAGAAGCAAGTCAAGTATGTATTTAAACTTACTGCACTTGAGAGTGATTTAAAATCCTTCAGCACAAACTTTCAAATTATGATAGTTTTGCCATTATTTGTTTCTTATAACAATGTGATACAATTCTTCGTTTTTAAAGTGGTGAACTGGATAGACATGAAGACTATTTTGTAAACTTGGCCATTCAACTTCTTACTGCTTACAAGGTATCGAATTTTCCTTTACTGTCTCACATACATAGAAAAAGGATGTATTATGGCATATATTATCTTCCCTTCTCAGTCTCTTCCCCTTTCATAATACAACCTGCTCTGTCATGCACAGAAAGAATTGGAGCCTTGGGTCATCCGTATTGGAACTTATGTGGAGAACCTCAAAAATTTAAGTCAGAAGTAATGCCCTTGTTATAGTGAATCTGTGAATATTGAATTTCAAAAAACCTTTCTAACTTATCTTTTGTAGATAAAATTTTTTTGAAACTTGAAATAAAGTTGTATGTGTATTTGTATATATAAAGTATAAACTACATATTTATCTAATTTCTAATTTTCTTTCACTTGCGGAAGCAGATCAGGGATTTCATCCACTGCAGATAACGAGGATTCTAAAGTATTCAGTCCAAGGAAAAGTCTTGAGGAGGAATATTTGGCCTATGAAACCAAGGTATAAAGACTAGAAGTTACTGAGGTGGTGTTAAAATCTGGACATTCTAATTTCCCATGTGCTTATAAAGCCTATTTGTAAGATATGTGATTACTAGACATGTGGAATTAAGATTGATGTGTTTGATATATCATAATGTCGCTTCTGAATTTACTAGTTTATAATTAGGTTTCTAAGAATCTGGGAAATTAAGGTTCCCACTTACTAATACCACCAGAAAGTAATTGGGAATCATTGGCTTTTCATCCGTGGCCTTTTTTATCAATCCTCCCGGATTAAAAAGAAAAGTGTACATGTGTCCTGTTTTTTTTTCCATTTGTTGGCTTGGTGGCTACTTTGAGATGCTGTTTATTTGCAACTGCACCCTATTATGTTCCTTAAACATCGTGTTAGGCATTAATTTTCTAGGTACTGCAAGTTCATCATCTTGTCTATGGTTGATTCCAACTTCGTTAAATTGCCTCCATTCTGTATGATATATTTGTTTGGTTGTCTATGAAGGGAATAGAATAGCGCATTAACATATTTGTACTCAATGACGTTTTCTTCCTTTACTTTCAGATTGTAACCACCTTCAGTGTAGTGGATAGCATAAAACGGCATTTTGATGCTCAACAGGGGAAATTTTTCAGGTTTTGCATTCTGGGTTTGATCTAATGCATTTTTATAATATACTTTCTGGCATTGCTTTGCCAAATTGTGGATAAGTTTTTATGAGTTCAAAACATAACTTAAGTGAAATTTTGCAATAAATCAAAACTTTTCTAACTGGTCATAAAATATATTTACTTTCCTGCGAAGAACTTCTTTGTCATTTACTGAAATACTGAGAGATTGCAATATAATTCCATCTCTAGAAGAGCGGAGGCCTGGGCTCATACATAGTTACATACCCTTTCATCTTGGAGATGGGGGAGGGAGTGAATGATGAGCTTTTATATGGTTGCTAAAGTCCAAAAATATTACTATTTGGCTAAAATTGAATAGTTTGAATTATTCTCGTTACTTTTCAAATTTTCACTTAATTTTTAATTTGGTGTCGTAATTTAAAAGTTTGGAATTGAGTCACTATAATTTCTGAGAACTTTTACTTTAGTCCCTCTAATTAAGCTTCTGTTTGTGGACCATTACATTATGATGAAGTGGCCAATTCTGTGGCTTTTTGGCACCCTGAATACTTATGTTTATGCCAACTCACTCCAGCCACTTAGGTGGCATGTGATGTCACCACACCTGAATGGATTTTACTCAATCATCTATTTTTGATCTTTTTTGTTGGCATGAATTTTGTATATTCAGAGTTGTGATTTGTCAAATTAGCCAAATTTAATGGCCCAATTAGAGTTATCAGCATCTAATTACAAATTTTTAAACTACAAACACTAAATTGAAAATGGAGTGAAACTCTTGGGATCAACAATATGATTTAATCCATTGAATATTTGGCTCTCTCGTACAGGAAAGATGAACAAAATGTCAGAGAACTTTTTGAGGTTATTGAAAAGTTACGCACTCAATTCGATTCTATTGAGAGGCCCCATTTAGAAATTGAGAGCCCAAGTCTGGAGGCTGAAATTCCAGCCTTAGGGAAACAGCAGGACGGCATATCAGCTGCAACTCAAGGTACTGAACTTTCAAATACAGAGAAAGATCAACAGCCAAAATCTGCTTCAGTCAGGACCGATCCGTGTTGAACCACGAATCAGAATTGACAAAACTGGAGTCAGAGATCAGAAAGCTTGGCCAAGACTGCTCAACAGAGGAAGTTGATGATTGGGAATTTGATGAGCTTGAAAGGGAATTGGCATATGCTAATTCAGCTTCTAGCAGCTAGGACTATATACTCCCCAGACATATTTGCTGATATATGAAGCATTACTACTTTAAAATCGAAGTCATATATCCCATATGTATATGAGAATCACATGAGACATGACATGAATTGCATTTGAATATATGTTTATTGTTTATTTATTGTGATTATCTGTTCTTCTTAGTTGCTAATTTAATAATGTAACAAGCACATGTATGATACAGAATGTGAAGCTATAACTGTTAATGAAGCTGCAATTTGGATCAAATTGATAATGCATATGTTAATAGTGTAAGATACAAAATGAAATAGTCATATCTTATGCCTTTGGTTCCTCTAGGTTTGAGAGATACTAGTATACCAAACAGGCATCACAGGCGTCTTGAATGTTTGGACAAAGATTGTGGTGTACAGATAACTTATTGTCTTCCTTTTTATATTTCAGGGTGAGAAGTGTTTTCCTTTTGTGATTGAATACAGGCTCACTTTTCACAAAAATTTCATATTGTTTGGGCCTAGGCTTGGCCACTATAAGATTAAAAGGGGTTGGAGCTCAATCCAAAATCATAGTTCTTTTTTTTTTACAAAATATTTTTTAAAAAGAGAGCACTTGGACAAGGATGATACTTTTAAGTTCAAAATAAGATCATATTTTTAACTAAAAGTAAATGGTTGATTACTTTATATCTTATAAAATTAGACTTTGTTTGTGCGTTAACTTCATTTTTATAGTCTACAAGTAT
This sequence comes from Delonix regia, assembly GCA_037074485.1. Taxonomy (NCBI): domain Eukaryota; kingdom Viridiplantae; phylum Streptophyta; class Magnoliopsida; order Fabales; family Fabaceae; genus Delonix; species Delonix regia. The sequence continues at coordinate 12,969,157 of CM073449.1, forward strand.
TTATTGCCTTCTTTCATGAAAAAGAAGCTAATAATGTAATAAACCATTTAATTAATAGTAGTACTTTGATGATTTCTCTACCTGGGACGTACTTTGTGGAAAAAACAATAGTGTTTTTCCTTTCTTTTCTTTTTTTTTTTTTTAATGAAAAGAACAATAGGTTTATAAATGTGCCTTGTGGTCCCAAATTAACAACAGTCAAATTGCTAGTTGAACGCCTAAATGAAAGCTAGGGCCTATTAACACTTAATATACGTAATGTTACCATTTAATTTAAGGGCTAAACAAATGCTGAATGAAGAAACGTCCCCACTAGCATTGAACCGGGGTGATATTTCTTAAAACTGCTTTTGTTCTTCAGAGGGATTTGCATTTATTTTAATTGATCTGACGTTTGTTTGTTTATACACATAGGAAAGTGACTAATTAACTTGACATGTCATCGAGTTAGGTCCACTTATACAAATTCTACACAAACTTTCTGCTAAAAGGAACAAATTGGAATTATTTTAAGATTAGAGGACTAAATGAAATTTTGGCCTTTAATTTAAACATATTTGAGCCATTAAATACTGTGCTTTACCCATTGCCCCCAGAATAAACCTAGGTAAATTTTTTTCATGCAATGCATTATTTCAAGGCACTGATGCAATTCCTTTGACAGATTTGGGCGCATCAATTGACTTTGTTTGGCTTATGATAAGAAGAAAGAATAGGAGAGAGAGAGAGAAGGAAGAGATCAAGAAGAAAATTCACTCAATGCTCAATCTTGACATCCACTTGTTACCGGTGCCTTAAGAAATTACACTGATAACAGTTTTCAGGTATTCTATTATTAACCAACTAACTATTTCAGCTTACTAACAAACCATTCTAACAGTTTAACAATTGACTGATTGTTCTACACTTTCACAGATTTCGGCAATCAATTGACTGTGTTTGGCTTAATAATTGACTGATTGGTCCTTGCGCTACTACTTCTTCTACCTTCCTTTCGACATTGACAAAGCAAGAGGTAGAAGTAATGTCTTAACTATTGATCAGTCAATTGTTAGTTCCAACATAATTCATTGATTACTAAAATCTATCAAAGAACAAGATATATAAGTGTGTATATATACATGCATGTTGAGTAATTGACTGTTGATAATATGACTTAGGATAGATTCAAAAAGAGGCATGAATGGTGGTAACCTTATTTAGATTTTTAAAATTTTAATTTTTATATATAATTTTATCTTATATTTGATATTTAGTTCTATAATTTATAAAATTTTGTCCCCTTAATTTGTAAAAATTTGTATCCCTTGATTAAAATTTTGCTCCCTTAAAATTAAATTCTACATCCGACCCTAAATATGACAATAAGCAATCTACATGGGCTAACTTGCAAACTTAAGCAACCAAGGGTTCTTGAGTTGTTGGACAAAACTTTAGGGACCAAGATATAAATAATAGTTTTAATATCTAACATTGTGGGATTTTCTTTTAATTTTGGTACCTTATTACTTTGTCAGCATATTTGGCCATTGACTTATTTCACGTGGAAGCATTTACATGAAAGAATTTATTATCTCAAACCCTAATTCCTTGAACTAAGGCATTACATGGAATAATTTACCATTAACTTATAGTTGGGAAGGATTCACGTGCAAAGCATGTAATCCTTTTAATTTTGCTCACCCACAGGGATTGCCACGTGACAATCACATGGGTGCCATGTTCATGTTGTCAAATACACGATCTTATCATTAGTTTCCATTAAGTCACTAATGGTATAATATGACGAAAGAATATCACTAAATTGTGTTTATAAAATTATGATGATAACATTGTTTAGTTTTAAATTAGGAATTCACTCAATTATTTTCCGGAAATTAGAGAGACAAAAGCTTATTTAAAATTATATATATCAACCCACAAACTCAAATAGCTGGAGATCTGATGAAACTCTAAATAAAATATTACAAACAGGATCCTATTTTTGTGTTAAAAAAAAGTATAAAAACTAAATTATTTGAGTAGAACAGATGCACTAAAAGTGCAATCAAGCCAACAATTTTTGTTCCAACCTCATTGTCTGTGTGCAGCAACCTGGGAAGAACAGCTAGGAACAACAATCTTATTCTTAATCTGATGCAACAAAAAAATAATAATAAGGAACTCAGAATAATATAGTTGTGAAGATGACAAGCTTGTGTATCTATGTTTTTTTTTTTTTTGTTTGGAATTTATATTGAAGAAAATAATGTGGTCTTTTCGCCAATCCCAAGAGCTAGAACTTCCAGTGACATCATATAGTAATGCTTTCCAGATATATTCTGACTCAAATATTCTGAAACTTTGTATTGACATTATTGTTTTTCTAAAAAGGGCTGGCTCATTTGCTTTTGAATCTGATGGATTAATATAGAATAAACTATTTGAAAAATTCTTGTTCATCAATTTACTCTTTATTGTTGATCCGACCAACTTGTTCAATTCTTGTCATCAATTTTCTATTTAATTCAACGTCAGAACTAAATTGATGTAATTTTTAAAGTATATATATCATGGTAATTATAAATTCTTAAAACTAACATAATATTATTAATATGTTTCAACATGAATATGTCATGAATTAAATAACTGGATTAATTAATAAAGTTCTTTAGAGTTTAGATCATGCAGCTTCCAGATAGAGAAGTAGGAAGTTGTCTTATCTTTGAAGAGCATTATGATTGTGCAGGGCCTGTATGCTTCAAGTACAAGAGACACATATTTAAAGGAGGTTTTGCTTATGCTTCCTCACTTTTGTCTCTTAATGAAATATCTTTAAAACTCTTCTAAAAGAAGAAAAAAAAAAAGATGAAAATGCTGGGGCAGTTGCATGATAACTTTGGAGGTGGATCTTTTGTATGGAAATTCATAACATTTCTTTAAATTTCTTTTTATAAAAGAAATCAAATGTTATGTGAGGGTGTTGTAAATGTTATATTAATTACGTGGATATCCATAATCTAAATAAATGACTTTCTAAGACTGTATCTCATATTTAATAACATATATTCCATATATTTTAAAGAATTTATATTATATAATTAAGTAGACCAATTTTTATTTATACATTAAGGCTTATAAATTTATTTTCATGGTTGAAAGTTTATAAATAGAAGTCATGTGTTAAAGATACCGAGTAAATAAGTAACATTCTCTCGTTTTTCTTTTCAAATATCTCTTGTACTCATGTTATTTTTTTTTAATATACTTTTTATAAGTTTTGTAATAGAGAGAACATCATGGTCATCTATTAATTGTAAGAAAATTAATTTTGTGCATATCTTTATAATAAAAAAATTATAAATTAAGTATTACTAAAAATAAAAATAATAATTATTCTAAATTATTATAACATAATGATGAATCCTACTACATGGATCTGCAAGTGTCCATGTGAAGAACATTATTATTAATTTGTCATACTTAGCCAACTTTCCGGATTTAAATATCTCATTTATACAATATTGTCCATTTCAAGTGGCTCTGGTTATAATTTTTTTTTTGGGCATAAATATATATACTAATGCAAAAAATTGAATATTTCTCAAATAGAGCGTAAATTTATTCTAATACTCGTTATATATATTTAATACTCATTGATTAAAAAAAATTAATACTCATTATATTATATAAGTAGTAAATATAAGTATATTTTAGTCAAAATAGATGTAACAGGGACTTATATCTTTTGTTATACTAGAAATTAATATAATGAATTTTTTTAATTTCAAGAAAGAAAAGTATTTTTTTTTTTAAGTAGAGTAAAAAAACTCATGTAATTTGAACATTTCTCAAATAAAGAGTAGGTTATTATAATTAAAAGCAAGCATGGTCAAGTAGAGCTGGGCTATATTAAAATCCAGCTTTTTGAAGGGAAACAAAATGCCTCTTTTGATGTCCAATCCAAATTTGTATTAAAATATTTGGGCTTGAGCCCACAGTGAATCCAGTCAACGTCAAAAGCCCAACGAAAAATAATATTATTTTTATATTTAAATGCGTTCTAAAAATTATAAAAAGAGAAAAGAAATTGGTATTTCTATTGAACACTTTTTGAATGGACTATTTTAATTGGAGAATATATATTCTGAAAATAATATCAAGAAGTTTAGGGTTTGAAAAACTAAATAAAAAATAGGGTAATTTTTTTTAGAATAAATTATTAATTTATTTGTTGCTTAAAACACCAATAATACAATCTAAATCATTGCCTTCATGTAATCAAGCAAACTCTCAGGTAACACGGAACATTGCCTAAAGCACAACAAAAGCTTCAATTTCTTTGTGTTTTTCTTTAACACAATACCTAACATTCTACCCAAAAAAAAAAAAAAAAAAACACACCCACTCACACAAAATCTAACAAAACCAACATAAAGAAAAGTATTATAAAATTAAAATCCTGAATTTAATTACTGAATCAATAGAGTGCAAGTTTATGATTATCCGCAACACTAAGAATTCTTAACTTGTAACATTAAGACTATATTTAGATGGATAACTTGAGATAAGATAGTAAGGAGTTGTAAAATGATTAAAATGATCAAAATCATTTTGATTTCATTTTCAATAGAATGAGAATTTTTAAAACTTTTTATTCCTTTCGTTTTAAATTAGAGGTCAATAATAGAATAAAAATAACATTTTTAAATAAATTACATTTATCCCTTTATTAATAAAAGCAAAAATAAGTACAATATTAACTCTATTTTATTTATAAGGGTAATATTCAAAAATAAGTAAATAAATCATTTCATTCTATTAATTTTAAATATAAATTTCAAGCAATGGTCAAATGAGTCTCTTCCTTCTAATATTGAAACTCATACAATAATATAAAACATTATTTCTCATTTCACTTTATTCCATTCAATTCCATTTCATTATTAATGAGCTCACTCTATTATCTCCTAAACTCCCATATATCACTAAAATTAACGAAAGAGAGCGTGCGGGTTTAAAAGTGTTTCTTGAAAGAATAGTCCAAACAACATGTAAATACAAAATCAAAGATAGCTACCTAACCGCAACTAATAAAATAAAGTAAAATAAACTTAAACCGTGGGGGTCCTTAGAAGAAAAGAAAAGAAAAGGAAAGGAAAAGGAAAAGGAACCTTATCGTTTTGGGTGACTGAAAACTTGAAAAAGGAGAAATGAATAAGAAAGTGAAGCCTAAGGTAAGGAGTAGTGTGTTTAAAGAGAAAGACAAAACCCTAAGTCTCGAGCTTTGCAGGCAATATTGCGGCCTCCATTTTGCCTTCCCACCACTGCTTGTCGGGTAATGCATGCATGTGTGTGTGTGTGTGTCTTGCCTCTTTCTCAACTCATCGATCCTCTTCTCTCTCTCTCTCTGTGCCATTTTCCATTTCTTTATTCATTTCTTAATTCACCTTCAATGAAAGGAAAGCTTAGTTAATAAGAACCAAACGCAAAGACAGGACAAGTGTGAAAAGAATGAAACTACATGTTCATGTTTCTATTTGGTTACGCAATAAGCTCAGCGAGCGTTTCCTTGTACTAAAGCTGTCATGAAACAGTACCAGGAATCCTGTTAAAAAGTGCAACAACACGTAAAGCATCCATCAAAGCTTCTATATATATATATATATATATATATATATATATATATATGTATGTATGTATATATAGCTCTAATTGTTATTTCTTAATAACGCGTGGCATGAGAGATGACAGATGCAGGTAACCCAATTTTCCTGCTTGGGTCGAGTGTTGAAGAAGATTCCTTGATCAGAGGGTTTGGATGAATGGTCAGAAAAAGAATAAAAATAAATGAAATGGTCGAAATCAATTGAATTATTGTTTGAGAATTTTTAAAGGATGAAATGAAAGAGTTGAAAAACTCCTACACTCTTATTTGTTGTCTAAAACTCAAAATTTTTAATGAAAAATGACTTTTAATTCCTTACTTTTTGCTTTAGTCTCAATTTAGTGATTTTTTAGTTTTAAAATAATCCTTCAATAATTCAATATTACTAAAATGTTGTCTCTTAAAATGATTATGATTAATTTTTCCTTAATTAGTTTGATGAGGAACTAATTTTAATTAGTATTGAACTTTTAAGGGACCATTTTACAATTACAAATTACTTGTGGAGGACCAAATTAAAATTTAAGCAAAAAATGAGCAACCAGAATAATATTTTTCTCATTTTTAAGGGACCATTTTAGAATTACAAATTATTTGTGAAGGACCAAATTAACATTTAAGCAAAAAATGAGCAGCCAGAATAATATTTTTCTCAGTTTTTAGCCTTGAATTTGAAATAAAAAGAAATGATTAGATGACACAATTACAATTATATCTTTTTTAGTTAATCACTAGAATTATATTTTAGTGACAAGAATAAAGTAATATGACAAAATTTATAAATCATTCCACTTCATTAATAATTCATTATTTTCTATAATTAAACTTCTAAACTATAAAACAACACTTGTCATTCCATTTTTACCATCCATTAGTTAGTCCATTCCTTTTTCTTATAAAGTATCAAACATAACCTTAATTAAATTAAGTGCATGCTTTTCCTTTATAATTAACTACCTAATCACATAGAAAGTGTCACTAATTTGTGGGGTCTAGTCCTTCACTCCCACTCTGATACACTCATCATCTGTGACGCAATGTCCAAATAATTGCTATAGTATATTGTATATTACTACCACTGAAGGTAATTAAATAAATAATCATACTAGGTTAATGATTATGAAGTACTTCGACCAAAAAAAAAAATGATTTTGAAGTACCAGTATTTCGTATGAGCTGTGTGGTTACGTAAAAAATACAAAAACAATACCTTTAACATTCTTAGTTTTGTTGGCTTAATTAGCCGCCAATGTGTACTCACGTGTCCAAGTCAGTTTCAATGTTTCATGTAATTTTGATGTTGTCATTATACACATACGTTTGAAGATTATATATATATATATATATACATATAATCATATTTACCTTCTTTGATTAGTGGGTACGATTACGATCATCATACTAATTATAATGCATTGTGATTAATAATGCTCCATTTCTGATCCCTGGAATTAAAAAAAGTTACTTGAGCTAGTTGCCGCAAGCAATAACAATATAATAATAACAACACGACAATTAAAAATAAGGCAAAAAATTTAGTTAGTGGGGTACTCCTGCCTCCATAGTGAAAATAACATTAATTAATGCTCTAATTTTATATACTCATTAGATGCAGACAGATTTCTTCTGACACAAACAAAAAGCAATAAAATTTTAAAAATTAATAATAATAATAATTATAATTCCAGGTTCGAACTTTATGATATGTACACTTATAAATCCAGTAGTACTACTTCTCTTCACTTCATGAAAAAATCTGATCACCTTGCTCCTCATAACACAAGCTTCTCTTCACTTCTACTGTTACAGTAATGGCTGCAAATGTACTCCTTGCAGGTGAGGATTTCATTGACATGGAAATAAGCTCATACTCCAGTAATTTCCTCTGTCATTCACAGTCACAGCCCAGAGAATTTGAGTTTCAAATGTCCTTTGTTGAAGACAGATCAGAAGCCATAACTTCTCCCGCTGACGAGCTTTTCTACAAAGGAAAGCTCCTTCCTCTTCACCTTCCTCCAAGGTTACAGATGGTGGAAAAGCTGCTTCAAAACTCACCCTCTCCCAGTTTCGATCCCAACATGCATGCCTTTGACTATGAAGACGAGCTTTTCAGCACTCCCTTAGCCACCAGCACGAAGCCAACACCGACCACAAGCAGAAGCAATACGCCATTTGAGTCCTGCCAGGTTAGCAGAGAGCTAAACCCAGATGAGTATAACTTCGGAACTGATCATGAAAAGCGGAACAAGAAGTCATGGAGGAAGAAGCTCATGAAGAAGTCGTCTATTGGGTCCACGCTTAGGGCTTCGAGGGCTTACCTTAGGTCTCTGTTTAGGAAATCTGGAGGGTGCTCCTGCGAAACCTATTATGCAGCAGCATCAACGAAAGTTGCAGATGAAAGCTCAGCTTCAAAAGGTATGAACATGAACGTGAAAGCTGGGAGTAAGAAACTCCCATTTGGGCAGATTCAAAAGAGCCATAAAGAAAAGAGTAAAAGTGAGGATAGAAATGGAAGTAGTAACAGACATAGAAGGTCTTTCTCTGTGGGACTGAAACTGACGTCTTCAGGAAACACCAAGTTGTCGTCGTCTTCTTTTCCTTCTCCTTCTCCTTCTTCTTCTTCGTTTTCACTTCCAAAAAAGTCACATGCAAGTCAACACCTGAAAAGGAGTAACAGTGCGAGTTCAGAGAGAGAGAATTCAATCCAGGGAGCTATAGCTCACTGCAAGAAGTCACAGGCTGCAAGTGATGTAGCAACAGGATTAAACTCTTTATCTTCATCTACAATCTCTGTGTGTGATGATCAGGAAAGACATCAACTTTGTACGAGCTGATCTCTATTTTTTTTAATCTGAATTATTATAGTTGTAACACATTTTTGTTTGATCCCTGGTACTAAATTTTCTTTCTATGGTTAGTTAAATTCTCCTTATTCACTACTCGTGTCACTTTGATATTTTAAATGTATAACTAACAATAATTCATTAATATTATAATATATATATATATATATATATATATATATATATAAAAGATTTAATTCTTCAACCTTCCCAACCACAAAAAGAAGTGCTGTACATTTTGCCCCAAGATTAACCTTTTGATTTCATTCCCATAGATGGAGTAAAATATATTATGATAAATTTTGTGTAGTTGGATACACTCTGTATTTAGGGAACATGACAGAGTAAAGATTTATTTAAACCCGTGTTTCTTATTTATTTATTTATTTTATCTTTCTCTTGATGCACGTACATTTAAGTGTAGGGAAATTCATCTTCAAAATATATATACTCAAGTGTAGTGTGTGATGTGAATTAAAGTCTGTTTAATTGCAATAATCAATATAAGAGAATCAGGATAAGAATAAAATAAAAATGATAATAGAAATAGGAATAAAAAAGAGTAAAATATTATTTAATTGATAGAAAAATAAGAATTAATATGTCCCCTTTATTTTATTTAATTAATAAATTATATATTAAAATATAACTAAGTAATATTCATATTTAATTATATTATCCCTTTTTGAAAGATGCAAATCTTTTATCTCTTCTCTGTATAATCACAAATTACTGCAGAGGTGGAAATAAAGGCAGCCTCTTCTCTTCTTCGTACTCAGACAAGCAGATCGAGCACGTGGTATTGTTGCCGGCGCCGAAGTAAACCGTGAAGCCTCTGGAAACAGCGGCATTCGACAGCACATAGTCCATCACGAGGTCCGCACTAGTAATAAATGCCGCGAACTCACCTGTCAAAAAAATGAATCAAATATGTAAACCAGAGGATCGTATCTTATCATCTGGATTAATTAAAGTATTGAACGAGAGGAATGAACGGGAAGGGAATGATGGTGATTGATGAACGAACCGAAGGTGACGCGAAGGTAGCTGAAGGCGCAGCCAGCATCTGGCACGTCGACGGCGAACTCGGTGTAGCAGAAGGCAGAGAGGAGGGAACATAGGTCGTCAATGGTGTAAGAGAGGACGACGGTGGGGGCGACATAGAGATCGTTCAAATAATGTGCTACGGCAAAAAAAAAAAAAAAAAAACATTGTTGAACAAAAGTAGTGGTCCGAATAATGTGGAATCGGTGCCTGTGCCTCTATCGAGTGAGATGAAGGGTCAGAATTGACGATGTGATGAGGGCTCCGGTGATACGACGAACACAGAAGATGGCTCCGGTGACACGATGATGTGCACCGTGAAAAGGAGGGGCTAATGGCTAATTTTGATGTAAAATTAGTATTTTAGTGTGAAAGTATTTTTATTTTTAAAATTTAGTTAAAAATAATTTTTTTTATACAAGAGAGTAGATTATTTAAAAAATAAAAATAAAAATTTAATTTATTAACTAAATATAAGAATAAAAGTATCTTATTATCGTTCTCTTTTATTAATTTTAGTAACTAAACGAGTTTTTAGATTAAATGATTAAAGGATAAATTGACTATATAAGAAGAAATTAAATTAAAAAACTTTTAGAAATATAAGGATGTAATTGTAAGATCTTTTAAATTATAGCTTTGAATTGGAATAGAATGACTCATTTCATGGTTCAATCGGTTATAGTTAGAGAAATCGAAGAGATATATTTTATATGGAAAATATCTCATAATAGAACAAAAAATATGTAGCTATAATTATAACTATTTTAAACATTTTAATTATATCCTATAGCCACGTGGCACGTTAACTTTAATATATTAATTTAAAATTTCTAAAATATTCTTAGTTAATTTTAGTTTTTAATAAATGTATAAATTTATTGTATGTAGATGTACTGAGAGATTCATGTATCTAAGAAAGTGTAATACATGTATTGAATATTAAATAAATTAATATAACTAGATACTTAGTATATTTATATGTACTCCATGTACTTAGTTATTGATATCAAAGTTAAAAAAGTCAAGCAATTGAAATATATAAAATTGAAGCAAACAATTCCTCTCCCTTATATAATTCCTCTTCTCCTTCATAACAATTTATTAGAATAGTTGTATGTTAAAAGGGAATTAATGATTTAGCTCCTAGATTATTTTTTTTTAATTTCACAAATATAGAATTATAAAAATAATCTTATTTTGGGTACTCAAGATATCTTGACAAGCCTATATGATTAGTTATCGGTTATGCCAATTCATGTTTATTGCAATTGTGTTATATTTAACGAATAAATTGAGTGGCTTTATTCACACAAAAAAAACCCAAATTAAAAATTTAATAGACTAACTCTATTTTTGAAAGTTTATGAGAAAATGTAATTAATGGAATGATAAAAAATGAAATTGAACATCAATCACAGAAACCCTAATATGTGACAAGAAATTAACAAAGATGAAAATCTCAAACTGCTATAATGAATTCAAGTGGCTTACCTGTAAAGTTTGAGTATCAAATTAGGCATTGATTGAAAGGCCCTCACTTGTCACCGAATTTTGCAGATGCAAAAGTACAGATTCATCAATCATAATTATATGTAAAAGGCCACAAAAATGTTAATTTGTCAGGTCACTGCTAATCATCAAAGAATACATATTGAAAGTAACACCACCAATCATGATTGCACAAACCCACATGTCTGCCCCTTGAGACAAAAATATTTGTGGAATAAAGAGACTTCCATTTCTGAGAAATAAAGCTTCTTTCTTTAGTTAGACAGACAGCTTATAAGGTAGCACCATTAATGACATACTCTGCTTTCATTCAACTATCTTCACAGGGTATCTTAAGGCTTGAATTTTTGACACAGTTTGTCCCTTCGGTTTGATGTATTTTTGGTTAATCTTAACCAGATTACACCAAATGATCAATTAGTTTATTAAAATATTAGACTTATTTGATTTTCATGGTAGGGGAAATAGTTTTAAAAAATTATGATGTTTGATATAACAATTTTAAAACGTAGCACTTAGTTCTATAACTATAACAACAGTGAAGTTATATATTGACATCTTGTATATATGTTTACCATTTTTTTGAGCTCCAGCCTGCATTTTTTTAAAAATTTATGCATTTTATAATATAATTCTAGTGAGTTTGACATGCATTTTTCTTAAAATTGTTATATATTTGACTATTAAGATTAAGTGTGAATAAAAATTTTTACATTAGAAGAAAAAAAAACTAGATAAAAATTAAATAAATATATCGACGTATAGTTTGATGTTTTAATATTCTAAATAAAATGGTCGCATAATGTTCAGAGTTGTTTGATTAATAAAACCCTTAATCCAAAAGGGATAAATTGGAGAAATGAACAGAGTAAAGGCCTTGCCGTTATGCTAGGAAAACAGAGCATATTTTTCCTTAAAAAATGTAAAACATACGAATCAAATATTGCAATGGTTTCAACCCCAATATCAACTTCATCCAAAACAAACAAGGCATTGACATGTGACTAAAATTTCACCCTTAATTTAAAGAAAATGGCTCAAATCTTTCTTTCCTTCTATAACTTGTATTCCTTCCAAGTAACTTTAAGATTAAGGTCTTTCTCTCTAATGACAAGTAAAAATTATCTTTCCTTGGTGGGCATTGACATTATTGGAACCAGCAGTACTATTGAGAATTCGAACTCTCAACTATCCAATGTAAAAGATTTATGTGAAATATTTTTTCAGAACTATATACTGATTTTGGCCCGAAATTTAAAAAAACGATACACTGATTTTTTTTTTTCTTTGTCAACAAAACTATACACTGATTTTGAAAATACATTAAACATCAAGAGCTTTAGTTCTCTTAAAGCAAAATGTTGTCTTTACTACACATATTTTTGTAAGATCTACACACATTGTGGGCTGCTTCAAGGGCTGAATCCTATTTTACATAATGGACTTTTACAAAAACACATTGTGTGCAATAAAAGAGTGATTTTTTTTTTTTTTACATTTTTTAATTTTCTATAATTTTAAAAAAAGTAAGTGACATATAAGGTAAGTGTCACACCCTTAATTAATGAAGTGTGATTGGCATAGAGAACCAAGTAAATCATGTCTTAGCGAACTAGAGTAAGTTAAACAACCAAAACATTTTAATGACAAACATACCACATGACAATTACTAAATTATGCTAATCTATAAGCATAAGATTTATTATTTAGCTTTTGTGTGAAAATTTTGGCAGAATTTCCTCTAAAATATGGACTTTCCGAAATTTTCACAACTAAAATCTATAAATCAAAAGGCAAGAGAACTCTACTTTCATAATCAAATACAAACAGATTGTCCCAGATATTCCATGCAATCACTAAGTCCCTACTTGTGACAATTGGAGCTACTAAATTACAATATTTACAATGCTCAACAATAAGAAATAGTGGTGCTATTACAGATAATGCAAGGCTCACCAAGGAACATTTAACTTGACTTTATGCAGCAGAGGGGTCCAAGGCCAACATTACTCTCAGAAAAACATATATGATAATTTAACAGATCAAAATAATGAGCATATAAATTGATTCGGAAAAATACACAGACATTGAGCATATAGCTCGCGAAAGGTAAATCACAAAATTAGAAATCTCAAATGCGAAGCATACAACTCATGAAGGATAAATCACCAGAGATATAGTAGATGCAGCTCACAGAAATCAGAAATCTCAAATGTGGAGCACACAGCTTGTGAAGGGTAATCACCATTGATATAAAGCACCCAGCTCATAGAAATAAGAAATCTTATACGCAGAGCACACAATTTGAAAAGGGTAAATCACCATAGATATAGAGCACATAGCTCACAAAAAGTGGAAATCTCATACGCAGAACACACAACTTGGGAAGGGTAAATCACTATAGATATAGTGTACGCAGTTAACATAAATCAAAAATCTCAAACGTGGAGCACAAAGATCGTTAAGGGTAATCACCATAGATATAGAGCATGCAACTCACAGAAATCAGAAATCTCAGACACAGAGCATACAACTCGAGAAGGGTAAATCACCATAAATATAGAGCACGGAACTCACAGAAATCAAAATTATCAAATGTGGAGCACACAAGTCACGAAGGGTAAATCACCATAGATATAGCAAACACAACTTATAAAAAATAGAAATCTCACACGTGGAGCACACAGCTCGTGAAGGGTAATCACCACAGATATAGAGCACCTAACTTAGAGAAATTAGAAATCTCAGACGCAGAACATGGGAAGGGTAATAGAAAGTTGATAGCTCAAACGCAGAGCACACAACTTGCGAAAGGAAAATCACCACAGATATAGCGTACGCAGTTAATAGAAATCAGAAATCTCAAATGTGAAGCACACAGCTAGAAAAGGGTAATCACCACATATATATAGTACACAACTCACAAAAATCAGAAATCTAAGACATAGAGCATACAACTCAAGAAGGGTAAATCTTCATAAATATAAAGCACGTAGCTCACAAAGATAAGAAATATCAAACACAAAGCACAGAATTCGTGAAGGGTAAATCACCATAGATATAGAGCATGCAACTATCAGAAATCATGAATCTCAAACGCGGAGCACACAGCTAGTGACGGGTAAATCATCACAGATATAGAGCACCCAGCTCATAAAAATCAGAAATCTCAAACATGAAGCATACAACTTGAGTAGAGTAAATCGCTATAGATATAGAGCACATAGCTCACAGAAAGCAGAAATCTTAGACATGGAGCACACAACTTATGAAGGGTAAATCACCATAGATATAGCGTATGCAACTAACAAAAATTAGAAATATCAAATGCAGAGCACACAGCTCGTGAAGGGTAATCACCACAGATATAAAGCACATAACTCACAGAAATTAGAAATATAAGACGTAGAGCATACAACTTGAAAAAAGTAAATCTCTATAAATATAAAGCATATAGCTCACAGAAATAAGAAATATCATACGTGAAATGCATAGCTCGCAAATGGTAAATCACCACAGATATAGAGCACGCAACTATCAGAAATTAGAAATTTCAAACACTGAGCACACAACTAACGAAGGGTAAATCATCACAGATATAGAACACCCAACTCATAAAAATCAGAAATCTTTAACATGGAGCATACGACTTAATAAGGGTAAATCACTATACATATAGAGCACACAGCTCACTGAAAGCAAAAATCTCATACGCAGAGCATACAACTTGCAAAAGGTAAATCACCACAAATATAATGTATGCAGCTAACAGAAATAAAAAATCTCTGACACAGAGCATACAACTCGAGAAGTGTAAATCTCTATAAATATTGAGCATACAACTCACAAAAATAAGAAATATCATACACGGAACATGCAGCTTGCAAAGGGTAAATCACCACAGATATAGAGCACGCAACTATTAGAAATCAGAAATCTCAAATGCTGAGTATACAGCTAGTGAAGGGTAAATCACTATAGATATATGGCACACAGCTCACATAAATTAGATATCTTAGATGCGGAGCACACAACTTGTGAAGGGTAAATCACCATAGATACAAGGCACATTGCTCATTGGAATCAAAACAGATCCAAGTGTGGTGTCAATCACACGGGGCCTATATCTCCCTTACTAGTTGTGTTGCTATCTGAACAAAATTGATATTAGACATAAGCATCAAGCTTGGAATACAAGTTGTATGCCTTAATCAGATAATTAGAATCATAACCGATCCACGTGTGGTGGCCGACACAAGAGGCTAGTATCTCCCCTACTAGTTGGGTAAAATCAGAGTATTTCATGAATCCAGAATCAGAATATTGCATCGATTTAGGGACAAGTATTTCTTAAACCTATATTTTAATGAATATCTAAAATTGAAGTGGTTCAGGAAATCTAGGATCAAATTTATACAAAAGAGTAGAATCAGAGTAACTCAAAATTCTAATTCGAAGATAATTCATAAATTTAGAATCATCAAAACTTTAGAAATACAAAGCCAGAATTTCAAAAGTACGGAATTAGATTCCTTAACAAATACAAATTAGAGTACTTTATACAAACCAAGTTTTCAAAATACCCAAAATCTAAATAACTCAAAGAATCTAGAACTAGCTTTATTATGAAAATAGATGCAAACTAATTCAAAATATCATTATCAATGTAAATCAAAATCAAAATTATATAGACATGTAAATCTTAATTCTAGACTCAAACCAAATACCAAAACAAGTTACATATCACATTACCTTGATGTTGTGAAAGCATTTAGACAAATTTTCAAGAAGAAACAACGTATATGAGGAAGTCTATTCCCTATAGGAGTTGAGTGAACAAATCTCACAAATTTACAATGAAAGGTGTTAATATACTGGATACAAGCATAGTTAGCAATATTTACTCACCTGGAGAGAACACTAAACTCACCTTAAAGCCTTCAACTATTCTCTTAATCATCATTAGTCCTAAGCACCACTCAAAACGATAACTCCCATTGGCCTTAATCCTTCCCTTGGATGCTTTGTGATGTAGTGGAGTCCAACAACTTCAAATTTCATACCCTAAAACATTAAGTCTCAAGTTAATTTGATAAGATTATATCGAATTGAGCTTAAATTTCAAACAAGTGAAGCCCCATGGAAATTTTTGAAAACAAGCATGAAATCATGCCCAATTCCCTCAAATACATGAAGAACAATATAAATGTGAAGCCTTTAATAAAGTCAAAGAAAGACACATTGTTTTTACTAAGAATCGCATGAAAATTGCTCTTACAACCCTATAAGAGCTCATGACGCTTTCAACCAAGGCAGTGATGGATAGTGACAAGAATAAGCTAACAACAATGTTGAAACACCAACAATCACTGATGAATGCAACTCATGCAAAGGGAAGGCAACAATGGTGATTGATTTAGCTTATGAATGTGGTTTTAAAAAAGAAGAAATATCAAAAGGAAAAAGAAAAGCTAGGGGAATATTTGTAATTTATTGGGAAGTAACACATGGCTATATCAAAAAAAGAATGAGTTACTTTCAAAGTTGTATAATGGAGATTCAAACCCAGGTACCCTTGAATGCATGGTAGGAAGCTTAGACACTTATGCTAGCCTCAATTTCAAGTACAATGTTACTTCATTTAATATTTGGATATTATTAAATTTCTTAAAAAAAATTTCCATTTAAAATAGGACATTTAGCATATAAAATTCAAGAATATTACATTCTCCCTCTCCCCCCGTTAAAGAAATTCAGTCCTTAAATGTAAACTTAGCCTACACTGTAATTCTTAAATAGATTAGGTAATTGGCTCACATCACATCCTCGATTTCCCAAGTGGCTTCTTTTAAGACCAATCTCTTCAATAAACTTTTAAATGTACTAACTCTTTTGAATGAATCTTCTTAACCTGATTATCATAAATAGCCACAGAAATTTCTTCACAAGTAAACCCAGCATCTGGTTGAATATCTTGCTTCTAACACTTGATATGGGTTACACAAGTACTCCTTAGCATTGACATGTATAATGCTGAATGCACGTCATCAAACTTAAGGGGAATTTGGGCTAGACGATATGCTACTACACTAATTCTTTAAGACTTTTGAATGGCCTAACATATTAAATTACTCTCCATTAGCATAAGCCCTTCTTCTATAGCTACTTTGATTTTTTGGCAATCTCCCAATGCAACACAAACCTCTCCAAAGTTAAATCTTTTCCCTTTATAAATTTTTCTCTACCTTTATATTTTTACATAGTTCAAACTCAAATGCCACAAGCATTGATGTTTTTAATCTTTCTTTCTCCAAAACGAGGTGAGTTAAGCTCTTCTTTAAGAGTTTTTTATCCTTACTCTTAGATAAAGGCAATTCATATTGACTTCTTTAAAAGAAATTTCAAGTTAGCTTTCTTAACATGTGATGCAAATACTAAAAGCCAATTGTCAGAAGTTATTCTTTCATTTCATCATGTATTATTGACAATTTAATGTTAATATACTAATTTCCTTGTTGAAGGTTTTGAATTTCTACTATCTTCTCCATGTGCAACTAATTCAATAAACTTCACTCATGTCCATACAAATTCTATATTCCTAAGAAGCATATTTAATTATGAAGTAATATGTATCTCTTATGATGCATTATCTACCAGCACCAAAGCAAGTTTTTCTTTCGAAAAACTTATCTTTTTTTAAAGGTTCAACAATTATTTAGTTTGACTTTCTCAATATGGTTCCCATGAAGGTGCAATGTTCCTATAACTTTAGCCCTTGTCTTTTCCCATTCTTCATTAAATTTCTGGGAAGAATACATTCTTCAGCAAAATCCTTGACCATAGCTATTAATTATTGATTCTTTTAAGCATAATTTTGCACTTTTGACCATTAAATTGTGTCACCTTTAATCTTTATCCCATATCTTATATTGCAAAATCTATGTTAGACTTAACTCATATTCTCCTTTTGAAGCATTGCTACAAAAACATAGTACTTTTTAGTTCTGTTAGAATGAACTCTCATTCATTTCTCAAATCTCTCAATCGAGCTTTTAGAATGGGCATATACAACAAAAATTGTCCCTTATCTTATTCTACCTCAGATATAAGTAACTTTACTTTATGTCTCCCATTTTAAAGGTCAGATGACTTCTTTTAAAAAAATTCCTTCAATAGAAACATAAGAATCCATGCTCTAGCTAAAAGTTACCAGATCATTTCATAAATTATACAAGCATTTCAAAATAATACTCTTTTCTTCCAATATGATCTTAATCAGTGTCTTCAGGTATTTATTTTCCATTGGAAACATAGATGTAAGCTAGTAAAAAAAAATCTTCAAGATACAATTATTTGATCCCCAAGTTCTTATAGAATGGTCCGTGCTTACTAACACTTAGCAATTTAATATTGAATAAACCCAAAAACAATTGAACAGAATTTACCTTTTATAATATAGAGGGATATCTTAACATCAAAAGTTAACTCCAATTGTACAACTTTAAGAAAATAATAAAAACATTTCCCAAAAATATCTATGACATACCTCTCTGTAGTCCTTTAAGCAAACCTTCCATGAAAATGGATCTAACCAACAATATGTATCAACTTCAGTAATGATCAACAATAATCTAACTATAGATTACTCTTGCTCTTAAATTTCCAGTTGGGATGAAACAAAATGTCATACTTAAAGCAAGCAACTAGTTTAACTCAATTTTATACTCAATTAATTGAGGACTAATACTAAATTAGGATGAACTCATCTCTTAAACCAAATCTTTACTTAAGCCCTTCATATACTTAGTAAAGCAAGTATATTTAAATCTTTATTAAATCATAATAGAGTTTGATTAGTCGTCTTCTAAAACCTATATTAATTTTTCCAATCCACCATATTTATACTTAGCAAAGAACTTATAAAATTCATCTTGTCTTTACTTCCCATAGACAAACACCATTATTATCTCAAAAATCATTAGACACAATTGTCTAAAGATATTGAAACCTTGATATAAATCATGTAAAATTGAATTGGATATATTTAGAAATTCTACCAATGTATATGCGTAAGAAATTATCTTAAAACTTATTAGTAAGAAGGGGCAATGCTCTTCAGTGAAAGCTTCAAATTCCATCTGTTAGAAATACATGTGCTCAGGTTGCCTTCCTAATGGGTACTACAATAGTAATAAAAGTTTTCAATTTATTATTTAATTTCCAAGTACATTAGCTACCCCATCATCTTTTAGAAATTTCATCTGAGGTTCCATCAGTCACACAAATTGTGTACCCCAACAATTCAACCCTTTTAGGCAAATTGTGGGCATTTATTTTGTGAAACAAATATCCCTTTCAATGAACACATACCTTTAGTTCCCATAACCTATTAGTATCAAATATGTGGCAAATCATTGCATGGATCATGAATCACTTATATATGTCATTAAAGTTCCTAAATGCTTCATTCTTGAGCCAAATGCATGCCTACAAAATAATATTTTCCATGACCCTTAAATCTCAATCTAATTACATAACTAAATTTCATCTCTTACATGAACTAAGATTATATAAGTATCTAACACAAAGAATAAAACTTCCATACTAAGCATCATTCGTAAGGTATAACCTTCTTATCCTTATATAACTCTTAAGTGAGATGAATTCCTTATCCCTAAGACATTCAATAGGCATTAAGCTTGATCACTAGCGCAAGCATTTATTTTTGACAAGGTTTATCATAACATTCAGTTTGCTTATTGCAATTTGGACCAATAAAGCTTATCAGTATGGTGCGCAGATAGTACACCGAAGGAGTATATAACATTTTAAGTTTGTTTACAATTATACCAACATAATTGGAGGTTTTAGTACCCATCAATGCCATTCTTATATTTCAGAGACTTTCATAAGCATGTTTAGAAGGCCATCATTTAAAATCAGTAGACTTGATAGTGACAAGGTTTACTATCACCCACATTTTTCTATTGCCATAGGCTTAATAAATATGATTCACTACATTACAAGGCAGGCTAAAATCCAATAGCATAATCCCTAGCTAGGATAAAAGGGATAGACACGAGAGGAAAAGAAAGGCACACACTTCCTATAAGTTCTTTGACGTTGCTGCAGTCATGATTATGTTCAAGATTCATAATGATGACTGAGGCCTCATCAGAGACCACTTGCTCCACATGTCACAGGGACCCAACCAGGCTTTGATACCAATTTGTCTCACCATTAACTAAGGAGGTGTGACTGGCACAGAGAACGAAGTAAATCTTGTCTTTGCGAATCGGAGTAAGTTAGACAACCAAAACAGTTTAATGATAAACATATCACATGACAATTACTAAATGATGTTGATCCAGAATTAGGTTTATTCCGAAAATATAATCAGGCTAATTCAAAATATCATCATTAATGTAAATTAGAATCAAAATTATATAGAGATCTAAGTCTTAATTCTGTAGTCAAACCAAATACCAAAAGAAGTTGCATATCACATTGCCTTAGTGTTGAGAAAGCATTTAGATAAATTTTCAAGAAGAAATAATATATTTAAGGAAGTTTATTCCTTATAGGAGCTGATTTCGCAATGAAAGGTGTTAATATACCGGATATAAGCATAGTTAGCAATATTTACTCATTGGAGAGAACACCAAACTCTCCTTGTAGCCTTCAACCATTCTCTTAATCATTATTAGTCTTAACCACCACTAAAAACGATAACTCCCATTAGCCTTAATCCTTCCTTTGGATGATTGGTGATGTTAAAAGAGTCCAAAAACTTTAAATTTCATCACCTAGAACATGAAGTCCTAACTTAAATTGACAAGATTATATCGAATTGAGCTCAAATTTCAAACAAGTGAAGCCCTATGGAAATTTTGGAAAACAAGTATGAAATCATGCCCAATTCCCTTGGATATGTGAAGAATAGTCCAGATGTGAATCCATTAAGAAATTTGAAGAAAAACACACTAATTTTGCTAAGAATCGCATGAAAATTGTGCCTACAAACTTATCGGTAGAGTCGTCAAAACGGGTTTGATCACCAGGTCAAACCCGTTTAACCCACTTAAAAGGTGGGTTAGGTTGATGGGTTCTTTTGATAACCCGTTTAGTATACTTCTATCAACTCGGCCTATTTAACCCGTGAGTTAAACGAGCCAGCTCGGGGGTTAAATGGGCTGCCCGTTTTTTCTTTTTAAAATTTTTCACTCACTCAATCTAGCTCTTCAGTCCACTGCATTTTTCTATTTTAAAAAATTAATCATAATGTATGTGTTGTGTTATCTCTATTATTTTGTAATTTGCCATATTTGAATATTTTGCTCATAATCATATTCTTATTATTAATGAATCATTAAATTATTAGATTATTCTATTTGTTTTAATTTGTTTAAACTTGCTTTTTATTTAGTTATTTTTTTTTGTTTATTTATATTGATATAGAAGTTAATTGATTAAACAAGACATATGCTTAAAAAAAGTCACATTTGAATTTTTATAATTTTTTATTTTATTTTATTTTATTTTTTTAATTTTTTGGTAAGTTAAATGGGTCAACTCGCTTAACCCACCAAGTGGGGTAGGTTGAGATTTTTAACCCATTACCTTATGGTGGGTTAAATGGGCTGACTCATTTAACCCACCAACTTGAGTGGATCAGCTTGGATGGATCGGGTTGACCCACTTTGACAATTATACTTATTGGAGTTTGTGATGCTTCCAGGCAAGTCAGCAGTGGATGACAACGAGAATAAGTCAACGACAATGTAAATCAGTAGCAATCACTAATGAATGCAACTCGTGCAAAGGGAAGGCAACGATGGTGACTAATTTAGCTTCATGAATATGGTTTTAAGAAAGAAGAAAGATTGAAAGGAAGAAAAAAAAAAAGCTAGGGGCATTTTTGTAATTTATTGGAAAGTGACACGTGGTTGCATTAGAAAAAGAATAGGTTACTTTTAGAGTTGCATAATGGAGATTCAAACCTAGGTACCCTTGAATGCATGGGAGGAAGCTTAGTCACTTGTGCTAACCTTAAGTTCAAGTACAATGTTACTTCATTTAATATTTGGATCTTATTAAATTTCTTAAATTTTTTCCACTTAAAATTAGACATTTAGCATATAACTTTCAGGAATATTACAGTAAGAATTAATTTATTTGCCACATGTTGCACAGACATTAGAGAAAATTAGTTTGTTTTATTATATGTCAATACATTTTAAAACAATTGTATTTGCAGGTATTGTTCTACAAAGCAATTGCTATTGTTGTTCTTATGAAAAACTTTGAAATATTGGAAATTGATAAAATAATTTTAACTATACTTCTGACTTTGAGTGATGTATGATGATGAACAATCAAAATCGTTGAATAAACCATTTAATCATATATCCTTTTTTGTAGCTTTAATTTTAGACAACGTCAAGTTATATTTATAATCACATATTAAGAAATTTAAGAGATAGTTAATTAATTCATTAATTAATCGATTTATTATATTTCTTGCTCTCGACTTCAAAGAATTCCTAATCTAAGTGGTGGTAAATTAATCCATTAATTTTTTGTTCACTCCAAAGATTTGCAGAATTTGAAAAATTCTCAATTTAAAATGCGATAAATTAATTTATTAATTAATTACTTCATCATTTTTCTCGTTGACTTCAATGAAGAGTTCTCATCGATCAAACAAAACTCCCACATTAAAAAAAGTCTACTTTACGTATATATAATAGATAGATATATATACAATATATTTTTCTCATTCACTCACTCTATCCTTTTTTTTCTTTCTTTAAAATTTACAAAAATAAATTAAAAGAAATTAAAAAAATCCAAGTTTGAGATCCATTCTCTTTCTTCGCCCTCAACTTCCTCATTCTTCTCTTTTCTCAGCTAAATAAATTACATTGTCAATTTATCTTTTAAATTGATACGCCCGGTTCTTAGAGTGCTTATTTTTCTTTCTTCTTTTTGAGCCCACTATCCTGAAAGTGCTAAGTACTTAAGTTTGTGGCCAAAAAAAACAATTGGGTACTTTTGCTTGGGGCAATAGGGACAAACTGGTTTACTCTCTATTTTCACTTGGACATCTTTGTCCTTACAATCTTCCAAATAATATCGAAATTGCCTCCTGAAGACCGAAGTCCAGATCTCACCAACGCTTCCAAAACTCGCAACGCCATTCTGGTTTTTGGGTTTTAAAAAGAGCGACGAAAGCTTCTTGCCGGAGATCTAAAATTCAACAGCCGTTGCTTCCGATTTCTGAGGTATGTTCTTCCTGTTTTTTCTCTTCTTCTGCATTCCACGCTTCGTTTTATTCCTGAGATAATGCAGGAAGAATAAGACGGTCCTATATTGCATTCTAAGTTCTAAGATACTTCTTTTCTAATAAACCGGTAAATTGCAATTAGGATGGGTTAAATCTGGCCGATTTGAGATGGAATTAGGGTTCGGATTATTATTATTATTATTATTACTTTGCTATCTAAGACTTATGCTTCTACTTTTGTTTTTTTCCTTTTTGATCCATCGAGCATTGTTTTTGTTTTCTGGTATTTTATAGCTCCAACTACTTGTAAAGATGCAAGTGAAGTTGCGGCATTTTTTCTTTCTCTATACTAGATCAAATGGAGTTATTTCATCAGTCTTCTCTAGTCGGTGTCAAGTCTAGAGTCTAATTTTAGAGTATTTGAACTATTTTTTCATTGATTTCACATGTCGAGGTTTTTATTTGCATACGCCATACAGACATGGTTATCACGTTGCCTTGATATAATTTGAGCCTTAAACAAGTTTTAAATCTTATTTTGCTAGCTTCCTCTTTAACAATACGACTCAAAAATTAAAGTGCACTACGTTATTTTAACGCTGAAAAATTCACGACACCTCTGTGTGTGTGTTTGTATAGCTTTCTTCAATTTCAACAAAATTTTGAATATATCATTTTTTAATACATATACATTAGTAGCTAATAGTGTCTTTTGCTGCAGCTCACAACTGTTGTTGTGTTTGTTATTGTTGAACATTAACAATTTATGCGATTGAATCCTTGTTTGTTTGGCTATGTGAAGTCCATGGCAGGGCCTGGGAGTTCCATGCTATATTCCTTTCTTCTATTCACTGTCATTCTCTCGCTTCAAGAAATGTACCGTGGGAAATTAGCATCGTCAGAATTATTTACTATAGTTGGAGGGTTCGTTAGCTCTCTCCTATTTCTTGTGCTCCTAACTGTGAGTTCTGAAATTACCTTGACTTTTTACATCCGCATTTGATCTGCCTTCTGATTCTCCTTGTCATATGTTGATAAATATTAGTTTATTTAGTGGAAAAAAAATTCATTGGGAGAAAATTAATGAAGCAGAAAAAAATACGGAAAGCAGTGAACATCAACTTAATAGAGCTAGCTCTGTGGCCCCTCTGCATGGCAGTTAAATGATATGCCTCAAGAAACCCATCAGTTGAAACCCACAAGGAAGCAAGAAAATTGTTCCAATTTCAAAGAATTGGGTGGGTGACAATCTGTTACTGAAAGTTCTAGCATGTGGTGCATAGGTTGGAGTGAAAATCTAGAACTTTTAGCCTTTTCTCTCTACCAATGAATCTTCTGCGGGATAGGGTGGTTTCCTTACTTCTTTTTAGGTTTTTGCTCATGGTTTTTAAGGAATTTCTTGATTTAAAATGCAGATGGGTTGGGCATCTATTCAGAGCCAGTTTTCCCCATAATTTATGTTTTTCATTGTTTCTTTTGATGTGGTTTAAGGGAATCCCTAGTCCTCCAGTCTTGTATTCTTCTTCTCACTTAAATTTTTTTTTTTTTTTGACAAGGAGGCGTTCTATAATTTTGCACAAGCCAATTGTATTACATTCCAGCCAAAGGAGTGCCATTCCATAGCACCTTATTGACTTTCCCTCTTTTTGTTTCCGAAAACTGTTAAACCACGTAGCAAAACAAAAATGCTCTAGACTAGAATAGGAGGATCATTCCAGTTCAACAAACAGAATGCTCCACAACTGCCTAGAAAGTTCATAAAGCAGGAAAATATGACTACTATATGATGATAACGTTTTGGTTCCAAACAATTTTTTTTTTTGTCAACTGAGAGTCTGAAATTCAAGAGTTTTAAAAGGAAAAAGTTTTTCGTTCTGCCAGGAAGTGGATAACATTGCCACATGACTCTTCTTGAACTAGTGTTTTTTAAAATGCATTCATGTTGTCTGTGTATTTCTTGCCAGGTTCTTCTTTGGAAGTCAGAGAAACAGACCAATTTGCATATTATCTAGCGAATATATTCCTTCTGTAATCCTTTATCATTACTGCTTAGGTTGCATCTCTCTATGGTTTCGTATCCACTAATCACTTTGTTTAGGGGGGAGAATATTAAATTTTTCTGGTATACTGCAGTAACTCGTATATGCAAGTATATATAAATTATTATTTTCCTTCATATGAGCTGTTTTTGAATTTCTTTATTAATGTTCTGCTGCACATATTTTCTTTTTAGAGGCAATAATGGAACTATATTTGCTTGATATTTCTGTACCTGCAGTTCATTGGGAATTTTCAGGAAACAATTGGTGCTAGAACCGGGTGGGGTGCTGGTGAGTGCATGTTTATTATGAATTGTGATAACTAGCATTAACTGTTTATATTTCTTCTCATTAGATATTAATACTAAGTATAAGAGTGATTATAAATGAAAACTGTTAAATATGTGCTTGTTAATCTGAAAATTATTTAGATGTAATTTAATGGTTTAAAGTTTTGTGTCAGATGTAAATTTGCACATGTTTGTTACGATGTCTAAATGACTGCCACATTGAGTAGACCATGTTTTATGTTTCTATATGCATGTGATTTCCTGTATTCAACTGCAATCCTCATGTTTGCTCTCCTGTATGTGGTGAATGGCCTCATGATATGGATTCATTTCCTCTAACTTTTTATATGTATATTAGATTGGAAAAATTAATGAGGACACTGTAGAGAATTTTTATATCTTCATGTTGATTTTGAATGGTGCGTTGACCCATGTGGATGTAATTTCCTGTATTCAACCGCAATCCTCATGTTTGCTCTCCTGTATGTGGTGAATGGCCTCATGATATGGATTCATTTCCTCTAACTTTTTATATGTATATTAGATGGGAAAAGTTATTGCAGAAACTGTAGAGAATTTTTATATCTTCGTGTTGATTTCTAAAGTTGCGTTGTGCCAGATTTGAAAGGGAGAGTTGATATAAAGAAAATCTGAAGTTCATCAGAGTGTAAACCTATATTCGAAGATTTCTGGTTTCCTTTGTCTAGAATCTAGGTTTCTCAAAGATGCAGATGGACTTGTCTGGTTGTTCTATAGAAAACAAAGGAAGTAAAAGGACAAACAGAAGTTGATCAAAGAGTAATCCAACATTATAAAACTACTGATTTACTTTCTCTGGACTTCTCGAAGATTTAGATGGAATGGATACTAAACTAACATACAATACTGCAAATACCATAATATCAGTTTTCATATGACCTGTCTCTTTGTTCTATCGGGAAAAAAAAAAAAAGAAAAAAGGTGGATGACTTGTTAAACTTACTGAATATTTATTTCATAAAGGCTAACAAATGATAATTTATCAACTAATTTGTAAATGTTTTTGTTGACTTGAACTTTTTTTAAGTCTTCCTAATCTGCTTCTGTTTTTCTACTTTTATATTGTTTTTTTTCATATCCTCCATATTTTTGTCCACATTACCTTCAACAATAATGGTCCAATAACATTAAACGAACAGCTTTGCACTTTATCATCTAGGTGAATGGATGCCTTGGCTTGTAGTATCTATTTTTGTGTCCTCGGCAAACTAAAGCAAGATTATATATTCATTTGCAGTCATAATAGCAGAAGCAGTTGCTCTAATTGCTGCAAGCACTGTCCACCGAGTTTGCATCACAACATGGTACGTTTATGTTTGTTTTTTAATGAATGATGATAGAAATTTGTTTCACCAAAATAAGAAATATGGATATAGGAGGGAGAGGGAAGGAATTTGTAGAGTTCGTAAACATAAATAAAGAACTGTTCCAATGCAGTGATTACTATTGTGAGAAATTAACTGCATAGAACAGTAATGTTCCACTTGTTAACCAACAAATTTGTATTGCTCAGCTATATATTTGACAATTATTAGCAGTAGCTTCTGTGACATGATTACCCTTCTTAAATTTGTTGTCATAGGCTGTGGCATTCATGTTCAACCCTTAATCGTAGAGAGTACTGCTTCAAGCAAACAGAAAGGAAAGAAAAAAAACCCTTGACCTTGCATACGTCTTTTTTAGATTTACTACTTTGCAAAAGAATAAAATGGTTTTACAGCATAATGAATGCCTACCTAAAATTAAACTTTTGGATTTCTAGAAAACAGAGTTGTGTTGATGTGGGAAAATTCAACCATCATATACCAAACTGAAAAGTAGCTTGTGGAGAATACGAAATTGAAAACGTCAGTAGAAATTGTCTTGCTTTTAAAGATGAAATTATACCAGATAAATTTATTCATCTTTACCCTGATATAGTTTAGGATATTGTGCTTTCATTGATGTTTATAAGGATGTATGAATTTAAGAGAACAGTTCTCTTTTACTAAAACAGACCAGAACAAGATAAGGGCCAGTTGTGCATCTGTTATCGTTTAGAAATTATAAAAGTGTTCTGATTGATACTAGTTTATTGTATGATTAACCTTATGTTAATTACCTTTTAATGTTCCTTCTATAAATGCAGTTTCCTGTTCTCAGTTGTATTGCTGTATGAGGTTAACAAGCTCTCTGGGATTGTTCTTTCAAAAAGCGAATCAAAAGCAAGAAAACATTGAAAGAGTGCATAATCAAGCCCAGCATCTGAGTTTGTGGTGTTTTAATCATGATTTTGATTGCATGTTCTTAAATTGCAAACTTATTGCAGCATGTTTCTCAAAATCACTGCACTGGAGTTAGGAGCCTTCTGCAAATTTGTGATCTGGTATAACCAACGAATGGTCATTTTTGTTGTAGATTTTAATATCAGGAGGAAGACTATTGCTAAATTTACGACTATAGAATCACAAAATTGCCGTAGTCCTTCGTGGACCATGGATTTGATAGATGGTTAGCTAACTTCTTAGATTATCAAATTCTGATGTTTGAGTTTAGTAGTGATCAATCCCATTATTACTGCGGATCAAATTTTATATTTGGGGAACAAAGTTCTGAACATTAATAATAAACTCTATTTTCACAGTAGATGGGTAATTGGCAATTGACAATTTGAGCTGTTTTTCACTTTAAAAAATTACGTACACTATCATTTGTGGTATAACGATTGTACAAGAGGATTTGCTCAATTAAATAAGGTCAAACTGATTGATTTGATTATTATTGATAATTCCTTATCCATAAACACATCATTTGAGGTACGTATACTTTAGAATTACAAAAACTTATTCACCTATTAGCCCTAAGGTGTTTATGTAGCGGAAAGAAAAAATTAAATAAATGTTTTGGTCCTTGCAATGTATAAATTTTCCGATGTGATTTCTCGTTTTCAATCAGTATAATGTTTAACTTACTAATTATTCTTTGACTTAGTCATTCTGTCAACTCAACCAGGCTTACTCGAACAAATTAAACAAATAGATTCATTTTTCAAGATATCAATTAACCAAAACTACTTGTTCATCTATATTAGCTATTTAGCTGAAACGACATAATTCAAGTTAACTTAGGACTGAATTGATGGAGAATTAACTAGTAAAACACTAAACTGGAAGAGATTGACAGAGAGAGGACAACACTTTCTGGTCTAAAGCGTTGATTTACTCTCAAGAAAGAAAAGCAGATTAACAGACCATGCCATTAGTGGGCAGGAAATCATCAACATCAAAAAAGAAATTATCTCAACTTCTTGAACTATTGGTAAAAATATTGGACATTATTATTTTACATATAAAACTTGAACAAACGCACAAAATTCCTTGCTTGCCTATGAAAGTTTATAAAGTGGAAAACGAGTCTAATTTACTTGAAAAGATAAGGTGATTAGATGGTCAAATTTATCATCTTCTGAAAATTGATGGAAAGAAAGCAGGAAAGGAGTGATTCCTGCAATAAAGAGCAAGACAATGGGGCCACAAAAAGGTCATGAGTTCACTCCCTAAATCTCTTTGGCCATTTTAGTCTGCTTACGATGAAAAAGCAGCAAATTATTGACCCTACCTTGTGACCTTAACAATATGATAACTCCGTCCATGCCATTTCATATCACAACTTATGAAGTACTGATAATTCAAAATCAAAATTTTGTAATTTCTGATGTATATTCAACATTTATATTAGATATCATGTGGCATTTTCAAATTGCATCGAGACAATATTTTGTGTTGTAATGTTGCAAGATTAATACACTACATATTTTAGTATGGGTACTCCACTTTCACATTTTGTAGTGTCCTATGATATGCTGGAAAACCTTTTATATTTTAAAAATTAAGTTGATCAATGATGAAATGAAAATGTTAGTAAGTTAGGAGAAATTATCAGTAGAATTTACATATAACATGCTTACATGTTTAATATGTATACACTTTTTTTTTATAATTGATTAAGTCTTTTTTTTTTTTTTTATAGATCTGTGTATACTTTAAAAAAATTACTGTTGAAAACATCAACCCCATATTTGGCATCATTTTTGTGGGATTTCATCGGTGGATCCTTTATATTGGGGTTTCTTCTTCGTAGTTTTCTGCAATAAAATTTTAAACCGTTGAATTAAGTCTTTAAATAATTTATATCGATATTAGTTTTTGAAAATTACCAATTTTAATAACTTCAATTTTAATTATAAACTGTAATATTGTCTACAATAGTTAATAATAACCACTGATTTGGTGGGAGAAAGAATCTATGCAGAAGATCTGGATTGGGGGGATTTCTATATTTTACTTGAACACCAAGGTTATTTTGTTGTATTTCATTCTATGATGGTGCTTGTTAATGTCAGGGCCTTGCTATTTTGCTTAATCCTAACAGTACCATTGACAGATACCTGATAGAGAAATTGCACGTCCCTTTTCACACCAGTAAATCCTAGTACACTGATGACCTTTAATAGCATTATAAACATAATATATATATACAAGAAAAACAAACAAACAAACAACATTTTCTGTCAGATCTTGTGGTGGATTTACTTTGCCTATTCACTTTTTTCAACTTGTCCAAGTAAAAGCTGGAGACGCATCACTTGCAGTAACCCACAATGGAAAGCAGAAAGAGAGGAGAAGACAACAAAACAAAGTTGTCATTTTCAGTAATGGGGTTTTGAATCCACAGTGTTCCACATTGGCAACGAAAAGAGGCACTCATCGCCTCTAGAAACCACACTTTGTATGTGGCCCTTGAGGGTGCCTTTGGCTCAACATTTCTACCAACTATCCAATTGGGAATTTATGTAAATTTAGTATAGTTTTTAAACTAGTCAATAAGACTATGAATTTTGTAAATTGGCCACTTGTTCAAAAGTCCTCTCTATTTTTTTTCCTCTCAATGTTTCTTAATTTTTTAATTCTCTTTTTTTCTCAAAAATTGGAAAACATTATAAGAAAATATGTAGAGAAAATGTAAATTTTCCCTTATTTGATCCCGACATTCAATTAAATTTAATTTTTGTTTAATTCGCTTAATCCAATTAATTAAATTGGTTGGTTGAACTTATTTTTATTAAAGATTTTTTACCATGCAAAAAACAATTTCAACTATTAGATCATTAACGATCCAATAGTCCAAAATGTGCATGCATATCAAGAAATTCATATTAAATTTATAATACAAATTTTAGAAAGAAAAAGACAAAATTATTGACTCGGCATTATTTTTTAAACAAAATCCCAGCTTAATTATATTTTTCACGTTTAAAATTGACAAATGTTAATTTCTTTAATAGCAAGCACAAAACTAAATCCACCAATATCCCTTTCACTTCCACATTTTTCTGAAAGGGTAAGTGGGGACTTGGATCATTATTACTTCAATCATTCTGGGTTTGAAACTGATAGCGAGGAGCCAAGGAAGTTCATGGCGTTGAGTCCATATGCTTGTTTTGGCTTCTCTTATTGTTAAAATTACCCTTTTGCCCCACCTGACTGGTCCCCACTATATACCATTCCAGCAACTTAGAACATACCAAACAGTAACATTACTTTCACATCACAATTAAAGTCCTTTCTCTGCAGAGGTATCATTCAGTGCTGGGTGGATCGCCTGCTCTAAGATTATCTTACGGCATGTGATTCAATCTAGTTTCAGTGTGAACTTTTTACTAAGAAGGTTTAGGGCAGCACAATCTCATACAACTGGGCCAATGAATACTCCTCAATTATTAGGACTTGAAAAATTCTAGTGAAGAAGGCATCAGATTGTATACATTGTGGTGAAGATAAATCATACATATTGTTAATGTTAAAGGGAGGAAGATCAGGGATGGATATAAGATTTAATTATAAAGAAAACGTAAGTTTTTGGATTAAATATTTGAGTTAAAAGAGACAAATTTTTACAAATTTTTATAAATTAAAGAACTAAATCAAGAATATAAGATAAACTTATATATAAAAGTTAAAAATGTAAAAAAAAAAAAAAAAAAAAAAGACTATCCCTGTGTTTGCTCTTGGATCCAAAGATAAAAACAGAAGAAGCAGTGGAACAACTTATCACTGACAAGTGAGAATATGTCAGAGACACAAATCATGAACAGGTGGGTTATTCTAGTCTACATGAAATAATGGTAATAATTTTGTATTCTGATTTATGCTTAAATTGAAATTTTTAGTAAGAAATTTTGAGAGGAACAGAAGGAAGGACTATGCAGTAAGATGCTACTGACATATCTCTCTTTCATTACACAGATTCCTTTAATTCTGCTAGGTGCTATCCATCCTCTGTTTGCATCTAACACCTTAAGTTCAAAGTGACAAAAATTTTGACAAGGACTTAAAAGGAGTCCATTTGATCATGTGGTCAAGAATTGGACCCATGAATTTTAGTGGCTTTTGCATTTATAGACTTCTATTATTAACACTTCAAACTTTAGCTGTGTGAAGGTAATTGGTTACATTGAAAGTTTCATGTTAACAATAGTTTTCATATGATAGTTTTGTATATGGAGAGTACAATGTTGTGAGGACTACTTTTAATATTGGATTCGACAATATCCAATTTTAAATTAATTGGTTCCATAACTATAAAAATTGGACTAAATAACAAGAGATAGTATATAAAACAAAAAACAAAAAAACAAAAGGAATGAAAGTTTGTGGATCCTTCTAGTCACTTATTATTAGCCAGTATAATTAAATAAATATTGGGTTTTCACTTATTTATTCATGGATTTTCAATTAAGCTTTTAAAGTATAATGATTTTTTACATGATAAATTTCTCTAATCAAATGGTGAATAGTTCAATCATTATTGTTTTCATTCTTCACTATTAATAGAAAATTCAACATATAATGTAGCTAGCTTTTCACACTTCAATCAAGAAATTAACCTAATGGTTAAAAATGTGTACTTCCAAGCTATTTTTATTACTCACAGATCAAATTTTGAAGCCAACGTTTAGAAGCATTATTTTCTTACATATATGACTCATATGTAAGAGTTATATCTTTATAGTTGTTGAAGGAGAGAGAAGGACTTATAAGTTGACTAGAAAAGATTCTAACTGTATAATTGAAAAATCTAAAAGTTTTTTATATGAAATAGGCATAGAATATTATTTTAATCCCTCACTTCTGAATTTAGTATCAATTTAGTTTTTTATTAATTTTTGTTTCAATATGGTCCCTTACTTATGAATCTCGTCTCAATTTGACTCCTAACTAATTTTTAATCTTAATTTGATCCCTTATAAATTTAGTAATAATTTGGTCCCATTATAATATGAAATTTAACATATTTAGTCATTCAGTCTGAACTTAACTTGAACTAAATATGCTAACATTTATATTAGTGATGGATCAAATTGAGACTACTCATAGGTGAAAGACTAAATTGAGATTGAAAATTAATATGGAAGCAAATTGAAATTGAATTGATAAGTTAGTGATCAAATTATAACTAAAAATTAGTTAAGAACCAAATTGATATTTTACACTGTGAAATAATGTGTTAAATTAAAAGTTATAATTAATTTTTATTAAGCTTTCACTTAATTATTCATTTACAATAACTTTAATTTTTAAAGTGAAATAATCCTTGCCACTTAAATTCAAATGTTTTTAAAGTAGAGGCCTAGAAATATACCCCATTGTTTGCTAATTCTAGGAACTCAAGCTCATAGGATTAATTTAATAAACATCATTTTCAAGATAATTGGTTGAAGAACACTAAACTACTCTGTGATTTGTGTGCATAGGATGCAATCAAATTGAGTGGCTTATGTATAATGGCACATATTAGCCATTATATATTTAAATTAATAAATAAATAAATAAGTTGTTGTCACAATCTATACATAATTTGCTCATTAGTAGTTGGATAATTAATGAAAAGTGACACATCCACAATAGAAGCAACCCCAATAAACACAAATTGAATAACAACATCATTTTATTTTATGACGAAGTACCTTTTGTAAGTGTTGGGACCAAAATGTAAATGAAAGTGGAAAATTCACATTGAGTGGAATTATAATATTAGAAGAGGGAAAAAATAGACTGAATCTATCGTTTAAATGGTCTTAAAATTTTAAGTCAAAAATGTGATTTTAACTTAATTAATATAAAAAAAATTATATACAATTATGTCTATCTTTGTCATGTTATCATTCAATTAACATATGACAACCTAATACGTATATAATTATTAAAATAATTATTTAATTTAAAATTTTATTATATGTTATTATTAATTAATTAAAAACTTGTGGTATTTTAATTCGAAAACAACATATAAAAACTTATATATAAATGTAAACCATTAATACATTTTTTTGTAAAACCAATAAAATATTTATTTTTTGGCCAAAACTTAAATCTTTTTCAATTAAAAAAAAGACCTCTAAATGCTATATCTACTTACCCTAAACCTGATTTGGATTTTTCATTAGTAAGATTATATAATTATTTAAATTTGAATTATTAAATAAAAAATCTTAAATCATATGTGATCAAATTTTAAAATTTTTAATTACAAATAATTTTTATGTTTAATCTAAATAGTCAAAGCGAATTTTTTTTAATATTAACCATTAAATTCCTCATTAATAAATGTCAAAAATCCAAATTGTCCTAAACCCAACATTAAATTGAAAATTGGAACACTATGTCAATTTGCTTTTGAAATAAACCACTGTCATTCTTATCCACAATATTGTCAGTGGACCAAAACCAACATGAAGTACGTAAGCCAAATATAATTATTGTACTTGCAAGTGAAATGCAGACCTCAGCAAATATCATTAGATATAATGGTTTCTTTAATTAACTTTATTCCAATCAAAATTTAAATCCATTTTTTAACTCGATGTATAGTTATATAAATTTTTGCACTAGGAAGAAGACGTACCGTAATCATCTTATTATATGAGTCTGAAATATGCATTAAAAAACCAGGATTATCCGCACGTCAATTTGAATGTTTTGAGGTTGAAAATTTTTATTGATAAGCATTCATTAATTGTATTAATATATTATATACGTTTCTGAGTTGAAAATTAGAACAATCTTTTCGTCTATTAAATTTGGTTTTATTAAAAAAATATTATGAATAAAAAATTTAAATAATAAATTAATTAATTAAAAATGGGGTCAGAGCTTACAACCTAAAAAGTCAACTTATACCCTAAAAAGTCTAATTATACCCTTGACAATAGAGAGAGAGACACACACACAATATATATATATATATATATAGTACAATGCACGCTAGTTTGTTATTTATTATAAAATTATTATTTTAATTTTTATTTATTAAAATTTTTAAAATAATCTTTTATTTATTAAAAAAAATTATATTTTGACTCTTTTTTTTAAAAAATATCATATTTAATTTTTTAAATTTAATAAAAATATTAAATTTGATAATTTTTTAAAAAGTGAGAATTAAATGTGACATTTTTTAATAAATAAAAAATTATTTTAAATATTTCAATAAATAAATAATTAAATAATAATTTTATGATAAGTGAGAGAAAAATGTATATTCTTATCTCTCTATATATATACACATATATATATATATATATATATATATATATATAAGTTAAAAGAATGTGGGTTGTTTTAGTGGGGTGCACGTAGTGAAAGCTCCTAGGCATGCCTACTCACCCTACCCTCTATGCCAAGCAAATATGAGAAAAAAAAAAAAAAAAGGAAAGGACTTAGAACCTACAATTCATATTAAAGCATGTGAAAAGGACAAATACTTTTTTTGAAAATGAAAAATGTTAGTTATAATAGTGGACAAATTCCAAGCATGACAAATTTTTAGTATATTTAGTGTATGTAGATTAGTTCCACAAATAACAAACTAAAAGATTTTTTAAGTATTAAATTAAATGATTCTGTTCTTTTTAATATATGTAAAAAAAAAAAAAAAGAATATATTGATGTGGCCAAATCATACTAGCAACTTTCTGTGTAGGATGCTGAAGAAAATCTATGGTCCCCTCAATATTTTATTTGTTCTAACAAATTGATATCTCTTGTTCATGAATTAAACCGCACAAGTTTATACTAAAGGCCAAAAAGTATAGATATAGATATATCCTTAAACAAGAGTGCAATAATAACTAACCCACTTAGAATTGAAGAATAATACTCCATTTATATCGCTAGATTAGTGTAAATATATGAGTAATCCTTTTTTGCCAAATAATAAAGTGTTTAACCCAAAGGGGTTAGAATAATAGGATCTCATTATTTCATATTAATTAGTGTTTCTAAAGAATATTTTGAGAATAAAATCTTAATTGTGTAACTCTAATATCTTTTGTTCATTTATCTCCATAAAGAACTTCACAACATTTCCCTTATCACATGGCATGTCTCTTGTGTTTGAAAGTATATAAGGTTTGTTAAGATATTAATTCAAGAAAAGGAAAAATCTTATATATAATTCCTTATATATATACTATGTTATTCTTTAATTAAAATATAATAAGTATTTAGTTGTCTAATTATATCACAGCACGTGTATATTAATATAGATAATTGTAATATTTTCAATTGATTTATCAAATATTTGTCATATTTTAATTAAAGAATAATATAACAAAAGATATAAGTAATTACATATAAGTACAATTTATTAAAAAAACATTCTTATATATGCTAGAATAAAAATTTAAGAAGATCATTCTTAATTTCTAAAGTTGAAAATAGTGTTTCCAAATAAGTGATGGAAGTTATATTACGAAAACATTGACTTATGAATCAAGCTTAGTTAGATAAGTGGAGATAAAAGCATGAGAGAATAATTACACCATTAAAATTAAATGATTTCATAAAAAAAAATATTTAACTTATTCAAAACGTGTACGTAACATGTGATTAAACACATATCATTGTAAACTCATTTTCAATATGAATTTTTTTGAGTCAATTCCGTATAAAAATTTTATTATTAACAATTTTGACTTGCATGATCTACCAACATTGAGGTTCATGAAATTATCAACTAAGCATTGACTTATAAATGAAACTTAGTCAGATAAGAAGGCAAAGCATGATAGAATTACACCATGTAAACCATTATTTATGATAACATAGCCAGCTGGAAGTATTAAATAAATAATTTCATAAAAATGAATTAGTTTGTTAAAAAAAGAGTACGTATCATATGTTTAGACATATACCATATTATTATAAATTTATATTTAATATTAATTTTTAGAGTCAAGCTCCATAAGAATTTTATTGTGAACAATTTTGACAAGCAAGGATCAAGTTGACAAATAAAGAGAATAAGAACAGGGATGGATCCGAGGAAGCGTGGTTGTTCCTTTTAGTTTTTGAAATTTTAATTTTTATTCACGATTTTATTTTATATTTTATATTTGATTATTTAATTTATAAGAATTTGTTCTATTTAAATTATAAGAATTTGACACCTTTAATTCAAATTTTCAATCCAAAAACTATCATCTCCATAAAATTAAATTACAAACTCGTCTCTAAATAAGAAAATGATATAATATATACGAGACCAAAATCAAAAGGTAATTAAGGATCAATTTGGTAATCTTTTATATGGTGGCCCAAGTTGTCCAGCTTTTGTTAATTAAAATTCTTGTACAATGTAGAGTACAAGTACAAAGTATATGAAAACACCTTTATACTCTAAATCCCACTTTTGAAATATATATATATATATAAAAACTAAGAGAGAAGAAGCAGAAGACAAGAAAAGAAAGAGTAGTCCTAATCTGTCTAATGAAAATTTTGACCAATTTGTCCACTCAACCAGACTACCAAACCGGTAAGTGCTAGCAAAAAGCATTTGCATAAACCATATATTTGTTTCCCATTACTCTTTTAAATGCATATTAAAGCTTTTGATTTAGTGGAAGATGCAATTCAAAAGACCATTCTTAGATCATTATTTTCCACCATATGTTTGCATGATCTTTTCTCCACTTATTTCAGTGGTTATCTATAAAGTTCATCCTCTTTTTTTTTCCCCCTCAAGCTACCTAAAAACTGCAGCGTAGCTGTGGTTTAAGCCAGCATGACTCTATAAACCTAAATTAATTAATCTTCTTAATTTAATTT
This sequence comes from Delonix regia, assembly GCA_037074485.1. Lineage (NCBI taxonomy): Eukaryota > Viridiplantae > Streptophyta > Magnoliopsida > Fabales > Fabaceae > Delonix > Delonix regia. Next base: position 13,007,006 of record CM073449.1, read on the forward strand.
AACTCATGTTATTTATGTTAAAATTCATAAATTTACACTAAAAGTTATTTTAATCTGAGTTCCATGTTGTTGCATTTTTTGCTGTAACAATTTAATGGTTCATATTAAATTAACAATAGTATTTAATGGCTTGTATTTACAATTTAGAAACCAAATTTAATAATATTTTAAAATATAATCTGACGACTATAAATAATTTTAAAAATTAGTCCATATAATTTAATGGCACTTGTTGTTAAAAAAGTCAACAGTAGAGGATCCGTTTTAATATTCTTTGAACTTGGTGCCAAAAAACAATTTTTAATAAATTTTCTAAATCTCAAAAGGAAAATGAATTTTTCTCTTCAGAAGAATATGATCTTTACAGTTTTTCATGCTAATTAGCAAGCAAAATCCCTTAACAGTAATTAGAGAGCTTTATTAATTATTTAGAAGTCATTATATTTGCATATGTCATATTCTCATTTAAAGAATTGAGATTAGGTAATGTTGGCAATGAGTGTTGGATTTACTGGCCTCTTTCTCTGAATAGGTAGCAAATTGTCAAACCACCACTAAAAATTTGCAAGCCATCTTCCCCTCCATTAGTGTCATCATGCATGTCTTATCAAGTTCAAATCATGTATTGTTTAAAGCTTCATGAAATAATTGAATCATTGAAGAAGAATGAAATTTAGTGTGTGGAAAAGAATATTGGATAGATTTGAATAAATATGGTGCACATTGGTGGTGAATTTTTTTTTTTTCACCTTAATTGAACAAAAGTACTTTCAAACGTTTTACAATTATTTAACCATGACACCATAGGCTAAATTATAGCTCATCTTCATTTAATTTCACTTAAAATTAATTTGTGGTTTACAGGTTTTCATTCAATTATTATAATTTTGTTATCATTCAATTGTTAGGAATTTTTTTAATTTAATTTTAATAAAATATTCATCCAAGTGTTAAACTTTTTAGTGATGTTGAAAGCATTTTTCACTTTTATATATTTTGCATAGTTAATACTGATATTATATTGACATTTTGAAAATAAAATTATTTACTTGATCATAATTTGGACTTAAAATGCTGTCAAAAATATTCAATATAAGCAAGACAAACAATTTTTTGGAGTAAAAGTAAACCAGACATTGAGCAATAAAATTGTTCTCATTTTATGATATTATTGCTCTCTTTACAACTTTAGATATAAAATATCACAAAGTGCTTAAAAGTTAGAAAATTGTAAAAATATTGAATACACACTTTAAGTTATACAAAGTAAATTAATTTTTGAATTAACCCAAAAGAAATAAACTGTAATTTATCCTTGTAATTAACATGGAGTAATAGACTTTGATTAATACCCAAATCAACAATACTAAGGAAAAGAGGTGGTTCCTAATTAAAAAGATATGGCTCTATATGATATATAATTAACTCATGAGAAAAGTACAAAATTGGTCATTTATTTTTATATTTTGTGACAATTTAATTCTTTAAAAATTATTCGTAATAAATTAGTCACTCACAAATTTAAATTCATACAAAATTAATTTTTCACAAATTTAAATTTATACCGAACTAATTATTCACAAAGTCAAATTTATACTGTTTAAATTAATAAGAGATTAATTTTATATAAAATACGATTTTTGAATGGCTAATTTGTCATACTTAATTTATAATGATTAACTTATCACAAAATATAAAAATAAAGGACCAATTTAATTTTTTTCTTTTTCATATATAAGTATTATAATCTGTGGAGGTCCCCATATAAGTGATTCTTGAGTCATCAATTTCTAAACCTTTCTTCTTTTCTCTCCTATTTATGAATTTAGAAATGAGCTTCCTTTGCCAACCTTCTTTTTCTTACCATTACTCCATGTCATTTCAAGTCAATACTATCCAACATATATATACAACCATCATGGAAATAGCACACTTAATATAATATTTACACCTTCATTAACTTGTTGCAATGATTAATTTAATTTTTAATTTTACCATTACTTGCTTTTGCCAAAGTAAAAAGTCTTTCAATAGAATTATATAGTGCCCATGATATGAGCTGCCTCTCATATGTGTCTCACTGATGTAAGCATATGTTTTTGCCCCACAATGATAATCCACAAGCCAAGTTGCATTCCTCCTAAACACAAAATAATCTAAAATATCTTTGTTTGATTTAAATTGTTTAGCCATATTTGATTTTACTATTTGACACATCACACATACATATATGCTCTTTATTACTAGATCCCTTACAATAATCAATATTAGTATAAATTGTCTTATTCTGATTGTTTGATTTATTTGTTAATAAATTTTACCCGTCTGATTAAAATGTTTATTCTTTTAACTGTAGATGTAATTCAACTTTAAATACAAGTCTTTAAACTTTTTACAATAATCAATACTAACCATCATATTTTATTACAAGATCCATTAATTAATTATTTATGTTTGTATTTATTGTATGGATGTACTAAAAAAAATAACATTAGTTAGTCTTGATATATTTGTATGACAATTGATTTAGTGTATTAATTTTAATAAAATTATTTTAAAAATATTAGTTATTAAAAATAATTTTATTAAAATTAATATACTAAATTAATTGTTAGTATTGGCAAATATATATATTATTTTTGTATAAATGCTGGGGAGCATAGATTTTATTGATCTCGAGTGACGTGGCCATCAATATGATCCATTTCTAACAATTTCACCGCCTATTGTAATTTAACTGGTTTGATAATAGGCTAGTTTGATTAATGGAACGTAATAATTGAAAAAAAAATTATATTTTAATTATAATAATTATTATTTCATATAAATTTGATAATCTTTTGTACAAAGGAGACATATGCATGTAAAAACTTTAAGAAATTGTTGCTCACGATGCTTTTTGAGTGGGTCCATTGTACCCATTTCCCCTTTCAGTTCCTATATAATGCCATCATCATCATCATCGCCGAAACAAAACCATCTGAATTCACAGTTTAGTACTTCTCTTCAATCTTCATCATCTTCTCAAATTAACTGGTTCCTTCCTATTCAAACCATGAATTTTCTCCTCCCTTCAGACCCGTCTTCTCATTACAACACCACCACCTTTGAATTTCAACTTCAAACACTGTTCAACAACGTCCAGTTCCACAGTAACAATCCCCAGAACCCTCTTCTTCCTCACCTTCAAGACTTGAGCTCTCACTCTACTTCCGATGAAGCAGACGAGACTCACTTGCAGAGTGTGGTGGTCAGCGAGAGGAAGCACAGGAGGATGATATCGAACAGAGAGTCGGCGCGTAGGTCACGCGCCAGGAAGCAGAGGCAGCTCGACGAGCTCTGGTCCCAGGTTGTTTGGCTGCGGAGTGAGAACCACCACCTCCTGGATAAGCTAAACCATGTGTCGGATAACCATGACCGAGCCCTTCAGGAGAATGTCCAGCTCAAACAGGAGGCTAATGAGCTGCGCCAGATGCTGTGTGACATGCAGCTACAAACCCCTTTTCTTCCTTAGAGCCCTACGACGTCGTATTGCGTACCATAATTGACTCTAATTTTTGAGCTCTCTTCAAATTTTTTTTTTTTTCGGTGTTTGTGTCGTATGGATTTTGATATCTCCACTTTTTTTTGGCACCATGCCAATCCAATTAGATTTGGATTCTATGATGTAATTGGAGAATCTTGCAATTATAGATTTTGAACTGAGAAAGATGTAATAATTTTGGGACTTGCGTTCAATTGAAGTTAAAATTTACATGAAGTTTGACGTTTTGGTTATTTATATAAGTTTTGGGCATTTGTCTTTCATACTAAAATTTAAATTCTAAAGTCTAAACTATAAATTTCATTTATTAAAATGCATAATGAATTCTATCATAATTTGGTCATTTTAATGCTGATTCTAACATTGATCAAACCTCTAATTTTATAGTAACTTAGTTATTTTAGCACTATAATATGAATTTTAGTGTAACAAATTGCAAATTGAAAGGGTTGAATTTTTTCGAAATTCAGATAAATTATAGTTGTCAGACTATAAATTTTAGTTAGATTAAATAGTAAGACTATTGAATTATAAAATGTCAAAATAAACCCTAAAACCACTAATTATTCACTAAAAGCTTCTTAAAAACTAATTTAAGCAAGAAAACACAAACTTCACCATGAATAACTAAATTTATATATAAATTGATATAATATTAAATTATAATATTATTATTTTTTAAATTAATATTATTATAATTATGTTCTTATATTATAACTAAGTGTATTAATATATTTAAAATTATAAATACATCAAAATGACACTTAAATGTATTTACATAAATAAATAATAAATTAGAAATTCTAATAATAAATTCTGAAGAAAAACATGAATTTATATATAAATTTAGGACTTATTATCTTGCCATTAAAATCAAGCCAGATGCAACACCCTTCTTATGCATTTGAGATTCAATTTTAGAAGCTTTGCCGTTGATCTCTCAATGTTCTATTACCTCTCTTATCCAAAGCTCTTTTGTAATAACCTAAACATTTTAAAACTACAAAAAATAAAAATTAAATTATACATTTTAAAATAAGACAATAAGCCTCTATTTAAAAAATTTTAATTGTAAACAAACAAATTAGGTAGGGATAAGTATAATAATTTTTATTTTTAAAAATCTGAGTATAAAAACATCTAGTCACGTCTTATAGATACTTTCAAGCTCCATTTTAAATGAATTTCAACATGTATAAATAAAACATTTAAATTATTTAAATATATAATTTTATCCTTTTTAACTTCTTGATTAAAAAAGTGTAGCAATTCTTGCTTACGAAGCATTGTTTGTAAAATTAATATCTAGCTTTTATTATTCATTTTTTCCATTTTGCCATTATTTATTTCTATTTCTTTTTTTATCTTCTTTTTTCATTTTTCTCCTTATTCCTTTCCTCTTTCTTTCCCATTTTCATCCTAATTTCCCATCAGAACGAAGTCGCACGCCTCATCGCTCTGCGTTTTGATCCCTGTTCGCCAAGCTTCCCCGATCTTCCTTTTCAGTGTTTCGCCCTTGTATGCCAGTGCTTCTTCCTTCATTTTCGCCACTTTCTCTTCTTGTTCCAGTTAGCACAGTTGGACGCTCACATGCTCACTGCCAAACACCCTCTATTGCGACGCATCGTCTTGTTCTGCCATTTTGCCTCTAGTTGCATTCAGAGGAACAGACTTGAATTAAGGCTGAATTTCTATTGGGCAATCTGAGTTTCAGCACCGGACACCTTTTGTTCGACGGATCCTAGCAGAGAAAGATCTCTCTGCTATCTCTTCTTCACCTTTGACATCCGAACGGTGAGTCTTAGGCTTCGAGCTATTGATCATGCATGTACGGAAATATTAAAGTAAATTATTTTGGGAATTGGAGGAATATTTTCATTATTGGGTTGTGTTAAAAATATTGTTTAACGCTTTCGGTAGTTCAGTTTGAGTGCGGGTTCATGCTTGTTAGGTGTTCAAGAAAATGCGTAGGCGAGAACTGTTAATGGGCTGAGTTCACTTCCCTTTTGAATTTGTCATTGGTTCAATAAAAATTTGGCATGCTACGTTGCTGATTAGATTGTTTTGTTAAAATTTTAGGGTGGTGTCATTTGGAGATTTTTGTTGTTGTTGGAGAAAATTGTTCTATTGGGTACTAAGGTTGAAAACTTGTGTTATCAACTAGACTTAAGCATTGGGATAACTGGATTCATTGTTCCAAGAGAATTAATGTGCAATCAAAGTGTTATTTTTGCATTAGGAAATCATTTAATCAAAGATTAATATTGAAATTATATTTACTTATTTGATGGTAATGCAGATGGAGCATATATATCCATACACTGTCATTATTGATATATGATCATAATGTTTTTTAAGAAAAATATAAATTTACTTGGAGCCCCATTCCGAAGTTTTCTCAATTTACTATTCTCCATTTCAATTGCAACTAGTTTTTCCGTCAGAAATGTTATTGGCATGGACTTTGAAGTTTGAAGGGTACTCATTCCAATGAGTTTGGGTTTTTTTGGGCAAAAACTCAAGGCCTAGAGGAAAACGTAACTTGTTCACTTGTTTATATTCTTTATAAAAATCAAGAAATTGATTGCAACTGCATATGAACATAAACAGATAAGTAGATAAGTAATTTACATGAATGTATTTGATAATATTTATGAATGATATATTAATATATATAAAAATAAAAAAGTGTTGCATACATCATGCACCTACAGGATCAGCAACCTGCACTCCTAAGTCCTTTTTTTTTCCCATACATTTTTAAGGACCTGTGGTTAAGGTTGATAACTTATTTCACTCTATTTCCTGATCAGCTGATCTTGACATGAATTACTATTTTTTTATATTTACTTTGGTGCTCATTTGGAATATATTCTGCTTACTTGAACATTGTCCCTATGAATTTACTTGCTGATTTTTTTTTTTTAAATTGTGTTTCAATTGCAAAACAATGTTACCTCTTTAGTAACGTCATGCTCATTTATTATCCAGTTTGCATTCATTATTCATAACTTCAGTTTACATCATTCTCATCTGATAATTGTCTGCGGAATGTAATATGATACATAGATTTTGTGATTGCTGTAGCCTTTAATTAATTTACTGTTGCATCTTTTGGTTTAGAAAATATGAATAATAATGCTGAGAGACCACTCAATGGAGAGGTAGAAGAAGATGATGAAGAGGATGAAGAAAATGGCAGAGGCCTTGATGCTTGGGAGAGAGCCTATGCAGAGGATAGATCATGGGAGTCTTTGCAAGAGGATGAATCTGGACTTCTTCGTCCCATAGATAATAAGGCCATATACCATGCTCAGTATCGTAGGCGTCTTCGTGCCCTGGCTTCTACAGCAGCTGCTGCTCGGATTCAGAAGGGTCTCATTCGCTACCTATACATTGTTATTGACCTGTCTAAGGTATTCTATTTATTACTTAATGGTTCCCAGTGTTTGCAGCTTAGCCATTTGTCAAGGTGGAACAATGCGTACATTATCCCTGATTTGGAAATGGATTTTAATAAGAGGACATGGTGCTTAAATTAGGACATTTAGGTGAATAAATTTCTAAAAGTTTACTTACTTTATTGGTTGGCATCATTTTCAATCTGTGTAATGACTTTCCTTATACACCTAAGACACTTGTCTGTTTTGTATTTGTTTTTGTTCTTTTGTTTTTATGTAGCATATTTTTCCTTTGGGAATCATCTATTAAATTCTGAAGCAGATTTGCACTTAAGTGTTAGAAAGTTAAATATTAATCATATTATTTATAAGCACATCATATTCACATTTAATTTTCCACTTTTAGCAATGTTTATGCCTGAAAGGACCTTAGCAATATTTGGTTTAGTTCACAATTGAGGTAATAACAATAGCAGTAGAAGACTTTCTGAAAGAAGTTTGTAATAAGTCATTAAACTTTGACTTACCAAAAAAGAGAGAGAGGAAAAAAAAGGAACTTTGTGGTTACATACACATGCAGTTAGTCTTAATGCCTCTCTCTCTGATATCTAATTCAGAACTTGGTTTTTCTCATTATGTGAAGGCAGCTGCAGAGACAGACTTTCGTCCATGTAGGATGGCTGTGATTGGAAAACAAGTTGAGGCATTTATCAGGGAATTTTTTGATCAGAATCCACTTAGTCATGTTGGTCTCGTGACTGTAAAGGATGGAGTTGCTCATTGCTTAACAGAACTTGGTGGCAGTCCTGAGTCCCACATCAAAGCTTTGATGTGCAAAATGGAATGCTCAGGTGATGCCTCCCTACAAAATGCACTGGAGCTTGTTCATGGCTATCTAAATCAAATTCCATCATATGGTCATCGAGAGGTTCTGATCTTATATTCAGCTCTTAGTACATGTGATCCTGGTGATATTATGGAAACCATCCAGAAATGCAAAAGGGGTAAAATAAGGTGCTCGGTCATTGGTCTTGCTGCTGAAATGTTTATATGCAAACATCTCTGTCAGGAAACTGGAGGAACATATTCTGTTGCACTGGATGAGGTTAGTTTAGCTAGTTGGTTTAATGGGCCCCAAATATGGCAAACAAATCCCCATTATAAAAGTTATAAATTTTTTTATAAAAAGCCTTAGTCTAAAGCACTCTTTGCAAGGATTTAGAATGACACATTTATCTTTCCAGTGCTGAAGAATGTGATTTGCATTTTTCATATGTTAATTTTGAAACCTTTTTATATGTTTATGAATTTTTTTTTTTATGTAGTTACTTACATCTCATGCAGGCCCACTTGAAAGAGTTAATTCTGGAGCATGCTTCACCACCTCCAGCAATAGCAGAGTATGCTACTGCGAGTTTAATTAAGATGGGCTTTCCACAAAGAGCAGCTGAAGGTTCCATTGCAATTTGTACGTGTCATGAAGAGGCTAAGGAAGGAGGGGGATACACTTGTCCAAGATGCAAAGTACGTGTCTGTGAACTTCCCACTGAATGTCGAATCTGTGGATTGACCCTTATCTCATCACCCCATTTGGCAAGGTCATATCATCATCTCTTTCCAATAGTACCTTTTGATGAGGTGTCTCCATTATCTCAAAAAGACCCACGGCAGAAATTTTCCAACACTTGTTTTGGTTGTCAACAAAGTCTTCTTAGTACGGGTAAGTTTTACAGAGTTGAGCTTGAGTTTCTTAGATGTGTATGATGATAAGCAATCATTTGCGCAACACATAAAGCTTAGCACCCTTGTCATCACAGTGATGCATCTGTTGTTTGATGGTAAATTTATGTGAGCGAACCTAAAATTGAAGGAAATTATGGATGTTTTATGTTCACTTGGGTATCAATTGGGGAATTTCTGAAAGTGTTGTAGTATGCACATGCTAACATACAAATGATGAAGATTTCAAAGTCTGAAGGAACTTGAATTTCAGCGGCCGGCAGAAAAATTTGACTCTTTTTGGTTCAAGGTATCCATGCTTTATGTGAGTAGCATTTAACAACATAGGCTAACTGCTGAGAATCTACAGAAATTTCAGCTGACATGATTTAAAATTCCTCATGATTTCTCTTTTCTTCCAAATGGTATTGTTATTGTATGTAAAATATCTCGATGTGACAAATGACTATTCCCTTTTAGCTCAGTTTTGTAACACTATCTGCCCTACTGGATGTGGCACAGGAAACAAGCCCGGACTTTCTGTCATATGCCCAAAGTGCAAGCAGTACTTCTGCCTTGATTGTGACATCTACATTCATGAGAGCTTGCATAACTGCCCAGGCTGTGAGAGCTTCAGAAGTTCTAAGACGGTGGCTGCAGAATGATTGCCAACCTCTTCTTTTGCCATGACATCACTATCGACAAGATGCTTTACTGTCTTACTCTCATGGTCTTGTTACATGGACCTGAGGACTCGAGGATAGGTGCTGATACAAATCTGTCAGCTTAAAACTATCAATATGCTCTTTGATCAGTGATTTGGCCTTGACGCAAGCCCTTTGAACACCATATACATTTCAGGCGGGACGTAGAAGTAAAGATTATTCACATAAATATAACAGTTATTCATCATTTTAGATATTGCATCTCACAGTTATTCATCATTTTAGATATTGCATCTCCCAATCTCTTTCCCTTCTTCCTCCCGTGAGGAATTCTGTCATACTCAAGAAGCTGGTGGTATTACCTTGTTAGTACTTTATGATTGAGCTGACAGATTTTGATCATTAAATTATCATTGTCGACTTTGTATAACATATTTACGTTTGTTTTGCTTTAAGCAATTGCTGTTGTGGATTTTTATTGGATTCACTAATGGACTTGGCATCCTCAAATATAAGCCACCTCTCCAAATCTGATCTTAACTAGACCTAATCGTTCATTGAATTTCAAGTTATGTTCTTAGAAATATTTCGGGCTTAGACTTGGATTCTTCAGAAAATGGCAGAGGTTAAGCTCGCAGCAAAGCCATGATCATGTTTAATCTTTATTTGAGAATCTAAATAAGCTGTCTATGTAGGAATATAGAAGTTCATGAGAGTGTATAATTTACAGTTTACAAAACCTCAAAAGGATCTATGTAACTTGGTTTTGAAAAACAATTTTTGAGAGTTACCTTATCTTTTTCCAAGTCACTACCAACATTCCTCATTTGTGTAATCATTTTGACTCCTGGCATCTGTCCAGGCTTACTTTTTTGGCACATAACAACATAAATCCCCTCAATACGTATGTTTATATGAATATATGCGCGTTGAGTGAATCCCAAATCTAAAAGTAACAACAATCTAAGAGTAACCAATGTTATGCATACAGTAATGATGTATTCTCTATTTATGACACGATGATCATTAACCTCAACCTCATCTTATATGATTTGCAAACCCAAAGGAAAAGGAGGTTTGGGTATATGAAAAATGAAAGACTAATGATACATTTCTTATGAAAATGGCTTGGAGACTAATTACGAAGGAAAACTCTTCGTGGGTCTCTGTCATCAAAGATAAACTATCATTTTGGTTCAAATCCCACTCTTGCAGTGACGAACCAAATCAAAATCTATGGAAAGAAATTTTAAAAGTTTGGGATCAGTCCGTGGAAAACTACGTTTAGCGTCTTAGTGATGGCAAGGCTGTATGGTTCTGGGTTGATAACTCTCTTGCCCCTGTTAAAGTAAGGGTTTATGTCACAGTAACTAATGATTGGAACTGGAGTTTGTTTAGTCATCTCCTTCTTGTAGATGCCTCAGAAATATTGCCTCTATTCTTACGCCTTATAGCACTTTGGGTCGGGATAAACTTGCTTGAAAGCTTACTTCAGATGGAATTTCTTCATGATGTCTGCACATAACTATTTGATAAACAAAGAGGAAGTGGATCAATGCACCAAATGGAAAATGATTTGGAACTATGGGTGCTCTTGCAGTCAGTCAAACCTCCTTTTCCTATAAAATCCTGCTCAAGAATTGGTCAGGGACGATCAGTGCCCGAGGTGTGGCGTTGAAAGCTTAAGTATAAGTTCAAATAGTCGACCTGATTTTTAGCTTGGGCGAAAATTTTGGCTTATTATATGTTATGGCCATAGAAAGCAAACCCAACATCTAATCCAACGGAATTGGATTCTCTATCGTCTGATTCCAAATATGGGAAGCAAAGCCAGTTGGCTTTAGTTCTAATTGGGCCTTTCTTTCATAAATTTTGAAACTACTATAATAATTTTTAATTTTTGGTAATTATTTATTTATATTTTATTTTCTAAATTTAAATTAAGGTTTCTCGAGCATTTTTGCTTGAATTTTTTTTTTTTTTAATTTTCAAGTGCTATACTGCGTCAGGTGGAATTAGAGGGCTTTTTTTTAATCATAATATTTCAATTACAATAATTAAAAATTCAAATTTTCTTCTAACAAAAGTAATTGTTTCAAATACTTAAAAATTTTTTTTTAAAATTTTTTGATAGCAACTTACCATCATTCGTGACACATCAAATGAGATTTTTGTCTTTTAATTTCTTATAGTAACTCGCCCTTATGTACAAATCAAGGGGAAGAATTTTTTAGGATAATTCATCATTTAGTCTCTATATGTTACATGTGTTCTCAAATAGGTCCTTATATTTTATTTGTTTCAAATTAGTCGTTATAGTTTAAGAAATTGTAAATCAATCCCTGTCATTAAGTGACCAAACAATGACATCTGATCTGCTGTTGATGTGGACTAAAAAAACAAACACCTAAAATGAGTTTAAAATGCCAGATCAGATGGAAAAAAAATTTCACATTAATAGCTCAGATATAAAATTTGCAGACAAAACAAGAAAAAGAGTGTTTCAATTTTACAGGTAAAATAAATGCAACAATAGCAAAATAAAACTTGGTAAGAAAACAACTACATCTTACTCAAGGTACATGATTTTTCAGGGTTTAAAATGATGGAAATCCTCCTTCTGAACAGACTAAAACTGATATGTTAATCCGTTCAAAAAGAAAAAAAAAAAAAAACTGATATGTTAACATCATCTTTATTGAAAAAGACTAAATTCAACTCCTTCTGAAAATATGAATTCTACTATTTAATCTGCAACTCCTTAATTTTGCATCCCTAAATTATTCACTCATTTTATTATTCCAAAATTATTTCACCCTTACTAACAATATATTTTTTCTTATTTTAATATTTTCTTCCCTCTAATTGCAATAGGTAATTTTTGAATTTAACATATTATTTTTTGTCATATTTTTTTAAATATTTGTAACATTTAAGTTTTGAGTAGAGATATAATATTTTATCCAAGAACATTAAATTTACAACCACTAAAACAGAAAACAAATTAGCATAGAAAACAAGACAACCAATAAATAGTTATATAAGAGAATAGGAACAAAGAAAATAATTAACATATACATTTACGTACCAACACAATACTATTTAGCTTCAGAGGAGGTAACATATCATTTCTCCATCACTCATATGGAAAACCTAAAGATGGACATGAGGAGAGTGTAGTGGGGCCAAAAATAATTTCCTCACACTCAAACATGAACATAAACTTTAATGGGGCTACAATGTAATTTTTTCCATACTTGTAACGAGGCGTTGGCTGAGAGTGAGACACACATATCAAGGGTTGATTTGCCATGTGTGTGGGCGAATCAGCTCTCGTATTTATATAACAAAAACTTTTATTTCGGAGGTATTAGGCACGAAATTTCAATCTAATTCGTCTTCAATGAAGGCAAATCAGTTTAAATCAAACTATCTAGTTAAAGTATCTAGATTTAAAATTTTATCAAAAGAGGATATAAAAAAATATAGTTTATTTTATAATATTATGCTCAATTTTCTAGAATTAGAGTATGAAATTGCCTAATATGATGATTGGTGACATAGTTATGGTAAGTAACAATTTTGTTGATGATGATGAGGAAATTGAGACCTCATGGTTTGTGGTGACAGATTGTAGAAACTAGATTCCCTATTTGACAATAGAAATATTGTAGCAAGGGATCATTTGAAACAAAATAAAATTTATGGATAAAAAATTTGTTTAACTAAGAAACAAAAATGTTGTCAAACAGTGAATTTGATATAAAGATTGTAGGGATAACATACAATTAGGGATGACAATATTGTAAGGCGAGGACAATGAATATATCTTCACTTTTCATCCCTATCATCACTTGTATATTTCATTCCTATTCTTATTTCCCATCTTAAGAGAGATTTTTTTTTCATTCCTATTTCTTATGAGGATGTAGATTCTCACAGATCCTCACAGTAATTTTGAATTTTTTTATAAAATTTGGAGAAAAAATAATATTAATATATATATATATATATATAATATTCGAAAATTTATATTTAAAGTTTAAACTCTTTATTTATGTTAGGTAACAAGCTCTATTTAAGTTCATAAAAACTACATATATTCAAATTATAAGGTTTACAACAAGTTTTATAAGTTATAATAACTAACACTTAATAAGGTAAGTTAATTCTTAAAAAAAAGTTAAACAAAAAGATAATTAAACTTAAAATATAACTATTTAAATAATTTTAATTCCTATGTTTATCCTTAATCCTAATTTACAAATAATTAATATTATTTTTTTTAATATTCACTTCTCATTATCCATTACAATGTAATTGCAACTTTGAGGTATTTTGTAAATAATCCCACTATATTGTCTAAGTCTTGAAATAAAAAACTAATATGTAATGAGTGAAATTATTTTAAGTTAAATTAATCTTTTCTTTTAATTACTATAAATATAAATAATAGTGAAACAACTAAAAATATAAAAATTAGTGTATATATATATATATATATATATAATATTTATATAGAATTAACGGGGACAGGGACCTTCATCCTAAACTTTCTTTGGAGAGAGTTTTTATACCATCCCTATCCCCACGAGGGATAATTCTCCAAATGCGGGTCCCAAATGGGACAGTCCCCACAGGAATCTCAGATTTGGGAACCTTTTGCCAACCTTGCAAACAAATGTATCACTCATTTTCTAGAAATTTTTTAAATTTGCCTAAAATTGACACAATACTTTGATTATATGGGCATCAAATTGCCTGCCAAAAAATTAGAGTCAAATTTCAATTATTTTTTGAAAAATTTTGGCAAGTATTAAACTTCATTAATAGTTTTTTTTTGTCCATTTTTCATTTCTGTTGGTCTGTATGCTAATAATAGCTATTTTGTGATAGCCAATAATTGCATCAAAATTAGGTTCCTTCTTCCAAACAACTTTAAATTAGGTTATTTGGATACAATCCGAAGTGGACCAAAAAAGGAGTGCCCACAAAGTGCAATGTAGTAAAAGTTGCTGATAATACAATTAGTTTGGAAAAATTACGTAAGTTAGCCAATGATTGAAATTAATTACGTAATGGCCAATATCAATTTTAGTTTAATCCCAATAAAATAAAAAAGTTGCCATTAATTTTTCATATTTACAAATTCTCCCCATAAACTGAGTAATTTTTCTCAAACCCCAATTGATTATGGGATTCAAATATAAACCATTTGACACTCCACATTGAATTTGAATTCTCCATTCTAATCTTCAACTTTGTTCAATAAATGCTGGGAAATTGTCAGTACCCCTTGTTATTGTTTATTACATGTGTTTTAGGAATTTGGTTAAGGTATATCCCAAAACTTTGGACTAGGGTTTGAGCACTAAACCGTCATAATAAACTGTCATAATGAACATTGATTTTCATGGCTCAAGAGGAATCTTTTATGCAAAAACTCTAAATAGATGGTTATCTTAAATACTAGTAGCAACAAATATAATTTGAATGCAAATGCAAATGTGTTTGTGACTTATATATTTCAGTGGAATGAGATAGAAAATGAACGAAGCTCAATGTTGGAGGTTAAATGAGAATTTCTTTGCCTTTGATAGTTGCTTAATGAAATAATAATTATTACGACATATAGCATTATTCATGGTCCCCACATAATTTGAAGAACATATAGTCCTCCTTTGTACTATTCATTATTATTTAAGGTTAACTTGCAATTTATTTTATAATTTTCAAAATTTGTTGGATCTTTCACTTAATTTCTTAAAATAATGCTTAGTTAGCACTTACTTCCTATTTAGCTGTTATGTGACATATGTTAATTGGCCTTGATTTGGTTGTATCCATATGCCTAAATCAAGATTGTATGTGAAGGAAACAAAAAAGAAATTAAATATGTGGAATAAAGGAGACTTATGGTTTTCTCCTTGTTAGCAGATGCTAAATCTCATACAGATTGAGATCACTAATCATATGCGATACTCACGTTATGTCGTAGGTATCTTAGGATTTCCATAGCCTAGATCCCCTTGTTAAATTTGCAGTATAATAATAGGTGTCTAATTGAGCATATAAGAGTCTGTAGATTGATAGGATTAATTTTTATTGTATATCAAGCTTGCCTTTTTATAAAAGGCTAGTTAGGGTTTTGTGGTAATTCCTTAAATTATCATTATATCCTTATTTAATGAGCACCCCTTATGGTTGTATTTCATATGATATCCAACATCTCTTACTCACACATAATGGGAGTGCTTATGTGCTTCAAACCTGAGATATATATTATTAGTAAACTAAGAGAACACTTTCTCTTCATAATTTGCAATCGTTCATACTGGGAAAGTAATTCATCTGACTAGTATATTGTGAGAGCATCAATGTTATATATCAGTTACGAGTATATAACCTCTCGTCGAAAACAAACTTGCATATAGATCATAAAGTATGTGTGCGCCTTAGATCATAAGAATCACATTCAGATATCTCATAATGATATCATCTATTATAATATCTTGTATTTACAATCATGACTCACAAGTCATAATTGGTATACAAGTGAAGATAGAATAATGAGATTCTCTTTAAGATCTTCCTCTTCTCACAATCCTATAAACACAGACTTAGTTTGTTTTTTTAGACATGTCTCTCCAGACTGAATAATTAGTTATAATCCTTAGACAACAAAATAAGATAGGAATACCGAGCAGCATCTTAAGTATCTGATTAGAGTCTAATGGTACAAATATAAATCTAATATAAAGGCTTAAAGGTCCCACATAACATAAGTTAAGATTGCACTCATGTTAACCCATACGGTCATTAATTGTACACTCGATATGAAACATATGCTACAACATTCCACCTTTTCTCGTGGAATGTATGTCCTATATAGATGACATTTAAACACCATAAGTCTAAAACTGAGTTCCTTGAATTACACAATGTCTTGAACTCACAATTGACAACTAAGGTAGACTAGAAATAATGAACTCATTTCACCAAATCAATTATAATGACCCTATGTCATTAATTTGGCAACTTAAATAATTTTAAGCATAATTCCTCTTAAATTATCCTCCTGGTAATTTTACTTAAAATTTTGTCTAAACTACAATGTCACAAAGACATTGAGTTAGTTACCTGTGTGAAAAGGATAAAATTTTTGTCTACCTGACATACTTAATTACAAAAAATAATTAAAAAATGTCTACAACATTCAAATAAAGACATGTAAGTATGGAAATCAAACTTCGTTGATTGTCAAAGAATATTAAAAAATCTGTGTCAGTGAACAATGGGAAATGACAAAGAAAAATGAATGAAGTATCCTAAATTTTAATGCGATCATAGAGACATAATGTGTTTTACAAACACATATCTAGAAATAAGCTTGGTCAAGGGATTTGCCAGTATCTCATGCATAGATATATACTTCATGTTCATAGTTTTGTGTGCAACCATATCCTTCACATAATGATATTTAATATCTATGTGTTTGGTTTTGCAGTGATACTTTGGGTCCTTGGTATATGTAATTGCAGCCCCACTATCACAGTAAACTAACATTAATTTAGTGCTTTCTAATTTGCACAAAAAATGTTTTAAGAACCTCTTTAACCAAACAACTTCATGAGTTGTTGAAAAAAGGGCCATGAACTCAACCTACATTATGGATAAAGATGCATAAGATTGTTCTTTACTACTCCATGATATTCTGTCATCACTAAGTATGAAAACATATCCAAAGGTAGACTTTTGTTCATCTAAGTCTCTTCCATGATTAACATTTGTGTATTTTACCAATTCAGATCTTTACCGTCTTAATAGGAAAGCAAATAATAAGTAGTCCCTTTTAGATATCTTAAGATCCTTTTTACTACTTCCCAATATGTAGGACCTGGGTTAGCTTGATATCTACTCACTAAGCTAACTGCTTGACCGATATCAGGTCTAGTACACATCATAACATACATTCAATAACTAACTGCATTCTTATAAGGAGTTTGGCTTATATGTTCTCTTTCTTTGGCAGTCTTAGAATCCATTTTTGTACTTAAGGTTTAACTTGTGCCAATAAGAGTGTCTCCAGGGTTACAACTATGCATACTAAAATGTTCTAGAAATATTTTGATGCAATTCTCTTGTAAAAGATACAACAACTTCCTATAATAATTTCTTAAAATCTTAACTCCAAGAATGTAGACAACTTCACCTATATCTTTCATCTGAAACTGAGATGACAACCATATCTTTACCTCATTGACGAACTTCGTGTCATTTCCAACTATGAGTATGTCATCAACATATAATGTCATAATCACAAACATTCTTTAGATCTTTTAGTATAGATGCAGTTGTCTTCACTTATCATAGTGAAAGTACTAAAGATGACAATATTGTGAAAACAAATATGCCATTGCCTTGAAAATTGTTTAAGGTCATAAATACACTTTAATAGTTTACAAACTTTATTTTCTTGGCATTCTTTAATGAAACCCTCAAGTTGTTCCATATAGTTCTATTCATTTAATTCTTCATTAAGAAAGACAGTCTTTACATTCATTTGATGTAATTCAAGATCTAAACAAGCCACTATAGTTAGAAGTAGGTGAACAGAGGCAAATCATAATGCAGGAGAAAAAGTCTCCTCTTAGTTAATTCCTTCCTATTGTATATATCCATTTGCCACTAGCCAAGCCTTACATCTTTTGATTGGGCCATTAATTTTCTTTTTTTTTTCTTTTTATCTTAAGATCCAATTATTCCTTACAACCTTGTGTCCCTTTGGAGGTCAACAAGTTTCCATACATTTCTAACCTTTATAGACTCCATTTCATCTTTCATGGCTTTAGTTCGTTTGTCCTTGGAAGAGGATAAGGGAACCTCTTTCAGATTTTTCAACTTATCTTCATTTTGTAGGAGCATTGTAACTATTTTGCCACTTTTAAATTCATATTATTAGCAAGGAACCATTTTATGTGATCCACATCTTAATTGTGATTCATTAAATCTTACTTCATTGTTTACCTTAGGATCAACATTGCTCCTACTCAGTTCATGAATGATGTTCTCACTCTCACTTGGATTGAGATCTATTTGGTCACTCCCACTTGGAACAACTGGCTCAAGAACATTTTCATTCTCATTTAATGATGAAAAAGGTTGTTGATGAAAAACTAATTCATCATCTACTATAATCTTCCTTCTCGAATAAAGTGGTTTTGATTTGTTCAGATCCTCTATCTCAAATAAAGATAGGTCTTGACTTACCTCACCCTTATTAAGATATACATTCTCTAAGAATATGACATCTCTTAACTCAAATTTAGTCACACTCCCACTATCTTATTGACTTATAAACACATATTCTTTTAAGGTTTTTAAGTATTTAATAAAGATACTTTTCTTTCCTTTCAGGTTTAATTTGAGGTTTCTGAGTATCTAATAAGGATACTTTTCTTTCTACTATCTTGCACTAGTTTGATGTATTATGTCATTACTTCAAAATTTTATAACTTCTGTATCCACCTTTATCACTTCTAAGTTTTTTAAATTTTCTTTTCTCTTTGGTTTTTTACCATTGACTTGTAGTTTGTAAATAAGGACGGATCTAGAATTTGATTCTAAAGGGGGTGAAAGTCTTCGATCAAAGATCTAAACCAAGAGGGGTCAATTCTTACAATTTATGGGGGCAAGTTCTTATAAATTAATGAATCAAATTAAGAATATAAGCTAAAATTACATATAAAAGCTAAAATTTTAAAAATCAAAGGGGCAACCACCCCTTTGGATCTATCACTATGTGACAACATTTCAAAAGCTTGATCTTTTAATTTCATTAAATACATTAAATACAAATGTGTATATCTTGAATAATTATCAATAGAAGAAATAAAATATCTATTTCCTCCTCTAGTTAACATGCCATTCAATTAATAAATTTATATTATAATGAACAAGCTCTAGGATTTCTGAATTTCTTTTTATGGAAGGAAATGGTTTTCTTGCCATTTTAGCTTGTACACAAATTTCATATTTATTATCAATTCGTTTTCATATGTAATCAAACCATGTTTTGGCATATACTTTGAAGTTTTATAATTAACATGTCTTAATCTACCATGCCATAAATCAAAATATTGCTTAATAATATAAGCAAAACCTAAATTTTTATCAATAATGCTTAACTTAAACAATCCCTCATAAGAGTAAATAATCCACTTAGGAGATTACAAGTTTGTTAACTTTAAAACAGCCTTTAGTCTTTTCTTGCATAACAAGTTTGCATGTACATGATTCTTCCTAATTTATGAAACATGAAGAACATTTTGTAGTATTAACTTCTTTCCACAAGTGAATAATAACTCTAGGTTGCCCTTTCCATGTACTTTTGTTATATTACCATTGCCCATAAGAACTTCTTGTCCTTATTCTACAACATCATAATTCTTGAATTGATTCTTGTTATGATAGACATGAATCGTTGCACCATAATTGTACCTACCATAAGTCAAAATACTTAGTAATGGCAATCATGCTTAACTCAGAGATTATACTAAAGCGCAATTCAAAGCCATGGTAACAATCTCATTGGATTCAATCTCAACCATGTTTGTAGTATTAGTATTTCCACTTTTTTGCCTTTTCTAATATCTGTAACCCTTTTTGAAATGTCCTTTCTTTTCCTATAAAAATAAGACTTTTGTAATCATGTATTGTTTTCTTGAATTAGTGGCAGAAGGCTCCAAGTTCTTCCTTCTGTTTTTTCCAAAATTATTCTGGTTTTGATTGTTTGCAAATACAAAATTAACATTTAACACAGATTCTTTATGCTTTCTTTATTATTTGTGTTTCTTGTGCAATACACAAATGTTATCAGAATTTGTTCTAAAGTGAAACTCATTATGGTATGTAACAATTTCTTTCTATAATCATGCTAACTTGGGGTAATTTTGTAATGATTGGCCATACTCGCACATATTCAAGAATGTTAACTTTTACATCTTTAAGTTTGGAAACTAAACTCTACTGATCATGAATTTGGTTTAGAACAGGTGTAGAATTTTGTAATTTGTAATTGAAATATTGCATAATAAGAAACCTATTTGTTCCTTGTTTCTATGTATTTGGCTTTAAGAACATCCTAGATTTGTTTGGGAGATGTTAAAGAAGAGTAAAGAGCATATAGACAGCTAGACAACATATTCAGAATATATCATGGCGTAAAACCTAATCCTTAGCCCTTTTTTGTGTTTTGCCTTTACTTGTTATGATTCATCGTCATTTGAAACACCATGTGGTGCCAATGCAAGATCAAGCTAATACGAAATCTTTATCGCAGTGAGTAAGAACATCATTTTATCTTTCTATTAACTGAAGTTCATTCCATCAAATCTGTCTAGTTTGATAACATTTTTGGTTCATGACTTTAAAAGTACATTCTTAGGTAGTCTCCATCTTTAGGAAATATCATCATAAGATTGTTGAAGAAAATGTATTTAGAAGATGAAAATAATGCTAATAAATGTGTCTTTATTACACTATGTTTAAGGTGATATTTGCCCTTACTATGTTTGCTACAAGATATATGGCAAATAAACTATAGGATTTATCCTAAGTACTATGAGATATACCAACAACAACTTCTAGAAATCTCTTTGAGTGAATCTTAAAGGATCATAATAGGATTTCTAAGAGAAGAGGAATATCTAAACAATTTACTTAGTTTTCCAAACCAGAAAAATCCTATTTTGGTCCCATACTAATTACTTAATTCTTGTTTTGGTCCTCTATTAATATTCATTCTCAAAATGGTCCCTCAAACATAGAAACTTTAGCAATTTTGGTCCCTCTATTGGATGCCATTAGCAAGTATCTAATGTAGATAATTTATTGTTGACTTGAGTATTAACGTGGAGAATGTTAACACTTTCCCCATTTTCTCTGTTACACATCATCAAAGACTCTTCAAAGTTTCTCTTATTCCTCTTCATTCTTGCGATGTTCAAGATTTCATAAAAATGGATTGAGTCACAAGAGAAGAAATAAAAAATGAACTTAGAAACACACACTAGGGAAATACACTTAGAAATTCTAAGTGACTAGCTTTTGCTTCTCTTTTAGTGGCTTTGAATAAGATAGATGAATAGCACTCTCGCTTTCAAATTGGGATTTGGATTATTAGGTTACAGATATTCATGCTACTTCACCTTTCTTATCTTCGCAAAAATTGTAAAAAAATTTCAAATTCAAAATCAATATCCCTAAAGTTTTTAAAAGAACACCACTAACACCATTAGTTGAACTCTAGAAAAGATCTGAGCCAAAGTTCCAATAAATACATTAACATAATGAGATGCAAGAGCTAATCTATGTATCCAATAGCTACTTTCTTCAATTCTTCAATCGAATTGTTCAATTTGATCCCAAAATCTCAGGCTTAGAAATCCATAAATTGTATAACTAGAAGTAAAATTGAAAGACCCAAAATAAAGTTAATATCAGTTTTGTCCAAAAAATAAGATAAATACACCCTAGACCAAAAGAGCATAAAAGAACAATGAGTAAACAAAAATGGAAAATAAAAATAACAAGTAGTTAATGTTTCATCATGATTAAAATCCTCCTAATGAATCCATCAACTTAACTAAGCTCTATTTTTAATAATTGAAAGCAACATTGAGCATAAGTTCAAACTCCATTCATTCCATAATTTCTCAAGAAATAAAGGAAGCATTCATAATAAATTCTAAAATCATTCATTAAAAATAATGCTACCCATGTCGAGTAAAGTAGATTCCACATCCAAAGATAATAAAGGAAGAAAAACTAAAGAGAAATTAAAAAAAAAAAAAAAAAGATAAATGCATTTTCCTATGATTGTAATGATATAAATGGCTGGGTTTTGCAGAAAATTATCAAAATAAGAGTAAAAAGAAATTGATATATAATCATATAACAAAATGGAAGGCAAGAGAGAGAGAATTCTTAAGGGATGATTGTTTTGGAGATTATTAATAAAAGTATTAATCTATTACCTATTAATAGTTTCAATGTGTTTCACTTATGTGGTTTTCTCAACGTGCTTTTTTAGAGTGTGTTCTTAGATTTTCTTTCCCTTGTCCTGTAAGGCTCAATTAGTTTTTCTGGAGGCTTCAAGGTCACTAAAATAAAGAGTAAGAAGATATACTTTGAAGCCTATTAAACCTTGCCGTTTTGATTATGTGTAATGAGAGAGTATAAAATTTTTCCACGCCAACACTTGAGTCATCAATAAACGGTCCTCATTACACACTTACCAATAGATCTAGATGGAAGGACCAAAACCACTAAGGTTTTCATATCTAAATGACTATTTTGAGAATAAGTATAAGTGGGGGACTAAATCTAAAATTAAGTAACTAATGGAGGACTACAATGATATTTTTCTCATTTCCCAAACTATATCTTATATCTAACACTTTTGGGATTTATATGTTTAGTTGGTAGGCATGTCCTTGAAATCTTTTTGTAAACTAATAACAGCAAATGTTTTTCTTTAAGTTTCATTTTTTAGCTGAGATCAACTTGATAAGCCAAGCATTATTATGATTAGACAAGATTATAACTTAAAAGGCTTGTCAAAGGCCCAAACAAAAAAGCTAGAATAAAAAAGCCTTATTTGTAAAACGGGTTAAGCTTAGGCTTTTTTAAAGCCCAACTTGAACCTGAAAAGCTCGAATGAATATTTTTTTTAATTAGTAAAAACTTATTATATAAAAAATACTTAGTGTAATGTGACATTTTGATAAAGAAATAAAAACTAATACGTCTTATTTAAATTATTTATGTTAATACAACAACTTATTTATATTTACAACATCTATATATATATATATATATATAATCTTACACGTAATAGTAACAATTATTTATGTTATTTATCTCAAATCTTAAGTAACAAATTGATTTGACCTTATTTTAATAAATTCGTTAGCCCTGATAGTCCCGACACGAAAAATATAGATAAAAACCTTTATAAAAAACCAAATTAAAATATAAGCTCGAGCTTTTTTTTTAGCCTAAATTCAAGCCTGATTTTTAAAAGCCCAGCTTGATGATCAGGCCCAGTTGTGATGCCACATTACATTGATTTTCGACTACTTGAGCATTTATTAATATGGATTTCAGGGTGAGGAGGTGTATCCAAGCCATATCCACGTGTTGGTCTTGGCTACAAGTTAACTTTTATCCTTGATGCAACCACTAATATCCAAGTTTTGGGCGAGTGTTTATGCCTCTATTTATGTTATTTTCACATATTTTCCTCTGTTTCAAGCACTAAGCTATTCCTTCTGATAGCTTCTTGAGCAAGATACATTAAAAAAAAAAAAAAAAGACAGAGAGACTAAGAACTTTGCTAGATCCTATAGTAGAAAAAGTATTCCATTCCTAATGCTTTACTTTACAGGACTCACAATGACTTAATGCAAGCCCCAAAAATTTGTTAGTTAACTCAAACTATTTTAGTCTATATGTTCCTATTTTTTTTAGGAAAAAATTAAAAATAGAATTTCACCCTAAACCTTTTATTATTGTATTTTTTTTAGATAATACCACACAAATAACAAAAAAATTCCCTAATATGAAATCAATAGCAAGAATAACTAGAAGAGGGGATAGGGGGTTAAATTCCAACCATCAAGGTGCATGCTCCTAGCTTAATCCCTAGGAAGCCAATAGGGACTTGGTTAGCATACCTAGAAATCTAGCAAATGTAGTATGAATTAAACTATTGAATTAATGAACTTGCCTCTTAAATATGATGAAAACATCTCCACTTTGGACATGGGACATCAACAATTGGAGCATGCCCTATCTTCATACAATCTGATTCAACAACCACATCATCAACTCTAAGTCATAAGCCATTATAACACCTTTATGGAAAGCTTGTAGTTATCTCATAAAAAGAGAACTTGAAGGGCTAACCACACTGCATAACTCCATTATCTCCCTTAAGTTATTTCTTAAACAAACACCAATTCTATTCTCCTCAAACTCTCATCTATATTAATTTTCACTACCCAAACATATGGAGGTTTCCTACTACTTTAGAGTTTAGAGATTAAGAATGGTGCTCTAGAGAACGAGAATTAAATACCAAACCATTCAAATGCTTTCTTCTTTTATAAAACTCGACAGATTTCGATGAAGCTATCAACATGGTATTAATAAGGTCAAAATGAATTTTCTCAAAAAACCATGAGCATCTATCCTAAATAACCTTACACACTAAACCTTAACCCTAACCTTTAACCCCCTATACCTAGCCCTAAACAGCTATAAACCTAAATAATCATAAACACTTAACCCTAACCTTAAACTTTAACCTCTAACAACCTTAAGCATCACCCTTTACCCAAACACAAAACCTAGATACTAAACCCTAAATTATTATACCTTAACCCTAACCTAATACACTAAACCTTAAATCTATCCCACTTGAAATTACAAATAACCTTAAACACTATACCCTAACCTAAATTTTAGTCTTTTATACCTTAAACACTTTACCATAACTTAAAACATGAACACTAAACCCTAAATCTATACCTTACCTTATAACCTAACTTCGAACCCTAAACACTAAGTCCTCTAAACCCTAAAGTTATACCACCCTAAACCTTAAATAACCTTACACACTCCTTAACCTTAAACTTTAACCCCTATACCTAGACTTAAACAACCCTAAACCTTTGTTGTATGGGGGGCTATCAATCACCCTATAGACTAAAATCCCCTTGTGTAACATAAGCAAAGAAAAATAAACGAATGAGATTCTCATAGAAATATAGAACAATAAACAATGTTCTAAAATCCATACATAATCATAAAATATTAAACCCAAACATGAGTATCCATTGTACACATAGCAATAACCAGAGTTCAAATAAAGATAACAATATGAAAAAAAATCCCTAAAAGTTAAAAACATTAAGAAGAGAATGGAAATATCAATTTGCAGAGGTGGTGGGTGGCCTTGTTACTGAAGAAGACACTAGAACATTAGTGATAGGAATTGTAAGAACAACATTAAAAGGTATAATGATAGTAGGAACATTAAAAGGATAAGCTTTAAAGAACTTAGTAGCAGGTTCATTAAACATAAATTGTTCCACAGGATCCACAAACAATGGTAAATAAATTAACTGAGCCAGGTGTTCTCATTCATGAAAGGTCTGAGTAAAGAATTATTTCTTCTGATCATCAATTTCCTACAAGACAAAAACAGTTATGAATTTTTTCATGCTCTACTTATTTGCACCCAGTTGTATTTCAAGTCCAATAATTACTGACTTCAGTTCCTTGAATCAGGCCATAATAGCCCTATATAGAGGTTTTTCAATAGGCATAAAAGTGAGAGCTTGAATAAAAGATGCCATGTGTGAAGAAATAGAAATGTGAATAGGAAAAGGAACCCATCAAGGCTTCCTAGGCTTAGACTTAAGCAATAGGATCAACAATTGGTTAATTAACAGCTTCTGCTTCATCTTCTTTTAAAGACTGAGTTATCTCAATCTCTATGGATAATGGAGTGGCTAGCTTAGCTAGCACATATACTTCCTCATCTTCAAGGGATAAAGCATGAGAGAGAGACTGAGACTTGTTATTTGATGAATCATCTTTTTCAAAAGCGTTAGTAATATATGGCAGTTTTTGGGACTTGTAAGGTGAGAAAATTATTTTATAACCATGGACTTGGCAATTGTCTTCTTCTTAACCTGAGATGATGAAGCTTTAACTGAACCTTAGGGCATTGCTCTTTAATCTTCATAGCCAAATAAATATACATCCATGTATTTTGTAATCATTGTTATCACCATTCCATAAGGAAGTTCTTTAATTTCACCATTGTGAGTTGTCCTCATATCGTTCAAGATAATGTACGATAGGTTTTTATGGTCCACACAACATGCACTAAGCATAAAGGAGTTCCAGATAAGTTAATGTATTAGTCTTCCCTATCTTATGAATGATCAACTAGTTTATAGTGTGTAACAACTATTATTAGCATTAAAGACATTCAAATTTACTAAAACTACTTCCTATCCTCGTAGTTCCTCTATCACAATAATTTCAAAGTAACCAACATTGATCCTGTTCCTGCTAAGTTAGCCACCAAAGCATTTTCATCATGCATTAGGAACATGACCACTATAAAGTCCATCCTTTATTAATATGTCACTATGCGTTAAGCTTAGGATTTTTATTGTTTATTTTATTTTTGTTTCTTCCCTATTTTTTAAGTGTTTAATAAGAAGTCTTATATTTAGATGTTTTTATTGCTCTTGTAATAACCTTGTTTAGGCCTTCTTAATAAAGGCTAAATGGGCCTTATTTTTCAGTTATAGTAAGATTAGTTTTCTTAAGTTTTCATCATCTATATATAGGTGAGAAAGCCATAGTTCTATGTGTGTAATTTTGATTATCTCAAATGAATAACAATAAACTTTCTTTTCTAATTTTCTTCATGGCATTAGAGCATTAAGATCCATGGACCATGATAAACTTTGGTTTTAGCCTCAATGTTGATGGTCATAATTCTTAAAGAAAGTGGATCATTCACTTCTAGTCATGTCATAAGCAATGGGCCAACTCTTTTCTAGTCATGTCATAAGCAATGGGCCAACTCTTTTCTAGTCATGTCATAAGCAATGGGCCAACTCTTATCATGCTCACCATCTTAATATGTCTAAATGGCCTTAATTATCAGCAGAGGTAAGCTAATTTATGCTTCTTATCAATGGTAGAGGAAAGGTTGATTACCTCAATAGCATAGCAAGTCAAAATATAGGGTTTGAAAGATAGAGAATAACATGATCTAGTTCTAAGTGATCAATTCCATGATACCCGAAATAGGGGAGAACTTTCTTTTATTCCACAGAGCCATTATTTTTTAAATTTATATGACTTAACACTATAAGACTCTCATAAATGCAATCGTGCTACAAATGCCTTTTATTATTGGAAAATCAAAGATTATATGCAGTTTTTAAATTTTTATCGGGCTTCAAGTCTTACTTTAAGAAGATTAGAAGCCGCATTATGTTCTTGGACCCATCACGCTCCTTGAAAGAAGTTTTCTCTGAAGTAAAAGGGAGGAGAATAGTAAAATGACTGACATTGGGATCTTTGCCATCTTGTTCCCATTCTGAAATGTCTGCCCTTACTTCTAAGGTGCCTCAGTCAAGTGAATATCGAAACAATAAGCAAGGTAACCCATCATCTGACTATTGCAACAAAGCTAGCCACCCCAAATAAAAATGTTAGGCACTTCATAATAAGCTACCTCATGTTAAAAATAAAAGGAAGAATGAAAGCCATATGACCGATAATGCTAAATGAGTGGAGCAAGAATCTAGTGGTTTCATAGGAGAGTATTTAAAATTATTACAAAAGATGTTTGGCAACAAGCAACTTTAATTCCAGACTTACCCTAGTCTAGATGTAGGTTTTAACTTATTTGCCCACTTAAGTAATAATTTATGCCTTATAATGAGGATTTTATATGTGAAACTGGTTGATAAGATATCTTCCAAGGTTCTAGGCTTGGAAACGGTGTGAATTTCACAAAATTTAATTCTCACTAATGTTCTATTGGTTCTAAAATTGACCCATAATTTATTATCTGTGAGAAGAATAACAAAATGAGGAATAAATATGTTCTTTTTTCCTATTTTGTCTTCTATGTTTTGTTATAGTATTTTTGGATGGGGCACACCAATCTAAAGTATATGAAAAATATGTATCCAAATTTATTTAATGAAAATTCTATTCCTTTTCACTATATAGTGTGTCATTAATCTAAACGTACTCATACTTCTTTCCCTTCCCACCCACATGTCCTACTGCACCATCCTAATTCATAGCGATGTATGAGAATACTTTACCAATACCTTATTACATTTATTGATGACCTCATGAAGCTTACATGGACCTATTTTATGAAAGACAAATCTGAAACACTACACATTTTAAAACAATTCCACACATTAATATCCACCCAATTCAAGCCAACATAAAAAACTAAGATTTGATAATGGAAGGGAACACTTTAACTAAGACCTAAGGATCAAGTCTAAAAGTGAGACCAAAAGAGTAGCACCTCAAGAAGTTTCTAATTTGCACAAAGACCTAGAATTATATTTTGGAATTCAAATTTGTATCATGTTTAAGGATTGTTCATCAATTATGTATTTTATAATATAGATTCAATAGCTAATAGACGAGGATATGGACATATACGAATTAAATAAGTATGCATTATTTTCCTATAATCAATCACAATTAATAAGTTTAGTTAAAATTAAAACTTGGATATTAAAATTTTAAAAAAGTCAACCTTTCATATTGTAATTATTTTGTGTTCGTAAGAATTTATAGAAAAATGTCATATAGTAAGGAAGGATGTTACAATCATACCCGCCAAGACTTGACAAGATAATAGTAAAAAATTTTCCTTTTTATTTTTAGTGTTAGCATTTAGGATTTTAGAATAGCAAATGAATATCA
Organism: Delonix regia; assembly: GCA_037074485.1. Classification (NCBI taxonomy): domain Eukaryota; kingdom Viridiplantae; phylum Streptophyta; class Magnoliopsida; order Fabales; family Fabaceae; genus Delonix; species Delonix regia. The sequence goes on from CM073449.1 coordinate 13,035,889, forward strand.
TAATCAATCTTTTCAAAAGACGCGTTGAAGATATTGTAGATTTTCTGACTGCCCTAATTTTTTATGCCAACAAAAATAGGGAGGATGATATGCTCCATATTGAAGAATTACCTCACGGGTAATCTATCAACAAAGTCATTCTAAAATTAGATGTAGGTAGCAGGTAATTACTAAAAGTCAAGTTCTTTCCAAGTGGAAAAGATACAAGGGATCAAGTTTTGAGGAAAACTATAAGTATAATATGAATAGATTCTTAATAATTTTCCTAATTAATAATATTTTTGTAATATTATTATTATTATTATTATTGTTACTATTATTATTATTATTATCATTAGAAATTTTGTTTAGTTAGAAGGCTTTTCCCATGTTTCATTTAGAGATCTTTTAAAGATGGGAATGGAAGTAAGAAATGGCCTTTACAAGGAAATGGAAATAAAGTCTATCAAAGATTATTTTACTTCATTCACATTTATATTTTCATTTTCTTACCTTACTTTATTTACATTAATATTTCTAAAATAATCTTTAAAAAACAACACTTACCATAACAGTAAGTAATCTACTTTTTTTAGACCTATTTAAAAGATTTTTTTTTTATATAGATGGATATGTGAGGAAAAATTTTCACAAAAAATCAATGTATTTAAATTCTCTTTAAAAATAAAATATATATATATATTTAACAAACATCAATATAAGACATTGCACATTATTATTTTAGATACATCGATATTTATCTATCTAAAAATTTTTAAAAACCATGATTCTAAAATTTAAAAACCTTAATAATGATAATAATAGTAGTAGTAATAATAATAATAATGATAATAATAATATTGATGATGTTGAAACTATCAATAGTGAGTCATACTTTATATTCATAATAATCTGAAATAAAAAATCAATTTAACCTAAATATCAATTTCACACATTATATTTTATTCTCCCTCTTTGATATGTATAAGTTGCATTCTAATAGTTTCCTTTCATATTTTAGTATTTTGTATTTACTTTTTACTTTCTTTTTACATACCCGAAAGTAAGAGTCATATTTTTTCATACATATCTATCACTGATTACAACTTCAAATACATCAATACTTTTCCACACTTCAAAATTGCATATAACCCATCAATTAATATAATCTATCAAAATTATATTTGTTAGAATATCGTATAATATCTAGGGTTTAAATCTGTTAAGATATTATACTGAGTTCACTCATAAAGGGTGTTTATTAAATAAGGGTAAAATAGTAATTATAAGAATTACTACTAAACCATAACCCTAACTAGCCTTTAATAATCAAGGGTTAGACTATTATACGATTTACAACTTATTAAGAGAGAGACTTGAGACGCTCTGAGTGGAATACCTGCGAGTATTCTGTAATCGCATTTGAGAGTGGATTTAGACTGTGAAAACCTGAGATACACCCAATGCACTATGGATATCTCATTTGATCAGTGATCCTAGCCAGAGCTCGATCACTTCTGCAATTAAGATATCTATGTAAAAAGGGTGAAGTAGGCCAAGACCTATCCTTATTTGAGATAGAGGATTCGAACGCACTAAGACCACTTCATTCGAGTGGGAGGATTATAATAGATGATGAATTAGTTTCTCATCAGTAACCTTCTTCATCATTTGATGTGAATGAAAATGTTCCTGAACCAGTTGCTCTAAGTGGGAGTGACCAAATAGATCTCATTCTAAGTGGGAGTGAGATCAACATTCTAGATCTAAGTAGGAACAACATTGATCTAAATGGGAACAATGAAATAAGATTCAATGAATTACAACTAAGACGTGGTTCACGTAAAAAGACTTATTACTGATGATATGAGATTGAAGGTGGTGAACTTTTTACAATGCTCTTGTAAAATAAAGATAAGCTGAGAAATTTGAAAGAGGCTCTCTTATCCCCTTCTAAGAATAAATGGACTAAAGCTATGGAAGAGGAAATATAGTCTATGAAAGTCAACAATATTTAGGAATTTGTTAATCTTCTAGAGGGATGCAAGGTTATTGGGAACAAGTGGGTTCTCAAAATCAAGAAATGAGCCAATGACACAATTGAAAATTTTAATGCTCGACTAGTAGCAAAAGGGTATACACAACAGGAAGGAATTGACTATGAGGAGACTCTTTCTCATGTTATACGATTTACCTCTATTCGCTTGCTTCTAGCTATAGTGGTTTGTCTAGATCTTGAATTACATCAGATGCATGTAAAGATTGCCTTTTTCAATGGAAAATTAAATGAAGAAATTTATATGGAACAACCTGAGAGTTTCATTAAAGAGGGCCAAGAAGAAAAAGTTTGTAGACTTTTGAAGTCTATCTATGGCCTTAAACAATTTTCAAAGCAGTGATATATTTATTTTCACAATGCAATCATTTCTAGTGGTTTCACTATGATGAGTGAAGACAAATGTGTATATACCAAAAGATCTAAAGACAAGTATGTAATTATAACATTATATGTTAATGACATACTCATAGCTGGAAATGATATGGAGCTCATCAACGAGGTGAAGACTTGGTTGTCATCTCGCTTTGAGATGAAGGATATGGATGAAGTTGCATACATTCTTAGAGTTAAGATTTGAAGAAATCATTCTAAGAAACTCTTGTATCTCTCTCAAGAGAATTACATCATAAAGATTTTGGAACGTTTTAGTATGTAAAGTTATAACCCTGCTGACACTTTTAATAGCACACATCGAACCTTGAGTGCTGAAATGTGTTCTATGACAGCCATGGAAAGAAAGCATATAAGCCGAAATCCATATAGGAATGTGATCAGTTGTCTAATGTATACTATGATGTATACTAGACCTGATATCTGTCAAGCAGTTGGCTTGGTAAATAGATATCAAATCGACCCAGGTCCTAACCATTGGGAAGTTGTAAAAAAGATCTTAAGATATCTGAAAAGGAATACTGATTATGCACTTTGCTATCATGACGACAGAGATCTATGATTGATAGGATATACTGATTTGACCATGGAGGGGACTTAGATGAGTGAAAGTCTACCTCAGGATACATTTTTCTACTCAGTGATGGCACCATATCATTTAGTAATAAGAAACAATTTTGTATATCCTTGTCCACGATGGAAGTAAAGTTCATGGCCCTATCTTCAGCAACCTAGAAGGCTGTTTGATTGAAGAGGTTCTTGGATCAACTATTGTGCAAAGCAGAAAACATTGAACCAGTATTAGTGTATAACGACAACGAGGTTGCAATTGCATACACCAAGGATCTAAAGTACCATTGCAAAATTATACACATAGATATCAAGTATCACTGTGAAGGACATGGTTGCATGTAAGACTGTGAACGTGAAGTATGTGTCTACGTATGAGATACTGGTAAATCTGCTAACCAAGCCGAATTCTAGAGATGTTTTTGTGAGACACATTAGGTCTTTAGGATTATGTAGAATTTAGCATACTTCATTTATATTTTTATTGTTCCCATTGTTCATAGACAAAGATGTTTTTATGTTCTTTGATAATCAATTAAGTTTGATTTTCATGTTTACATATCTTTATTTGAATATTGTGTACATTCTTATTTATTATTAAGTATGTTGGGTAGACAATAGGGTTAACCTTCTCACACAGGTAACTGCCTCAGTGTCTTTGTGACATTGGAGATGAGACAAGATTTTAAGAGAAATTATCAAGAGGATAATTTGAGAGCAATGATACTTAAAATCATTTAAGTTGCCTGATTGATGACATAGGTTCATTAAAATTGATTTGATGAAATAAGTTCATCATTTCTAGTCTACCTTAGTAGCTAGATGTGAGTTCAAGACATTGTGTAGATCTAGGAACTCAATTTTACATTTGTGGTGTCTAAAATATCATATGTACAATATTATTTATGAAATAGACATACACTCTATGAGAAAAAGATGAATGTTGTAGCACATGTTTCATACCATATGTGTAAATGTCTACCATATGGGTTAACATGAGTACAATCTTAATTCATGATTGTGTGAGACTCTTAAGCCTTTACGTTGGCTTTATATTTGTACCCTTGGACTCCAATTAGGTACTTGAAATGCAGCTTGGTGTTTGCTATCTTAGCGTGTTGCCTAAGGACAATGAGTAATAATTTAGTCTAGCGGGACATGTCTAGAAAAGCGAACTAAGTCTATATTGGTAGGATCATGAGAAGAGGAAGATCATAAAAAGAATATCATTATTCTGTATTCACCTGTTTACTAGTTATAACTTGTGTGTCATGATTGTGAATACAAGATATTATGATAGATGAGATCATTGAGAGATATATGCATGTGATTCTTATGATATAAGGTGTATGCATACTTTATGTTCTACATACAGGTGCGTTTTCAACGAGAGACTATATATTCGTAACTGATGTATAGCATTGATGCTCTCATAGTATACTGGTCGCACGGCCTACTTTCTCTATATGAACAACTACAGATTATAAAAAGAAAGTGTTCTCTTGATTTATCGAGAATATATTTCTTGGGTTTAGAGCATATGAGCACTCCCATTATGTGTGAATGGGAGATGTTATAATATCGTATAATATTTAGGATTTAAATCTGTTAAGATATTACACTGAGTCCACCCATAAGGGGTGCTCATTAAATAAAGGTAAAATAGTAATTATAAGAATTACTACTAAACCCTAATCCTAGCTAGCCTTTCATAATCAAGGGCTAGACTATTATACGATTTACAACTCATTAAGAGAGAGACTTGAGACGCTCTGAGTAGAATACCTGCGAGTATTCTATAGTCGCATTTGATATAAGATTTAGGCTATGAAAACCTGAGATACACCTAATACATAGAAGGTATCTCATTCAATTAGTGATCCCATCCAAAGTTCAATCAACTTTTACAATTAGATGATCTATGTAAATCTCATACTCTGAATTTATGAATATGTTCATTTATTATTTTTATTCCCTTCAATATTGTAATTTAATTACATTTTTTATTCAACTTAAAACACTATAATAATATTTTCACACTTTAATAATCAAACATTAAAATTATTAATATACAATTATTGATTCTATCTAACAAATTAACTAAATAAAACAATTCTCATAAATATCTCAAATTAAAAATTATTTTACTATTCTTAATAAATCAATTTTTAATATTTCTATAAAACGTAATATATATATATATATATATATTTATATCTAAAAAAATTATTTTATTTATTTTATTTTAATATATATTATATTTTTGAGGATTCCATTAATAAATTAATATATATATATATATATATCTATATATATATATATATATATATATATATATATGGTGTTAGATAGATTTGCGCATGAATTAGTTGTGTTGCCTCGCAAAGAAATATTAAAAAAAAAAAATTATGCCAGACAACAGGATTGTTGTTTGCAGAGGATTCATACTCGATAGATTTGGTGCATTTAGTTATCTTAAAGACAATTTTATTTTTATAAAAAATTAATATCTATTTTATGAAATAAAAGAATAAAATAAAACAATGCAAATATAACAAAATACGCCAAATTTTAAATCAATGCAAATTGAGATTTAGGGTCGTCTTCCTAGAGGTTGAGTTACAATGTAGGATTAAACATTGAAATGTAATAATTTTGTGAGAATTTTAAAATTTAATTTTTTTAATTATAATATTAGATTAAAAAAAAGCTCATAAACGGTGCCGTTTAACTACAGAAAGTAATGTTAAACGAAATAACGAAGCGGCTTCGTTTCTCTACTTCCAACTTCTCAAGCTCCACACTTATTCCCATCTCAACGGCGACGATCATCTCTCTCTACCATTCTCGGCGGCGACTGCCGTGGTGAAAGATTTTTCGTCGTGCCTCTTTCTCATAGTCTCTTCGAAAACTTTTATGCAACTTTTTCTTTTCTTTCTGTCATTTCGTTTTTGTAATCGAGGGATTCATGGCCTCTAAAATGGAAACCGAGAATTCAACCGATGCTTCTCCATCATCGTAAGCATACGTTGCCTTATTTCTACCATTTTTTCGCATATATTTTATATTTTAGTAATTTTAGTAATCTCCTCCTTGGATACTACCCGCTCTTTGTCATTAAAAAGAATATGATGAACGAATGGATAATCTGCGCTGTTTTGGTTCAAACATGAAAAGGAATAGATCATAGACAACCTTTGCAAATTTGGGTTCCTTGAGATTTTTCAGCTGTGCTCAATGACTAATGGTTATTGAATTCCCTTCAGGCCAAAGAACAGATACAAAGATCCAGATGACGGTCGGCAGCGATTTTTGCTCGAATTAGAATTTGTTCAATGCCTTGCTAATCCTACCTACATACACTGTATGGGCTTCACTTTGCTTTTAATGCTTTGAGAATTTGAGCTTCATCAAGTTAGCTGGATCTAAAGCGTTATTTACTTTTAAAATTAGGGCTTTTGTTTCTTTCAATTTGGGGAATAGCTGCGGAAGGAAATTTCCAGTTGTTGATACACCATTTCATTTGTATGTTTTTGTAATCTACTTAAACACATAATGTTATAATGTATACTTTAAAATTGAAGAGAATATTAGCTCTTCAACTTCTGTCTCCCTGGTTTCCATTAGTCTATACATTCCTCATAGTATGAAGGTGGAGAACATGAATAATGCAGAAAATAAAAAATGTACTGGTATTAGAAAGTTCACTTTGGGTTAAATGCTTTGGGAGAAATGCAAACAACCGACGATATAAAGAAATGTACCTTCTACTGAGGTGCTTGTTCCTTGTGGAGGTTTTATTACTTGCATTCTTTCGAAACGTCTGTATGAACTGTTTGTTATAGTGGTGCTTTAATTTGTTTTGATTCACTCCCTCCTGCCTAGCCTTTGGGTCGTGCGAGTTCTAGTTTGCTTGGTTTTTTTTTTTTTTTTCCTGTTGCTAGTTTAAGTTTCTGCATTAGATATCAGGACGAATGTCAATTAGATATAAGGACCAATTAGAGGTGCATAATTTTTTTAAATTTATGTTAGAACTTTTTTTAAATTTATATCATCTAACATTTAGTTGTTTGTTTTACAAACTTAACTCTTTCTTCATAACATTATTCCTATATTGTATTTACATGTTTTAGTCAAGATAATATTTAATGGCTAGAATAAAACATGAGGAATGCCATTAGATCTAATACAGAAACCAAAATTTCTGAGTCTGGAGACCTACTATAGTAATCTGTCTGTGTGAGTACCCCAAAAATTTTAAAAAAATAAAATAAAAAAAATGATAATGTGAGAGGAGAGGAAGGGAGAATTTATTGGAAGATATAACTGAGACTGGTGTGATGTTGTATTTGCGTGGTTTGAAGTGAAGAGGTGTAAATTGTAAAATAAGTTGCTTATAACTTTACGCTGGGCCCTTGGATTCAGAAATTACTTGTTTTGATAGCCTTTCGCATTTCTTCTTCTCCGTGTTTTATCTCTAATTCTTGATCCATTTTTTTCACAGATTTGGCTCAGAACCGATATTTTGAAGATGAAGCATTCATTGGATACTTGAAGTACCTTCAATATTGGCAACGACCTGAATACATTAAATATATTATGTAAGCAATATTGTCATACTAAAACAATGACACACATCATCACTGCAAGTAGTGAGGGATTATGTAATGCCTTTATTATAAGGCACCTTGGTCCTTGGACGAGGGGAAAATTTTTTCAAAACCTTGAGTACATGTAATGTCAGGGCTAAGAGTTAGAAATAATTCTAAATCCTTTTATTAATTTTCCCCCTCACCTGCTTCCTTTTAGTGGTATATATTTCTATCTGGACAGGGTTTTTTTTCGCTAATCCAGCTACTCATTTATTCTGAATGCTAGGTATCCTCATTGCCTGTTCTTTCTTGAACTTCTTCAGAATGCAAATTTTCGAAATGCAATGGCACATCCTGGTAATAAGGTGAATAACAACTCTTATTTCCCTCATCTAATATCCTGTCTTTTCTCCTGTCAAAGTTACATATTGTTCTATTGATTCCTGTACATAGATTCTTTTGGGCTATTTATATGAGTTGGTTAGCAACTTATATTTCTACCTTTAAGTTCGTGGGAGGTAGGGTGGCATATTTTGGCCCTGTTTTACCTATTTTAATTCACAAATAGATGATCAGTATGGTTGGTGCATTATAGAGACCTTGAATGAGTTAAAGCAGATGACTTGCATGTCCTCGAAGACATTATCTCTCTAGAACTATAGAATCTTTGTGTCTTCCCCTTCTCTCATGGATGGTCCTTACATATACCATTGTGTTTTAGGAACTTGCACATAGACAGCAATTCTACTTCTGGAAGAACTATAGGAACAATCGGCTAAAGCACATTTTGCCAAGGTCACTTCCTGAATCTAGTGCCACACCTGCACCTGCTGCAGCTGCCTCAACTCCATCCCAGCTGCCTGCTCTGCCGCCAGTAACAGCTACGAATGTTTCGGTGACAGTATCATCTGCTCAAGCTCACTCTCCAATGCCATATGGTATGCCCCCTGGATCTACTCTTGCTAAGAATGATATGAGGAATCCTGCAATTGATCGGAGGAAGAGAAAGTAAAGTATTTGTTTTAGGAATTATTCTCTTTTCTGGAGGGAACATACTACCCATAAAGTGTTTCATCTCGATTATTGAATATTTGTACGAAATCATGTAAATTGATAACAAAATCGATTGCAGATGTATGGGTGGGGGTCATCTTTTTGTTTCTTTCCTTCTAATTTACGAGATAGGGGCAGGGATAGAACAGAGTTTCATCTGTAACTTCAATTGAATGTAATTTTCTAGAATCATGAAATTGCAGTAAATTTAGTTAAGGATCATTCCTGTTGAATTGATTGATTATTTGACAAATTTTATGTATATATTATCAACTTCTTCATGTGTTGTGTTTTTTCAAATTAAGAAATTTTGCCTGAATCATAATCAATTTATTTACATTACATCTCATTGAGATGAGTTATATGTCAAAATTAAAATGCTTATGAACCTGTGATTGTAATGGATCTCTTGTCTTGGGAATAACGCAAAGAGAATTGTCTGCATTCCACAACTACAACCCTATCTCTCGCATAATCTCCCAAGATCCGTTCTCCCCGTGACAGGTATTATGTCACTAAGCCTACCCTCATGGAGCATAACAATCGCCAATTGAAGGATCCTCTGACATGCTGGTACTGTAGTTGAAATAAATTAAAACATGATGCCATTGCCAAAGTGACCATAGGTAAACTCACATAAGGGAAATTATATTTTTGTATAGTGCTGGTCTAGAAGTTATTTACAACTAAAATGTAACAAACAATTGAATAAAAATATAATGACATTAAATATATCAGTACCATAAATTCAGTACTTTTTCAGCCTTTAATCGATTTCTCACGTGGCAGTACAATCAAATGAGTTTATTTCATTTACTAAAAATTTACTTTGAACATTTTTTGGTTTACTTCATTTATTTAAAACTATTTTTATCATAATATTAATTTTTTGTTTTTACAATATTATTTTGGTCCTTTATAAATAAATTATATTATACTTTGGTCCTTGTAAAATTGTTTTTCAACTTGTTTCTCGTAAATGAATATTTTTTAATTTAATCCCTTAAAATTACTATCAATAATGTCATTTTGTAATGACATATTATATTTTTTATAATATATCCCTTAGTCACTATTATATGATATGTTGATTGATTATTAGCTTCCTAAACAATAGATTGATACAAGGATGTTATTTATAATTGGTTTATTTATGAGGGATTATATATATATATATATATGTGTGTGTGTGTGTGTGTGTGTGTGTGTGTGTGAAGGATCAAATTAAAAAAATAATTCTATTAAGATAAATTGAAAAATACTCCATCTATAAATAACTAAAATAGAAGTTTAGTCTATAATAAAATACTGACATGGTCATGACTCTATTCTTATTGGGACGATTTGAAACACCTAGGTTATAGAATTGTAGGTATATTTGACAACAGGGAAACACCTCTTTGTACAGTGTCATTTTGGTTTCAAGAATGTACTCAATTTTACTCAGGATACATCCTCGATAAATCTAAGCTTTAATAAAATGGTATTGGAGCTAATTCTTCATTGAGGAAATTGTCATATGTTGGACGTTATGACCACAAGAAAAAGATAGTATTTTCATATATTATTCACTAACAACTGGGGCCTTGTGAGGTTGTAGGATTAGTTATTATGGCAAAGAGGATGAGAATAAAAATGAGAATGGTTACGTTCGGATGACTCGAATAATAGCAATGTAAAATAATAGGATCAGTCATATTTAGTTGCAAGTGACGAATGGAATCAGATGAAATTGACTAAAGTGCCCATTTTACATGAAATAAAATTGGGTAAATAGCTATACCCAATTTATCGAGCTCATGTGCCATTCTTTTAAACTAGGACCCCTTCCGATGAGAGGCTTCATGGTGAGATTTCAACCAATGCAATCGGCTAGACAATGTATTTTGCCAACATGAATAACAGCAAGAAGGATGACGTGAGTATAGGGGTTTCTAATCGATGTCAGTGTTCTGTGAACTAGGGCAAGATAGGTTGAGGGGTAAAGGGCTGCAATTCACTTGTCCAAATCATCTCTAATGAGTGATTTCATTGCCAGTAAACGATTACTAATGGTATAATGATTCAACTATTGCATATTGTTCATTGGGTTTAATTTAATCATCTCAGTCATGTTGCTGTGAGTAAAGGAATAATTTTTCTATTATGAATCCTTGCTTGAGGACGTTTTAGATAGGTTGATTGGTAGAATTTCCATGTTATATCTTACATTAAAATGCTATCACATGTTATTCATTTGTTACGTCGATTGGCTACAATTGTTGTTCTCCAATGGTTACGAATTGTTTTTATTGGTTGGCTACAATTGTTTTTTAATGGTGTATGCAAATTATGTACATTGTAAATTTGGGCATTCCTCTAGAACTTGTAGTCATCTTTGGCAAGCATAACATGACAGCGTCAAGTGTGGGTGATAGTGGGGACTTCAATTTCAGAAGTTTGCAGAATAGGCCTTGCTATTGTGGCAAGAGGGCTTGCTTGAGAGTTTCAAAGCTAGACTAGAATCCAAATAGGTTGTAGGAAAAATGTGCCAATAATAAGTGTAAGTACTTCAACTGGCTAACTCCCCTCGTGACCAATGAGCAGAGAATGGAAGGTAGAGTCAGTGATTTGTCTTATGTTAAAGATGCAAGGACCAATGAACTTGAGGTACTCTTGTATTGGTTGTCCACTTTGGAGGAAGTGGTGAACCTATTGGAGAGTAGGGTGAAAGAGTTTGAGGGTGTGGTTAAGGGGTTATTACTTTGTTTTATTAATTGTGTATCCTTAAAACCAAGTAGTTCCTTCATAAGTGGACTCATTAGTAGTGTGATGTTTGAATTTTAATTTGACATTTGCCTAGAGGTTTCATAATGTAATCATTTAGTACAATGTGGTTGTAAGATGTTAGCTGTAAAGTTGTTGAACAAAGTTGTGTTTGGATATGGGCTTGATGGCTTTTCCAGCTTTAGTTAATATATGTAGATGTTATTATGTGCAATATCTCTGAGTTACTATTAAGTAGGTGTTATTGTTACACTTTGTTGTTAATATAAGCAGGTTTTCTTGTTACACTTTACCATGCAATGTTTCAATGTTACTATAATTATGAACTAAAGTAGATATTTCATACATATCTTAGTGTTACTGATAAGTTGCAAAAAGAAAATATTAGTAGCTATTTCAAACATATCTCATAGATATACAACACTAAATCATGAATCAGTTTGTACAACTATGAATTAATGGTAGCATTGGCTATGGACAGATCTGAAGCAAGAGAATACCTGAAATTCGCCAATGCATGAGCTTTCTTAAAAATTTTTCTGCATTTTAACTTATTTTTTCTAAAATTTTGATCTGGTTATCATCTTCACTCTTTGGCTTCTTATCATAACAAACCAAAAAAAGTGTTCCAATTTCATTTATCATACCTATCCTTTACAAGCTACAATCTTCACTAGAAATCAAGGTATTTTACCAAACTCTCCAACCCCATCAATCCCCACTTTTTAAGTGTCCCCCCAAATTTAAGCGTTTACAAGGAAAATATTTAATTTACTAAAAATATTATGATTAATTATTATCTTTAAACATAGAGCATCAATGAAATGAACAAACTTGCAAGCTTAAATTTTAAGCTTTATTATCTTATGGCAGCATTACTTTACCTTTTATTCTAATATAGATTATTTGAATTTTCTTTTTATTTTATCCACTTTCTACATTTTATATTACTATTTGAGCATCTTTTTTAAAGTTTGGGCCTCCCTTATTGTTTAATTCTAAGCATTGGGTCTTAATTCTAGTTTTTAAGCATTTGCAATATGCTAAGTATGAATAAGATGGCAAATGACACTTGAAAATCTGATTCTAGTTGGTTATTGCTTAATAGCCTGATTAGTTACTAACTACCCTCTAACAACTACAATTTGTATCTTGATTAAGTTATTCTCTATTGAAAAGTTCGCAGTCACTCTTGAGGAACTTATGGAAAAAAATGGAAGCTTTCAATGTTATGTTATTCATCACTAATTGAGTTTGGTTGATAAGTACAATGGCAAGCTATCCAATTCATCTAGTCAACCAGAGTCAATCACTGTTGTAAAGGATACCAGATCTAATAATATATGCCTTCTATCACTAATTAAACTAAACTAGATAATATATTCCTCCAACCAATATAGCCTTTACCCAGTACTATAAGTGTTGGCATGACATATAGCCCCTAACTAGTATGTTTGCTCAAAAGTGGGCATTGAACACAATTATATAACTAAATATGCTTACCTTATGTTCTTGTTCTTTAATAAAAATTGCTTCATAACCAAAAATTTGATGCCACAAGATGAAGAAGGGAACAAACATAACAAAAACATGTTGCACTCAATTTATATATACTCTAACTACACAACGTAATACATATATCCCACCTTCCTTACATCTCCCCACCCCTACACACTCACAATTATACAGAAAAGTATATTGAGAGCTAAAAAATTAATGGTGACCCATCTATTTGTGATCTTACATTCACATAATAGCACTTCCACCTATAACATACACATTACCCACTCCAAGCTTACACCAGTACAAAAAATTAATAGTGTGCCACCTAATGGTGGATGTGGGACATACATACTAGCCTTGTATATAGTCACAAAAAGATATGGAAGTGCAACTACTAAGTGTACCCTAAGAGCTCCCTTATCTAAGTAGCCTTGAGGTGGTCAGTAATGCCAAAAAAATGCAACCATCAACCTATCATTGTCAATGATCTTCAGGTAAGCATAGATGTACTCTTACTCCATTAATCCTTCTACCTTAGCTAACTCAACACCTAACTTCTCTCATTTAGCAGTTAATTGGGTCTCATTGCAAGTCCTCCCACCTTGGTGCAAATTATTTGTTGGTCAACTCAATATTTCCATTAACTTTCTTGAATTCTTCCACCAATCCATCATCTTGGTTACGACTTCACCTTTTCTCTAATTCTAATGTTGCCTCAGTTAGAGGGATAGAAGGTGCTTCAATGAATGCCATGTCAACACCAAGGTCATTGGCAGCATCAATGTCCTCAAGATCCTCTATTCTAACATCGACAAGAATAATTGTGTTTGTTTCATTGACATCACATGTGGATTGAGCATCTTGACCAGTGGCTCTATCTTTTCCCTACATCATGGTAAGGTGGAAGAAATGCAAAAATGGCCTATTTCTAAATGGTGCAGCCTTCTTATAACCCTACAAGGAATCGTAGGAGACATCACAATGCATGAAATAATGTAATACCAATAGCTACCCCAATAATACATAAACTAAAAGCCAATGAAGTTATGCTACCCATATTAATATATTCATCCCACACCTCTTTATCACCAACTACACATTTCTTAGTATTGTCCCACTTGAACTCACTTGTGTTCAAGCCATAGACCATGTTATATATAACCTGCTAACTAGTCTTCAAGTGAGATTGGATGTGATGGATTCCTTTAATTCCACTCCTTGGACATCGTATATCCATCATCAATGTGAGGGTGTCTAAACTTCTTAGGATTAGTTAGCAACCATGAATGCAATTTTGTTTCATTTTTAGCTCTAAAAGGCACTTAACAAGCATTTTGGCTTCTTCTGCAGTTTATACGTGCTTGCCACTTGTTGCCCCACTTGAATTCTGTAGTTGCTCTATGGCTTAGTGTGAATAATAAACCTAGTTGAACACCACAATTATGAACAATGCAACTAAATATTATGTTCTTAAGTTAATAGAGTCAGATGTGAGATACACAGCTAAATTATCATAGAAGAATGATGAAAACATACAAGGAAAACATTAACAATCTACATAATGTCATGGATACACAGTAGCAATAAAAAATTACACACATATACTATAACTCACTTACAAATTACACAAATAGGAAGTGCCAAGTCTAAAGATTCAAAGAATATATATACAATAAATTTACAATCCTATAACAATTCACAAATAACTTCTGCACGGTGATAATAGGAAATATAAAATTCAAATGACTCTATGTGCCTTATACTTCATCCACATTTCATTTTCCATGGCATCTCGCAAATTATACTAGGCATCACTGGGCTCCATGGTGGATATAGGGGGTATGGCTAAAAAGAGTGCATATGGTTCAATGTTTTTAATTTCACTCTCATGACGATTACTGACATTGGATTATCTAATAAGCTTATGCAATAGACAACATACAAGGATGATCTTATTGTGTGTTCTAACTAGGTAGAAGGATGCACTCCTTAGCATGGCCCAATATAATTTTAACAGACCAAAGCACCTTTCAATAGCATTACACGCGGTTGAATGCTTCATGTTGAAATACTCTCTAGGATTCATTGGTTATCTACCTTCCCTTTGCTCATGTCGATGGTATCGTTGACCTCTAAATGATCTAAGGAAGCCCTCAAAGTTAATGAATCCCACATCCATCAAGTAATATTGTCCTACATAAACAATAATTAATTAATTAGCTGTCCACTTATATCACCTAATGTATAGAACATCATGAAAAAAGCACATTCTCTCACTAGGGTACTCTTAATCCATTCCTCCTTGTGATTGCATCACGAAATACTCATCCATCAATAACTAATCCTTCCCATCCAGACATAACATATATAAATTGCCTATCTTGTGAGCACACCCTTAAGACATTGATTATTAGCTCACCCTTTCCGTTACGGTACCTCGGTTGGTATTATGATGGCAATATAATCCTCACGTAAGTCCCATCTAGTGCACCAATGCAATTCCAACCAAAAAAAAAAAAAAAAGCAAACTCAGGCGAAATAGTAGTTATTAACAATTATGCAAGAAATATATGAACATATGTATTTACCTTACTCCATTTCCATTTTTCATTAGTTGAGTTCTCTAATATAGGCTCAGGTTTCTTGTAAAGCTCACTATCCAACTTCATCAAAACATTAAGCACAATATTAAAATACCTATTTACAGTTTCACTAAACCTTCCAAATCGAGATTGAATTACCCTTTTCTTGACACAATGTACTTAAGTGCAAAAACATTGCAACTTGTTCGTTGACTAGTATATGCTTTATGGGTTCTAGTCTTCCTATTGAATCAAGCATAAAGCAAAGCAAGGAAGTAGTTATAGTAAGGGATTATGAAAACATTAGAGCAAGCATAACAAGAAGAACTAAACAAATAGAAACGACACACATGGTTCTGCCTAACACAAAAAAATAAGTTGAAGAAAAACCTAATTTGAACAAATCGAAATAGAATAAGTACGAGATTTTGAATAAATTGAAACAGAAGTAGACATGATAATAGATAGAACAAACTGAAATCTACATGAGAAGAAATCATAGGAGTCCAAATGCAGGTTCATGTATAGTGCATAGTAGCCAGGCATTAAACAATAGAGGGGAAATAATACTTACTGTTAGATGGAAGAGGACAACATAGCTCTTGTCTCACTGACGGTGGGCTCTCATCTGTTTAAAGCGCATAGAGTATAATGCAAATAAAGATTAGAGTACACAAGCTTAGTCAAATAAAAGTTAAAATGGTGTTTAGACTTGTGGCAACTCATTCCATTGGTGGCAAGTGGGAATGTCCATTCCCAGTGGATTAAGATTGGGCTTTACTGTGGGAAATGGACTAACTTGTCAAATTGTACACCAAATATGAGAGAGGGAATAACATTCTCATTCCTTATGGCCTAATCTTTTAACCAAACAATGCCTAGAAGTAATGATGACACACACACATGAGATTTAACTAGTGAATCGCAAAGCCATTAAAAGCTTATCAAAAACAAGGGATTTTGTTTCAATTGACAAAAGACCTTCTAGCAACATTGATGGCTCATTTAGAGGTAATGTAGAAAGCCTAGCATTGATAGGAGGGAATGGAGAGGAAGAAATAGAAATGGTAATGACATTTTATGGGTGTGTATGTATTTGGCAGAAGGGAATGACATTCCTTTAGGAGAAAGAATTATTTTATCAGTGAAATTCCCATTCCATCACCAACATGATGGAATGGAGAGTGATTTTTACCATTTTGTCTTTGTAATATTTGGACTTTTACAAAATGAGAAAAAGTTATTAAAAATTTTGAAATAATTTTAAAATACTCTTTTAATTATTTTTATTAATAGTAATATAATAAATTTTTAAATAATTAAAAATATTTTGTGAAAATTAAAAATAAAACAATATTCATGTGTTTTATATCAACTATCTTTTAAAAAAATTTCAATAGATTAAAAAGAAACAAATAAATATTTTAATATCTTTTGTACTAGATTCTTATAGACATTTGTTTAAATTTCTTTTATTTTTACATTATTTTTTGTCCTGTCAAAGCTTGTTAATATGGATTAGAATTGTAAAGCTGGCACGTGTGGTATAATGTGTAAGAGTTATAATGACTTAATTTTCATTACTTATAATTTTCAAAGTCATTAGTTTAAACATTGCTTTTATAATACATCATATATTCATATATTGAAATTAATTAATTAATAATTTTTATGTGCTTATGATGTTAGTTAAACAAATTAAACTTACTGGCTTATAATGTAACAATCTTCTCAGTTTAATATTTAGTTCTATCTTTAATTAAAAAAAAAAAAGCTAAATGTATCTTGTCCTACTATTCATAGGTCCCTAGGCTCAACCTCTCCAAAGGAGACAAATCTTATTTTGGTCCTTCACTCATGACTTGAGTTTCATTTCCGTCCTCCACTCAATCTTAATTGCAAATTAGTCCTCCAATGATCCAAAAGTTAGCCAAAATGGTCCCTCCGTTTTATAAGCGTTAAAGGAATGATGATGTGGCTTCTTTGATGCTAATGTGACCAGTTAAATAAGTGAGCTAGATGAAAATTTCAAACCACCGTGGCAGAGCATCAACATTAGGCTTCTCTCCATCATTCGAACATCTTGAACACATTTCTCACCTTTGTCGTTTCACAGCGTGCATCTCTCTGGAGATCGAATTGAAGTCGAAAGTCCAAATTGATAGAAGGGTTTAGTCAAACCTAATATCTCAAGCATAGTATTGAGGGAAAATCACAAAGGTAGGTTGTTCTTTCCTCTGCCGGACTTCAAACCTATTATTTATAGGTAACAATCCACTGACCAAGGTTCTACTTGATGACCAATGTTTCATTGGTCAATTCTTTGGCCTGATTGAATAGTTAATACTGAATAAGTCTTCACCTAAACGAATATGGCACTAGCCTTGGGCATATGCTTTGTGTTTTGTTCAACTTATATTAGAGTTAATGAGGAAACACATTCTTTGTTGAAATTCGGAGCAAAATATATTGATTAGTTAGCTCAATATAAATCTTTTTTATCATTCAACATGGTTTTAAAATATAATTTGCAATGCCTAAGAGCATTGACCCAAATATTATAATCATGATTTATGATTGCCAAATTGACTTCATTATTAAGATTTAGGCAACTATATATTCAGTCATGATTTGTGTTATAGTTATGTTTCTTTTTACGATTGATTGTTGGATCATTTTAGATACATAGATAAATATATAAAAATGCTGAAGCTTTCACTATGAGATGCATACTCACTAGGAATTTAATTTAAAGATCAAATTCATAGTATGAAAACAAACAAGTGATTGCCAGTAGTGTTGTTTTACCTTTATGAAGTTGCTAGTATTTTGGTTGTCTCAGATATAAACAAAAAAAAAAAGCTTAGATATGTTATATCTTTGTAAGTCATTGCTATTTACAATGAGTTCTTAAATTGGTCAATTAAGTTATTGTAACTCATTATTATTTAGTAGCAGTGGCAAGCATATTTGAATCGGTGAATGTAATGTTGTCCAAATGTGAATGCAGATCTGCAACTTCGTGAATTTGGTTTTCATTGATAATAAACCTTATGTATATGCAGATTTAGGGAAATGGACGATGGGAAAGGTTCATTTTCAGTAGGAGATTCATCATCGGATGAGCCATCCTCAACTTAGTCCTTTTCACACACCATACTACAACATGAGATATTGTGTCACTATAAATTTTGAGTTGCAATTCGAGTGTCAATGACCGTAAAGAATCCTAAGAGGAAGTCATGGGATGTCCAATGTACAAGAGCGATAATACTTGTGACCTTTTTTATTGGGTGGACAATAAATGTTTGAAGTTCGAAGAGGAGAAATTCAATGTTGTAATGCTAAAGGAAGAAAGAGAGATGTGGCTATATTTTGTACTCAATGAAGTATAATGTATTAGGTTTATTTTGTAATGGTAAGGGAAAAAAGATGTGATTGTATTTTTGTAATGAGATAGGAAGAAATATGTGGCTGTTATGAAGTATCATGTATTTGGTCTTTGTTGTAATGAATATAAGGATAATTTGTGTACGTTGTTATGTGTAATAAATTGTACAGCGAATTTGTTGAAAGAAATTACTACTAAAATATAGCAAGAACTTGTATATTTTACTATTTTGTCCATTATCCTATGTCATGCTTACCCACTATATGTATATTGTGTCGTCAAAAATAACATGAAGCTTATATGCATATGCGATTTCCTGAAGTTGCTTAGCATTTTTTTATCTTTTTCAATGGTAAGCAATCACCTAGTCATTTCTTTTTTGTGGCCAAGTTATCTTATAGTTTGTGATAAATTTATTCCTAGCTCTATTGACAATCTAATGTCAGCTTAAGTGGGTTTCTGCTTGTAAATGTTATCTCATACAGTAATTACTTTCAGTTGTGATAAACTTATTTTTGTGAAAACAAAAAAACTCTTATGTGGTACAAATAGTGTACATTTTAGCTTAAATTTTACTCACCATTGTGGCATAATTACAGAATACATATTGTAGTAGAAAAGTAAAATTTTGACAATTATTGTCTTATAAAGTTTCACACGAAGTCATGTGTAGTTCTTTCGTTGGATATTTTAGCCTCATATGTTCCTAATTGCTTTGTAAGCTATAGTTGCATCGTTATATTTTTGGTTGACTTTATAAGGCTGCCTAACATACCTACCTCTAATTCTAAAGCCATCTAATAATCCCAACAATAAGGGTCAAGGTAGTTTAAGTTTTAACGCCATGCTTATTTTGCAAGCATCCTTATTAATGCAAACTTATTACCACAAAATATATGAAAGTTACAATATTAATAAAATTAGATGAAGAATATTTCAAGAATATACAATGTTGCAAATAGCTTGATGGACTGTTGCTTGTTAACTTAATATTTGATGAAGAATCCAAGGCATGGAAAAAAGCACTCGGAATTTGTTTCAAGATGGAACTTAACCTACACTTATTTTTTAGGTTAAGTTCTCTATCCCAGCTTTTAAGTGGTTTTATCATTTGGTTACATCTATAAAGAGTGATTGTCACTTTACATTATATCAAACAGATACGTACCTGTTCAGATCCAACTTGACTTCCCTTAACTAAAGTGGTTCAAATACCATCTCAAGGGACCATCTATTTTAAAGCTTAAAACTATCTGTGAAAACTTAAGATGGGATTTTATATAAACCAATTATCTGACTTTCCTTAATTCCCAGCATAGTCACATGGTACCCATATAAACTAAAATCACCGAAATACGTTTATTCTACTAAATGAAATCATAATTTGCAGTAAATTGAAATTACTGTAATTTTCCCCATTTATATAGCGTATTTCAAGAGTACGTTTTGTTTGTGTTCTTCCATACAGGTGCAAAAAAATTAAAGCAGGCAAAAGATTAGAGTAGGGACGTGATTTTTGGTATTGCAGCAAAATTTTAGTTACATAATCGTTACAAAGTACCCAAAATCCAACCAAAAAGTGAAATCAACTGAGCGCCTTGATGAAGCACGCAAGAAATTGTTTTGGTTCGAAGTGAGTTTCTCCTGCATAAGTCTCTGACTTCCTGTAACATAGAAGAGGGCAATTAGGGCAAAGAGTGTGATGGATGGAAGAGTGCGATAAAAAACTCTCAGATAGGAAAGGGTCGAAATTGCTGTTTTGGCTTATTGAGATGCTTGATTAATGTATAGGTCAACACTTAACATGACATGTCAGTAGAAAACGTACCATGTCATATGCAATCTAACAATGACATAATTTAGAGACAAGTTTGAGAATATTTTGGCTAAATGGAGGATTGTTTTGAGAATAAGAGTGATTGGGGGACCAAAATGAGAATAAAGAAAGACATAAGGAACCAATATAGAGTTTTTGTCCTCTCAAAAGAAATGCAAAGCCTAAATTTCATTCAAGATATGTAATATTACAATGTGTTTCAGCTCGATTAGATTCTCTTTCTATAGAAGATACTTAATATATATTGTTATTTTATCAACAAGTGTTAGATCAAAATTTTTAATTTATTTATAATTGTCAAATTAAATTTTAAAGAGTTACCAACTTTGATAACTTTTAAATTAATATAGAATATTAAATTTTACTATTAATTTAATATTTACAACGTATTAATTATGAAAAAAAGATTTGAGTTTGTATTGAAACTTGTCCATGAAAGAGCATACACTATTTGGAATTCCTCCAAAAAGACAAATGTGTCCTAAATACTGTAATTAGTTGGTCCTACAAATCTACTTCTTAATAGATTTCATTTCTTTTCTTTACGTATAACTTAGATTTTCATAGACATGTTAGGGCACTACATTGGTAATGGTAGGTCTTTTTTTCTTTTTTCGTTGGTCAGAGTAATGGTATGTCTTACCTATTCCACGAATGCAGTTTCATTTAAAATAAAATACTAACTACTACTTACCTTGAATAAAAGATTCACAAGAAGTTGGTGGATAGATGAAAAGCCTAGTTCATTATTAACTTGAAATAAAGCTATGGAGTTGCAATTTAGTTTTCTTGCACAGAATTTAATTATATTCTAAAAATGACCAATTTTACTGCGTAATCAGAAAATATGACTGTCAGTAATTTTATTTAAACGTGACTATCTAAGACTCTAAGATGTTATCATTTACAGCGCATTGATTCACATTTAAATATTTTAATATATAAAAATGATTTGAATTTTCTGTAATTTTTTGCTGATTGTTAGATTATGTACTTTCTTATATTTTAATTATTAGATTAAAAATTATGAATTATACGTAATTTTTAAATTTAATTTAAACTATTAAGCTTTCCTTTTAATATTAATTATACTACAATGGAAAAGGAATCACAGAGACCATTTAGATAATAATTTTTATTTCCATTTTTTCCGCCGATGCTTTCATAATTAATAGATCATGCTGATTGGTTCATTGGTGGACTAGGAAATTAGAATAGTATTGCAGTGGGAAAGAGCTGACTTCAGAGAAACAACACTTTGGCATGCACGATTTGATTCAGACTTGAGCTTCTACGGCTTTGAATTCTGCCATGGGGAAATCAATGGTGTTGATTTTTCGAGGATTTCCACCTACCCTATGTGGTTGTACAATTTTGACATGAGAAATTGATTCTCCGTCCGAAAAGGTGGTTGGTGATGTACGACGTCAGCTTGCGAAATTGCATTATATGATCAAATATATATTCCTTATTTTCCTCGCTTTCTATATCGTCAGCTGTTTTAATCCCTTCCCTGCGATACCCAGATCTGAATTTTTTGTAATTCGATTTTTTTCAATCTGAAGTAGGAGGAAGAGAATCGAAATTCAGGTTTGCGCTTCTGAAGCTTCTTTTGCCTTTACTCTAGCTTTGCTTTGAGTGTTGCAGTTATATACTATGTTTCTTACTTTGGGTGCTCCAAATTTTACTTATCTTACTCTTTCCCTCACTTAATTTCATTTTCATTTGGTTTGTTTCGGGAAATGAGGACCATTATTGCTTCATCTTGGTTATGCTATTCGTTAGTGATCTGGGTTTACATTCTAGTTTTCTTGTTGATGAATTCTGTTGACAGATATAATGCTGTTGCTTCTACGGTTGGGATGTCTTTGATACTGGCTTGCATGCTGTAGATCCACTTCCAGTTATTATGATTTGTTGGCTATTCTCTCTGTGGTTGAATGTTTGACAAATGTTACAAAACTTGGCCGTTTTTTCCTATTTCTGCTAGAAAAAAGTTAATGATTTAATTGCAATTCACAAACTATATCTGGAAAGAACTTCGATACAGCTTTAGAAGTTTGCTATCAAAGTTTTCTAATGAGAACATGTCCAGTGGATTTTTTTTCTTTTTAATAGCTTAGCACATGATTTTGGGTGAGCCTTTCAAAAATTTCCTCCACATGTGTTTTAATTGGAGAACCTCTAGAAAACACTTAAAGGAACTTTACCTATGTCTTGTTCAATATATTTTCGTGTTTTGTGGACTTTGAAGCTGGAACCCTAGGTTGACGTGTGAGACGTATGAAAATTAAAACCTATTTAAAACTTTGGGTTGATACTAATCTATAGGTTAACCAAACAAGACTTTATCTTTCGTTTGTTGGTGCAACCGGAAAGCTATTCTGCTGTTTCTATAATGTGATTTTAATGCCTCCGGGGTTCTCACTCCTGCACCATTTTTTCTCTGGACAAAATTAAGGGATGCATAACGCTTTTTAACGATTGAATTTTAGTTATTTACTATTTGTTCTTGACACATGTTGGAGTGTATTGAATTTTCCACTACAATCTTTGGACGTACTAGTCCTGATGCATAGATGTCTTCAATCATTATCTTCCTTTATTTTACTCTACAGAAATCATTTTTCTTCATATAATTAAGGCAAGTTTTTATATGATTCTCCGTAATTTTATGTTTGTGTGCTTTATTCTCATGTGCATTAGCATACATTGAACAGGAAAGAAATCAATTATGGCGACTACGAATCTCACAAGGATAGGCCTTGCTGGGCTGGCTGTAATGGGCCAAAATCTTGCTCTCAATATTGCTGAGAAAGGATTTCCTATTTCTGTGTATAACCGAACCACATCCAAGGTAGATGAGACATTAGAACGGGCAAAACAGGAAGGAAATCTTCCTCTTTATGGTTTTCATGACCCTGAATCTTTTGTACTTTCCATTAAAAAACCTAGGGTCATAATAATTCTTGTCAAGGCTGGAGCACCTGTTGACCAGACTATTAAGACCCTATCTGCATACATGGAGAAAGGTGATTGCATAATTGATGGTGGTAATGAGTGGTATGAGAATACCGAGAGGCGTGAGAAAGCAATGGCAGAATTGGGTCTGCTCTACCTTGGGATGGGAGTTTCTGGTGGGGAGGAGGGCGCTCGACGTGGTCCCTCGTTGATGCCTGGTGGTTCATTTGAGGCTTACAAATACATAGAAGACATTCTTCTCAAGGTGGCAGCTCAAGTCCCTGATAGTGGTCCCTGTGTGACATTTGTTGGTAAAGGTGGTTCTGGTAACTTTGTGAAGATGATTCATAATGGAATTGAATATGGTGATATGCAGCTCATTGCAGAGGCTTATGATGTACTAAGGTCGGTCGGAAAGTTGTCAAATGAAGAGCTACAGAATGTGTTCTCAGAATGGAACAAGGGAGAGCTTCTTAGTTTCCTGATTGAAATTACTGCAGATATATTTGGCATTAAGGATGACAAAGGAGATGGCTATCTGGTTGACAAGGTTCTGGACAAAACCGGCATGAAGGGCACCGGTAAGTGGACTGTTCAGCAAGCTGCTGAATTATCAGTCGCTGCTCCTACTATTGAATCTTCTTTGGATGCTAGGTTCCTTAGTGGGTTAAAGGAGGAAAGGGTTGAAGCTGCAAAGGTCTTCAAATCAGCCAGCTTTGGTGATATTTTGACTGAGCAGCATGTGGACAAGAAGAAGTTGATCAACGATGTTAGGCAAGCTCTTTATGCAGCCAAAATCTGCAGTTATGCACAGGGAATGAATCTGATCCGTGCAAAGAGCATTGAAAAGGGATGGGATTTGAAGTTGGGTGAAATGGCTAGGATTTGGAAAGGGGGTTGCATCATAAGAGCAATTTTCTTGGACAGAATCAAGAAGGCTTATGATAGAAATCCTGATCTTGCAAACCTTCTAGTGGATCCAGAGTTTGCAAAAGAAATAATTGATCGGCAATCTGCCTGGCGAAGAGTAGTATGCCTTGCCATCAACTCTGGTATTAGCACACCGGGCATGTCTGCCAGTCTTGCTTATTTTGACTCATACCGCAGGGAAAGATTGCCAGCTAACTTAGTGCAAGCTCAACGAGATTACTTTGGTGCTCATACATATGAAAGGATTGATATGGAGGGGGCTTTCCACACTGAGTGGTTCAAGCTTGCCAAACAGTCAAGGAACTAAGGTTTTACCAACATGCAATGACCTCTGAATA
The DNA here is from genome assembly GCA_037074485.1 of Delonix regia. Classification (NCBI taxonomy): domain Eukaryota; kingdom Viridiplantae; phylum Streptophyta; class Magnoliopsida; order Fabales; family Fabaceae; genus Delonix; species Delonix regia. The sequence goes on from CM073449.1 coordinate 13,060,840, forward strand.
AATGTAACATTTTCTGCTCAAGAATTTATGCTGAGTGGAGCTTACATAACTTGGTGAAACTTCATTTCATTATGTTCATCTCAATTGCTTGGTTTTGTAATTCCAACTACCAACCAGTTTAATTACATCTCTGGCTCTGCTGATCCTGCTGAATGTTTATGCCAAGATCTGAAATAGTCATTGTTCATGGTGTCTTTCTCCATTTGAGAATATGAAGTCTAGGAGTTCAATTTTAACTTTTGTTTGATGCTTTCTCCTTTCCTTTCTTTCTGAGTCTGCACATTTTTAGTTTAAATAATCTGCAAGAATAAAGTCCAGTAAATTGTTTAGTGTAAGAGCATTGAGGAAATACAAGAATAACTCTCCATATTGAAGTACTACTACATGTGAGAAAATATGTTTTGTAGACCGTGAGCAATGACACAATTTATTGTCATTGATATTTATAGCTACCGAGGACTAATGCAGTTTATTTGAAGTTACTCAAAGTTTCCAGCACCTATGAAACACAAAGTTCAACAAATTAGTGGTATTTGTGTTCAACACTCGTGCATGATATCAACCAAATCTTTAAATTGCACGAACATTTTATATTTATCTTTTGGGTATGTTTTCGTATCTATGTCTGTACCAATGTTAGGCTTCTTAGACCAGCCGTCAAATTTTTGGTTACTAACCTTGGAAATAGGACACATACATAATTCATTAAAACAGAAAAAAGCAGTTCTAAGTTATATATATATGTCAACAAACGTTGTCCTCATAAGTGTAAAACTGGCATGGATAGGAACAACATGATATTGATATTGCAACATACATAATAACACATGCAGTGTTTTTTTAATAATTTGAAGTGTCATATCATATTTAATACTATTGCAGGACACGAATTGAAGAATTTGTGCTTCATGTGCCTCACTTGGACCATCTCTTCCGAAGTGCTTTTTCTTTCCTTCCTCTTCTTATAAAATGTGGACAAAAAAAAAAAACTTACTCATTTTATTCTCTTACATATATAAATAGGAAAAAAAAATGGGCTTATTATTCCTTTTTATATGGAAGGATAGTGCGGCTGCTTATGATTCCTATCAAGCCATGTGTGCTTTCATGTATTTAAGTTGTTCATACAGCCTAAATCTATCAAATGCCTTGCTGTTGCATTTTGTGTCCCTTCTTTGGAAAGTTAGCTGCAAAAAAATTAAAAAAGCTGTTGCTGCTTCTAGTTGTCATTTGTGTAACTATATGAAACCTTGCTCTCTTTCCAGCGCAACACACACCAAATGGTTGCTTCATGGCTCATTGTGCAACAGCAGAAACACATGTTCTTGAATCATTATTTGGAAGTTTTGGATAGAAAATCACTTTCTCACCTTGTGCAATTATCCAGAATCTTTTGTCACATTCCCCAACTGCTCCTCAACCCTCTCTCTCTTCTTTTCTTTTTCCGTTCTGGCTACCAGCTCAGTACAAACCGAAAGCCACAATCATTTAGGGAAGCTTGTGCTCAACATTTTTGCTGTTGATTCAAACAACTATTTCTGCATTGAGTTTTATTCTTAGGCTTTTTCAGATCTCCCCATTTACCAAATTTGCAGAGTATGACGACCTTGTTTTCCCTTACTTTATTTTACCTTGAAGCTGTGGTTATAATGATAAGTTGGTCAATGACCTTACATTGACATTTTTTATTCCCTTCAAGATAAAATCTCATTTTGGTTTTCTAAAGATAATTTCAGCATCAATTCGCTTGCTAAAAAATTTTTTGTATCATTTTACTTTTTGAAAGTTTAATTTTGATTCAATTTCATTCTTCTGGAAGTAATAAACTGATATTGTAATCTTTCAGGGACAATATGTCCTTTGAGGTTGAAACAAAATAAAACTTTAATGATTCAGAAAACTTTTGACCGAAAAGGGGTTTTACTCTTTTCCTTTTTGAACTGTATCTTTCAGACAAAAAAGAAAGAAAGAAAGAAAAAAATTCAAAGATGAGGTTAAATTGGAGGGGATGAAGCCCTCTACTCCAGAATGAATCCATTTCCAGAAGAACTCAACACTTTGAAACATCTTGCCAAACTCCAATTCTAGCATGTTTATGGTGTGTCTAACATGTATCTCTGCTAATATAAATTCTCACTATGAAAGAATAATGAACATTTTAAAGATATCAACATCCATGCCTGAAAACAAAAAAAGAAAAAAGAAAAGAAGTGTCTGGGAATGTTCCTTTGGATGGAGAGGTAAGTACAAAAAAGCAAAATCCTATGAAGAAGATGATGCATGGTACAAAACTGGCAGCATCATCTAGATAGAAACATTTTCTGCACCTACAAGTGTTTGATACAAGAGTCAGACATATTGAATATGATACGATGTAGTTTCAAATTCTGCACCAGTGTCATTTACTTCTGCTGTCCACATGTTTCTTGTCCTGTTTGTTTGCATTCTTCCGGGAAGAACACTTGCTTCCAATTCCATGATCCTTTTTATCTTTCTTTGATGCTGCTGAGGGATTGTGAGCATATGATGAATGAGTTGGACCAGATGAAGCATCTGAAGCCATAGAATCATCACTTTCTTCCTCATCTCTCTTCTTCAGTCTTCTTCTGTTTTCCCCATAGAACCCATCATCATATTCTTCATTCTCATTGCTGCAATCATCTTCTGCCATGGGAGAGGCAATATACATAGTCCAGCCTGATTCACTACTGCTGCATCCTTCTGCAGCTATGGTCTGTCTAGAAGACTCCATTTCTGAAGCTGGAAGATAAAAAGATATAAAGGAAGAAACTATGAGAGAGAGAGAGAGAGAGAGAGAGAGAGAGAGAGAGAGGAATGAGAATCTTATGGTTTGAAGTTTGAACTCACATTAATAGATAGATAGCTATGACTGCCTTTCTGATATATTGAGCTGCAAAGTGCAGGTAAAAGGCCTAAAAGGTAGTGAAATGAGATAGTTATGCTCTTTTTTGCCACGCACAGCTTAGATTCATAGAACAACCAGGAAGTTTCCCATTACAAATTATAATAGAACTCCTTAAATAATTTGTTGAAGAGTATAAAAAAAAAAATGATGCTGGTACTTGGACTCAAATTTTCAGGTATATTCTATTTATATATAGCTTTTAATCTTTTCAGTTTCATAAAATTTTTAATTTGTCCTCCTAATTTAAAAATATTTAAAGTTGCATTCCATCTTTTTCTATAAAAATAATTTTGATTTTCTATTATATAATTCATTCAAAATCCAATATTGAACTTAATAAATATTACATAGCCCGTAAATCGTCTCATCTCAATGAAGACATTAATGTTATGAGCATGACTAATCACAGACATAAATATATATTAAATTCACTTCTTAATAAAACACACATGGTTGATAAATCTGATTAATTTAAAATATGGTATATGCTCTATTTGGTCCTAATGGTATCTGTAAAATAAGAAGTAACAATTATTTTAACCTCTGTCGTTGTCATGTTGAATGGAAATCTGACTTTTAGTGCAGAATACAGATGTCCCAATGGCACAATCTGCACAACTGGAAAGAACGTAGAAGCCATCCATGTCTTTTAAGTAATTATGGTAGAATTATGGTAGAGTACTGCCCTTTCGCTTTTATTTGTATGTTTCTATCACAACATCAAACTTCTTTGTCTTGTCTTTATATCACACAGACTCAAAAGCTCCCTAATTCTTCTTGCCACTATATATATATATATATATATATATATATATGCATCTTCTATTCTGTATCTTCTCATAAACCGAAAAATAAAATAAGAATCTGTTGCATGAGAAACTGAGAATCAAATTTTAGTTCAGGTTGTTAAGAAAATTATTGATTCATATTTTTTTTCTGATAATAATTTATAAGTTCATAATAATTTTGAATGGTTGAATTTTAAAACTGTTGTTAAGGATTAATTATTGATTCATATCTTTCCCCAGAAAATAGGAAAACTCTGACAGAAAGCCCATTTAAAAGGGAAAAAATAGAAGAATGTAAAATTAGAAAAATACCCTTTTAGTCAAACTCTTTAGTGTTTAATTTATAAATTTAATGCTAAAGAAGCTTTCTTAGATGTGAAATTATACAAAGAAAGAAATCAATTAACCCTTGTGGGATGGCCCACTTTTTAAAATTTATTGATTTTGGATCTCTGAAGTATTTTTTTGAGAATATAATTGGAGAGTGAGAGAGAGAAGTGACATTCAGATAGAGGTCACATGAATGTGCCATATCCTCCTATTTATGTTTCTCTCTTAAAATTTATTTGAATTTCACGTTAATTTATAAATATTTAATCTTAGTGGTTCCGAAATAATTGTAGAGCCAATTGCTATTTTAACCACGATATATAATTTTTTAATAATTAATTATAGTTAATTTATGGAATAAAATACTATTTTAATCTTTCAAGCACTAATAACTTTATTTTTATATAGTCTTTTACTGATATTTATTATAAATTTAATTCTTTATTTATCAATTAATTTTAATTTAATACTTCACAAATATTTATTTTTAATTTAATTTTCACTTATTATTTTATTATTAATGTGGTCCATTACTAATTTTAAAGTTAATACATTTAATTTATTAATCTTAAATGAGGGGGTAGGAATTGATAAATGAATAATTAAATTAAAAATAATAATTAGTAAAATATTAAATAATAAATAATAAATAAATAAATAACCAAACTATATATTAATAGCTAGTTGCTTTTTATGAGTTACGTGATCCAAATGTCTTTCATCTTTGTAGGATTCAAATTTAATTATGAAGTCATCAATTTGACTGTTAATCAAAAGGTAGCAGCCACCAAACCCGGCTCAGTTCACCAAAAGGGTGAAAAAGAAAGAAACAATACTTAGTACAACAAGAGTAGTTCAATAATGAAGTTTTTTTATGTTTATTCAAATAGTATTGGATTCAAATTCTAGTATAGATAGATATTATAAATTATAATGTAATATTGAACAAAAAAAATAGAAAGAAAAAATACTAAAAGTAATAATGAATTAATTGGAACATTGAATAACGTTCTTTAATTTCAACAAAAATAATATAACATTTTTTTAATTAAAAACCCAAAATATAATTTTTTATCCAAAATTTTTTTATTAAAATTATGAATGATAAAATACTAAATATGAGTGTTACTCAAACAACACAAATGTCATACTTAAATATTTACCTAAATATTTTATCATATGTAATTTGGATTAATGTTATATTAGTGTGATTTTAGATCAATTTAATTTTAAAGTTGATTTTAATCAAATATAATTTTATATTACCATAATTTATGTTTAAAAACCTTTATTAGAAAATTGAGTTTTATCATCTATATTGTTTATTCAATGCAAAAAAAATTTTTTATTTTTGTGTGAATGAAATTTTAAAGATAAAATTTATTTTAAAAAAGTCAAATATTAAATCAAACAAAAATATTTATATAACAAACTTTCGTTTACATGTGCAAACAAGTTTTGAAACATCTTAAACATTACACCAAACACACTAATAATAAAGTAAAGAAGACATGCATACTTTGATATCAATGAAAACAAGAGTGAAGCATGTATACATTCAATTATAAAATATGATACATAAACAGAAAATATAGGAAGATTAAGTTAATTGATTATTTGACCAGATCAAGACAATATAATAACTATGTGCACTGGTTAAGTCAATATTTCAACCTCCAATACCCAAAAGTATCTTAAAGTGTTTGACGGTCAAAGAGAATGATCGTGAAATTAGTATGTATCAAATTAAGGCTTCAGTGTGCTATTTATAGAGTTTTATTTTAATAATATAATAATTAATATTATAAAATAAAATCCTTCAGGATCTTTAAAATAATCTCTTATTTAATTAATCAAAAAATCAACCTATTAAATCTCTCTCTGGGTAACAGTTTCATATTAGTAATCTGACGGGATAATTACTAATGCTCTTGGGTTGTGGGTTAGCTTTCTATCCAGTGAGCTTGTGGATAATCGAACCCATCACCAATTATGTACAAATAAAATAAAACCTAGTTCATTCATAATTTACAAATTATAATATCAATTGCCTTATCAGTAATAACAAGATATTAATTTAATAGAATAATTAATGTTAATCCATAAAATATTAAAATTATTCTAGCAATCTCCCACTTGGATAGCATTAATTAAATTATTAAGTCAATAAATGAATATATAATCAGGCAATTAATATTCACATAAACACATGGATGTGTGTATATTTATAAACCATGCAAAATTTAGAAATGGAACTGTACACAAAGATCACTGAATCTGATAGGGAAACAAGTGATATTAACATTGTCATAAATTATTTTCAATATCTGAATAGAATGGATTACAAAATGACATTTGAAACATCATATTATAATGCAAAAGTCCCCTTAAGACTCAATTCAAAAATTTGGTGTCAAATTGCACTGCAAAAGGCCCTAAATGACTCAACTCATAAATTTGTGTCAAATTGCACCATAAAAGCCCCTTAAGGACTTAACTCACACTCCCACTAGACCAATACTACATCAAAAATTCAACAAGACCCATATGAGTTATACAATTTGAATTACTCCTATAGGTAGGCATTGGTCAATAGATCCGTCATCATGCGCTCACTGCAAATGTGAATCATGCGCGTCTAAGATAACTAAAAATTCATTAATGAAATCATGGATCTAAGATATTGAATTTGATAAGGAAAGTATTGCTATAAATGCCAGCAAAATTTTAATTCTAAATTATATCCAAAGTTTTAGCATAACCAAAACATTGAATCCGATAAGGAAATAAATGTTATAAGTGCCAAAATATGTCAAAGTGTTCCTTAAGAACATAACTCAGACTCTCACCAAAACAATACATCAAAATTCGAATATACCCAAGAGTCATATACTTTCAAAACTTTAGTAGGTTTGTGTTAGTAAATGGATCACCCAAAATGAGTATGAGATGCATAGATTTCTATCCAACAAACAGAAATTGAGTATCAAAATTTAATGCAACTGAAATTCCTATAACTTTGAGAGAAGCGTATAATAAAGTCATGTCACAATAAAATGGTCAAGACTTAAAATATACACATAACGAAAATTGATTTCCTTGACCATATTCCCTAACGAGTGACCATCACAAAACTATCGACATACTTTTCACTTTTATATATATATATATATATATATATATATATATATATATGTAAGGCAGTTGTAAATGTCCATTTGACACTTCTCAATAAAACAACTCTTTCAAAAACATCGTATAGATGTAATTAGAAGTGAGTTTAGATCATCATAACTGTCTCTATAGCTTTCTAATGATCTTGCCCATAATTACTTAAATATATCTGCCAAGCACACTAACAAGGAAAAAACAATGTTTAAACGTGTGCACACTTGAGCCTATATATTAGGTTATTAATAATTGATTCACATGGAACTTTGCCCATCAAAGTTCTCTCTTCATCCTTTAGGACATAACGATTTAAACAACATATCATCACTCTGCACAAGTGCACAAGGAGTGTAAGAATACATATCAAATTTCTTAAGCACTCGTTCAATATAGGTTGCTTAAGACAAACCAAAAATGTCACAAGATCTATTACAGTGAATCTAAATTCTTTTTTTTTTTTTAAGTTCACCTAGATCTTTCATATCAAAGTGGCATGACAAAATGTGCTTTGTCTTATTTAATAATCACATTAAGTTACTGGCTAATAGGATGTCATCCACACACAGCACATCCTCATGCAAGTCTTCATCTGTGATTACAGTGCCTATACAGCTAATTGTAATCGAACTTCCTTCCACTCCAAGGGTAGTTTATTATTCTTATTGCTTTTCTTGAGTCCATATGGTTTCTTGATATAGGCATCGCCTTCACTTTTCTTTCCTTTTCAATTTCACATTTCTAGCCTTACTAGATGAACCATGTGAAATATAATTCACTAATTATGAGAATTCACCTTCTTTATTGATTCTTCCTCTTGGGTTATTTTAGACATCATATAATTAATAAACTACTCTAACTCTTGGGAATTATAAGTGGTTCTCAAGACCTCATATTCAATAGAAAGGGATTAAGGAACTCTATAAACTAGGTTGCTCTTATCTAAGTCCACATCTAGGATTTCAGCTTGTTGTAGCAGTTAACAAGCTTTATCATGTGCTCACACACTCTTGACACTTCATCATAGTGAGTGTTATCTAGTAAAGAGAGATAATAAGCTTTTTTAAGTCTTATCAAATTTCTTAAATTTCTTACTAACTGCTTTGAGATATTCAATTGCGGTGCCCTTCTTAGGAATACTTTGTCTGATAGTCTTCTCAATCGTATACTTAATGACAGTCAAACAAATCTTATTAGACTCATACCACTGCTTATGGTAAGCCTTGTCAGCAACGCTAGGCTTAACGGTGAGATTCGCTGGCCTTAGATTATCTCATACCTAAACTTCCCTTGGTGATCACTAGATACATATCAATGGACTCAATCCAATTATCGTAGTCTATTCTGTTCAGAGTTTTTACCATAAATAGTTGCAAGAACAGAAAACTGAGGGAAAAACAAATAGGAAACATATAATTATGTCTCAGACACATAATTATATATATAACAAAGTTTCTGTAACAAGTCTCAGCTTTAGCAACTATGTAACAAAATACTCATCATATCTTGTCTAAGGGCTCAGACTATGATAAATCAAGAATACTCATACACACCAGGGAAGCTCATTATCGAGAGAAACAACACAAAATACACCCACAATCTCCATATCACTAGGATATGAGAAACCATGAATACATCAATCAGCAAATCACCACTGACAAGCCACAAACATGCCTTATTCACAAACTTATATTGACAATGTCACACCGATAGGGCATGTCCATTGTCAACATAATATTTACATACACTCTCTCTAATGGACTTATCACAATATTCAAACTCATCCCCTATAATGGTAGTTAAATTATTCAAAAAAATGTAGGAAATTATATGACAAATACGGTATTAATTTATAAAAAACATATCACCTTGATTGGGCCCACGATAGGCGAGCGCACAATCAATAAGTGTATGTGAACTAAAGTCATTAAAATTTCCACATGCAACTTATTCTTTTAACACATGTGCTTAAATTAGGAATAAAATCTAATAATTAACGCAAATAAATTGATTATAATTTATTTACACAAAATCAGAGAGAGTGAATTGAACATATTGTTTTGTATTATATCTAGTCTTTACATAAAATTTTTTAGGTCAAAATACCTTATCTACACATTATTTTAAGGTCCTTAATTTTCAAAAAATTTCAAAACTCCTATTTCCAAGGCTAAAAAAATTCTGAAAAAATCACCATAATTTAGATCAGGGCGAGTGGAGCTAATTTCAAATTTTGAAGTTCATCTAACCAGCGGTGCGCACTTTCTTCAACCTCTGGCAAGTCGCTTTAACCCGCCAAAGAACTCACCGATTTTCTGCTCTTTAGACTTCGAAATCGGGACCGTTTTAATTGTGGTGTCATGATCTTTAAAACCCTTATATTGGTTTCCCTTATATCGGTTTCGCGTCAATCTCTTCCATTTAAGTTATATTTGAATTTGAAGTTCAAAACTTTCTAGTGGTTTCAATCTTTTTCGGTTCAAAATTGGTTCGAAATGGGGCTCACCGGTGACCCAAGTTGACAGCTGTGACTGTCTCTGTTCGAATCACCGACAACTACAATTACTTTAAATGGTGACAGGGAAAGAAAATTTCATGCCAGAAGGTGAGTTTCTTGCCGGCAATGGTGACTGAGGAAGACGATGATCATTACAAAAAGAAATAAAATTTTATAATCCATAAAATGACTCTGATGAAGACAAGATCCAAAGAAAAGGATTAAAAAAAAATTTCATAATGTACAACAAAATTCACTCATCAAAATTCTTATCCTAAGCTTGTTATGGCTTACACTATATTTTCCTAGATATTTCAAAATATTTACCTAGCCTTATTCTTATCTAATTCTATCATTCATAGACCTTGAATGGGATCATAGAAGGTCATGGTAATAAAATTTCTAGATAAATAACTATAAGCTAACAAGGGATTACCATGAAGATCATTCAAGAAAAATAAGGAAAAGAGAAGAAGAGAAACTAGAACATACTAAATCATGTTACGAAGACAAGATTAGAGAAAGGAAATTTAAAAAATTTCATAGTCGATCAAACCTGGCTCTGATACCATTTAAAAACAAGAGTGGAGCATGTATACATTCAATTATAGAATATGATACATGAACAGAAAATATAGGGAGATTAAGTTAATCGATGATCTGGCCAGATGAAGACGATATAATAATTATGTACATTGGTTGAGTCAAAATACTTCAACTCCCAATACCCAAGAGTGTCTTAGAGTGTTTGACGGCTAAAGAGAATTATCTTGAAATTAGTATGTATCAAATTAGGGCTTCAGTGTACTATTTATAGAGTTTTATTTTAATAATATAATAATTAATATTATTAAAATAAAATCCTTCAAGATCTTTAAAATGATTTCTTATTTAATTAATCAAAAAATTAACCTATTAAATCTCTCTCTGGGTAACAGTCTCAGATTAATAATCTGACGGGATGATTACTAATGCTCTTGGGTGTAGGTTGGGTTTCTGCCCAGTGAACTTGTGGATAATCGAACTCATCACCGATTATCCACAAATAAAATAAAACCTAGTTCATTCATAATTTACAAATTATAATATCAATTGCCTAATCAGTAATAACAAGATATTAATTTAATAGAATAATTAATGTTAATCCATAAAATATTAAAATTATTCTAACAATCAAAACCCAAAGGCTATGTTTGGATTGTGATATTTCAAATTACATTAAATTTTGAATACAATGAATTTGAATGGTTAGAATTTAAATTTTTGGAATTGTAAGCAAGTTTTTTGGCAAACCGCATAAAAATGTCTGAAGTGACATGGGATAAAAATACAAATGCTATTATACTATTAATTAAACTCAGATAGAGTGCCAATTTTAATTTTGAGAATTCATAATGAAGTAAGAATATCAAGTCTCAAACCCTACGGTGACTGAAAAAGTTGGAGTGAATTATCTTTTTACCGATAGTAACATGAGTAGTGATACCAGCAGTTTTTTGTAGTAACAGATTTACACGATTGGATTTTTATCCAACCGTCCCATATATGTTAATGCAGAAAAGTAATCTTTTTAATAAAGAAGGTTTTAGATGATTTGACGATCAGAAAGCTATTGCAAAAATCCCCTATTGCAGGAGATCCCTGCCTATAGTAACATGCCCATCAGAACTATTTATTTTTGTACTAATTTAATAATTATCAAATATAGAATAAATAATTTATTGATGATTAATAATTAATTAATTTAATTTTGTATAATTATTTAATATTATTAAATTAAATTAAATAGACGAAATATTATTTAATATTTTTCTATATTTAATAATTATGGTACATGACATGTGTTCAACAAGAAATTGGATGTCTCGCTCAAACACATCCCCATGCAGCCTAGACACTGTTGAACATGATTTGGTCAAAGATTACCCCAGAAAAAGGAGAAACAATATATATATATGATTAAAAATCATATCTAATTTGTTTTTGTTGTAAATAAATAATATGAATATATAATATAGATTTACAGTGTTTGATTTAGTACCTAGATTTTGTCAAAAAAATGGAAAAAAAATATTATTTTTATTCTTCACTTTTAAATTTAACTATATTTTGGTTCTCTACTAATTAAATATTTTAAAATGATCAACTACTTTTAAATTTAATTTTAGTTAAATTATCTACAAATTAAAAATATCAAAATAATCTACGAATTGAACTTAGTATCATGTTCTATGTTATGCTACAAAAAAGTTATGAACTTAGTATCATGTTTTATGTTATGCTACAAAAAAGTTATGGAGATAAATTTTAGATAAAGTTGTGGAGATAAATTTTAGATCACAAAGCTATAAAATACTTGAATTCACTGATTTAAGCCTAAAAATAAAAAACAGTCAAATGAAAGAGAGAAGGAAATGATAGTAACTCAGAATATCCAAATAGGTGTAAAGATTAACATTAAAGGTAAAAGCCTATCAAGCATATATAATGTAAGAATGTAACTATCTTTAGAAATAGATTATAGGTTGATGTCTTTTTTAAAATGGGTTCATAGTCATGGATAGCTCAATTTATAACAGATTATCCAATAACATAATTTAATCTATTTAAATAGTATTAAATACGAAAAAGTAATTATTCAATATTAAGTAAAATATAAACTATTGGTAAGTCTAAAAATAAATTAATGATAATTTACGAATTAATTAATTATTCAATTATGCTGTTGATTTTATGTGAATGAAAGAAATTGAATATCAACTTCATATGTGGGTCAATTTTAAAATTGTAGAAGCCCAAAGCAAAACTCTTGAAAAGACTAGAAGAAGAGGGCAAATCTAACTGAAGAGCAAATGCCCTGGATCTTGTAAGGAAATAAGAGGGTTGGGGGTCATTCTGTTGACTTTTACATGGGAGAATTTGACTCCACTAAAAATTGAACAAGAAGCTATAAAATTGGCCAAACAAAATAAGGATGTTTTCTTTTCTTTTAAAAAAAAAATCTTTTTTCTAAAAGATATAGTCCAAATTTGTGTAAGACTTAAGATTTAGCCTATTTTAAAACCAATTCACTTTTGAAGTCTTTCAATCTAACCCAACCTAATTACACTTAGTCAATAATTGGATTGAGTTGGATGCCTTTTTATTGTGAATTTTCAAAAGAAATATTTTTTTATTGATACAAGCAATTTTTGTGAGGGTAAAATGGGAAAAAAAATAAAATTTTGGAATAAAAATTAATATGACTTGAAATGGATTAATATTTGAAAAAAATTTATCATAGCAAAATTTATTCTAAATAAAATAAAATAAATTATTAAAAATTAATGTTTCAAAAAAAAATATTAGGCCAATGCCTAGTTGAGCTTGATTATAATTTAAAAGGCTCACCTAGCCTAATAAATTTGATCCAAAAAAAATAAAGTCTGAACAAAAATAGCTCAATCTATAAAATGAATGGAGCTTAGACTTTTTTTAAAACTCAGTTTGAGTTTGAAAAGTCCAAATAAATATATTTAAATAAGAAAAAATTTATTATTTAAATATTTTCTTAGTGTAACAAGACATCTTGGTAAACAAATAAAAATTAATACTTCTTATTTAAATAATTTATACCAATATAACAACTCATTTGTATTTACAACTTCTCTATTTAAAATCTTACAAATAATAATAACAATTACATATTGTCCATTTGCCTCTTTTTTAATTGATTGAGTTGTGAATCTATTTCTCCATGAAGTGCATTATGCTAGTGGTTGAATCACCATAATTGTTACACGGTTTTATTTTTTAATTTTTTAATTTTTTAATTTTCATGTTTTATTTACCAGATATATAGTAAAAATATGCTAAGAATAACATAGTAATATAAAACAAATTTGACTTAGAAACAATTCCTTATATTTCTATTAGCAAAATTTTTCATTAACACATAGTAAGTGTATAATTTAATTAAAAAATTTTATATATATTTACAATAACCATACACATATTTTGATATTATTCTAAAACTATATATACTAGTTATATTTTAATTGGAGAACAATATAACAAAGATATAAAAAGTTGTATAGAAATTTTTTTCTCATATAAAATTTCTCCTTTCATTATATTTTCACTCTATTATTGATTCGGCCAAAATATATGAAAATGGAAAAATTGAATAGAAAATTAAAAGATCAAAACCTACATTTGTGCATGAAAAAAATATCATTAAAATTAAAAAACCATTTATATTTTTGGCTTAATTAATTTTTTAAAATAAATAGAAATAACAGAAAATACCAACAAAAGGAAAAAAACTCAAACGCATGGAAAAAAGGAATTTCGGCTCCTGAAGTGGCTTCAACCAATCAAACTAGGTTAAGACAACAATAGGCTCATCAATATGTAATGAGGCCTAGAATTTTTCCTGAATTAAAAAATTACGGTCTTTTAAAGTCAGATAAAAATATATTAAATTAATAAACTATTTCCCAATTATTAGATTTATAAAAATATAATTTAATAAATTCCTAGTATTAGTTAATTAAAAATTCTATATGTTGTATAAAAGACTTTCACAATGAAAGCATAAAGAAATTATATAGTAATAGAAAATAAATAATACTATTTTTATAATAGTGTATTATTTTTTTTAATTTTTGTGACAAAGCTTAAACACGACCTGAATTTTAAATGGGCTTTTAGGTGAAGCCCAATTTTAAACTAACTTGGTAAGAAGCCACACCTCAATAAAATGAAGTCACTGATAAAATAGATCATAGCTCCACTCACAAGGCTAAGATTGGGTGGGCTATTTAGGAGTGATCATGGACTGAGCCAGGTTAGATTTGAATAAGACTCAGAACTCAGTTTAGCTAAATATCAAGGTAAATTCTTTTATCTCGAAACCCAGCCTAAACTAGTATGACCCAATAAGTGATTAGATCACATCAAATTTAAACAGGCCGGATTAGGTCTATTTTTATTTTTTAATATTTTTTATTTACAAAAAATATTTTTTTAATTAATAAAAATAGTTTTTTAAAAAGAAAAAAAATTTAAGATTTAAATGTGAAAAAAAATACAATAAATAAAAATTAAGATTTTGAATGAAAATGAATTAAGATTTGGAAATTATTAACATATTAAAAGCTCATTATAAATAAAAATGAATAAAATTATATTATAAAAATAATATTTTTAAAAATAAAAAAATAATCAGGTCAGGTTGATAACAATCCTGAGACCCCGCTTGGCCCAATTATGAACCTAATCCACCCTCAACTCAGCCTGAAATGACTGGGTCGGGCCAGGTTAACTAAGTCACCGAGTCACATGCTCACACCTATAGTTACCTGTTATATAGATCTTGTGAAGGATTATATATTAAAAGAATAAAATTTGCAATTGTATTATTAATAAGGTCAATATAATAATCTTCACATACTTTTATCTTTTTTGGGTAAAATTCTTTCCTACTATTAAGATAATTTAGTTATATAATCTTATGTATTTTATTATAAAGATATACACAAATTTGATTAGGGTTGAATTTTTTAAGGACTATTTTGATATTATAAATTTGTTAGGGACCAAATTGGCACTAAAACAAAAAGTGAGGGACCAAAATAATACTTTTCTTATTTTTGGTTAGTCAAAGATCAAAATATATATTTTTTTTTTTTTACTAAATGGTTTTTTAAAAGAAATGGCTCAATGCATTAGGAACTGTTATAAATGGGTCAAAGTAGACTAACCTAAAATGAGTTAAAAAAATTTAAAAGCTTATTATCATCATTTTAACTTCCAAGTTAAATTATTAGTCAGTCTGTTTGTATTTATATATAAATAAATATAAAAATTTTAGATTTTTCTTATCTAATGATATATATATATATATATATATGTATGTATATGTATATATATGTGAGTTAAATAGATTGTGTACTAAATAAACTTAATTATAATTTAAAAAATTCATTTAGTTTAATAAATTTTACCCAAAAAATAAATATGACATCAAAAACACACAAAAAATTCTGATTAAAAAACTCATAAAAATTAAGTATAATTGTGAATTTTGGTCATTTTAATTATGACATGCATTTTGACACCTCTATCATTGATTTACTTTTAATGAAAATAAGGACTAAGATTCTTTAACATGACATGACCATAATAAGTTTTTTCGTACATGAAATAACTCAGAGAGAAATAATTTACCGTTTCTTTTTTGTCCGAGGTCACTTGATTGATTTGGTTTACATTGACTTGAATTTGATTGGCATCAAATCACTAATTACTTGGATTAATTACGAATATATTGATATAATAATAGGAAATTAATTTTAATTAGTATTCAATGTGTTAATACATATCATCTGTGTTAGATAATTTCGTTTAGTTGTGTTTATTGATTTAAAAAGAAAAATATTAGGAATTTAATTATTATTGAATTTGTGGATGCAGATTAATTTCGTTGAAATCATGATATATATATATATATATATATATATATATGAATTTGAATATAATTGAACATGTAGTGAAATAGTGAATTATTTTGTACTATATAACGAGTCACAGATTAATTTAATAGTTAACTGTGTCTTTTTAAATAATATTAAACTTGTAGTGAAATTGTTTATTTAATTATGATCAGACTATTTAAAAAAAAAACCCCAATTTCGTGGCACCTATTTTGCCATATCAAATCACGGATGTGAATTGGTTCTATTGAATATACATATCTAATTATAAATATCTTCTCTACAAATTAAATAAGAATTAAAAGGTAAACAATGATACAAAAGTAGCAATATAAATTATGAAATACATAAAAAAACACTAACAATGAAAAGAAGGTATGTATTTAATTAGTATTTAACTCATACTCAAATTTTCTTAACCATTAGTATAAAATAAGATGAAATCAATTTTATTGAAATTTTTTCAATCAATAAAATTAATATTTATACACACACAAAAATTAGTAGAAGTTTACGTTAATTAGTTATGATGTGATCATTTAAAAAAAAAATATTAGCATAATAGAAAAATTTAAAGCTGAAAGTAACTTTTAAAACTAAATGTTTCAATCTATCATACCATAATTTTTCTTGAATACCAATTCAATAATTTTTAGTAGAAAAAGCTGAAAAAAGTCCAAATTATAAACCTTTGCACACTCTTCTATGATTACTTTGAGAGATTTGAATCCTCCTAAATTTTTTGTGCAAATTATTTTATAAAGTTATATATAAAGACAAAAGAAATAGAAGATGAAAAAAAAATCCAATCTCACACACACATTTTTTTTTTCTTTTTAGTTAGTGTCTCTACAAAATTTATGAAAAATGTACAGAAAAAAAAAATTAAAATATCTATTCTTTTAAAGATATTTTATGACACCCCGTGCTCATTTACAGTTGATCCGTTTATGATTGCAACCACAATTGTTCATAGTGGAAGGTATAGTACTACTATTACCTTCAATATCTCCAAACGAAGAATATTCTCAGCATATATCTCTCATTTTACCTCCAACAAGCCCATCATATATATAAGAATTTCCCTCCCAATGATTTTTCTCTTTGATTTTGTGTACTCTTTAATTTATAGCCTTCAATCATAATTGAGATTGTTGTATTATTAATTTATGAGTAAAATATATTTTTGATCTCTGACTAATTAAAATGTCTAAAATAATGCCTTACTCATTAGATAATGTCACAATTAGTCTTTTAATTTAAAAAAATATCAAATTTAATCCTTTAGGTTTATAATTTAGGGTTTAGTAGAAAAACTAAATTTGGTAATTTTCTTAAAAGTGAGGGACCAAGTGTAACATTTTCCAATGAATAAGGGACTATTTTTGATATTTCAATGAGTGAGAGAGTAAATGATAATTTTGTGATAAATAAGGGACCAAAAGTATATTTTTCTCATTAATTTATTATTGTGGAAGATTTTGTAACATTATGATCTATATATTTCCCACAATTATTATTACAATACAATTGCAACAGTACTACTTTAAAATTAAGAAAATTATACTAAAGTCTAATTATAATTTAGTACATATATAGCTTTAAGATAAAATTGTTGGTGAATTCAGTACAATTAGTTATAATATAAAGACATAATTATAATAATATTATTTTTTGATTGATATTATTACAATTATGTCCCTACATTATAAGTGAGTACATTGATGCACTCAAAATTGTCAGTATACCAAAGATGACACCTAGCTTTAAATGTAGTAAATATTTTCTTTGAACTTTAGACTAAAATAAAAACCATAAACATAGGTTGAAATCAAATCTTATATTTATATTTTTAGTCCAAAATCTGATTTAAAAAGATTATTGAAGCGATAAAATAGTATCTTGTCTTTTATTTTAATCAAAAGATAATATTTTTTTATTTTAATCCAAAGTTAATGGGATGTTCATTATTTTTTTAGTAGTTGAATTCTATAATTAAATGTGAATTTAAATCAATGAAATGTAATATTTCCTAAAAATGTTAATTTTGAAGCATTATATTGTTAAAGGCTATGAGACTCCGAACCGCCGCGTTCTAAAGACGAGAATATTACACACACAAACAAACAAAATCACTTTTTGAAAGGAAGATGAAAACGACGGTGCGTTGCGCCGCTGCCTCTGCCTTTTCACCACTACTATCTTTTTGCCTCATACATCACTAAGTGAACCCCACACCACAGGGAGCACTAATTCATAATTTTCTTATCCCCTTTTCAAATAACAATACGACATAAGAGCAAAAATGTTAAAAAATCTAATCATATAATCATGATTTAAATTATTTAAAAAAATATTTATTTATTTATTTTTCACATGAAATATTACAAGGGTGTTTGGCTTCTATACTTTCACATGCTGAGATATTAGATGCTTTGATATCCAACACTGCTTTTTAATATGACTTTTGATGGCTTCTGGGACTTCAATGCTAGCCGTTGATAAATTATTTGTTCATCAACCCACCAAAGATGAAAGATTATTCTCTCTCTCTCTCTCTCTTTTTCTTTCTCTCTCTAGATATTATTTTTATTTGGTCCAAACCCCACTAGAAATTGTTTAGGGTACTTAGTCTGCCCAACTTCATTTTTCTAGACTTTGCGTCTAAGTACATTCTGGCAAGAAGCATGACATACATATAAAATGGTGCTAAAGTGCCACAGCAATATACCCCTTTTAACTATTCTCATTTCTCAGTAAAATGAAATTCCCAAGGATATATATATATATGTAAATTAGACTTCTTCTATGAACTACATGTAACATTATCAGTAAGTTAACTCTACCTCAATTTACATATTCCATGCACCTACGACCGCTGGATTATGGACTTATGCTAAAGAAGAAAGCCCTATACCTTGAAACCATCAAAAAGTTTGTTCTTTAACAGTGAACCTCACAATATGTATATGGGTCTCATGTTTTTTTTCTCTCTCTCCCTCTGAAATTGAGATGATCCGAATCTGCACTTTTTCTTTTTCTTAGGGTAAGTTATTGATTAGTGACTCTTCTGGTCGTCGTTGCTGATTGAGGCTGATGAAGAAGGAATTGGTTCTGTAGGCTGACAGTGACAGGCGCAGTAAGATAACGGCACTATTGGCCTAGCGAGGTGGGTGGGCTCGTCATCTCCAGCCATTATCACGAGGATCTTGGGCTCAGAGTCAGTCTTGGCCATTACTTGCAGTTTGAAGTCGTCTGCTTCATCTTCTTCTTCTTGAGGTGACGATGACTGAGAAGACCCCTTTGTGTAGGAGCAGATAAGGACGATCAATGCCACAGATATAAGAGCAAGCACGATAGTTAAGCCTCCAAAGAGGTAAGGAACTGGAGACTTCCATACACTAAGCCCACTGCTAGAAGTAGTAGCTGGTGGTGTTGAAGGTGATGGACTCTTTATAGGCCTCATCTTTCTTCTCTCTCTCTCTGTCTCTCTCTCTTGTTGTTATTGCAGTGAAAGGCAGGGAGGTGGCTATGGGGAATTTATAGTGAAAAATGGAGGGACTGTAATTGACGAAAGTGCCCTTGTGGGGGGTAAGGAGAGGAAGATTCGTTTATGTGCTTGGTTAGATGCTTCATGCGGATGTCAAAAGTGAGTTGGGATCTCAAAAGCGCATAATCTGAGAGATGAGCACTAAGGAATTGTGTGGGTACTGTTTCTGCGATCTTCGAAATTCATCGTTGTTTGCTGCATATAAACTCGAGAGAGAGAGAGAGAGAGAGAGAGAGAGAGAGAGAGAGAGAGGTGGGGCTCAAATGGAACCCACTCAAGAAGTCTCACTTTCTCTCTGTCTCTCTCCTACGCTATGCCGTGCAATATTGCAGAAATTCGAGTCGGTTTTAAAGGTTGAAAGATAAGGATCACTTAGTGGCCTGTAAGACAAATAGTCCTTGAGTTCTTAAAAGTTGAAATTTTATAGTTTTATGGGAAGTAAATTCTGCAAAATAACGAAATAATGTCAAGGAAGGTGAACGTACGGTACTGTGAGCCTTGAATTCGTTGACATAAAATAAGAACCACACATACCCCATAATAAGAAATGTATTTTTATGGATATATATTTTGAAACAACATGTAGTACGATATATTTATATATTATTAAATTTTTTTATAAAATAAATTTTAAAATGTGATAAAAATAATATTTAATTGACATCAAAATATTTTTAATTATTTTTGACGTCATTTATTACTTTTATCATCTTCTTTTTTCTTTGTAATCATATTTCATTAAATTTTTAATTTATTTTTATTTAATTTCGTCTGTCATAATTTTTTTTATAACTAATCTCTATTTATTATAATATATATACAAACACGACATATACATATATATATATATATATGCATATATTTATATCTTAAAATTTTAGAAATTGATATATATATTGTATTCAATATTAGTATTTATATTAATATTTTTAAATTACAAATTCATGGAGAAGAAAAAAAGAAAAAGAAAAAGATGAAACAGGAGTGTGAGGGAGAGAAAGAGGGAGACTTTCCGAGGTGCAATAGAAATCTGGTATTGTGAGAAGAGACATGGGAAGAACTATTATCTCTAGAGGCCTCGAGATATATATATATATATATATATATATATATATATATATATATATATATATATATATATATATCTATATATTATGATATGACTTAAAAATAGGCTTTTCAGCGTTTTTAATTGCCAATGGTTTTTACAAAAAGACTGTTGCTAGAGACTTTGTGTGGAGGAAAAATAGTGGCAATGAATGGGTCATTTCAGAATTCAAAGTGTATATTAATTTTGGGGGAACTTTGCAGACACTGACAAAATTCACTTATCCTTAATTCTGATCACATTTCCACTTTTAATCCATGGAGACTAAGTTATGAATTAGGGTTCATTGAAATGACAGATATCAACTATTTGGGCCACTTCTATGTAATGAACAAAACATCTAGCCTAACAATAATTTTTTTTATATCATCTTTTTATATTCCATTGGGCTCTTAAGCTAGAAAAGTGGGTAATTAAGAATTGAACATTATCGGACTTAATATTAGAGATAATTTTTTTAACATTGTACATTTCATACATAAAATATGAATCAAACTTAAAACTTTATTTAAAGGGCGCTAAACTCTTTACCATTACTCTAATCATAATTTTATTAATCTCTTATTCACCATAATATTGGGCAATTTAAGACACATGTATGTGACAAAATTAAGTAATTAAACTTTTCAAAAATTATTTTTTATGGAGAATAAAGTGAATTGGTAATTTAATTATCCAAATGTATACTTTATACAAGTTGATCTTTTGAAGTTAATTTTAACATCTGATTTAATTTAACTCTCTTCGACAGGCACCTATTTATTTTTAATTATGCCAGGGGATTTGAGTGACTTGTAAAGTGGTAATTAATAATCAATTATACGAACTTAATATTATGCCACGTAAGTCATATTTATAGAATATTTGTTAATGGGGCATAGCATAACGTTACGTATGGATGAAATTGAAAAAGAAAAGTTTCTGAAACAATTAAATGAGACATTAAACTAACACAAAGTTTATATACATACAAACATATATACATATACATACATACATACATACACATATATATATATATATAGATGAAAGTTCATGTCTATTGACTTATAAAAAAATGATATGCGAATTTTTTTAATGAAAGAAAAGAATCAATGATGTCGCATTAAAATATAAATAATATCTTTTATTTAAGAATTTAATGATAACTACTTCAAAAAAATACACCAAAGAATTTAGTCCAGGACAAAACCTCTTTCGGTTGTGGTATATTAAAAGAATTGGGAAATATTAGTTAAGGTAACTAACGGAACCTATTCCATCTTCCTTCATTCTCATCCACGTTATCACTTTTCTTTCTTTTCTTTTTTTTCCTTTTTTCTGGTAACATCAAATTAGGATTTTAATTTATATGATTCCTAAGAGTTATGAGCTTATGTGACTAAGCATATAATTGACAAAATTAACCTTTTTATATGCAAGAACGGACTATCTATTTAACTGTTGCCTCACTTTCTAAAACTGGAGATTTTGCTGCTTCTTATTGAGTTTGATTTTTATTAAAAACCGATGTAAAATTTAAAATTTTAGATAGAAAATATGAGCAACTGTGTTCTTACAATTATTCCAAGAAATTCAATTTAATATAAATTGAAGAGGTAAGGAAAAAGAAAAAAAGAAAAACACTTTATGGTCCTTAATTTTATTTGAAGCGTTTCATATAGTTTCTATTTATTTCTTTACTCTTAATTTGACTTTTATTTATTTTGATTTTTATTTAATTTATTAACTGTATTTCAAATTTTCTTTCATAATTTAATTTTAGATAAACTACCCAGCTATATTTTATGGGACTTACACTCATATCAATATATGAATAAAAAAAAATTTTAAACATTTTTTGAAAATTCAGGCCTGAAGTGAAATTAATGAATAAAAATAAAACTTGATATAAATTTAATAAAATAAATTAGAAATGAATAAAAGTAAAACATAAAATAAAGTTAGAGAATTAAATTGAAACTAAATGAAATAAAAAATGAAAAAATTCGATTAAAGGATAAAAAATATATTTGTGTCTAAAGGTAATATTATAATTTGAATTTTAAAATGTGGTGGTTAATTATTATTTTGATAAAATTTACAAACTTATTAGCCCAATGATAGTGGTACATGGTTGTGTAATCGGATGTGGACGTATGTGAAAAGAAAAATTGACACACTTCATTTCAATTAATTACAAAAAAATTAAAATAACGATAATTATATCTATCTTTCTCAGCACGTAACCATTTTGTATTTTCCACATTGAACACACAGCTGCATTTGAAATCATAAATGCAGTATATTATGCTTAAAAAGTTGACACGAACAATAGAATATATATATACATGGTCATACATTAATTGTTAGTGTGGCTGATGAATTTGTGTTCAATATGCAAACAGAAGCTTCAAGAATTTGATCAAAACCATATATATATATATATATGTGGTCCAACTGCTAACCAGATTATTTGTTAAATTAGAATGAATGGTGCTTGTTTTTCTTTGAATAAGTTCTGGGTTAATAATATATTGAAGTCCTCTCTAAAACTAATAAAAATTTGAATTCAAATATAAAATAATATAGAGAAAAACACACGTTTGATCCCTCACTCATTATAAAATTATTATTTTACTCCCTCATTCATTGAAATACCTAAAATAATTTATCACTCATTGAAAAATATCACACATGATCTCGTACTTCTAAAAAAATTATCAAATTTAATTCTTCTGCCAAACCATTAACCATAAATTTAATGGACTAAATTTAAGTTCTTTTTTTTTAAAAAAAAAGTGGAGAATTAAATGTAATATCTTCTATTAAGTAAGATATTATTTTTTATGTTTTAATAAGTGAAGAACCAAAATGACTTTAGTTATTTTTTATCAATCCCTTTTATTGAGAAAGAGTTCATTGAAAAAATAATCATGTTTTACTTTATTTTTGTAAAGTGAATTAATTATAAATTTCTACTTGTTAATTTCTAATCTGAGTAATATTGTAATTTTTTAATTAAATGGAATTTAATAATAATTAACCTTATGGAGTAAATAAATTTTTTTTAGGAGATTTTAATTCATACTAATATTATCACATCAATTTAATTAGTTTGGTGTAATTTTATTAAATTCACTTAATAAATTAAGTAGCACTAGTGTAATCCATAAATAATACTGGCGGATTAATATACAGTCAGCAAAGTGAGACTCGTTTAAATACAAATTTTCTAAAGCCAATTTTTTACTTCGTGAGCTAAGTCAGTTGAGTTAATTATAAAAATCCCAATAAGCTCTATCCAAAAAAATAAAAATCGAACACAGAAATCTAAATAAAATAGCTCTATTTATAAAACAGACTTTGTTAGAATTTTTTTTAAAGTTTAACTTGATTTTTAAAATTTTAAATGAATATTTTTTAACTAATAAAAATTTATTATTTAAAAAATTTTAATATAATATAACATTTTAATAAAATAATAAAATGTATTACTTCTTATTTAAAAGATTTATACAAATATAATAACTTATTTATATTTATAACTTTTCTATATATAATTATACAAGTAATAATAAAAATTAACTATATTATTTATTAAATTTTAATAATAAATTAATTTGATAATGACTTAAAAAAAATTTAATTGTCCAATAAATTTGATCAAACAAATATAAAATCTGATCAAATTCAAACTTTATCTTTAATAGTCAAATGCGATAATAATGTTTAATTAATGCAAATTATAATAGGAGATAGGATCACCTCTAGTAGTGGTGTTTACTAGAGATTCTTTACTATTAACTGTAAATCATGGAATGAAAATCGGATGATTTAAATTTAAAAATAAAAAATAATCAAGGACTGCACGCGATTATTGATAAAAAGTTTAAATCCTTAAATTTTTATATAATAATCTTTATTTTACTCAAAATTTTTCAATAATATATACTACCGGAAGAGATCCGATTAAATAGGACACAGATCGATGTACTAGCACTAATACCTGCTAGGACAATAATAAGTACGCCCGATTCCGATTGTGTTCTAAGTTTGAATGAAATTGGCCTTTCCATGACATGAAAAGATAAAACGCAGAGAATTAGAAAATATAAAAATATAAAACATGAGACTCACAATTCTATTGTGCTGCCGACAATGAAATAAACAAGTGAGCTGCTTTGTTTTGTAGCCCACCGAAAGATGATGATACGATAATGATGGTGCCTTAACTTATGGGCACACAGATTAGTGACCTTTTTTATTTTTTTTCTTCTATTGTCTACCGAATACAAATAAAAAAATACATTATTTTAAGTTTTCATATTTTGATATTGTTATACATTAATTACAAAATAATCATTTATATTTTTCAATACTTAAAAATTAGTCCTTTTGATTGGTACTGATTTGTTAAATTAAGAGGATTATTTACTGATCAAAAACCTAATTTTCTTAACGTCTGATTATTTTAAAATAGAACAAATGCAAAAATATGAACTATCAAAATAATTATTTTTTTGAGTAAAATATACTTTTTGATCTTTCACTTATCACAAAATTATTATTTTAATTTTTCATTTGTTGAAATATTCAAATTAGTTCTTCATTTATTACAAAATGTCACCTTTAATCTCTCACTTTTTAAAAATATACTAAATTTATTTTTTAAAATTTAAAATTTATAATTTGATAAAAAAACTAAATTTAATAATTTTTTTAAAAATAAAAAACTAAATATGATATTTTCTAATGAACAAATAATTATTTTAAATATTTTAATAAGTAATGAACTACAATAAAAATTTTATAACAAATGGGGGGACTAAAAAATACATTTTTCTTAATTTTTTTGATTAAAAACTACCGAAATCTTCTAGTTCTCCTTTCAATTCCATCATTTTTTAGTGCCAAAATATTTTATTGTTCGTCAACAAATATAGCACTAGAAGAAGAGAAAGCCAAGTGGGTATGATGAGAAACTAGGATTGTCTAGGACAGAAATTTCTACTATAAATTTTCCTGTAAAATTATTAAAATTCAATGATTAAAATTTTACAAGAAAATTTATAATAAAATTTTTTCATTCGTAAGCTTAAATTCTAAATTCTAAATAAAAAAAAAAGCCATAGTCACCGGTGGTTATGATTCAACATCTTGACGTCACCGTGACGTAGAGGGTTGCACATTCAACATCTTTTCGTTCTCAAGTTGTCGCGTCCACCAACCCACCAGTTCGCGCACTTCAAATTGCAGAAATATGATTATTTCAACATGTGTATAATGTTTATTTTTGGATATTATATAAAAGTCATTTTAAAAAAATGTTTGAGTAATTTTTTAAAATTAAAATGTTTAATTAAAAATGAAATTAAAGTAGAAAAAAATATAAAGCAAAGTTAAAAAACCAATTTGTAAGAACAAAAATAAATTTAAATTAGAATTTAAGAAATAATATATGATTTTTAAATAAAATAAAAAATACTGTAAATATGTTTGTGAATAACTATGGCTTGGGAAAATCATATTGAATGTATAAAATTAAGTTTATATTAAATTGCTCTTACTTAAATTCAAATATGTGGAGTCTATAAATAAATCTATTATCTGTACTAATAAACTCTAACTAGTATTAGATAGGATTATTGACAGGCTCTAGACTGGTTATCCATGACAAACTCAAGAAAGATTGAATTTATTTAGACTATGTTATATACAAATTAATTAAATGATTTTATTTAAAATTAAGTTTATTAATTAATCTAATAATTTATTAATACTGATTTACACATTAATAAACATTATTCCAACATCAAAATGTATTCTAAAAAGAATGTCACATTTCTTTATTATTTTTTCCAAGACCAATTGTATCCCTGAGATTAATTTCAACCATATTACCATTCATAAAATATCAAATCATTAATTTCTAGTTAAAACGCTAAACATACAAATTTTCGATACCATAACATTTTATAATATTCAAAATTCCAGACGTGTACTAAAAGACAAGTATATCGAGCATTTATGCACGAATAGACAACACAGATGTTTTAAAAGACTAAAATATATATATATATATATATATATATATATATATATAGGTCAATTTCAGTAAAATTTAATGCAATAAAAGTGGTTTTATCTAACTTAGAAATTTCTATACGCTAATTAAATTTATGGTAATTAAAGGGATTTCAACATTTTCAAAGCTCACATTAGTGTCTTATAGAAAAAAAAATAGTCATAAATACATTTGAATGACATATTTACATAAATGATGAATTTCACGGTACAAACTCACACATTATTTATGACTTTATATATGTTGACGAACTAAAACATTATTTTAGTTTTTGATTTATGAGTTGATTTTTTGTATAGTCTCTTAGTTATTTACATTTTTTATTTAGTCTTTTAATATATTATTAATTTAATTCCTCACTAATATTAAAAATAACATATTTAGTTTCTTAATTTTAATTAAAAAATAGATCAATTTAAGAATGAAAATAAATAAAAGACTAATTAAACTAAAAATAAATTAATAAATGAAAAGCTAAATTAAAATTTAATTAATATGTGACAGATTAAAATAATATTTTATTCTTTTTAGTAAATAAGAATCCTTTTTATTTCTTATTTTGTTTTTTCTTCTTGTACTCCTCCGCAGATGCTTCATGCGGATGCCGACAGTGTTAGTGTATGAAGCACCTACTAAATTTTAATATTATCTTTACCATTAAAATGTGATTTTAATAATTTGTTAACAAAGGAAGACATAACTTAATCATTATATTCCATATTAAGTCTTCCAATTGACAGTAAAAAAATTTGAGTTTTGGATAGCACAAATGACTTTAGAGTTTTTGTCATTTTATTTTATCTTAAAAAAACTCTTAAAAAATAATTCTAGCTCGTTTATTCGTTATCATTTTATTTCTTATTATTTATCCAAACACACTCTAAGTTTATATAAACGTCATGTTTGGACAAAATATTAGAGCTGTTTCAAAAAGTAGGCTAGGTTTAGGTTTTGATTTATGAATAAGATTAAGCTTCGCCATTACAGTTTGAAATTCAAATAGGATCAATACCAGAGTTGGTATTACACTGACCCAAAGAAAAAAAAAGTTGGTATTACACAATAAATATTACAATTAATTAGCCAAGCTAAGCCCAGCGTCCCTAAGTTTTGTTCAACCTATTTTTCTAAGAAAATTAGAAGATAAATGTTATAATGATTTTGGTGCCTATCGAATTTGAAGAGGTATTAATATAGCTAATTAATGATAATTTAGATTTTCAACAGTTTTTAAAATGGAATTGCTAATCATCCAATTTCCTAGTTTTTGGCATTTGGACTGTTTGATTAAAATTTTTAGATTGCGTTCGGTTAAATATTAAAATTTTTTATGTATGCAGTCTCTAATTTTAATTTAAACCATCAAATTGCACATTTCTTTATATATTAATAATTGAATGTATATATTTCATAATAAATATAACAAATTCGAGTTAAATAAACAATGTGTTAGAACGATGGCTTAATTAGAATTAAGGTCCATCATTGTGAAGCTCGTGGGCAAAACTGTGGGCCACATATAAATTAATTCTTGTTTAATAAACCAATTAGTCTAAAAGGTATATGGAATTCAAAAGGATCCTTGGAGGCTATGGGTTCTTTCAAAATTAATAATGACACTAAGTCATATATATATGATTAAGTCTGGCTTGGGGTAAGAATTTTTGTGAGCGCCGTAGTTAATTATGTGTTTTAATCATATCAAATAAAGATATTAAACCCTAAAACTGTCTAATCTCCAGGTCATTCTACTGTTAGTGGATATTGGATATAATTTTGGTGTCATTTGTATGCCGGACTATCACAAGATATAGAAAAACTTGAACATCGATGTTTGACAGTTTCAAGTTGTCGCGTCTGCCTATCCTTTTTGAACTCAATGCAAGAATTACAAAGTAATGCAAATAAATCACATACGAATTAATAAAAAAGAAATCAAAGAAATTTATTTAATGGTATAAACATGATTAGGCCAAAATTTTAAGTAGAAGATAGAATATGAATATTAATGTACAATACTCTTGTTTGATTGAGAGATAAAGAGAGATTAAAAGTGTTATAAAAATTGTGTTAAAATTTTTTTGATAATCACTTATACTAAATGATAATCATATTTGTAAACACTTCAATTATCTTATTAAATAATTTTATTAAGCTTAAAATAAGCTCAATAATTTGTCTGTCTTTTAACAATTCAATAGGATAATTATTATTTAAGTTTAGACTATAATTTAGGATATTTACCTAACGGACTAATGGATAATTCAACCTATAACTTATTATTTAGTGATGACATGAACTTAATCCATCCTTGATGTAGTATAACCATATTAATTAACTAAGATATATATATATATATATATATATATATATATATATATTGATCTAATAACAAATAAATATTAATCTATAATTTATTCTAACACTCAAAATTTAGGTACGTACTCTTTTGAGTCTGCCCCACTGGCCGTGGTTGATTAAGGAGATAAATAATGTGAATTTTTCTTTTCATAATTTTAGTCTATTAAAATAAGTAAATAATTAAATTAAAGTAATAAATGCTTTTTATATGATTAAGTTTTACTAAAAGGTTTAATTGATATATTGATAAATTCATAGTGTTAAAATTAATTTATCAATATATATTTTTCATATGAAATATACGACCGTTTCTATATATATATATATATATATATATTACATACATGTTAATTAAAATTTTTCCTTTTATTTATTTATCTAACTAATTTATTTATCTAAAGCAGAAACTGTCATTTTAATATATATTTATTGCCATCTAATTTTTAAAAATAAAAATAAAATTTCATATATATATATATATATATATAATATTTTGTCCTTTTTTTTGCTAATTTATACATCTAAGAAACACAAAGTGTCTTTTATTGTTGACAGAATTATAAACTCGTTCAATTTCTGTCTTGAATGTCAAACTGTGTGTGCGCGCGCGTATATATATATATATATATATATATATATATATATATTTATTTATTTATTTATTTATGTGTATCTATGCATATATATAAAAATATTAGTAAAACTCTAAAGAAGATTTAACGATAATTCAAATTCTTTGTTGTTAAACGCGGTTATTTTTTATGCTTACAGTGCCTGCTGATCGATATGGAACCACGGGTTTATGTATTTTTTGTTAAAATAATTTTTTAAATTGTGGATTATCATTAATTTATTATTAATTCAATTTATTGGATTAATTAATTAATTAAACAACAAATTTTGATATAAACAGATAATGAATTGATTTTAAGTTAATTGTGTGTAATCAATAATAAATTAGATTATTTACAAACTCATTGAATAGAAACTCTAACCTGTAACTTAAAGCTTATTCATAATTATTTTATTAAATTATTAACTAAAGGGCAAGGGGGATTTTATAAACCAATTTATTATTTATAAAATATCAAATTATAAATTTAAATAGTTTAAAAAGTGAAGAATTATATTGAAATATAATAAATATTTTATTTATTTAAATAAAACTCTATTTGTTTAAAGTGTCATATTTGGTGCACTGTAATTTTAAATGTATTAGTATAACAAGTTATAATATAAAGATATAATTATAATATCAACTTTAAAAATAATAATATTATAATTATATTTTTATATTATAAATAAATATATGGATAGATTCAAAATTATAAATATATAAAAAATTTTATTTTTTTTAAACATGTGTTAACTCCTCGCTTCCCGGTTAATCCTCTCTTTTTATTTGAGTTTAATCAGTATTTGAATAGGTTTTGACAAAACAATTTGTTCGCTCTCTATATAAATTATAAATTATGGTTGCATTAAAAATTTTTATTTAAAATGAATTCTTTTATTGATTCTCCTAAATCCGTGTTTTTTTAAAAGCAATTTTCACAAGTTGGTACAGAGCAGAAGTACCTCGTGCGCATGAGTTCAGATCCCTCTGACAATACTATTATTGAGATATTTTTCTAGTAAGAGTTGGGGATATTGGACCTAGATTTAAAGATCTTAAAGTTTTTATAAAATATTTTTTTAAAAAATAAAATAATTATTTTTATAAATAAAAAATTAATATTTTAAATTATTTTTTATACAAAATAATATTTAGTTAAAAATAATATATTTTAAGATATATAGAATAAATTGAGATATTAAAAATAATTTAATAATTTTTATTTTTTAACTAAATATTATTCTTTATAAAAAAAATTAAAATATTAATATATATATATATATATATATAATATTTTTTATTTTTAAAATATATATTTTAAAAAAATTTAGAACTCTTTGAATGACCAAACATTTTCCCGTCCAGAGGGGATCCAAACTGGTTTTTCAAACAACATGTGTCAGAGGTAGGTACGGTCTGGCGTATGTCTCGTGATTTGCATCTCTATCTCATTTCACCAATCATCCATATTTGAGGAATCAATCACACTCTCGTCGCTCATCATCTTTCCCAAATTTATATTAAAATTAATTAAAGACACCAATTTTAACTAATTTAAATTCTCTCATCTTTTCTCTTATGAATAAAGAAAAATACTTTTTTGCATTACATACTTTTATAACATGAAAAAATTAAAGAAAAATTGACCTAACAACTAAAAACATTAAAATCTTGATCTCATGGTTGTATCAAACACTTTGCCATTGAGATACCAAATGCAAATGCAATAAATCCAAATTACAATTATACTGTACAGTCAAAGAAATAATAATACAGGAATAAAAAAATTATATAGAGTTTTATACTTTTCTTTTCACATACCTTCTCTTTTCTTTTTCTCTCTTGATGTGTGTGATCAATTTATAAGCTAAAGCCTAGGAAAATTTTATAATTAAATCTTTATTGACTCTTATAAATATTTGAAGGTAGTCACATAATTAAAACACCTTGAAAATGTAAATAAACATTGTCCAGTTGCATTAAAAACTGTGTAATCTGAACAATCAGTAAATG
This sequence comes from Delonix regia, assembly GCA_037074485.1. Lineage (NCBI taxonomy): Eukaryota > Viridiplantae > Streptophyta > Magnoliopsida > Fabales > Fabaceae > Delonix > Delonix regia. Next base: position 13,092,740 of record CM073449.1, read on the forward strand.
AATTTTTAACAGTCTAATTTTTTTAAAAAAAATAATTTTAACATTCTGTACTAGTAAATTTAAATGGTTATATAAAAGTCCAATCTAACAATTCAGAGCTATTATTATTAAAAAGAAAATACAAGGATCCCTTGAGGTAGCATCCTTGTTTAAACACTGTCCAATGTTGAATAAAAGTATAGAATTAGGAGCCCATTGGATTTGGTGGGAGGAGGCAAAGTTGGAAAGTGGGACACACAGAAAGAAAGAAATCAAGTTAAGAGAGAGAGAGAGAGAATATGTGAAAGGGGGAGGGGTGGAAGGAAGATGAGAAAGAGATTGGCCTGTCTTCCACTACTAAAGACATGACGTGGAATTTCACTTTCTCATGTTTTATGTTGTGCCGCCATTATTCACAGTGTCCCCACCTTCCCACACACTTTCGAGCCGCCTCGTCTTCCTTCCTTATCTTCTTCTTCTTCTTCATTCTACCTTCTATTTTCCACCTTACACGTGTTCCTGTCTCCCTCTCCCCTTTTCCCAACTTCATTTCCACCAGTTTGGTCGCCTACCCAACCTTAATTACGAAAAATTTATTAATTCATTTTGGCTCACTTATATAATAATAAATTTAATGTATTAATTTTATAAAATTATTTTTAAATAATTTTTATCCTTATTTTTAAATAATTTTATTATGATTAATATACTAAATTAGTTATTATATTAGTATTTTAAAACTAATATTATTTTATTAAAAAACATTTTATGTGCAATAATTAATGAATTAAATTATAATAATGAATATGTTTAAATACGTAAAATATTATTTTTTTTGTTAATGATATTTAATAAATAAATACATCGCAATTAAGAAATACAGTAACATATGATTATTACTTTTAATAAAATTCATTTCACTATTAATTTCATATTCTTCAACTTTATTTATTTTTTTCACTAATTATATATTTATACTTCTTACCTAAACTCTACAAAATTTATTTTCACATCACATATACATAACAAATTAAAAAAATGAACTACTATGAAAAGGTTTTCTTATTAATTTCAAATTTAATTATAATTTAGATTATAGAAATTCTTTTGAAGAAAAACTCTCTTTCCCCAAAAATAAAGGGGTAATTTTTTCCCAAAGCTTTTTACGTGAAAAAGCCTATACAAAACACAGAAAACCTAAAACATTTTCAATTGAAGGATACATTGGAATTCTCGTGGCTGTTTGTGCTCTCTCTCTTTCTATAGCGTATGATACTGCGTAGCTGACGCTGATGGGGGAAGCTATTCACAGGATGTGGTCGAGCTTTTTCTCTGTCAAAATATGCCAATTATGTAATTAAGTCATATTTCATTATTAAAGTTTGAACATTGAAGCAGGAACTACAAGACAAGTGGCTGCCGGTGAGATATATATATATATATATATATATATATATATATATGTATTTACACACACGCACACATGATATATTCAAAATTCTGGATCTGTTCGCATTTTAACTGAAATTTTTTTATTATTTAATAAATCATAATGTTTTTTTTTTTTTACATTTATATAATGATAGATATTTCCTAATTTGTTTTATTAGAGAAAAAAAAAAACATCCTCGTGTCTGACAGCACACCTCAGCAAAGGAGAAGATCCTTGCGCCAAAATGAATACAAAATAATGAACGAATTTTGTTGATATTTTTTCTTTGATTTTCTCTCTTTAAATTGTAGGTGTAGTAGAGAATATTCACTAACCTCAACTAGTTTTCCAAATCCATATATCCTAATCACAAATCCATAAGGATTCCATAGCATACTTAATAAAATGAGTCCTGAATTAAAAAAATAAATAAATCTTATTTCTTAATACTGAAGTGTATACACATGGTTGATACGCAGACTTCAGAATATACGTTAAAAAAAAATACAACTTTATATGACTTGAAAGATACTAAAATTAACACTTCGTTACTTCAACAACTTCTATATGGACTAACATCAAGACACAATGAAAATGCAGATATATTTAAGTCCTTTTATTTTAATCTAAAATTATTATCCTATAGTTAAATCAAAATAAAATACAGTAAAAAAATTGGAAGAGAAGAAATTCGATAAGAATCACGAATCAACATCTATAAACTCTCCGATTTAGATACATCTTCTCGTAAAATTGATATAAAATTAAAAAAGAAACCAATCGAAAACAAGAAGGTATACATTTATATATCTGTGAGAATGAACAAGAAAACCAGAATAAGATCAAAATTTGAAGAAGAAGAAGAAGATGATGGAGTGAGTAATCTTCACACTTCAAAGGGGTGTGGAAGAGAGAGGCTTGGCCAAGTGAGTGGGGTTACTATGTCCAGCCATAATAACAAGAATCTTGGGCTCATCAGAATCCACTGTCGTTTTGGTCGGAGCTTGTAGTTTCTCTTCGTCGGTGGCTGAGGAAGACGACTGTCGTTTACGGTAAGAACAGGCAAGAACGAGCAATGCTACTGCGATAAGAGTAAGCATGAGAGCTAGGCCTGTGAAGAGGTACGGAATCGGAGACTTCAAGCTTCGGAAATTCCCCCCATATCCCATCCCTGAAGAAGACGAAGAAGCAGAAGAACTTGATGAGATGTTGCTTGAAGTTGAGGGTCTCATTTTCTGAGATTTTCGGGGATTTTGCTTGAGTTGTTATGGGGATGGGCGGACCATGATAGAGTTTATTTATAGTGCGAAAACTGCAAAAGCTAGATGCTAAAGAAATAAGGTGGAGGCTACATGGTAGAGAATCACCAAAATGCCCTTTTAATTAATATCTTTTATTAGGGTAAATTATTCTGTCTAAAAATCTTAAATTATACTCTCTTTTATTCTATTATAAAAATATATACAATTTATTTTAAACCTAAAACTTAATTAAAATATTTTTAAATATATATATATATATATTATCATTAATATAATTTATTAACATATTTAAATATTATTCGTTTTGTATCAAAAATCAAAAATTAAAATTTGGACTATTTTATATTGAAAAAATGCATATTTAATTTTTATTAATATAAATTATTTAAATATAATATATTTTTATTCTTTCATTTATTAAAATGCAGTATTTACTACTCATTTAAAAATATTACATTTGATTTCTTATTTTTCAATAATATACTAGACTCAATTCCTTAAATTTAGAATTTAGAAGTTGATAAATGAATTAAATTTAATAATTTACATAAAAGTGAAGGTGTTATATTTTTTTATGAGCGAAGAATCATAATAATAATTTTATCATACGTAAGTGGTCAAAAAAATAGTTTTCTCCATATTATTTTAGTAAAATAATGTGAAAGATATCAATGTAATTTAAAATAAAAAAGGACCCTAAACTTAAGTAATTTTCATAAAAGAAGATAATAATTCATCTTAATTATTTTAAGAAATTAATGGGGAGAGTTTGAAAGGGTTGACGAATTGTTGAAATTCTTGCTTGAAGGCTATGGAGAATCAAATAGAGGAAGCCAGGCGTGATTTCTGATGGAAGTTTCCTGATCGATCTTTCAAGCTTATCGTATAACGCTTCTTTTTTCAAAAGGAGGGCCCTAAAAGGAAAACAGAATATTGAACAAATGTTTATATAACAGCGTTACTCTAACACAAAGTCTTATATCGTCACATCTCATAAAGCCATACGAAGAAACGTTACACCGCTAACAACTATCTTCAGATATCTGTCATTTGATACTAATTAATTAGCCATCAAATCACTTGCATACGTATTTTTTGTGTAACACATTTATTATATATTACTGTACATATATATATATAGATCAACTTTTTTTTTTTTTCAATTATGACAATTTGAATTAGAGTTGTATAAGTAAAATTAAATGAATTTAAAACAATTACATATAGTAATTGAGAATAGTTAGATTAACTATCTTTATATTATAATTATGTAATTTATCGATGTGTCCATACAAATATTTTGTTAGTTGAGTAAAATATTATTTTGATTCCTTATATTTTAATTTTATCTCAAAAATTATTATATTTAAATAAATAAATTTTTTTTAACATAAAATTTTTGTTAATTAATAAGAAAATTTCGTTAAGTAAATCTTTAGTTATTCATATAATGAATTATTTTTTTTATACATATATTAAGCATTATTTGAAATGCATAAATTTTTTGTAATTAATAAAAAAATAATAAAATTATTAATTTGTATTAATTTTTTATAGTTGATAAGAAAAATAATAAAATAAATAATTAATTAATTAACTATATCTTAAATTTATAATTTTTCTAATTGTAAGAATTTTTTAAGAGTAAATAAAAAATTAATAAATTAATTAACAATTTCTTAAATTTTTTAATAAAAAATTATAAATATAACTTGATATAATTTAAAATTAAAACAATAAAAAATAATATATAATTAAATAATTTATAATAATATTCTTTCAATAAATTTATTGTCGTCATTTTTGTTTCATTAATATTATTTAATTAATTTTATGATTTTTTTTCTAATTCACTATATTTTCTTTATATTATAATATATTACTAAATTGAATTTTTTTACTAATATTTATAAATACCCTTACTTTTAATTATATTACCATATAATAAAATAAATTAATTTTTCCTAAAGCGCATACAATGTGTGAGCAAATGAATTAGTAATTTTTTTATTGATCTCTCTATTAACAAATAATATTTTAACAAAGCTTTATGTATATTAATACAAAAATAATTTTCATAGCATTAAAATATGTAATCGATCTTATTAACAAATAAAGAGAACGAAATTGAAATAAAATTAAAATGTGAGAAACTAAAATAATTTTTTTTAATCATTTTGTGTCCTACAAAGTGAAGGGATTTCGTGTCACATCAATGAAATGAGGGACGGAAACCGCGAGGGATGGGAGGGCAGGAAGGAAGAAAGAAGACGTGGGTGGGGCCCACTAAACGTGTTCTCACAACTCAACCATTTTCTCATTTTCTTTTACTTTATTTCACTTTTCTTTTCGTATATTCATTTCCTTCTTCCTCTTCCAAAAAAATAAATTAATAAAAGTTGAAATCAAATCGACGGCGAAGACGTCTCCTTTTGCGTGCGAAGTTCGCATGCGCTCACAATCTAAGACAAAGCTAGCCGCTCGCGTTACACGGTCTTAAAAAATAATTAATCTATTTTATTATATAGTAATATATTTTAAATTAATAATATTCATAAGAATTAAGAAATAATTAAATTTAGTAGTATGATGTGATATAAAGAAAATATTATAAATTTAAAAAAATTCAATATTGGGTATATGAGTTGGTGTGAGGAAAATGGAGATAATAAATTCATTAAGAGGATACTATTATAAAATATTTAATTATATATTATTTTTTATTTTAATTTTGTATAATATCAAGTTATATTTATAATTTTTAATTTAAAAGATAATTAATTAATTTAAAAAATAATTTATTAATTTTCTTATTCATTCTAAAAATTCTCACCATTCAAAAATTTTTTACATTAAGTGACAGTTAATTAATTACTTATTAATTTTTTCATTAACAATAAATAATTTATATACTTCAAAGAATTCATTGATATATGTATGCAAACAATAAAAAGTCATTGTATGAGAAATTAAGAAATTGCTAAATGAAACATTTATATTAGTCAACTAAACTTCAACATTAAAGAACATATACTTTAATTATATATAATATATAGATATTAAGACTATGTTTGGACGAATAACGAATGAGGGAGTGACAAGGAGTGTAATGTTAATTTAGGATGAATACATATTTAAAAATTTATTTTAAAATGAAATATAAAACAACTAAGGAGAGCTCAAAGACTAATTTTTACCATCTAAAACTTTATTTTTTTTGTTCCTCTAAAATGGGGAACAAGGATGGAATGAAACAACCTAATAGTATAAATATTATTTAAAACCTTACTTGGCTAAAAGCTTACATATTAGCATTTTATTTATATAGATAATATTATAAAAATAATATGTAAATTATTCTATTCCATTAATGACTATCATTCCTTTCTTTACAAAATTTTTAAATAAGAGATTGACATATATATTACTATTTTACTCTTTGCTACTCTAATCCTTTCTACTATTAAATAATTCTATTTCATTTTTTTATAAACTTCCAAACATAGCATAACATATATGAGTTTAAAATATTTAGTATACAAAACTTTAAAATTATTCTAAAAGATTAAAGAATTAAAATTTTTAATTTTAAAAGAATATGTTATAAAACTATGAGAAAGGTCCTCTGAATTAAACCTGATTATAGAACAAAAAAAAAGCTCAATTTATAAAATAGGTTGGGTTTAGACTTTTCTCAAAACCTAGTTTGAGTCTGAAACGTTTGAAAGAATATTTTTTTAATTAGCAAAAACTTAGTATAATGTAACATTTTGATAAAGAAATAAAAATTAATACCTCTTATTTAAATAATTTATGTTAATATAACAACTTATTTGTATTTGTAATTTCCTTATATATATAATCTTACATGTAATAACAAACAATTATTTATATTATTTATCTCAAATTTTAAATGACAAATTAATTTAATATTTCTTTAAAAAATTTGATTGGCCCGATAGGTTCTGTTCAAAAAAATATGGATAAAAATTTAAATAAAAAAAATTTGATTAGAATATGAGATTTAAACTGTTTTAAGTCTGAATTTAAGTTTAATTTTTAAAAGTTGAATGCAATTTAGACTTTTTAAATATAAATTTAAATCTAATTTTTAAGAGTCTAGGTCGACGATGAAGTCTACTATAAATCTTATCCTCTTGTTTGTTTATTTGGGTAATTAATTATAATTTAGAGATAGTGTTTTTGGCGTGAGAATTTGTCTTGAAAATCAATGCACATGTCAGCAAGATGACTAATTTTCTAGATTCAGTTGGAGCTGGATCAGGATGAATGATGATGTTAACCTAATTTCTCTCTCATCTGCTGATTATGTCATGAATCATCATTATGGGCCTAAGGGCTTTTAAATTTTTTTTTCTGAGCGTTATACGTGTAATAATATGAAAGGAAAACAGCATTGCTATCTCACCGATTTCTTCTTTAAAAAAAAAAAAGAATTGAGAATGAGAGAAACCAATAATCAACCAACGAGATCCATAAAATACACATAGTCCCACTCCCACATGTAACATTACAAGTATGAAAACGATCTTCCACACGAAATATGGAAGGATCGAGCGAGCTGGAGAGCACGTGCATAATGAGCTGTGAATAGTTGAATCTATAATGATATTATATAGTTATTACAAATTATTTTAATTTAACAACTCACAATATACAGTTAATCTGACAACACATAATGCATAGTATTATATATTGTATAGTATCTAATTGAAACTAAAAAACAATTGTTTCTTATTGTACAATTAATTATACAAATTGATAAAAAGTAAAGTGAGTAAATTAATTTTGTTAATTTCTCAACAAATTTGTCATATTTATTTTAATTTTTATTTGTTTACATGTGTTTTTAATTTTCTGTGCGTTAAATTCGAAACTTATTTCCTTAGCCAATTAAAAAATTTAAAATTCAATTTTTATTGCTATATGTGATTATTAATTTGTCCCTTTGTTCCTTACAAAATTTCTATTTTCCACCAATTTAGTTTAGATGAAAAAATTGGCTGATTGAAATTCTAAATTTAATATAAGCAACAGAATGCCTCACTTAATTTCCCCAAAAGCAAGATCCTTAGTTGTTTTTTGAATTTTACCGTGAGTTAATTCTTCATTTTCTATCAAAATCTTTAATTTTAGATTTAAATCATTTCCTTGGTCTTTCAAAATCTCAAGTTTGATACAAATAATACAATATCTTACTCAAAATTTGTCTTTAAATAAAATCTCTAATTTTGCCGCTGATTTTGTATGCTTGTTCAACTTTCCTATGAAATCTAAATTTAATTAGTTTAAAGAGTTGCGATTTTTTAAAGATCAAATTCAACCAAACTGAGACATATTTAGGGGATGAAATTTGATTAAATTAGAGAAGTTTTTGGTCATAAACTATGCATATACTATTGTCTGTCAGACTGATATATAACACAAGAAACCAATTATGTGTTCACAATTTAAATTGATGAGACTAATTGATTGCACACTTTTAATCTTACCAAAATAAAATTTAATCAGGTCATAAAATACCGAACTGTATTTCACCAACAAAAAATAATAATAATTAAATGGCATAGATCCACTTACAATTATGGTTCAAAAGTTTATTATTTGAGTTCACAAACATACGTAAGAAAATATGAATCAATTCGGTGAAGGCTTAGAAATTTAGGTAAATTCATCAATCAATTTATTGAGTCTATGAAATTTATAATTTTAACGTATCAATTAACTTGTAATCAATAATATAAATATTTAAATTCAAGACCAGAGGAGATATAGGCAAACTTGTTTTCTATAAGACAATTACAATATGTTTTATTACCAGTTTAAACATACATAAAAATAATAAGATTACATTAAATATATACTTATGAAGATAAAAATAAAATAAATATTATTTAATTAATTATATTGAATTATTATTCATATATGACTATATTAAAATGTTCATATTAAATGCTATAAATTATAAAATATGGATAATTTTAGTTTGACTTAGTATAATTTAAAATATATTAAAATAAATTTTTAGCATATATAGTATTTTAACTATAAAATTATATATTTTAACAGTTATTTAATCAAAGTAAACTTTTATAAGTTTATCTCTTCTTTACAAATTTGTTTAAACTTACGAATTTGACAATTTTACTATTGTACCATTAAATTGATCTCAAATTTAAAAATTGAAACTTTAATACCATGAGGTATGTATGAAGCTCGTTAACAAAATTTTAATTTAATCTTTTACTACTTGTTATAAGTTTATTTTTTTATGTCATTCCTCATTATTTTTTATTCTCAATCATTTAATCATTTACTTATTAACTCATTTACAATTTAATCCTTTATTTATCATATTATAATCATATCTCACATGTTGCTGCGTCTTGAACCTTGATTTCAATACTCTTATTGAGCTCAATACCATAGTTTTCAACTTGGCAAGTTTTATTTTGCTTTGTTTGATTAGTGGATTTTTTCCAACCGCAAATTCGTTTACAAATGCTACTGATTCCAGCAAGAAAAAACAAAAAAAAAAACTGACAGGCAGAAATTGATTAACTTCTTTACATTTCTCATTCTATAAACGTTTAAAATTCTTCGTCAAAACACAACCTAATCTTGAAACATAAAAAGTCTTTCACATAATGATGACCTAAAAATAAAATAAAAAAACGAAGTCTATTACACCATACGAAAAAAAAAAAATCACATGGGTAAGACAAGAAGAAGATGATAAACATATGCTAAAATGGCAGTACTTTATATATTCGTAGAAAAAAAATCATTAACTAGAATTAATTTTTAAATAAGATTTATTCTCATTAGTCTAATTAGTAGTCAATGTTAAATTATTGATGAACTAAATCTATACCTCAATAAAAAGTGACTTTTAGGATCTAGTGTCAATTCAAAGGCATTGTTTTATGCTGTACATGTCAGCAAATTATAATCGGTCAATCCAATTATGTATATGTGGTCCACTTGGTGCTTCCCATAGAAAAACTTGGTGGCACCTACTGTAAATTAATTGTGGCTTAATAAATGATGATTTTTAGGTTTCTTATTTCTTTATTTTTTATTGAGTCATGTGCAAAATAATCGAATGGTGATGGAACTAATTAATGGTCATTGGGTGGATTTAATTAAAAGACCACTATACAAAGCTAAAAACTTTTGAAAACATTACTATTTTAACCCCTCAAATTTTAACTTAGTGACAATTTAATCATTTATAAATTTAGAATGATAAAATAGTCTTTTAAAAATTCATTAATAAATCCAATAAGTTACTTTGTCATCTTCTTGTTACAAAAACGTTGAAGTGGATTCTTTTATGTTAATGTGGAGGTTAGATGCATATGTGGGATAATTTTTGTTTTTTCACCATCACCAACATGCCAATATGTGTGAAGTAAATTTCTCTTATCAAATTTGCACCATATTTATTGTATCTTTTAACTTAAATAAGCGAAACTTTAAAAATGTTTCACACTTAATGAGGTATTGATAATGGTAGAAAAAATTTATCCCACATATACATCTAATATTCAAGTTAGAAGAAAATAGTCTATCTTAACATTTTTTTGAGCAGAAGGATAAATAAGGGATTTATTCGGTTTACTAATAAATTTTTTAGAAATCATTCGCCACTCTAAATTCATGAAGAACCAACCAAAATGGTAGTTTTCACGAAAACTGTGTGGTAATGAAGTTTAATTTGCATTAAGCAAGTGGGGTAGGAAGGGGTCCTTATAATGATTAATTAAATAAAATTAGTATGCTGGAGGGCCACCACCACTCACTTTAATTAATTAAATATTATTGCATAATTAGGCTTTTTTTGGTCACTGTGCTTTTTGTTTTCATACGATATGCATAAAGATTAAATTTCTTATATGTATTGACTTGATAAAGCTCTCATGGTCTCTAGAATGAAGAAATTTTGGATAGATTTGGTGTATTATTTAATTTCTTTTTAAGACCAAAATAATTAGACTTAGTTATTTTTGCACATAACTCTTCTATCTTTATTGACTAAGTCTGTCAAAATTTATAGATTAAAGAAGTATTCGGTATGCTATAATTGACGTTTTCTTCCTTATATGTTTAAATATTTGTGTTTAGTACTTAATTTTTAAGGTAATTAGCGTCATTTAAATTAAGCACTAAGTGACATCATGAAAGATCATCAGAATTTCTTATTTTTAAAGTTTTTATTTTGTTAACTTTTTAAAGATAAAAAAAATTGGAATGCATAGTTCTAATTAATGAACTCTGAATCATTATGTACTATTTTTTCATGCCAAATACAATAAATATGAAGGGGAAAAAACCAAATAATTAGTGCATGGGTGTTCAGTTTATTGTGTGTGGTTTAAGGAATAATTAATGGTAAAGTAGAATATGTTCTCTTTTTGTTACTGAGTTTAATGGGAACCAACTTTTATTTGCAGTGACTTTAAGAGGTAATAAAGATTATTTTCTAATTAAACTCATTGATTAGTTGTAGTGGTAAGGATTATTTAAATTTAAAATATAATAATGATTTGATTTTCGAAAACAAGAATTTTATGCAAATTCCATCCCCTGCTAATAAGAATAAATGTTGCATTAAAGGATTAGTTAAAAATAAAAATAAAATAGGAAAAAAATTTTGATTAGACAATATGTTGTAACCAAACTTCAATTTTATGGAGAATTACTTATTATATTCAATCAGTCTAAAGAAATATTGTCTTTCGCCTAAAATAAATGAGAATAAAATTTTAAATCCAAAAATAAAAGTACCGTTCTAGAATGATAATACAAAGAGAATTTGAGTGATTAGATTAGAGCTCAGAGGCTTAGGTGGCTCAAGTTTAACCCAAGAAGTAAAAAGTCATAGTTGAAAATTTGATGTAAAAGCCTAAAGTTATGTGTAAAGTCAGATACCATTATGAACATTTTTAATCACAATATCACATCCTAAATCATATTAGTTTATGGTATTTCTTCTTCCACTGCATTTAGAATCTTGTAAGTTCTGAGCCTGATGTCAAGGTTAATTTTTTTTCTAAAAGGAAAAAAGATATTGAAAATTCTGGAACCCATATGGGAATTCTAGAAATAATTGAAGATATTGTTTGACCCTTTCACACAGTGAAATTTGACATTTGAAGTGTTTTGCATTGATGGAGGACATATTGAATTATTTAATGCTTTTTGAAAAGAAATACTCGAGTAGATTATAGATCAATTAATTAATAGATTAACTTAATTTAAAAATTTCTGTCTTTGTTTATTTAAAAGCTTTAATAGTGTCAACGTTCTGAAATAAAGTGAATAACACAGATTTGGTTGTTCAGTGCATAAGCAGCAGAAGATTGAGTCAACGTAGATTTGCCGGATGTACTTAAACCTTTTTCTTTCGTCCAAAGCTTATTCTTAATTATTAATTTAAAAGGAGATAGTAACAATATGTCTTGACTTCAAGATAAATCTCCGTATTTTTTTATTTTTTGTAAATTTGAGAGAGAGTGATACAAAGAACAGAAGATAGTAGGTGTATTGGAGTCAAGTTTTTTTTTTTTTTTTAATTTCTCTCAAACTATACAAAAAAAAATTACGCAAAAAAATTTAGAAAATCTTATGACATACTAGGATGGATGGCAAAGCAGGGACAATAAGAAATGAAATTGTTAAATCAAGGGAAAATGAATATTTAAAAATTTATTTTGAGATGGAATGAAATGACAAATGAGAGACTCAAGTCCTCGTTGCTATTAAAAACCTTATTTTTTGGTTTTTTGTTTTAAATTAGAGAGTAATAATGAAATGAAATGATCTAATAGTACAATTACTACATACTAGTTAATTTGCTTAATCACTACACAAACTTTAGAGAAAATTAGTTTGTTTTACTATATTCAATATATTTTAAATCAACGGTATCTGTAAGTTTTAGTAAAAAATTGAATTTAATAATATATTGTGATATAAAGAAAACATAATGAATAAGAGAAAGTCCATAAAATTAGTTATGTGAGATTGATGAGAGTGCAGTGATAACAATGAATTTATTGAGAGGGCACTATCATAAATCATGGAATCATATATTGTTTTCTTTTGCTTTAATTTTGAACAATGTTAAGTTATATTTATAGTTTTTTAGTAAAAAATTTATGATACTATTAATTAATTCATTCATTATTTTTTTCGTTAGACTCTAAAAAATGTCTGATCTTTAAAGAATTTCCTGATTTAAGAGGCGATTAATTAATTTATTAATTTTCTCGTTAACTCCAAAGAATTCTCAAACTTCAAAAATTCCTAATTGAAAAGGTAGTTAATTAAATATTAATTAATTACTTAATTATTTTTCTCATTGAATGTAAGAAATTTACAAAAATTAATTACTTCGTTATTTTTCTCATTGACTACAAAGAATTTATGCACTTTAAAGAATTCTTGATATATGTGTAAAAAAAGAGAAAAGTTATCACATAAGGAACTGAGTGTTTGATTAACGGATCCTTAGTTAAACCGAACTTCTATATTAAAGGTCTCTTACATTAAAGAGAGTTTACTTCACTTATATATAATAGATTCTCTTTGGCTAAAAGGTTATTATAATACTATTCTATTTATAAAGACATATATAAGTCATTTCATTTCATTAATGACTATTATCCCCCTTTATTAAACTTTTAAACTATAGAGTGACGCATATCTTGTCATTCCACTGATTGTCACTCTATTCCTTTCCATTATTAACCATTTCATTCCATCTTTTTTTAAACTTCCAAACATAACTTTGAACTCAAACAAGAATATTTTCCTTTGAATTATCAACAACGCACCAGCTCACACACATTAATTTTATCGACATAAAAAATATATTATTAATAGTTCTTTAAAAAATTAAAATTATAGAAATCATTGTTAATGGGCAAATCAAGTGTGAGCTGAAAACTGAAAACATAAAGGTAACTTCTTAAATCTCTAGGAGAAGACTTTTTGGTTTAATAGACATAGAACCAAGGTAAAGGCCGTGGTAAACAAAAGCCTGTCTTGGGCTACAAAACCTCAAGGCCACTGTTATGGTTCTATGTAATTAAAACGATTGTCTAATAAGATAGAAAAAGGATTTCAGAGCATACTAGCATCTCCAGTCAAGAGGAGACGTTTAAGAAGATAGGAAGAAGATTTCAGAGAAGAAGAGAGTTTAAAAGGAATTCATGAGAATAAACACACTGGTATTATTGATAGGAAAGTTGTTACAAACTTTTGATGATCTATAAGCAAGAAGTGAGTCCTTTATATAGGAAGAGCCACTGATAACTTAAAGACAAACATGACAATACAAAAATAATAATTCAAGCAGAGCTGAAAGGACAATACATATTGTAGTATAGAAATAAAGATTGAAAATAACCCCACACTTAAAAGATGTTCAGGCTTTAATAAAGCTTCACATGTTCAAAGTAGACATGATAGGTAGTCATCATATGAACTAAGGACATCTAGCGAGATCACTTAATGATGGGTTCATGGTCAGGGTAGAGGTTGAGATCACTTAGGCATAGACTATCAGCATGAGTGATTTGTGATAAATCTTCTGGGTCCTAAGAGTCTTGGAATTTAGGCCTAAATTAGGGATTCTTAAGATAATGTTCTTGTTTTAATCTTTTTCACTTTGAGGAGTGATGATAGAAGTGATTGCCCCATTAGCACTTGTGTTCTAAAGATATCTTCCTCTTTTATAGCTCTATATGTGTGTGAAGGATCATCAGAGGATAATGGTCTTTGATGAGATGGATTTGGAACCAGGTAAACCTGGTTAGGAATATCAATTTCAAGGTGTCGGGGTTTTCTAGGAATAAATTCTTTAGGGTTAGGTCCAATGGCGGTGCATTCAACATTGAATGATCCTTGATAATTATTAAGATCACAATGAAATATTTTAAGCGTAGTTAAAATATTTTTGTAATCCTTTTGAAAATTTGGGAATGTTTACCACTCATATGCATAGTCATGGGAGATTAGTAATCCATGTCTTTGCTTCTAATAAAGGTTATGAATGATAAAGATTAAGGAAGTTGTTGAACATAATTTAGAATGATTCCAAAAGTCTAATTATTTGAGAGCAAGGTTAATTTGTGTTCTTTACCATGAAAGAGGAGAATACCATTTATGAAGAGTTATAACAAGAAAAGTGTGATTGGAATCATGGTTAAGATGATGGAACATATCCGTTAGAAAGAATTCTTTTGTTGTAGTGTAAAGGACTAAGAGCAACCAAAGGAACTACAAAGCATCTTCATTAAATATAGTCTCTGCTTGAATTCTAAAGAGAGAGAGATAAGAGGTATCGAGATGGCACATTTTACAGAATCTAGACAGTGGAATATCTTTGAGGTAGCGGAAAAGGTAGTAAAACATGAAGGACTTAGTTAATTCTATGACTTAAGAAGGTATGGTAAGGATTTTAACAGAAGAAGGGAAGGGTTTTTTGGTAGAGGCTGGATGATACAAGGGTATGAAATAAGGCTGGACTATTAGAATTGGAAGGATGGAGGCTACAAAAGTGATCAAGGAGACAATATTAGTTTTATGACTGGAGAAGAGGTTGGCTAGATGAATGGTGACTCCTTTAACATGCTTGAAATTAAATTTATAACGAGAGAGCCATATTTGCCATCTTTCTAGCCACTTATTGGAAGGATTTTTATTTTTGAATTCTAATATCTTTGGAAGAGCTGAGTTGTCTATCTCGACTATAAATCTTTAAGGGGCAAGAAGAAATTCAAAATTCTGAATTCCATATTTGACCATAAGAATTGCTTTGTACATGATGTTATAATGTAACACAGATGGTTTGAAAGAATCGCTAGCATGACCATAGTAGTATTGCTTTCTCTCATCTTGTTTTATCAAGATGACTCCCCAATAATAATCACCAGTATCCATCACAAGGATAATGGTAGAATCTGGACTAGGGATTTTAAGTTGTGGAGGATTTTTGAAATATGTTTGAGATATTAGACGACTATAGTTTAATTCAGGCACTAAAAGTATGGTTCACTCTATTTTAATAATTTGGACAACTGGATGGAATGATTTGAATGTTTGGAAATGAAATCTCTAACGAAATTGACTATCCCAAGGAATTGCTGAATTTGTTTCAAGTTTAAGTTTTTGTTAGGAAATTTGGATAATTGTTCAGCTTGGTGTGGGCTAGGCTTGTGTTGAGCCCATTACAAACTCACTGAAGAAAAGTTTTTCAATGTATCTCTTAGGTTCTATATGTTTTTTATGATTAATCATGTTTTAGGAACCTTTGTAAATGATACTGAGCTAATAGGAATCTTATAAATTGAATGTATAATTAATTCTAGGTCTTAAAGGTTGAAGAAAAGCTTATTTGGGGAACTTTCGAAGTCCCCAGTTGACTGGCCACCTTGCCAACTAGCTACCAAGCCTTAACCAGTCGAATATAAGTTTTATGTGAGTGAACAGTTGACGGGTCACTAGCTAACAGTCGACTAGTCTCCTTCTGTGAAGTCCCTAGTTTGTTGCCAACTTGAGCTTGATCAACTGGTAACTCTCTGTGAGTGAGCAATTGACTGGCCACAAGCCAGTAGTCAACTGGTCACATTTTGATAGGCACCAGTCAGCTGCCAGCTCAAGCCCTAATAGACTAAGAGCTCTCTATGAGTGAGCATTCGACTGGCCATACTTATATCGAGCATCAGTTACCTACTAACCTTGAGACCTTCCACTTGGAGCTCTTTGTGAGTGACTAGTCAATTGGTTAGTGGTGAACAGTTGACTAGTTAGTGGTAGAAAAACCATAATAGATCTATAACATGTATTTTGAAATCCCTCTTTTCCTACTTACTCCCAACGGATTTATTAGACCTCAACCTGTATAAACTCGACCTAGAGACTCTGAAACTAAAAAAGGAAAAAAATTAATAGTGATTATATCATTAGTTTCTATCATCTTATTAACTTTTCAACATATTAGTGTTTCATTGTATCATCTACTTTGTTTGAGAGAGTTTATCATTTATAATTTATCTTTTATTTTGAGAGAGAAGCTCAATGAGGTTCCTTGAGGGTGTCAAGCTAAGAGAGAGCTTAGGCTCAAGGGGAGTATAACCCTGAGAGAGAATTCAAAGAGGTTCCTTGAAGGTGTCAAGCTATAAGAGCTTGGGTTTAAGGATAGTATATCCTTGAGAGAGAAAATTCAAGGAGGTTTCTTGAAGGTGTTAAGTTGTAAGAGCTTGGTAATTTAGGAGACGTTCTCTTGGGTGTTGTATTGATTTTCTAAGATAGTGGAAAATCCCAAAAGGTTGCTTAGGGACTGATTGTAGGCTTGGGTAGAAGCCGAACCAAGATAAATTCTTGTATCCACTCTTCTCCCTCACTCCCTTTATATTCTACATTTATTCTTTGATTGTTTTACATGAGAGTTTTTCAGTAAAATTTTTATAAAACTCAATTCACCCCTCTCTTGGGTTCCAACCTTGCTCAATAGCTTGTATAAACCATCTTCAAATGTGATTTCAAGGAATTTAATCCTAGAATGGCCTAACTGGCTTTTGCAAGCTAAGGGCATAAACCTATAGTCTTTCATAAGTTTGGTAAACTGCCTGAGACGATCTTGATGTTCCATTTCATTTTTTGAAAAAAAATGAGAATATATTTAATGTAGATTAGCGAATTATCCTAAATAGGCTTAAATATTTGAGTCATGGCCTTTTGAAATCAAGATGAGGCTAGTTTAAGCCTAAAGGGCATGACTATCCATTGATATTGGGCATTGAGAATACAGAAGGTAGTCATATGTCTTTCGTGTGGGTGAATACTCAATTGCCAAATGCCAGCTTTAAGATCAAATTTGAAAAATATTTTGGCATCTCTGAGTTGAGCCATTTGCGCTGTAGGATTAGGGATATATAACTTATCATCTTTAAAGAACATGTTTAAAGGCTTGTGATTTATAACAAATCTCTTTTTTCCTCTAACTATTCTGATTTTTTTTCCATATAAAAGGCTTGGCATGAAATTAGATTTGGTAGGCTCCATTAATACTTGTCTTAAAAGAGAGTCACTTTTTTCTCTCGTTAGTAAGAGATCATTTGGGTTCATTCCTAGATGAGTGGCTTTTGTAGGATTGATATCCTCATTCTTCTTAAAGGAGAGTTTAATAAAAAAAAACTCTTCATTTTACTAGAGAGGATGGAGATGTTGAAAGTCTACAAAAGATTTCGAACAATAAGGCAATAATTGTTGTTTGATCTCTTTATATGGAGGCAGAGTAGCATAGAGTTAATACAACTTTGGTACTTCGGCAAATGGATTGAATAACATCATATAACAAACTCTTGTGGGTTGAATGTGGAGCATTTCTACTATGGTAAAAACGCCTATGCCAATCAAGATATCTTTATACTAAGATGATTTCCATACGTGGCGTTGTTAGACCAAGAATACAAATATCTTAAGACCAGTAGTCTTGCAATTTTGGGTTTTCCAGCCAATATACGGATCACATAAGAACAACCTTTTTCAACTTTAGGCATGCTTAATTGATACAACATCAAGGTAAAGGTTGAGATTCAACAAAGCCTCTTCTAGGCAGTAATATCTCAAGGCCACTCTTATGATGTTGTACATACTAAATTGATTGTCTTCATTGTGGAGATGTAAAGTGTTACAATCATACAAGACAACAATATTGCAAACATTAACGTACAAAGTAGTCAGTGTAAAGATAACACTACTTTTAGTACAAACACTCTTTAAATAAAGTAAAGTACAGGAAATAGTTGCACCTTAGGACACACCGAAGGTAAAAGATAAGTCAGTCGACACCAATAATATTGGTGACATGTTGAGATCACTTGGAGATGGGCTTATTGTGGATGAGTCCCTATCAATCTTTCTAGGTCAGATCCAAAAGTCATCAATCCTTAGATCATTAAGATATGTTATTGGAGGACTATCTTTTTCATAGGAGTCTTGAGTATCTTGAAACATCTCTTATTCATCATTTGAAGTGTAAAAAGGTAAAGGCTCTTGATCAGGATAAAGAGCATTGTACCTTTGTTTGTTGCTTGGACCAACATCAAGATGATGAATCAGAATGACTTCATTAGGATTGTGCCAGGTTCTCCTGGGATGAAATCTCCTTGAAATGGGCCTATAGTTGTTCAATTTTCTTGAAAAGGACCATGATAATTATTAAGTTTACACAAAAACTTCTTTAATGAAATAAAGTTTTTCTAGTGATCCTTAATAAAATTAAGTGGTCCATTTATATGCATAATCTCTTGATATGAGAAGTCCATTGCTATGATGCCAATAAGGTTAATAAATAATGAAGATTGATGAGGCTATCTTGTAAAGCTCAAGGTAATTCCATAAATCACATGTTCTGATGGCATTATTGATTTGTTTTTGCCACCATATTAAAGGTGAGTGCCATTTAAGGAAAGTCCATAGGAAAGACTGGTAATGAGATTCATTGTTGACATGATAGAACATATCCATTGGAGAGAATTCAATAGTAGGGATATAGGGGACAAATGTGGACTAAAGGCACTACATGACATTTTTATCTTAGTGTTTAGGAGAAATTTTGGTAAGGATAATAAAAGGTATGTCAAGGTAGAAATGATGGGAGTTGTCAGATAATCAAAAGTTAGTTAGATGGCGGTAAATGTACAAGAAAAAGGATCTT
Source organism: Delonix regia (assembly GCA_037074485.1). Classification (NCBI taxonomy): domain Eukaryota; kingdom Viridiplantae; phylum Streptophyta; class Magnoliopsida; order Fabales; family Fabaceae; genus Delonix; species Delonix regia. The sequence goes on from CM073449.1 coordinate 13,112,166, forward strand.
TTGGCTAACTCCATGACATATGAGGGAAAATTAGGAATTTGGTCATTTGGTGGGAAGGATTTTTCAGTGGTTGTTGGTCTAGTTAAGGGAAGGTTACAGGATGAAGCCATTAGGATGACAGGATAAAGGCTACTGGAGTGAGGAGGAACATGGTATTTGATTTAGGTTTAGAGAATAGGTCTGTAAGGTAGTTGGTGACTCTTTTCACATGGAGAATTGTGAATTTGTAGTAGGAAAACAAAGATTGCCATATCATAAGTTGTTTATCTGGTAGCCCTTGTTTTTTTAATTAAAGAATCTTTGGAAAAACTGAGTTGTCTATTTCAATGACATATTCTCTTTGAGTTGAGGTAAAATATAATATTTTAAATTCCATACTTAACTGCTAAGAGTTCTTTGTACATTGTGTGATACTGCATTCTGAAAGCTTAAATGCACCACTTGCATGACCACAATAGCTTCTTTTTCTCTTATTTTGTTCAATCAGTACATCATCCAAATATTTGTCACTTAAATCTATTTTAAGGATATGAGAGGTGTCAATGTCAGGATTTTTTGCAATCCTTTTGAGATATTTGATAGCTACTGTTTGCACATCTGTCAACTCATAAGGTTGTTTCTTTTTAAACAACTTTGACAGCTGTGTAGTGTGGTTTGAACATTGTGGGATAAAGTCTCTGACAAAGTTAACTATGCTTAAGAATCGTTGAATATGTTTAAGAGATAAATTTTTATCTGGAAATTGCAACAAATATTCTGCAAGATGTGGGTAGGGTTTGTACCATCCATATTAAAAAATCAAGCCGAAAATGTCAATTCTTGTATGACCCAATTTGCTTTTTACGGGCCGAGAACATAAATCTATGAGATTTAACAAGATTGACAAAATGGGCTAAGAGGGCCTTGTTATCTTCTTCCGTTTTTTGAGAACAAAAGAATATCATCAATGTAGACCAAGGCATTATCTAAGATGGTTTCAAGAATAGTGGTTATTGCTATTTGAAATAAGAACAGTCCATTGATACTGAGCATTTGAGATATAAAATACTGTTTTGTATTTGTCTTGGGGATGGATTCCCAATTGCCAAAATCTAGCTTTTAGATTAAACTTTAAAAATATTTTAATGCCTTTCAATTGATGGTGTTGAGTTGTAAGTTTGGCTAGGTAAATTTATCTTCTTCAAGAAACATTTTGAGAGGCATCCGAAAAATGACTAAACTCTTCTTTCCTCTTTTTAACTTTGATCTTTTTTCAATATATAATGCTTGACATGCCTAATCAGACATAGTGGGTTCTATCAATCCTTCTTTTAACATTGTTGCACATTCTTCTTTGGCAAAGCGAAGATTATTAGGATTCATTCTATAATGGGTTGCCTTAGTAGTATGGTAAACAGGTGGTAAGAGAAATCATAGTTATTTTCTCTTATGTATCTTGTTTCAACTCATATCTTATAGTTATTTTGGCCCTGAATTTGACAGAAAGGAAATAGAAATCAAGCTTTTGAAGGAGCAATTGTGACAAATTGAAGCCGACATGACAACAAAACCACAACCTAAAACCTAATCACCCTCTGCTATTGTTTATGAAACTTTCCCATCCTTACCACCTGTTTACCATACTAGCTATATTCCACCTTCTCCGTATCATTCCTATCCCTTTGAAGAAGCTTATTCAAAACATTTCAAAATAACATATGAGATTTTCTCTAAAGTCATTCCTCTTGCAAAGAGATTAACACCTAAAACTCCACAAAAACCATCCCATTTCCCTAGAACCTATACTGCCACTCCTTTTTACATGAAAGCTAATCCACTAATTCTTACATCCCTCAAGGGATTTTCCATTAATGAACCAATATAACCCAAACCACCACAGCCAACTCCAAAAAATAACTTTGAACAAAAAGAACTATTGTACCCTGAACCTAAAAGTCCTTTTGAAATTGCCATGATGAAAGCTTTCCCTCAAAAGATTGCTTCATTATAATTCTGTCCTGATTTAGCCTTATCACATGAAGAAACAAAATTTAAAGTCTTATTTTTTAATGAATCTCAATATTTAGTAGACATCTTAGCCATTTACATAACTAAACCTATAGATCCACCACAATAGTCACATATTTAAGAAGTTGAATCTTATCAAGAAGAAGAAAAATTCCAATTTTCTTCAAATGAAAACCCAACTTAGCATCATCATAACTATAATATCCCAAAGCCTTCTAATGGCCCTTGGTATACTTTTGATGATATCAAGCCTTATTAAAGATATGATGGATTACATGAGTTTGGTGCATGGATTGATCTCCAAATGTATAAAGTTGTCACTCATCTACCTAATGTTATCAAAGAATTTTTCTTTAGATTCACATGAACTTTAAGAGAATGGTTCCAAAGTCTTAGAGACTATAGATAGTTGTAGCTCCTTAGGCTAAAAGTCCACTAGCCCTCGTAGGGTTAATTCATAAAGAATTCATTGGAGATATTCAATTGATTGATAAGCAAAAAAGACAATATTTATTTGAAATGATGTGTTATTCTTTAAAGAGACATGATCTTGAGGTTCACTTATAGAGGATGACTAAAAGATATTATCTGCTCAATGGATATAATGATGTTAATCTTAAACTCATCTATATAGCCTCTTTGCCTAAAGAACTATAATCTGAACTTAATAGAGCAATCCAAACCCTTCGCAGAGATATGTCTCAAATATCTCTTGGTGAAATTCATCAACTTGCGCTATCCACTCTTCAAAAACTTCGTGATTAGAAGCCATATCTCAAAATCAAATACAAAGATAAAAGGTCATGTCATTGCAAACCTATGAAAAGTCTCATTTCACTCAACACTCTTTTAAAAAGCACTTTAAGTGTAGAAGGCCTATTCGATATTTTTGACGAAGTAAAAGGAAGCCTTGGAAAAGAAAAATATATGCTTGGTACTTATGTGGAAAGAAAGGACATTTTGCAAAAAATTGTCCTTAAAAGACGACATAATCTATTTATCTTATAGAACAAATAAGCATGCAAGTTCCTTTAGAAAATGAAAATCTTGAGGATGTTCTATTTGAACAAAGTTAGTCAGACTTAGATATAATCTTGGCACTTCCATTTCCATCATCTGATTTTGAGCTAGATTCTCCCTCTTCACCAGAATATATCTTTTCAATTCAAGAAGTCAAATCCCACAAAAAGCACCGATATCTTTGTTTGGATATACTTATGATAAGTTCTCCAAATCCATTCCATTCGTTACTTTTCTTGATACGAGATCACAAAGGACTATTATAAGCACGTCCATTCTCCTACCAAAATTCTAAAAAAAGAGTGAGGGTACTTTTAAACTACCAATAATAGTCTTTTATAAATTCCTCTTATTACGAAACACAAGATAATGGTTAAGTTTTTCCTAAAACTTGTTATTTGGACACATGCCCTTGGTAGCAATCTTCCTGACAAAGATATGCTTAATGGCATGGATGTTTTCTCACAAGTGAAAAATTTGTTGATTCGACCTACAAGAATTTAACATAAGATTTCATTCAAAGGATATACTGATATTCCAAAGCTCTATGAATTCCACTCAACACCTCCTTTTTAAGAGGAATATAAGAATAAGTTATTTGAATTCTATCTAGAATCTCATGCAGAGTTTAAGTATGCTCATTCCTTATGGAAGAATGAAAAGTTCTTTACCAGACTTCCATTTAAGAAAAATGAGGATATCAATCCCACTAAAGCAACCTATTATGGAATGAATCTTGATGATCTTCGCCTTGCCAAAGAAGAATGTGTAGCCTTGTTAAAAGAAGGATTGAAAGAACCCATTAAGTCTGATTGGGCATGTCAAACATTTTATGTTGAAAATAGATCAAAGTTAAAAAGAGGAAAGAAGAGGTTAGTTATTAATTACAAGCCTATCAATATGTTTCTTGAATATGACAAATTTCCTTTGTCAAACCCTGCAACTCAACTTCAACAATGAAAGGCGCTAAAATATTTTTAAAGTTCGATCTAAAATTTGGATTTTGGAAATTAGGAATCCATCCCCAAGACAGATAGAAGATAACATTTTGCATCCCAAATGGTCAATATTAGGGGAATGTCATGCTATTTGGTTTAAAAATTGCACCATCCTTATTTCAAAGAGCCATGACCATTATTCTTGAACCCATCTTAGACAATGCATTAGTCTACATTAATGATATTATTTTGTTATCAAAAAATGGAAGAAGATCACAAGGCCCTTTTAGCCCATTTTGTCAGCCATGTTAAATCTCATATACTCATGCTCTCGGCCTATAAAAGCTAATTGGGCATGATTTTTGAAGATGGATGGTACAAACTCGACCCACATATTGTAGAACAATTGTTGCAGTTTCCAAACAAAAATTTGTCTTTTAAACAGATTTAATAGTTCTTAGGCATAGTCAACTTTGTCAGAGACTTTATCCCACAATATTCTAACCATACCATACAATTGCCAAAGTTGCTTAAAACAAAGCAAACTTATGAGTAGATAGAAGTGCAAATAGCAGTAGTCAAATATCTCAAAAGTGTTGCAAAAAATCCTCCTCCGTTCAAACTTCTTGACATTGACACCTCCCTTATCCTTCAAACATATGCAAGTGACAAATATTGGGGTGCTATACTGATTGAACAAGATGGGAGAAAAAGAGGCTATTGTAGTAATGCAAGTGGTGCCTGTAAGCCTTTAGAAATGCATTATCACACAATGTACAAAGAACTTTTAGCAGTTAAGTGTGGAATCACCCTAAGCTCTACAAGACAGTCTCATCAATTTACATTATTCATAAACCTTACTGGCGTGATAACAATGGACTTCTCATATCAGGAGATTATGCATATAAATGAAACACTTTTCCTAATTTTATTAAAGATCACAAAAAAATCTTTGTTTCATTACAGAAGTTTTTGTGTGAACTTAATAATTATCATGGTCCATTTCAAGTAAATTGAACAGCCATAGGCCTATTTTCAAGAGATTTCATCCCAAGAGAATCCAGGCACAATCCTAATGAAGTCTTTATGATTCCTCATCCTGATGCTGGTCCAACCAATAGACAGAGGTATAATGCTCTTCATCCTGATCAAGAGCCTTCACCTTTTTACACTTCAGATGAAGAAGAAGAGATGTTTCAAGATTCTTAAGACTGCTATGCAAAAGATAATCATCCAATAATAGATCATAATGATCTAAGGATCGATGACTTTTGGATTTGTCCTAGAGAGACTGATAGAGACTCATCCACAACAAGCCCATCTCCAAGTGATCTCAATATGTCACCAAAAGAGACTGACTTAGCAGTCTACATTATTAGTGCTGACAAACTTATCTTTTACTTTCGGTGTGTCCTTTGGTCTAGCTATTTCCTATACTTTACTTTATCTAAAGTGTGTTTGTACTCAAAGTAGTTTTTTTTTTTTACCAACTGCTTTGAACGTTAAAGTTTGCATGATTATTGTCTTGTATGTCATGCATCTATATTGGTTGTCTCTTGCTCCTTTCTACATGAAAAGCCCTCTCTTCAATTCTCAAATAGAACATAGTCTTGTAATATTTCCTTCAATAAGATCATTGTGTTTTCTACCATAAGTTTCTATGTTCACTCACTCTCTCTCTCGTTTAAATCTCTCTTCTACATCTTTACATGACTTCTTACTAGAGATCTAAGTATTCTTTTCACTTGCCTCTTTTAATGATCATGTGTAACAGAAAGGATTAGTCTAAAAGATCAAAGAATGATCTAAGGTTGTTATATGATTGCAACACCTTCAAGATATCTTAATTGGCATGGATGTTTTAACCCAAGTAGAAAAGCTCCATATTCAACCCACAGTAGTACATTATAAGATGTTGTTCAACCCATTCATAGAAGCACCAAGGTTATATCAACTCTATGGTGCTTTGCCTCTATATGGGGAGATCAAAAAACAAATATTGCCTTATTGTCCTGAATCTTATGCAAACTTCCCATGTCCCTATCCTTTTTGGAAAAATGAAGGGCTTTTTTTATTCTTTTAAGAAGAATGAGCATGTTGATCCTACAAAAGCTAATTATCCAGGAATAAACCAAGATGTTCTTTTATTGGCACGAAGAAGAATATAACTATCTTTTAAGACAAGGATTAATTGATCGTACCAAATTTGATTGGGCATGCTAAGCCTTTTATGAGGAAAAAAGATAAGAACAATTGAGGAAAATAAAGGCTTGTTATAAATCACAAGCCTTTGAACCTGTTCTTTGAAGATGATTAGTTACCTATCCCTAATCTTGTAACGTAATGGGTTAAACTTTGAGGCACTAAAATATTTTCCAAATTTGATCTTAAAACTAGCTTTTGGCAATTGGGTATTTTCCCATAAGAATGACACATGACCACTTTTTGTATTCCCAATGCCCAGTATCAATGGATAGTTATGCCTTTTGGGTTCAAAATAACCCCATCTCTATTTTAAAAGGCCATGACTCAGATATTTAAGCCTATTTGGGATAATGCGCCAATATAAATTGATGACGTTCTCCTTTTTTCTTTTTCTTTCCAAAAACAAAAGTGGAACATCAAGATCTTCTCTAGCAATTTGCCAAACTTGTAAAAGACTATGGACTCATGCTTTTAGCTCGCAAGAGTCAATTGGGCCAATCCAGGATTGAATTCCTTAGAATGACATTTGAAGATGGCTGGTACAATCTTGACCCCACACTTAGCTGAACAATTATTTTAATTTCCTGGTAAAAAACTTAACCTTTAGACAAATTTAGCAATTCCTTAGGATAGTCAATTTCGTTAGAGATTTCATTCCCAAATGTTCAAATCGTACTAGCTAATTGTCTAAATTAGTAAAAAAGAGTTAACCATCCTCCTAGGGCCTAGATCAAACTACAGTTGTCTAATATCTTAAAGAAATTTCTAAAAACCCTCTGCCACTTAAATCCCTTATCTAGATTCAAACCTTAGCCTTCAAATGGATGCTAATGATTATCACTTGGGGACCATCCCAATATAACAAGATGAGAGAAAACAATACGACTATGGTCTTGCTAGTGAGTTTTTCAAACCATCTAAGTTACACTATCACATCATGTACAAGGAGATTCTTACGGTCAAATATGGAATTAAGAAATTTGAATTTCATCTTGCCCTCTAGGGATTTATAGTCAAGATGGACAACTCAACTTTTCCAAAGATATTAGAATTCAAAAATAAAATTCTTCTAGATAAGCATCTTGTGAGATGGCAGGTGTGACTTTTTTGATATAAATTCGATGTAAAACTTGTTAAAGGAGTCACCAATCATCTAGCCAACCTCCTTTCCTAACTTAAAACCAATCCTATCTCCTTAATCATTGTTAACTATCCAAGGCAAAGCTTGGAGGAAACTTTAATTGAACAAATATCACAATTTTTGAGAAAAACAATCTAGGATTTCATATTTAAACTTGAAAGTTCCTGCTAACATTAGTTTTGGAAAGAATTGAAGGATATTTCAGGAAAAAGGACCAAAATGAAAAAAGAAGTGCAGAAGATCAAAAGACCAGTGCCCAGGTGCTAAATATAGAGAGCCAGAGCCTAGGTGCCACAGAGCCAGTGCCTGGGTGCGAAATTCGAAAAAGTTGCTTGGAATTATAAGGTTCTTATCCTAGATAGTTTCCATAGACATATAGGAAACTAGGGGAGCGAACTCAGCTTATATGTATTTGAAAGAAGCATATAAAAAGGAAGAATCCTATGTCAGCAATTCATTCTTCAATTAGAACAATGTAATAATCATAACAGAGAGCATCCTTGCATGTGGTGAAAGTTCAAAATCCAAGGTTGTTAAAATTTTGTATTAACCAACATTCAAATTTGTCCCATATTTACTCAACCAAATCTTGATTACACAACTTGCAACTTCTGTCAGAAAACATTGAACCCAAGTCTTTGAAACATCAATACTCATTTCATCATTATATTACTTGTTGACTATGTATACTTTTGTGTAATATTGCACCTTGATTACAATTCGAATCAATAAGTTTTTGGCACCATTGTTAGGGACTTGGCGTTAAATTTTACTGACATTATTTTCAAAGCACTCTATTATGCAGAGTTGTTTTCTGTAATAGGGGTTTTTGCATGCATACAAGAGGCAAGGCGGTGACATTGCCATTAGATCCTGAAATTAAATGCACTAGTAGAAAACTCAGAAACCAAAACAGGAATTAAAGGGTAGAATCACTTGTTATGGTTGACAATAGCAATGGAGCTCTTATACCAGTGGCTGACAACCATACCTGTTGTCAACCAAAATGTTGATGCACCCATATGAAGGAAGGTCAGAGATTATATCATGCCTACTTTTGAAGGAATCTAGTCCAGTATAGCTAGACCCAAAATCGGTAACATTAACTTTAAAATTGATTTTACCACTATGTTAATGCTAAAAGAGAACCGATTCAATGGCTTACCCTCTGAGGACCCTACTGCTCATCTAAAAACCTTTTCTAGAAATCTGTGGCAACTTCAAGGTGAATGTCATTCCTTTAGAAGCTATCTGTCTTAGGTTATTTAGATTCTCCCTAAAGGGTAGGGCCAAGGATTGGTTAGACTCATAGCCTAGTGGATCTATTACAACTTGGGCTTAACTAGTGCAGAAAGTTTTGAATAAATATTTCTCTTCTGCTAAAACTGAGAAATTACTTAAAGATATCTTTAACTTTTAGTAGTCTGATTTGGAATCTTTGTATGAGGCATATGAATGGTTTAATGATCTACTTAGAAAATGTCATCATCATGGTTTTTCATAGCAGCAGTTAGTGAGAATCTTCTACAACGGATTAACCACATCTTCACGAGATCAAGTAACTAGGGCTACAAAAGTGTCATTGTTAAACCAATACCTTGAAGATGCTTTTTAGATCCTAGAAGATCTAAACTTGAATAATTATAGGGTTTAGGAATGAAATTTTAACAAAAGGTCGGCTGGAATATATGGGGTAGATCAACTGACTGCATTCTCAGCTAAAGTGGTTGCCCAATTTAAAGCAATAAACAGGAGGCTGGATAGTCTGGTAATAGAGAAACCTCTGCCTTGTCATCAAATTCATAAGTATAAAATTATGTTTTAAGTTATGGTTACTATGGGGTGGGGCACCTAAGTGCACATTGTCCACTCATTTACCCAGATGAAATAGTGAACTATGTAGATAATCATCACAGGGAGGGTAACCAACCTTGGTCAAACGCTTATAATTCTGGATGGAGAAATCATTCTAATTTCTCTTGGAAAATAACTAATTGAATGTACCCACCTCTAGGCTAGAAATACCACCAAGCTTCCAAAATAGGAATAAACAGCAGTAAGGTTAGTAACATGAATCATCCAGTCTTCAAGATGATTAGATGAAATAGTTGCTCCTAAGCCAAGCTGCCACTCTTAAAAACCTGGAAGTCCATATGGGACAATTAGCCACTATTTTAGCAAGTAAACCTCATGGAACATTGCCTAGTGATACAAAACCTAACCTAAGATCACAGGGTATTGAACATTGTAAGGCAATTACCATTAGGAACAGTGAACAGATAAAAGAACTAAAGTTTAAAAGTAGCCCACAATCATAGACAATTAATGAGCAAGTAACAAAAAGCCAAATTAAGGAGCCAGTGAAAAGCACAGAACAAGAATTGTCTGATAGTATGTAGCCTAAAGATATCCTATGTCCATAGAGGTTAAAACAAAATAGGAATCCATAATTTAACAATTATCTTGAAGTGTTTAAAAAGCTGTAGGTCAACATACCTTTTGCTGAGGCATTAGAGCAGAAGCCAACATATGCACAATTCATAAGGGACATAAAGAAGAAACTGGGTAAGTATGAAACTATTGCATTAATAGAAGAGTGTAGTGCAATTCTACAAAAAAAGCTCTCTCAACAATTGAAGGATCCATGTTGTTTTACTTTACCTTGCTTAATTGGAGATAAATTCTTTGATAGGGCTCTTTGTTATTTAGGGGCCAGTGTGAATCTAATGTCTTTTGCTATCTATCAAAAGCTTGGTTTAAAGGAAATTAGCCCTATTTCAGTAACCCTGCAGCTAGCTGATCATTCTTTAGCCTTCCCAAGAGGAATCCTAGAAAATGTGTTGATTAAAGTGGAGAAATTTATTTTCCCCGCTAACTTTATTGTACTAGACATGGAAAAAGACAAGGAAATTCCCATCATTTTAGGGAGACCATTCTTGGCAACAGGAAGGGCCCTCATTAATGTGGATAAAGGAGAATTAACTATGAGAACTCAAGATGAAGAGGTGACCTTCCAAGTGTTCTGAAAGATAAAGTATCCAACAAAGGTGGAGGTATGCACAAAAATTAAGATATGAAACAATGACATAACTCATGGTAGTCCACACTAAAGTGAGGATCATCCTTCAATTAGACCAGAACATGAAGCTTACAAGTCTAATAGACTTGGTAAAGAAGAAGCAAACCTATTATCAAGGAAGATGGAAGCAAAAGGGTCAAGACATGTTAGCATTATGAAAGTGTATCCCTATGGCTCTGTCAAGGGAAAACAGATTAAACAATGTGGGGAAGGAGAGATCAGTAATGATCAAAATCCCTAGTACAAAATAAAGATTGGTAGTCCAGCTGACGACTATAACTGAAGCACTTCTTGGGAGGCAACCCAAGTATATCTTTTTCTTTGTATTTTTCTTTTTATTGATGTCATGTTTATCATTTAGAGACTAACTTTGATCTATTATACTTTTGATGCAGGTAAGTAGGAAAAGGGAACAACATAAAAATCACAGTGCCTAAGCGTGACAAAATTGGCGTCAGGGTGTCATTTCTAGAAAGTTGGCACCTTGGCGATGGAAAAATGACGCCCGAGCAAGGGGAGAAAAAGCACTTGTCACTTGATAGGAGTACTTCAATGAGTATCTGCTTTAGTGCAATTTAGCCACAGGTGAGTTCATTCGACCTATGGCTGCCTTTCAAGGCATGTCATCTAAAATGACGCATGCATGGCCCATGCCACCCCCGTCTGATGGGGTAGTCTTCGAGTACGTATGTCGACATGAACGTGAAGGAGGAGAATTTTGATGAAGAGGATTCAAAGGAGATAAAGGACGATGATGAGTTAGACCTCTAGATAGTTAAGGAAGTATCAATAGTTTTTATTTTGTCTTAGCTTATTTTATAAAGTACTTGTTAGACTTGTGATCACTTGGCAGTGAGGACATTACATTGATTATGCCTAGGGGAGCTATAAACAAAACTCATATGATTATGAAACAGTTGTATGGATAGTTGGTAAAATCAGTAGTTTAATATGTTTCTAGGAGGATAACATGCAATATCTAAAAGTTTTGAACTCACTATTAATGCATAACAAAAAAAAAAAAAAGGGAGATTAAGTGCATATGGGCCAATTATTTGTCATTATTCTTGTCATAAGGAAAACAAGTGCTAGGAATTACTTATAATCAATTGCATGATATAAAGCTTGCTTATTTCAAATATAATTCTAAACAATCAAATGCATGCATTTTTTATTTGTCACCTTGAACTACATTATAGAACTTAATTGATCATCATTTGAAGCATAATTTTCAAACATTGTTAGGAATAGGATTTAGGCATTCATTGGATCGATTGAGCCATTTATTTAGCCAACAAAAAATTCTCTCTCCCTAGATTCCTTTTTTGAGCCTTAACTGAATAATGTTTCGTTCTTTACAACTCTCCACCCATCCATACCAAATGCTTTCCAACTATGCCTCCCATATCTTAGAAGATATAATAAAGTCAGATAGTGATGGGTTAATGGCATAACAAGCCTTATAAGAAAAATAAGAGGCAATTAAAGAATGTTATACATGAGTATTGCAAAGCAAGGATACACCTAAATAGTAAAAAAACAAAAAGAGAGAGAGAGAGAGAGAGAGAATTTTTACATCTCTGTCTCTAGAATATCTGTTAGGATATGGACTGAGCCTAGAAAATCCCTCCCAACCTACCCTTACCTAAGCCAAACATTACAAACTCATAAAGACTTAATAATTCTTGATTATGTGTTTCTCTAAGGCAGTGCAGAGAGTGGAGTGAAAATTAAGCCTATGGAGTAAAGTTTAAAAAAAGGATAAAATATTAATGTGTTTTTTTGAAAGGAATGAAAAATCTAGAGGTGAAAAGAATTTGTAAATTGCATTTAATCTAAGAATTCAATATGTACTTTGACCTCTTGATCAAGATTAGTGCAGTTTAAATAGCTTATAGACAATCAAATCAACTCTAATTTATTGTACAAAGACATTGGTCAGAATCATTATTTGACTTTGTTTGCTCGAGGACTAGCAAACCTTTAAGTCTGGGGGTGTGTTAACTCTCTAAGGCAAAGCTTATAGGAAAATTTAATTGAACAAATATCATAATTTTGGAGAAAAAAATCCAGGATTTTATGTTTAAACTTAAAAGTTTCTGCTAACATCAGTTTTGGAATGAATTGAAGGATATTTTAGGAAAAGAACCAAAATGAAAGGAGAAGTATACAAGATCAAAAGGCCAGCACCCAGGTACCAAAAAGACAGCATCTAGGCGCCACATCCAGAACAGCACCTGGGCTAGAATTCCATAGAGTTGGCGCCCAAGCACCAGAAAGCAACGCCCAGGTGCCAAACGCTACAAAAGAAGGAAGAATGTATGAAGAAATAGCGCTTGGGCACCATTCATTTCTAAGACATGGCGCCTGGGTGCCAAAACTAGAGAGTTGGCGCCCTAGTGCAAGATTTTCCTCACTTTGGTGCATCGTTAGAAAGTTTAATTTCCTTTGATGATTGGGTGCTCCATACTTGGCCCATGCTGCACTGTAGGGATTCTGCTAATGATTTGGAGCTCTACACTAGGCCCATACTGCACTGTTGGGTCTTTGAAGCCTATGTAAAAGGTCATGAACACAAGTAGAAGGATCAAAGTAGAGACCAAGTAAAGAGGAGTGCCTTGAAACACTTAAGGAAAGAATTAGAAGTTTAAAGCAGCTGAAGGAAGGGTTGGTTTCAAAGTGAGGGCTCTTTATTATAGTTTTTCCCCTTATGAACATCTCCTTCTTCTTCAACTTCATGTTATCTTTATGCTTTTCCGTGTTATTTAATTATGTATTCATGCTTATGAGAGGCTAAGTATTTGTTCTAGGATTTTGATTGAAGCCCTTATTAGGGATGTTTTTCAGTTGATTGTTATTACAAGTTTTCATTGAATGAATGATTGTTTATATTCATCCTGTAGTTATTATTTTCTAAGTTTGATCATCTTAGGAAAGAAGATAGAATTTATGTCAACCTGACAAGGTTAGTTAAATATTTGAACTGGATGCATATAATTACTATTTTTAAGATGAAAGTACTTAATTGTCTGTGATAATCACATTTGGGTCTTAGAATTATAAGGTTCTTATCCTAGCTGGTTTCCATAGACATATAGGAAACTAGCAGAGAGAACTCAGCTTTTATGTATTTGAAAGAAGCATATAAAAAGGGAAGAATCCAAGGTTAGCAATTCATTCTTTAGTTAGAATAAAGTAATAATCATAATAAAAAGCATCTTTGCATGTGGTGAAAGTTCAAAATCATAGGTTATTAAAATTCTATATTAACCAAGATTCAAATTTGTCCCACATTAACTCAAACAAATCTTGATTGCACAACTTGCAACTTGTATCAGTAAATATTAAACCCTAAGTCTTGGAAGGATCAATACTCATTTCATCATTATATTAGTTCTAGACCACGTATACTTGCGTGTGATATTGCACTTAAGATTTTGGCGCCTAGGTGCCATGTCCTGGGAATGAATGACGCCCAGGCACTATTTCTCCAGACATGCTTCCTTCTTCTGCAACATTTGGCATGTGGGCGCTAACTCTCTGAAATTCACGCTCGGGCATTGTTCTTATAGCACCTAGGCGTTGTCTTTGTAGCGCCTGGGTGCTAACTCTCTAGATTTGGCACTCAGGCACTATCTCTGTGGTGGCTAGGTGCTGGCCTTTTGATCTGCTGCACTTTTCCTTTCATTCTAGTCCTTTTTCTTGAAATATCTTTCAATTCTTTCCAAAACTGATGTTAGCTGAAACTTTCAAGTTTAAATATGAAATCCTAGATTATTTTTCTCAAAATTGTGTTATTTGTTCAATTAAAGTTTCCTCCAGGCTTTTCCTTGGAGTGTTAACAATTACTCCTATAGCCTTTATCCCTCTAATTATAATGGTATGACATGACCTTATTTTATATCTATGCACCGTCTTGCCACTATTATAAAATCTTACCTTCTTTATGTTGAAATCCTTACTAGACCTTACCAAGTTATAGAATTAGCCAAGTCCTCCAGATTCTATTATCTTCACTATTACCTTAGAGATACTCCACTGTCATGATTGTACAAAATGTTCCATCCTAATACCCCTTATCTCTCTCTCTTCAAAATTCGAGTAGCCATATTTAATGAAAATGCTCTTTGGTTCCTTTGGTTGCTCTCAGTCCTTTACACTGTAGCAATAGAATTCTCTCTAATGGATATGTTCCATCATTTTAACAATGATTCCAACCACACTTCTCTTATCTATACTCTTCTTGAATGGTATTCTCCCATTTCATAAAAAACACAAATTAACTTTGCTCTTAGACGATTAGACTTATAGAATCATCCTGAATTATGTTCAACAGCTTCCTTAATCTTTATCATTTACAAGCCTCATTAGAAGCACATAATTGAATTACTAATCTCTTGTGACCATGCATATGAGTGGAATACATTTCCAAATTTTCAAAAGGATTATAAAAATATTTTGACTATGCTTAAAATGTTTTTTTTTTTTTGTGATCTTAATAATTATCAAGGACCACTCAATGTTGAACGCATGACCATTGGACCCTACCCTAATGAATTTATTCCTAGAGAAGCCCGACACCTTGAAATTGATATTCTTAACTAGGTTTACCTTGTTCTAGATCCATCTCATCTTACAACAATCTGTCACACATATATAGAGTTGCATAAGAGGAAGAAATCTTTGGAACATAAGTGCTAATAGGGGTAGTCACTTTTATTATCACACCACGAGATGAAAAAGAAGAAGATGAAGCCTTGGAACGAGAACATTATCTTAGGAATCCCTATCTTAGGCTTGAATTCCAAGACTTTTAGGACCCAAAAGATGTGTCACAAATTAATCTTGCTGACAATCCAAGCCTAAGTGATATCAACTTCTTTCTTGACCATGAACCTATCATTAAGTGATCTCGCCAGTTGCCCTTAGTTCATGTGATAATTGTCTGTCTTGTCTACTTCAAATATGTGAAGCTTTATTAAAGCCTGAATGTCTTTAAATGTAGGAGTCTTTATTTCTGTCAAAAAGATGTATTGTCCTTTTAGCTTTGCTTGAATTATTATTCTTGTATTGTCACTTTTATCCTTAAATTGTCAGTGGCTCTTCCTATATAAAGGGCTTACTTATTGTTTGTACATCATCAGAAGTTTGTATGAACTTTCCTATCAGTAATATAAGTGTGCTTGTTCTTATGAATTCCTTCTAAATTCTTTTCTTCTCAAAAATCTTTTTTCTATCTTCTTTGACATCTCCTTTTACTCGATATCTTAGTATGCTCTGTACTTACCTCAACTGAGAATCCAGCATATCAAAAAGGATTAGTTCGAATGATCCACATCGAGCTAGAATTGTAATATGATCGTAACAACTTACATCTCTTGGATGGAGACAATCAATTTAATTACATAGAACCATAAGCTTTGAGATGTTGTAGCCTAGGATAGGCTTTTGTTGACCTTGGCCTTTACCTTGGTTCTATGTCTATTAAACCAATATAAAATAATATAAGAATATAAATATATTCTTTATTTATATTCTTATATTCTAAATTGAATATATTAATATAATTGAATATATTAATATATAAACTTAATATAATATATATATATATATATATATATATATATATATTTTTTTTTTCCCGGAGATTTAAGAAGTTGCTGTGTTCTCAATTTTCAGCTGACGCCCCCAACTTAGACCACTCACTTTTTACTCTTTTATTTTCTCGTTTAAGCGTGTTATTACTCTGGATTACAAACTTTTTGAAATAATAAAAAATATAAATTTAAAGCATAAAGTAAATTAATATTATATTTGACACAAGTGATTTTTCGTTAAAGTATTTCATATATTGACGATTATTACAAATTTTGAAAAAAAAAAGAAGTTAGAACACCATGATAAATTATAAATTAATATATCTTTATTTAAATAAAAAATTATAACATTTTTGAACAGGCTAAAATTGAAGGCTAATAACTTCAATGAAAAAAAAATTTCATTGTCATTCAGCAAAATAAAATGTACACCAATGGCCAATTAATCCGCATAAGAACCTATTAATAGATCTACACTATATAATATTAATGTTTCTGTAATTAAGTGGTGAAAAGTTCAAATATTTCTATCTTTTCTTCGGGCGCAAGCTAAAATGGATCTTAATTATATATTTAACGTTTTTGGCATAATTCTTCTAGCTAGAGAGCTTTCAGCATCCAATGAACAAGGTACACAAGAATCTTATCGAAAAGTGTATTTATATACTTCTCTATGATTAACTTGATTAACTGATTATTTATAAGTTAACTTAACTTAAAATTTTTTCTTCTATCAAACCAAATATCAGGTTTGGCTTTTGCCTCATTGTAGTCCAAGCCAGTGAGCATATCAATGAGAATGCTCTACAATTTCTCAAAAAACTTTACACCTTAAAAAACTTTATACCGTTAGATTACGAAATTCGTTTAATGTTAGACTGTATGTTTAAAATTGATGAGCACGTATAGTCAAAAGCTTCAGTTTTCACAATATGTAGACATTTTTTTTTTTATGGATCGTTGGATCTAAAAATTCTTTCACTGTAAGCCGTTGGATTGTATATTTTTTTAGAAAACTCTACAGGATCCGTTTTTGTGAGCATAGTCTTTGGTAATCTGTTCCAATTACTTCTTGTTAATCTACAGGTTTTCATGAAATGATACACTTTTGGTCTAAAACATTGGTCCATTGCTATTATCTTTTAGCAATTGGAAATACTATTAGCCATCAGTTAAAAATACAAAGTCAGATGTGAAAGAACAAACATGCTTTAATGAATAAAATCACTGATAAATCTATTATTATTAATTTGCTCGAAGCAAAATAAAAGAACAAGAACAAGAATGCAGGTTTAGGCAATTGTTCATAGAAGCACACGAAGTTGCACCTGAAGAGCCATTTAACACAGACTTTCATTCCACTGATTTTTTATACCACAAAATTTTCATCCAATTACAAATCTGATTCTGTACATTCAAAAACAAAACATCAAAGGCCTTTTCAGCTTTGATGACAGAACCCTATCATACAATACAACATATAATAATATTCAGAGGTTTTGCAAACAGATTCAACCATCATATGCTCTTCAAATTCATATGCTTTCTTTATAAACTAATTGAAAAAGAAAGAAAGGAAGAATGTAAGTGTAGACAAAGTTCTTCACCTTGGGCCCGAAAGCTCCATGTCCTGGACTAGTAAAGAAGAGTCATCAGTGAGATCAGAATAGCGATCTGATGAAGAAAACTCATGGGGTTGTCTGCACTTATTTGTTGTGTCAGCTCTTTGAGAAGCTTCCCATCTTTCTGCTAGTCCATCACCTTCAAGCATTCGTACTACTTCAGACATTTTAGGTCTGTGGCCTGGAAGGTATTGAGTACACAAAAGAGCCACTTGAACCATTTCCTCAAGCTCAATCCGGTCATAGTTGTTCTTCAAATCCTTGTCCACTAGTAATTCAAGTTTCTTCTCCTGATGAATTTTCTTCACCTAACAATAGCAAAACATTGTGTTTAGATCATCAATCATTGCAAAAGAATTTTCACCTTTTATATTTTTTTTCATTATTTTATACTGCCATCTGAGACTCTAGGGTTGGAGATAAGCTTGACTTCGAAGTAGGTTAGCATTCAGGACTAGCGCCAGTATGGTTCGGTTTTGAAATTCCAGAAAAGGAATTAGTATGTCAACATTTTTATTTTCGATAAAACAATTATACAACTAAATTACTTGAAATTTACCCATAAGCATTGGCTTAGAAATTCTGGGGTAAAGGGTTTTTGAACTGACACGTATCTTTGTAATAGGAGTTTCTACAATAAAAATTTAACAGGTTGCATTCTCCTAAAAATCATAATCTGTAAAATATAAAATTTTTATTTTGATGTTCAAGATTCATTAACACATACATCCGATGGTCTATGTTAATTACTGCATGATCTATAGTAATTAACCTTCCTGCACTGAGATCTGGATTCTTTTTAAACAAGAATAAAGGGAAAGAAGCTTACCCAATCAAGCATGGCTCCTTTCTGATTAGCTGCTTTGCCAAAGTCTAGAGCCCTCTGGCCTGTGATCAGTTCAAGAAGGAGAATGCCAAAGCCAAAGACATCAGTCTTCTCAGAGGACTGCCCTGTGCAGAGATATTCAGGTGCAATGTGCCCCACAGTACCCCTCACTGCAGTAGTGACATGTGAGTCTTGGTGATCCAATAGTTTTGCCAATCCAAAATCTCCAACCACTGCCTCACAGTAGTCATCAAGCAATATATTTGCAGCCTTCACATCCCTATGAATTATCTTTGGGTCACACTGCTCATGAAGGTATAGCAGTCCCCTTGCTGCTCCTATGGCTATCTGCTTCCTTGTGCCCCAGTCCAACACTGGTTTTCCTGTCATTCACCAAGTCCGTATCTCAATTAGCCCCAATCTATCAAACTTCAAGCAATGTTATCATATATTTAAAAAAGTTTTAGTTAGTCCCTCTGTTTCGGAATTAAGCAATATTGCTATCATATATTTTTAAAAACACTTGCCAATTCCAAATTGATGTGTTCATGGACTGTAACACAATCAGAAATCGTCAAGTTGGATCATTAAGTGTTCAATATATTTAAGATTGAGGGACTTCAACAAAACATTTTGGAGAAAAAGAGGGTATCTTTCCTTGGTATTGAACTAAGAGGGACCAAATTAAAATTTTCCAAAACCAGATGGACTAAAAGTGTATTTAAACCTTTAGTTTTAAGAAAAAAAACTGCCACATGCAGAGACACATGTGTAACAAGTAGCAGATGTATGAAGTGGCAATGTCAGTGTCTGACACGGGAAAATAAGTGTATCAGTACTTTATAGCCAATGACCGTGTATTTAGAAAATGAAGAAGGTAACTTTGCTTGGTTTTGGACTAAGAGGGACCAAATTGAAATTTTCTAAAATGAAAGTGACTTAGTGTATCCAAACCTTTGATTTTAAGAAAAAATTCTAACACATGAAATGGAAGCGTGAGGGACTAGTATCGCTATATGTACTGACCATGTTCTTACGTACGTGATGATAAATGTGTCAGTGCCTTATAACCCATGACTATGCATTTGAGAAATAATTTTTTTAATCCTTCACTTGTCACAAAATTACATTTTAGTCTCCCATTAATCAAAATACCTAAAATAATCCCTCACTATATGAAAAAAGTAACACTTAATTTTTCACTTCTAAAAAAATTATCAAATTTAGTCTCTCTATCAAATTTTAAACTTTTTGTTTAAGAAACTAAATCTGATAATTGTTTAAAAAATGACGAACTAAGTGTGACGTTTTTAATGAATAAAAAATTAAAATAACAATGTTGTAATAAATGAGAGACTATGAAGATATTTTACTCTTATGGATTTTAATAATTGAACTTACCCTTGAGACGGGAAGCAACACTGCCATTAGACATGTAAGGGTAAACCAGGAGCCTTTCTGAGGGTGTCATGCAGAATCCGTAGAGCCTGAGGAGATTTCTGTGCACTGCCAAGCTGATCATTTCAACTTCAGTCTGAAACTGGATTTCTCCTCCAATGGCATTCCCATCTCTCAGCCTCTTCACAGCCACAAGAGTCCCATCTTGAAGAACTCCTTTGTACACGTGCCCAAAACCACCCTTTCCTAGAATGTTTTTGCTGCTGAAGTTGTTGGTAGCAATCTGGAGTTCTCTGAATTGGAACCTCTTCAAGTTTCCTAGGTACACTTCCTCATGATGCCGGTCTGAAACATCCCAACACATGACTTAACTTATGTTGGACAATTTTGTACTATGACCTTGTAATTCTAAAGGATCTGAGTTTGGATCCCAGTAACAGAATCGTTCTAAGCTTGAATTGAAGGTTGTACCTTTGACATCAAAGAATGCTTGTTGATTGTGCTTATGCCTCCACAGCAGAAATAGCCCAAAACCAAGAACTATGAGGCAGAGGCAGCCTAGGCTCAAGCCAAAGGCAATGGCCATTTTGTGTGATTTTAGTCTGCCAGAAGGTAGAGCACCTGGGGAAGGAAAGAGAGATACAGTTATTATGCAGAATGTCACAAGTGATATACTACATGCAAATATGGGAAGGTAATCTAAGGCAGAATTCATGGACATATTACCCTCTGTACTGTTTAAGTTCATGAACATAGGCATCAGTGTCATCCCATGGCAGTTTTTTTCTTTCCCAGTACCACAGATGAGGGGATTTCCAATGATGCTGAAATTTTAATAAAAAATGACCGTTATTTTTTTTTTGCTTACTAGGCACATTACATAACCCAGAAAGGCCAGAGGAAAAAGGAGAAGAGAGGTTTACTTGAAGGATTTGGCCAAGATTGTAGGTACAGGGTCACTCAGATTGTTGTAGGACAAGTCACTGAAATGAATATCATAAAAACAAGAAACCATCTTAAGAAACACAGAAAAAATAGCAGAACCAATGTGTTTAATACCAAATAAGAAGCCATGAGACATTACAGAAAAGCAAGCTGTGTCATGTTAGCTAGTGGCTCTGGACATCCTCCAGAGAGACTGTTATTGTTGAGCCTCCTGAAACAAAACCATTTCAATAAAGCTTCAGACACTGGAGATTAGTGTTACTGATAATAGTGTCCTATAATTAGATCATAAATGCTTGCTCACAAGTACTGAAGCCTTCTCAAGCGACCTAGAGAGGGAGGAATTTCCCCATTGAAGAAGTTATCTGAGAGATCTAAAGTTTGGAGCTTGGAAAGCTTTCCCATCTCTGAAGGGATTGAACCTGTTATGTTATTATTCTGTAACAACCTGCAAAGGAAAAAGGAAAAAAGCCTAAGTTGGTAAAATTTGAGTTCTGGTTCAGTGTACTAACCAGATGTAAACACAAACATGAAGCATCCTTGAAGTGATTTTAGTCTGTTTTATTTTTGTTTTATTTTTATCCTATGAGTATCACTTACACAATCTGAAGGTTCGTTAGGTTTCCTATGCTGGGAGATAGAGTACCAGATAAGCCTTGACTGGGAGTTCCCCTGCACCAAGCAACACCATTTTTATCCTTAACTGTTAAAATCATTCTTCAGTATTCTGCATTAATTTGAACTTCAAATAAGCAAGACCCACAGGCTCCATTGAGCCAAAAGAGAAAGAAGAAAGCCAAAAGAAAGGAAAACTCACAGGCCAACGACGAGGTTGTCAGAAGAACATGTGACCATGGTCCAGCTACAAGGATCAACGGCATCCCCATCCCAATTATCTAAAACGCCATGAGGATCCACTAGAGAAGCTTTTATGGCCATCAAAGCTTGAACTGCATGAATCAAGAGACACCTACTTCAAAATTCTACTTCTTGTACTGATACAAAGCTAAAGGAAGTTCAGAAAAGGAAAAGAAATTTCAAGTTACCTTCGAAGTTCACTCCTTTAGGAGAGAGCAAAGCATTTGCAGAACTGGAAAACCAGAGGAGTGTCATGAAACAGAGAAGAGTACATGTTATTGGGATCCCCATTCAATTCGAATGTTCAAGAACCAGAGACTTGTGGCACCAGATAATGGTGTTGAATTGAATTGAAACGTAAAAAATTCCGAAATGGGAGTCCTGTCTTTGCGGTGAATTTTTCAAATGAGAAAGAAGCCCATTTCTTTCCTGCTTTTCATGCCAGAAAAGAATCCCATTCACCAAAAATCAGTGTCAGACCCAGAAAAAAAATAAAAAGAAAAAGATTTTGGAAGTATAAAGGGATAAAGGGAAGTAGCATGCCTAGTGTCATTTGAGACAGGAAGCTGTGAAGAAAATTATATATAATGATCTCATCTCACAAAAACCAAAACACCAATTAGCTTTGATTTATTGAGAGACACCTGTTCAGACAGAGTTTAGGGATCTGAATTCCAGTAAAAAGAAAAAAAAAATAGTTATAAACTCTATTTACAATATATATTCAAATCAAATATATTGTAAAATATCAATATAAACATGTAAATTTTAGAGGCTTAATTTAATGAGTAATTTATTTATTTTTTTAAAATTAAATCAGACTGAAATTGTGTACTTGCTAGACCAATTATTGGAGAAAATCCAAAGGCAGGGAGAGAATGGGAAATTGAATTTGTGTCCTAATCATGCACATGGGCAGAAAGCAGAAAGAGATTTTAAAAATGATATATGCATCGTACAGTGGATAAAGCACAAAAGCACTATGGCATGGGAAAAATCATTAGAATTATTTTAATGACAACATTATACACTAACCTAGAATAGCAAACCCATAATGTTTTTCTCCTCTTTTGGTGAAAAAAAATAATCAAAAAAATTTCCTATTTTATTCAATACTGAGTATGTAATTGCCTAGAGATGAGCGTTTCATAACTGTGGGTATGTTATTTATTTATTTATTGATCAGATTTATGCATGAGAAAGATTATACTTTGCTTGGAGCTTTGAAGAATCCAACATTCCCTGAGATTGACCCAACGGTGAAATCCCAAACATGTTTTTTTAATTTTATTTTGGGTTAGTGAGGTATTGAGAATGTGAGAATCTCGAGAAGAATGTGACGTTGGGGGCCACAGATTGATGAATAGATTTGGTTACCCATTATGCATGACCCAGGAAGATCCCTGTTAGTTTTTTTTTTTTTTTTTTTTATTTAAAGAAACTATGTTTATATATTCGAATTTTCTTTAGAATTAATTTTTAAGAAATTATTTCTTTATATGGATTTAAGGCGTACAAATTCTATTTTTCAAAAAATTAATTTTAAAAATTAAAATGTGTATTTTGTTAACGGTTTACTGAAGTTACTACTTCTACCATATAGAAACACTTCTTAAAGCTGCCAAACTCAATTTAACAATCATTCTCATGACGAAACCTACTGATTTTTGAGGGGTTATTTATCTATTTTATATAAAAGAAACTATATTTTCTTCTTTTGAAGTAAAATTAAAAAATATTACATATCAATTAAAATTAACTATAAAAAGTTGTTTTCTTAAATTGACATCTTTTACTAACTAATATAAAGATGCAGATATATAAGAAGCTAACTGACATCAAATGATTTCCCACAGATACTTTTGATTGAGATGTCCTGCTCATCTATATTTTCATTTAAAATTCATAAAATATTTCATTAACTTTTAAAATTTACATACTTATTTTATAATTAAATAGCAGTGTGGTATATATTTCTACACACTAGTTTAAAATTATTAACTGACCATATGATATAGTAGTTATCTGAACTTCAAGAAATGACAATAAATTTATTTTTTCATAAAATTCTAATTCTCTTAAAAGAAATTACTATATACTCTTTATATTTACCATGAAAAAATTATTCAGTCTCTTTTATATAGATTCCAAAAACTAGAGTGCTAAAAAGATCAGACAAATGGGGTGGTCTTTGGTGGTATTCCCTTGTGCAGACAGTGGTGGTTCCCCTAACCCTAAAATTGTTCAAAAGAGGGTAAAACTTTGAAACGCAAAAGTTGTTCAAAAGAGGGGAAAACTTTGAAAAGCAAAAGCTGCCTCTCTCTCTTTCTCTACCTCTTTGTGAGACCCACACAACACAGAAGGACTCCTTTTTCTTTATAAATTGCAAGTTTGGTTGCTTTTTGTGTGTCTGCCTATAACTTATGATTCATTGCATTTATTAAACTCTCTCTTGTCTCCCTCACTCCCCAAGCATGTCAACACTCCCTTTCTTCAATTATAGCTACACTCACCATAGATTTAGAGTTTAATTAAGTAAGGGTGCACACGAGATACGTTAGTGATTCGACCCAACTTTAGGTTGGGTCTTTTTTTTATTTAATAGACTAATGATCTAATTTGATTTGATTCAATTTTAAGGAAGGGAAAAATTTTTATATAAAAATTTAAATTAAGAGAGATAAGTTCTTTATTTTTCAATCAAAAAACTAAATAAAAAATAAAATTACATATTAAAATTAAAATTTTAAAAATTTAAAAGAGCGACCACACTCCTTTTAAATTCATCTTTGATTTTACTGTATGCTTCTTCTGTGTTTTAGTTTTCACTCTTTGCTGTGAAAATGGAAGCTGTTCAATGTGTAGGAGGAAGAGATACCTCATCATTAATTATATATCAAATTCACTTCCACTATATATGGGAAATGAGTTTCATCATCTCATTTCCATGGTAGTAAAATGGAATCTTTTTCTTCTATCATGGGCATGTTAATATAGCTCTAATTATAAAGGCTTGAACTTAATTTGTTTTATGAAAAAAAATATATATTGCATTTGTAACTCTCTCTAAAGTCAGTGATGGAGCTAAGACCTTAAGTCAGTGAGGATGTAAAAAAACTTTTTATTTTATTTTAAAAATTATGTCTTTATGTTATATTTTTAAAAATAAAGTTCTTTCCTTTAAAATTTTGAATTAAACTAAATGAGATTAATTTATTAACAATACTTTATCTTTTTTCTTCTTAAATTTAAAAATAAGTTTAAATTTAAATAAGTATTGTACAATATATTATTTTTCATATTAATATTAATTTTACTACCTAAATATTTGAAAGGATATTTATATTTATTCACTACTCATATAATAAAAATATATTTACAAAATATATATCATTTGACAATGTCATAATAGCTTAATAAATAGCTCAAAATAATATTTTGAAGTAAGTGAAGAAATTTATACAATAAAGCGTTAAAATTTATAACGGTCAATTTATAAAAAAATTATATTTATAGATTTAAAAAGATTGTTCAAAGTCTAAATAAAAATAACATATTTACATTTGAACTTAATTACATTCTATTAAGTTACTGTAAACTACTATTTATAAAATTTTATTAAATATTTACATATAAATTATTATAAAATTATGTATAAACGTGAGTCTAATAGGTTAAAATTAAGATATTAAATAATGAAACAAAATAATATGATCCAATCATAAAAAAAATTATTGATTTCAATGGGTTCAAAAAATAAAAATATATGGGGCCAAAAATTTATAACTTAATGCCATATACTTAAAAAAAAAAATTGAAGGGGGTTTTAGGATTTTGGATTTCCCATTCAAATACATGTGGCTCTGTGCATTTCTAGAGTGTAAGTAGAAATTTTCTACCTGAATGCTGTTGTTGTTATTTAATATTGTATGATGTTTTACATCTAGAATACCTTAATGAAAATGATTACGTAAATGTCAAAATAATAAACAAAGTAATTTTTAAAAGTCTACTTCTCTAATATATCTTGAACACAATGAGCGAATATTTTTTATTTTCAAATGTTACCTTATGTTTTTAGATTTTGTTGCCTTTGACATTGGGAACCTAGAAATGAATTATATTTCTGGACTTAATATCATATCTTAACTCATTAGATTTAATTCATTTCTACTTATGCCCCTCTTAACGTTTAATTCATTTTAACTTGTGAATTTATAACACGTTGGACCCTTTTAGTATTACAAGATACCTCTCACTCTGATCTGAATTTCTCTCTTGTTTTCACTCATCCTAAGGTAACCCTTATATACTGCGACTAAGGAATTACATTAATGTCGACCCTACCATGGTAAAAAGCCCTTACATGTTCAGCGCCATGGCTCTTTGCTCCCTTATCTGTTGGTTGAGTTTGGGTTTCTTGCATTTACTTATGGGAATTGCACATTGTTGGATCACACAATTTGCTTGATACAAATTGTGTGATTTTTTTTTTATTTTACCAATTTCCGTATCCCAACTTTAAATGTGGACTATATTAAATTTACAAAATTTTTTAATACTGACCGACCGAATTGCACAATAATAAAGAAATGCAAGAAATTTGAATCTTTGTTGGTAATGCTATTTTGTCGTTTTAGGCGATTTTCTCCAATTTTTGGCCATAATGCAACAATATTTTTAGGGAAAATTCCAGTTCAGGTCCATAAGTTACAATTAATTATTCTTAAAGACCTTATATTTGTAATTATACTGAAGGACCTGAAGTTATTTTATAACTTTTGAACGGACAAAAATTTCCCTAACCTTTAAGGTTTTAACAACTTCCCTCTAAATAATTTTTTGTCAACAAGTTTGAATATTTTCCCCATCATACGTTTTCCTCCCATTTTCTAAAAGCTTCATCACTTTCAGGAAGTCAAGAAACACACTCTAAGAAAGTATGTTCTTGACCTTTTACAAGTCTTGCAAATTTTTTGGATAAGTTTGTACTATTGGTATTTTTGTTTGCATCTAAATCTTCATCATCTGTAGCCTCATTATCTCCACCTTTCATTGTCCACACAGCTGAAGTAAGGAGGTGGGGAAATGTCATTTTTATCTCACTATAAAAACCCTTCTGTTGCATAAGAATGAAAACTACGAAACAGCATCATATACCACTTAAACATATAATAATAATAAAACCAAGGGAAGCTTCAATGATAAGAAATTTTCATTATAACAAGGGGTAGCATGCAAGGAAAGATTGACGAACTATGGTAATATTAAACACAAATGCAAATCTTAGTATTGAAATTAGTGTGCTTTGTTTACAATAATTGATTTGAAAAAAGTAATATAACGTTATATTGTTCAAAACATTCTAACATGCTAAAGGACGTAAAATAAGTCATTATTAACTATATTAAATAAGTAAAGTAATTATATGTACTTGTTAGCATAGGAATTCTCAATGGTAAAAAATTTGTATTGTACTAAATGAAAACAAGCAAGATAATATGAATGAAACAAAGTAGTAATAAACTTAGCATGTCTCATTCATAATCAACTTGATTATGATAAAGTGTATGATACAATGCTACCTTGTATAAAACATTAATATATGATTTTACCTTGTAGTGTGGTTGATTCAAAATCAGTTTGTGAATGTGAAGAAACTTGTCTTTAGTATAAATGAACCAAAGAATGGATAATTCACTGCCAAAGGAGATATATATATATATATATATATATATATATATATATTTCTACTTTTAAATGAGTGGGGAAATTTTAACGGATTCAAATCAAGAATTACTATTGTTTCCATTGCCATGAGATAAATTATAATCAAGCTAAATGTAGAAATCTTAGTTCATTATCACGTTGAAATGGAAGATACCCAGTTACAAATCAATTCAACTATCATTATTGTTAGTTTTTTTAACCTTTGTTACCATAGTAATTTTAGTTTTAACTTATATATAGTAACTTATGATTTCATTACAATATTGGTCTAACTTAGTTATGAGTCAACTTTGGTATAATTATCATTGGTTTTTGGGCTTGTTAATTAGCATAATTATTTTAATTTTAGCTTATATTGGATTAAAAAATGATTGATGATATTATTATTATATGGGTTTGCTTTAATTAAGAAACTCATATATAAACTCCTGCTAGTTTTAACTTTTGGCACCTCCAAGATTTTAGTTTTAAGTTAGATTTGATGCATAAGTAAGATGTAATTAGATTACGACCTTGATTTGCTTTAGTTACCAATAGATTCAGTTGTAATTATCGATGGTTTTTTATGTATCAACTTATACATCACTTTACCTATTTCTAAGGATATTTTTGTCTATCAAAAAGGTATAAATTACGCTAGTTCCTTTAATATAATTGCTAAATATAAGATTTTGAAAAATAATTAATTACCTCTCACGGCCCTAAACCAAAAATTTCCCCATCCATTTGAGGATTGATCTTGAGGATCTAACGCCTTCATCTAAAGCGTTAACTGAGATATTTAATATACAGTCTTCCCTATTTTTATTCTAAAATTTCTTTTCTTATTTTGAATAAATATGGCGTCCAAAATACCATTATATATGAAAAAGTTACTTGAACTTGTTCCAAGCAAGATATACGTAATTGCTAGGATTTTAGCTATAACTACATATCTTTTGAATTTCGGTTGAAACATCACTAATTCTTTCCAAATAAAATTTAGGTTTGAGAGATTATATGTTCTATATATGCCCTTATGGTCAACTGCACTTAATTTAACTATCACAGTTGACAAGAAGAGAGTAGGTATTTAAGGAACATTAAGAAATATTAATCCTATTATAAAGAGGATCAACGGCCCTAATAATTGATTGCTACTTTTTAATCAATTTTACAGTCTGTCTTCTTTACGTTGATTTTTCCTACTTATTATTATTTATTTCTCAATGCCATTGTAAGGGTTTGGAATTATTTCATTTCGGTAGTACTAGATAAGACCATGCATTATAAATGGAAATACTTTCTTTCAACTAATATAATCGAAAAAAAAATGTAATTTTAGTTCCTCACTTATCACAAAATTGTCATTTTAATTCCTCATTTATTGAATTGTTCAAAATGGTCACTTAGTAATTGAAAATATCACATAGGGTTTCCAACTTTTCAAAAAATTATCAAACACTAAATTTTAAATTTAATAAATTAAATTTGATATTATTTTGAAAAGAAGGGGACTAAATATAATATTTTTTGATAATGGGAGACCATTTGGGGTATTTCAATTAGTAAAATACTAAAATGACAATTTTGTTATAAGTGAGGGACTAAAATTATATTATTTTTTATTATAATTCTTTTTTTAAAATATTTTAAAATTTAATTTTTTAATGTAAAATAAAGTTTAAACTCCACACGAAGTTAATTAGGTGTACGGTTATAAACAATACTCATAAATTCAAATCCGGTAATTTTTTTTATATAAAATAAAGTAAATAAACTCCACCTGCAATTTATTTTTCGAATTAATATGATTTCATGCAAAGTTTGAATTTAGATTCTTCAATAATTGAATTAACTCCAACACCATTAAACTTAAGTTCATTGGTTCAGCAACGCACTTATGTGTACAATTTCAAATAATTAATACTAATACACTTAAATGATGTAGGGTATTCTTTTATTTAAAAATTTGCACATTATTGAATTTAATCTAGCCAATAACTCTATTAACAAGATTACTATATCTGGAGCCTATATTACCTATTAATATTATGATCTACTTCATAGCTTTCCATGCATATTATTCTTTAATATCTATAGGTACATTAGCGTAGGGTAGCATTTTTAAGACAATATAATTATCATGTATTTTATTAATCATGGATGAAAATAAATAAACTAAAAAGTTACTGTTAATGGCATCATTATTGATGGATACTGGCCAAAAGCAAATTATCAGGGTTTGATTAAAATATATACATTTCATAATAATAAAGAACAAATTATAAAAGAATTAAAAATAATTGATAGTTTAATTAGGGGTGAGGAAACACCAGGCTACTAAATGTGACTTGGTCTCGGGTCCTAGTACATAATTGGACAGGGCCAGATGATTTAGGTTTTTTTCTCTTTTACAAATTAAAATTTATGATTTATTTTGTAAAAAAAGTTTTGGTTTATATTTAATAATTGAGATATCTTATATTAATAAAAATAATTTATATTTATCATATATAAGAGGAGCTATTTCTTGTAAAATATCAATAATTTTATTAGAAAAAAATTTAAAAGAACTAAAATTGTATATATCTATATATGCTAAGTCGGCCCAAGTTAACACATTGGCTTTAAACTTGACTCGACCCAAGACTAGGTTTTACATATTGACCCTCGTTTAATTGCGAACAATGTGCATAAGTTGGCCAAAGACAACCAAGTCTGGTTATGATAACCAAGTAAAGTAGACCAGTGCACACTTCTAAATTTAATTAAGCTTCAATTATGGTAAATCGAAAATCATATTTTTAGTTCCATTTTACATATAAATGTATTAAATTTGCAATTAAATCCTTTAAAATTTATAAGAATTAAGTTCACAACTGGACGCAGGGATCAAATCTGCATGGTAAGTTAGGGTAGGTAAGAAAAAGAGAACATGCTAAAGTGCTAGGCAATTATATAGGACGAAGAAATTGACCAAACATGAGAAAGGAACATCGCACTTGATATAAAAAAATGACAAAAATATCCAGAGATTAAGGACCAAGGTGGTGTGGGAAACAGCTTCGTCATGATACTGCATGTCTTGTCAGCAAGTTCAAGTTAACCCACCATTTGTCTGCAATCTCTGTCTTTTCTATGCTTCTGCCCTAGCTAAGTTATTAACGATGGTGACGATCAACAAAACATTACAACCCATTAAATATGTGATCTATATAAATTTGATCCACGATTGATAAAATGTCATTTAAAAATTGATTAATAAATAAAATTAGTCTTTTATTCAAAGAACCACTTTATTTTTTAGAAATTGATGAGAGGACTATTTTGACAAATTTAAATTTGTTGTGTTTAAGGGAAATGTATAAATTTAACGGTTAAGATTAAAAAAGAATACACAATCTAACGATTCAGGTTAATTTTAGTGACCGAGTGCAATAAAATCTTTGTCATTTTAACCATGTGCAATCTTCAATCTTTGATCCAACAATTCAAAGTTAAGGAACTATGTCATCCAACAGTAAACAGTTCCCTAACAAATTTGAATTGTATTTTTACTTATTGATGAATTTCTAAGAAATTATTTTATCACATCAAATTCATAGAGAATTAATTTGTCACTAAAGCAAAATGCAGGAGGATCAAATTGATCTTTTTTCTAATTATATATTTTTGTTTAATGAATATCATATGTAGAATTTATTAATATAATTGTATGGTGATTAAATTGTTGAGCTTTTCTAGTACGAATTTTACGAACAAAATTATAGAAATCAAGTGGGTGAAGGTGAATTGTTAGGGTTTTGGAGAAGTAGCAATTTGATTTCCATAATTTGAAAGAAGAATGAGAATATTGGAAGGCACAAACTAATGGAAATGGGAAAGGAGGCATGCGTGGGGCATTATGATGTGAAGAATGAAGTAAACCAAAGGTCATGAAGGATCCACATCTCTATCCATAGTACCCTAAAGCCTTAGCATCATTCATGAGAGTTTGTACAATTTTGAATCTATTCTCTCGCACATGATTTGAATCTAACCATAGTACCCTCACAATTACTATTTTATGTCAATCAAGTCCCTTATTAATCATTAATTAATAAATCAGCAAGACATAAGAGGGATTAATTTTATACAAAATAAAAATTGTGAATGACTAATTTGATAAGAGTAATTTGTGAATGATTAAATTGTTATAAAATGTAAATGTGGAAAACGAATTTGATGCTTCTCTCGCTGATCTTATTAAATAAAATGATTTTTCATTCTTGATATATTAAATATGTGAATATCTTTTCCTTTATAATTTTAAAAGTAGTGAAAAGGGATGATAAAAAATTAGGTTAAACTATATTTTTGGTCTCTATAGATTCTTCAAATTTTTAATTTTGGTTCTTATCCATTGGTTTTTTTTTTTTTTTTGCATTATGGTTCCTAAATATAATTTCAAATATTTGTAAAAGTACCTTGCCACATTAGAGATCGTCAAAACAAGTTTGGCCTTGTGTGCAAACATGTTAAGGAGAAAATGGGGAAATTCGGAATGGTGAGGTAAAACGAGGAGATTTTGGAAAGAAGAAAAACAAAAAAGCGAAAGAAAAAATGTAAGATGAAAAAATTATTGCTAAATATTAATGTTACAAAGTATTGCTCCCTAAGCAAAATTACTATACTTACTGCTACCCAAACTTTTTATTTAGGTTTCGTTACAATTTCTTAAATTTAAATTCATTCTTTAATCTAAATTTTTGTCTTAAATTTTCATCTTCTAATTATTGGGTTATTACAAGAATGATAGTCAATTTGAAGAAATTTTTGAAATTCCAAGATAAAGAACTTTAAATATCATATTTACATAAATCTATTATCTATTATCTATTACATATAAATAAAGTAGATTCTTTTTAATGTATAAACTCTGTTGGCTGGTGAGAAAGTTTCGTTGATGAAATTCTAAGTTTCTCATGCAATGACTTTTTATTTTTCTCATATATATATTAATAACTTTTTGAAGTACATAAAATCTTTGTAGTTAACATAAAAATAATGAAGTAATTAATTAATAAATTAATTAACTAATCCTTAAATTGAAAATTTTTTAATTTTGAGAATTTTTTAAAATAAATGAAAAAATTCATGAATTATTCTTTGAATTTTGATAATTCTTTGGAGTGAACAAGAAAATTAATAAATTAATTAATTACTCTTAAATAAAAAGTTCTTTGAAATTTGAACAATTTTTTCAAGTCAATGAATTAATTAATTAATTGTCTCTTAAATTTCCTAATAAAAGATTATAAATATAACTTGATATGGTACAAAATTAAAATAAGAAGAAACAATATATTGTTGAATGAGTTATGATTGTGCTCTTTTAATGAGCCTATTGTTGTCATTTTTCTCTCACCAATCTTACAAAACTAATTTTATAGATTTTTTTAATTTATTATATTTGTTTATATAACAATATATTACTAAATTTAATTTTTACTAACATTTACAAATATCATTGATTTGAAATGTATTTACATATAGTAACACAAACTGATTTTTTCAAAAGTCCATGCAACCTATGGACATATAAACTAGTTAAGCGTAAAATAGGTTAAAAAAAAAAAAAGAGATTTGAACAAAAAATAGACTCAAGATAATTGAGAAAGTCAGATTAGTTGACTAAAAATAGCTTTCAGTCACATAAAGAGTCGAAGCATTTGCCATCTTCTATAATCAATGTGCATTCAAATTAAAGCTCCAACCTTTAAGACACGCTCTTTTCTTAAGAGTACAAATATGCTGCCTAGCAACAGTATGCCTGCGGATCATCTCCTTCTCCAGTAACCGGTGATAAGTAAAAAATTAATTTTTTAAATTTAATATATATTTTTAATTTAATATTAATAAAAATATTAATTTTTTATTATCTCTTGTTACTACTGAAAATTCTCCAATAAGAGGAGATAATCCGGATTCGCAGCAATATATATATTTGGATTCCTAGTCTTTGATTCTAGCTAGTACTGCCTATACTTGCATATATGAGATTGATCACTTTGTGAGCTTGTGATTTAGGTATTTAATTACTATATTTAAAAAGTTTTTGAAGTGTTTAAATTATACCTTTCATTGTTTAGAGGTATTTTATATTTCACCTATCTCTTTGTAAAACTAAAAGCTTTTAGGATGAAGAAAGTGTTTTAAGTACTTTTTGTTGATCTTCATGAGTATGGGAGAACTGTCTTTGTATTTACTCTATTTAGAGATTGTTTGATTGTTCAATTAACCCTCTTCCTCGTGTGTATGTATATATGATTTTAACAACATGAAAGAATATTATTTAGTCATAACATATTTATGTGGCAACTGATTTGATGTAATAGTTTTGATAAAATCATTTCAGATAAAGAGTAAGGACCATTAAAGGCATAATTTTATTAAATTAAGATAAATATGTGTTTGAATGTTTGTATGAGAAAGGAATGAAGTGGTAGGAGAGGACTTTCAAAACTCTCTCTAGCCATCCAAAATACTATTTTTTCTGTCTCTCTAAATTGGAGGGTCAATAATGGAAAGAAGAAAGAAGTGACTCATTAATATAAAATATTATTATATCTTATATCGTGTATTGAATAATAATAAAATTATTAATCATGCGTTTATGTTATAAGGGTTATTATTGAAAAAAAATAATTAATGAGTCATTTTATTCTATTCATTTTATTATAACTTCCAAACAAAAATGATAATAATTCATCTATTTTTTTAATTAAAACTTTTAAACAATATATCTATTCAAAATATTCTATTCCATTCTATTATATATCATTCCATCAATGATAACTTCATTTAATCATTTTTTGAACTCCAAGACATAGTCTAAGAAAAATCCAAGATTAGTTCATATCTTATATTGGAATTGGAACCCATCGATTTTCCTTCTCTCAATGCATGGAATTTTAGCAAACAACTCCAATACTATTATCCCTCTACCATTTGATTTTTCCTTCTTCCAATTGGTACCAAAAATCTCTTTTTCCCAAGTTGGTGTTCCTACTATTTCTCATCGGACAATAAATTTATTAATTGGTGATTGGTAAAGTTTTAAAATGTTTTTTAAACACTAATTGTCAAGAGATTTAATATGCATAATTGTCAAAATTGTGAGTTTATTATCTAAATTTATAATTTTATTTATTAAAAAACATATCAATTAGTTGTAGTCAATAATTTAAGAATTTAAACTCAATATTAAATGAGATATAGGCATGTTTTTTTTTGTCCAAGAAGCTAGTATAATATTATACTTTATTACTAGTTTAAATATATATAAAAATCATAAAATTACTTTTAATATGAACTTATTAAAATAGAAATAAAATAAATATATTTATTTAGTTGTCTTGAATGATTATTGATATATAACTATATTAAAATGCTTATGTTGAGTAGTATAAATTATGAAATATAAATAAATTTCTTTTGATTTAGTATAATTTCAATTTATTTGAATAATGTTTCATTATATATACTATTTTAACTATATAATTATATATATTTAATAATTATTTATTAATCGTGATAAACTTTTACATATTTACATTACTAATTTATATTATAAGTTTCTTTATTCTTTACAAATTTGCCTAAAGTAGCAAGTTGACAACCTTGCTAATAAGACATAGTTCATAAACTATTTTCACAAATCAACATCATTAAAAATAAATAGTTTCACAATTTGAAATGTTATTAAGAAACTTTCATGTACTTAAAAGTTTGAGAGGTTTTTTGTTTAAAATTATGGGCAACATGGTCATGAACTACACTAATATTAATGTGGAAGCTTATGATGCGGATCAAGTGGCATGATATCAATATATATGATCATTGGAGAGTGTGTATATGTATATATATGTATTGACAAATGCTTTGAAACATTTTCAATATGTTTTCTTGTTCTACATTATCATGGTAAAAGAATTCCTTCCACTTAGAGAACAAATTAATTAGAGGCAAAGATATCAAGAGAAAAGCGTCCTAAAGGACATTATCATAATGTCTTGGCTACTATGTATCACTGGGCTTTAAAATTGTGCACTAATAACAAAATTTTAACATGAGACATAGCATTATCAATTAGAGCTGATAATTTTGTTGGGGTAGGGTTCATCCTATTGTCAATTATATCTTTTATCTTCATCCTTGTTTTCCACTTTGAGAAGTTTTTTTCCATCCTCATTTTCTACAGAGATATAGATTCCTATGAGGACTTTGAACTTTTTTATAAAAATTGAAAAATAAATAGTATATAAAACTTAGATTTAAAGTTTAAACTCATTTGTTTGTACTATATAACAAGCTTTAATTAAGTTAATAAAAAAATATAAATATTCAAATAATAAGTTTTATGATTTATATATGTTACAATAGATCTCTTGATAAAGTAAGTTAGTTATTAAAAAAATTTAACAAAAAGATATATAATTAAATTTAAAATAAAACCATTTAAATAATTTTAATTTCTATATGTATCATTTATCTTAATTTACAAATAATTAATATTTTTTTAATATTCATTTTCTATTCTCCATCACAATATAATTGCACCTTTGATGTGTTTTGAAAGTAATCTTATTATATCATTTAAATTTCGAAGAAATAAAAGATTAATATGTAATGATTAGAATTAGTTTTTAAATTAAATTGAATTTTCCAACTTCTAATTATTATAACTATAAACAACAAGTAAAATAACAAAAAATACAAAAATTAGCATATATATTTAAAAAATATTTATATAGAATTGGTGGGAATGAAGAATTATAGGATATGAGGTATGATTCCCATTCTTATTTTCAAACTTTTTTTCAAGGAGAGTTTTTCCGCAACCCTATCCTCATAGAAAAACTTTTTTCAAGTAGAACAAGCCAATGTGGAAATCGAACCTTTTGCATTCCTAGTATCAATATCCCTATTCAAGGGCCTTTAGAGTTTGGGGATAACATCTCTTTCTTTCTTCAAGTTATTCTTCCTCAATATATATATATATATATATATATATATATATATATATATATCCTTCCTTCGTCTCTCTTTCTCTTTTGGAATTTTTCTATGCTGGATACTTTCGACAAAAATGTTATAAACTTTGGTTCCCAGAATGATTATTCTCTGATAAAATATAGTTAGTCAATTATAATTGAATATTTTTTTTGTACTATATTAAAAACAAGATTAATTAATAAAAATTTATAAAAGAAAAAAATTCCCCCTAATTTTTGCCCTGTTTGCCCTTCGGGCTTATTATATATAGGATTGTGCAATCAGCTTTTAAATTGTAATTGACGTCTCCGAATGCTTAAAGTATAAAATAAGTCAAATACTTGTCACTTTTAATTTGCCGTCAACGCGACATCACTAACTAAGGCCATAATATATTCTTGTTATATATTACTTATCTGAAGGAAATAATCTTCAACAAAATCTTGTAATTTTATTTTATATAAAAAAATATCAACTTTTGAATTAACACCTATCAAAAAGTGGTCGAGATAAGACCTGGATACATATTTAAGATTTTTATTCCTTTTTGAATAAACTCTAATATGCCGGAAATGGAATTGTTCTGGTAATTATATGGTTTTATGGTCATGATTTTTATGCAATTTTGAACTTGCAGTAATTTTTTCATCTTTTACGGAATGGCATGTATACTTTATGGAAAATTAAATGAGAATTTCATAATGGGTGAAATTATGCTTTATTGGAAATTATTAACAAAATTATACGAAATATGAAGTTGGAAGTATTGCGTTTAAACATTCATGCACTATTATCCATATAATTAATTAGAGTGTAGATTTTTGTTATGAATTCTATAAAAAAACAAATTTGTATGCAGTTATTTATATTATTTTCTAATTAAAATATAACAAATTCATAATTTACGAATTATATTACGTCATGCATATCATTGTAACAAATATATTTGTATAATTTTTAGATTAAATTATACATTTTCTATATTGTTATTACTTATACACATGTCATGTATTAATTGAAAAACTAGATGGTATAAAATAGAAAATTAAATTTAAGTCTAATCCATTCTTCATGGCATAAAAAATATTACGAAAATAAAAAGAGAGCAAGGATGGTTTCATGACATAGTTATATAGCTTTTTCGTTGTATCTTACTGTATAGTCTAATCCTTATTGAAGTTCTACGTATAAATGAAAAATATTTTGTACTCCAAAGTTCTACGTATAAATGAAAAATATTTTGTACTCCAAAATGTTCTCTATGATAATCAAACTCAAATTATCATTAAAAAAAAAAAAACTATCTCTCTCCTTATCAACTTAACTATTTTTTTTTTTTTTACATTCCTTAAAGGGAAAAACTTAAAAGAAAGAAAGAAAGAAAGTGGATGAATTATTTGGGTTAAAGTGAGGGACAAAGGTGGTGATGGACAGGAAAGTTAAAGTGATTATGAATTTGTCCAGAGAATGAAAGACAGCAGAGAAGCAAACATGGTTCACACAAAGCTTTGATTGATTGAGGCAACATCTCGTCCCATGCATTCTTCTCCTTTTTCTTTTTCTTCTTCTTTTTCTTCCCATTGCTTCATTTTCTCTCATTTTCTTCTTGCTTTTCTGAGAATGATATTCTAACATCTCTCTCTCTCAAAAGATTCCAAACACTGATTAATTATATATCATCGCCCTCGCACTACTTTTATCTTCCTTTGTGCACTTCCCACACAATAATTCAGTCTTGCTGTGATACCATTATTTCTCTCCCTTATCCACATTCACCTTTTTCTCTTTCCCCCTTCTTCGTCTTTCCTCCATTCGAATCACAATGATTCTCCAACACTTTGTCTTTTGGTGTGTGTGTGTATATATATATATATATATTGTCTACTTATATGTACAATAATATCTTAGGTTAGATTTGAAAATTTGAAGTTTACTTTTGGTATATATGTTGTCACGTGATTACATTTGCTGTAGATGTGAAATACTACTTATTATCATATCACATCCACAAAGACTAAATTATAGACTGTTTTTTTTCCCTTGCCTATATAATGTGTGTGTGGGTATATTACATTAAATCATAAAAGTATAAATTTGGTTCTCTATTTTATACTTTGTAATAATTTAATTTTTCACAAATTAATCATAACAAACTCATACAAAACTTGTCATTCACAAATTTAAATTTATATCAAAATAGTCTTTCTGATTATATTAATGAGTGATTAATTTTATATAAAATAAAATTTTAAAAAAATTGATTTGTCATTATTAATTTATAAAAAATTAAATTGTCATAAAATATAAAAATGATGGCCGATTTTATAATTTGTCCATTACATTAAATTAAGATGCTACCATCTTTCTTACCAAACATGAATGTATCTTATGTCTCAGCATTTTTTTAATATGATAGTTCAAGGCGTCAAATTAAGGATATATCTATGATAACCTTGAACTGCCACTCCAAAATTAAGCATGACCGTTAGTTGTTTGCATGATATGTTTTATGTTTAGAGAAGAATTAATATGTATGAAAATAAATAAGTCTTGAGGTTGTTTCTTTTTCAATTTTCAAATGATTATTATTATTATTTTTTTGAGATTAATTCTACTCAAATTATAATATCAATTAAGTATTTTATTAAAATTCGTCAAAATTGACCTTCAAATTAAGACAATTAATCATATGTTTAAAGGTAATACTCCTTACACTCATTTGAGTGTTTCCGACTCAAATCCTAATAAAAATAAATACTATAAAATAATGTAACAGTGAGTTAAAAAAATATAAAATAACAATCAAGTCGATATTAAAGTCTTAAAGTCATCCTTTTCAACTATAATAAATTTTTTATACTCAAATACATGTATCTTTATAGACAGAGACACAATAAGAGTATAAATATGTATGGAGTTCACGTCCTCTTTTCATTCACTCATTTTTTTTTGTCTATCTACCGCACAATGTATTCAACCGTGAAGAATCTTTTTTTTCTCTCCATCATACTATCCTTTTAAAATAAAATCTGATTATGATTTAAGTAATATCAATTATGGTGATGACTTTTATTTTTCTGCAAACATTACAGTTAGGACATCAATTTGGAGGCTTTCCTGTTCCAGAAAGACTGTGCCAATGTGCACAATGTCAATGGATACACATTGATTGGGTATTCTATCATATCGTTGTAAAGCAGTTCTACAATAAGCTGTCTGTAGGGCATTTTTCACTACTTTCCAATGTTGAAAACTTGGAAACTTCAGTTCCAAGCAAAGAAATTTAAATTGTCATGTTATTTTTAAACTTGTCTATGACTTGTGGGTTTAGTGATGACCCATTTATATTAAAAAGGCTCATCAATCTCATCCTTTTTCTCCCTAAACTTGAATTCTAATTCATGGCTCCCCTTTATGACAATAATTAAATACGTACACAACATGAAAAGTAATTTCGTTTTCTGAAGTTTAATCAAAATTGGATTCAAATTTGGCTTCAATTTCTCATGACAACTGTAGGAGATTTTACTAGTTTGTCCTCATTTTCCTTTGTTCAGATACCCTACAGTTATTATAGATTTTGCAAAAGTACTGTTCTTTTTCTTTTTGCTTTTTTAGGAATACAATTGGACAAAATCATCTTAGTGGTGTCGTTAATAGTATATTAACATATTATATGCTCTCACGCACTCACTTCTCACCGAATATATGTTGTTTGATTCATGTATTTGTAAATCCTGACGATCAGATTAAGGATTTTACTTTTTACTTATTTCATTTTCTAAAACTTAATGATTTTGTAACTCAATTTCAGATACAAGTATTTAAATTTTCTACAGTAATCAATATTGACCATTGAATTTATGGATGAGAAAAATCACTTTCGGTCCCTCACTTATTATAAAATTATCTTTTTGATATCTTTCATTGAAATATCTAAAATAATCTCTTACTCATTGAAAAATGTTATATTTGATTCCTCACTTTTCAAAAAATTATTAAATTTAGTCTCTGTCAAACCCTAAATTCTAAATTTAAGAGACTAAATCTAATATCTTTTTGAAAAGTAGAGGACCAAATGTGATATTTTCTAATGAGTAAAAAATTATTTTTAATATTTCAATAAGTGGGGAACTAAAATGACAATATTGTGAAAAATGAGAGACCAAAAGTGTATTTTACTTATTTATGGATAAAAATATTACTACAAAAATTTTCGTTACATTTTCCTTTTGAAGATAATTTTAAAGACGTTTTGTCACATTAATTTCAAGTAATTAAAACTTCGACATAAACCATTACCTGTGATATGCTCCACCACTCAACACAGAATCATGTATTTACAACCGAGTACTAATTAAGCTATCTTTTTTCCTTTCCTTTTTTAACATTTCCTGCTTTAATTATCACTGTTTTTTTAAACTTGAACACCACAAATAAAAACCTTTCTTTTATAGCTAATATCAAATTACAAAGAAAGAGTTCATCTACTTAACTACAAACGTCACATGCTTGGGTAAGAAGTTCAATTTCAACATCATAAAGGATTAGATAGTTCAATTTGCCGAAGACTAATCTTCTTGAATATCCCTAACAAAAGGCATATTAGTGCTAACCACACAATATTGTTGATCAAGCCAAATCTAAACTTGCCTAAATATATTAAACAATAACACATTCATCCTCGTATCATCCAAGTGAAAACCTAATCCATGAAGTTGGTTCATCACAGTTCGAACTATGAAGAAGGGTACAAGAAGTTAGGCTAGTCGTTTTGGTGATTAGGTCTTCTTGGATATTGTATAAAAATTTACCTATAAAGATGCTAATTAAATAATGATAGAACGATAATTTTAAATATTACTAATAAATTCTAACTAGCACATTTTATATGACAAGTCAATTATATGATAAAAGCATCTTTAAATCACGACCTCTTATAACTTAATAAAAAATACTTGCTATTACATTACAATCAAGGAGACAAAAGTTAGGTTGTGAAAACTACAAGATCCCTCCAACATACCGTGAAGATCTCATCAGACTAATAATTTCATTTTTCTTTTTGCAAATGAGGAGAAACCCATAAGTCTCCTTAGTTTAATCAAATTTTTTTCCTTCAGATCCCATTATTTTTCCCATTCAATTTGAGGGGAAAATGAACAGAGACAAGGGAGGAAGCAACAGTCACTAATCATCACGAGATGATTGCACATATAAGTGTGTTTGTCTCATTACATGTAAGAATGTAGGTTGTCTTTTGTATCTTACCAGCTATTCTGTAAGCTGTCAGAAGAGGGCACCGAATAAGCTGTCCCTACTACTTCACAAAGCTCCAAGAACAACTTTCACCTTCAAAATTCAAGGACGAGAAAATTATTTTGATGTAACGTCGAATACTGTTGGGGAATACTGACAAGAATATATTTCAGAAGAAAAAGAAGAAGATCGTGGGGTTTGTATGTATGATCATACTCCTTTATCACCTTTTGTTCATTGACAAGTCTTATTCGACCTATATTGGGATATAGAAATGGGCTTGAAGATGGCGTTGCATTTAGCTCAATCACACTAAGGAACCATTAGTCTTATAGGGAAAGAAATGAAGTTGGCTCCAGCTTGATGCATCATTTTCTGTACGCACCCAGCTCATAATGTACAAAATATGTAAACAAGATAATCCTATTATTACTAATGTTATTATTATTAGTATTAGTATGGTTAGGATATTTTTTAATCCAAATCACTCGTGTTGTGGTGAGGACATGAGGTATTATTCAACCATAGTGGACTATTAGATAGTGATTTAATGGTCCAAATTTATAAAT
This sequence comes from Delonix regia, assembly GCA_037074485.1. Lineage (NCBI taxonomy): Eukaryota > Viridiplantae > Streptophyta > Magnoliopsida > Fabales > Fabaceae > Delonix > Delonix regia. The sequence goes on from CM073449.1 coordinate 13,154,378, forward strand.
TAAAAATATAATTATAAGTGATTATATTAATGTAATATAAATCTGGATCATTAAATCTCTGTCCAAATGGTCAATAATGATTGAATATGACCTTATGTATTTAGTATGAGGGGATTTAAATTGGATATTTTAAAATGAGGAATATATTATCTTAATTCTTCATTTTTTAACTTAGTCTCCTTTAAAGAACAACTATTTTGGATCACATATTAAAAAAGTAAAACTATTTTGAGACATTTAATACCAACATGAGGGTTTTTTTTTTTGGTCTAGAAAGGACTAAAATGAAGTTAAGTTCAATAATAAATCACTATTTTGAGACCTTCAATTCATATAAGATCAAAATGATACTTTTTTATTTTAAAATTTTGTTTAGATTAACAGGGTATTCGGCCTAATTTTTAAGAGGAGTAAAAATGCTTTTTTCTTTTTAAGTGCTTATTTTAGTTGAATGAGGTGTTTGGCCCAACATTTTAGAAAAATTAAGTTACTTTTGACTATTATTACAAGTAATTTTTCAAATAACAATTCATTTTGTTTTACTCTCAGTTGATACTTTTTTTATTGGATTGAACACAAGTAATTTTAATTATACGAATTAATTAGGGTCAATCCTTAAGGATTTCTTTATGAAATTTCTAATTTTTAGCGTGAATAACAAACTAAAAAAGTGAATTAGTTCGGGTAGGTGCAAGAATATTCAAACAATCTTTAGTCACAATAATTTAAAAACAAAATTTTCATAAATATTTTGAATATTCAGGAATATGGGACTTGTAAAAATTGAAGCTTTGGATAGTTTTGAAATTATTATTAAGCAGTAAGGACAATAGGACCACAGGATGTCCCCGATAGGAGGGTGCAGAAGAGCACATTTTATCTACCCACCGTGTTCACAGTCCAAAAATAAATAAAAAGTTCCCATTTTGTTTTAGTTAATAATAATAATGGATAACGTCAACCACATATCACAAGACCACTTGAGATTTTCTTACGAACGTATGAAAGAAAAGAAAAAAGAAAACCAAATAATTTAGTTCAGGGTTCAATTATTCTTTTATATATATATATATATATATATATATCCTTTTCTCAATTAAAAAATTAAATTTTAACCTAAAGTCTAGTGAGATCATGATCAACATCTAAAAAGTTTGAATCAAAATAGTTTTTACAATTTCAAGCTGCATTATACCTTGCTTGAAAAAGGTTAAAAAAAATTTAGCTCACCCGCAAACGGAAGTGAAAAAAATAAATTCAACTAAAGTAATAAAACTTGAGTATTTGTTATAAAATGAGAATCCTCCAAATGCGGGCAATCAAGTGAAAGGAATCGACTACTTACTTTGCTTTAAAAGCAAGCAAGAAAGAAAGGAATAAAGAATGTAATATGAATTAACATAGCATTCTTAGGTGATCGTAGGTGCCTAGGTGGTTTAATTCTTTTGTTCAAGTTCGGGGAATTTTGATTGGTGGTCTCGTGTAAAATCAGCACACTTATCCTACAAACTCAAGAAAATGCAGAGAAAGATGTCCTTCAGTTCTGCCTAGAACATGAACTCCACAATTATCGGGTCTACACTACACGACACGACACGACACACAGTAGTTGATCAGTAAATCCTTGAAGACACAATTATCTTCGTGTGTCAGCCAATATGATGCAAGTTAACTTTAGATGTAAAAGAACGAGAACAGGAATATATCAGAACAAACACAATGGATGATTGGATTCTATATACAAATCCACTGCAGAATGTTCAATTTGAATTTCTCTCTCGTATATTAATAACCATATAATAAAAAAGACACGAGAGAAAAAAAAATTCCAATATACTACTGTCTTCTAATTTCTATAAACATTGCTTGCCAGTCTGGACCAGGATATCATCCACACTAACCATCCAGCAACTCACATAATAAGCTGATCTCGCAAAACATTATAGCTGCAATATTAAACATATACAAACTCACCTAGTTATTAAGCATACCAGATCAACTTCAGGATAATTTTCACTTGAATTTCTCCGAGTTAGGTGTCAGACTAAGATTCACAAAGGCCAGTAAGAGACATCAAGTAAACATTTTTGCGGTCTCATTGTAGCAATGAAGTTAAAAAAAGATACTGAAACTCAACCAAGTGGCTGAAAAGCCTCATATGTATGGCTCAATAAGCAAAAGAAAAAAACTGCTCTTAGAATGATGGAATGGAATTATGTGGCAGTGTGGTACATAAAATACAAATTGCATCGAGAAGCCTTGGAATGTCAGATATTTTGGTTATTTGTTATATCTAAGTCCCACAAAATTAATGATTTTGATCAAGCAAAAAAGATTAAATTCTGAATAAAATTTTTCAACAGCCTTCTCCAGAAGATTTCAAAATGAGATACATTCCTACAAGCTTAAGCAGCCAACGTACCAGAAGAATCACCTTCTCTAGACTTCATGGAACAAAAGCAATTCAAGACATCAGCACTGTTACGGATGTAACGTGGACATTTGGAAAGGAAGTTTTGAGCTTCTTCAAGCCTTCCATGCTTGAAAAAGGCATCAAACATACGAAAAAAAACAGATGTAGATGGAAATCTCTTTGAGGTCATCTCCCTGAGGAATAGAATAGCATCATCTCCAGTTCCACATTTTGCTACATGTTCAATAATCGGATCAACAAAAGGTGGGAAACCGTGACTTCTCATTAAACCCAAAATATTTACGGCATCAGTAAATCCTCCTTGAACCAATAGCTTAGTTATTAGAGATTTGTAAGTAGCATGCCGGGGCATTAACTGTTGCTCACTCACCAGTTGGCAAAGAATCTTGCATGCATCTATTGCCCTGTTCTTTTGGCAATATGCATTCATTAACAAATCAAAACTATAGCTTGCAGAAGTGACACCCTCTTTCTCGACCATCTTTTGAAAAGAATCAAAAGCCATATCAAGATTCCCAGCAACACAGTGCCCCTCAATTAAGGATTCCCATGCCTTGTGATCCAGACTAGTCACAGATGCTTCAATGCTATTCATAAATTCAGAAGCTTCTTCCTTGTTACCAGAAGCACTAAGTTGAAAAGCAATTTTACTTTGTAAATTACCATTAGCGACAACTCCACCCTCTTCCAATGCTTTCAAAACCTTATTGCACTCCCCAGTCCTGCCAACAGTGGTCAAAGACTTCAGGATGGAATCAACCATAGAACTTGTCAACACATTCCCACTTCCTATAAAAACCTTCACAACTCTCGCAAATAAAGTCATATCTAACTGCTTAGAGACCACAATTTTCTTCAACAGAAAGGTACAGCATTGAGGCAAAGGTTTATTTGCACCAGCCATAGCAAATTCATACAAGTCAACAGCATCCTTAATCATTTTCCTTTTACAAAACCGTCCCAAAACCTTAACAAATGTTTCTGACTCCATTTCATAACCTCTGTTCCTCATTTCATCAACAAGTTTCCAAAACCTATCAATTGAGTCTTCCCTTCCTAACACCCTGGCCATCACATTATAGGTGCAGGCATCTTGCTTAAACTGCCCACTCTCCTCTAGCCACCTGAAAAAGATCAGCGCCTTGTTTGGCTCTGTACCCAGATTATCTAAAATCATTTCAACCATATCTTGCCAGAACACAATGTTTAAGTCCAGGATTTTCTTTTCAACATCATCTCCCCACACGTTATGCCTCACAATTTTACAGACCCTTGAGCACATCTTCTCAGCTGTATTATCTATGGATCCCGATGCAAACAAAGCTTTCAACTTCTCAACATCACTATCCTTTCCACCGTCCTCAAAGCTTTTGAGGACCTTATCATGCACATTTTTTGATACCCCATAACCCTTTTTCTTCATAACATCAACCATGTCCCAGAACTCACTAACGAAACCATTGATTCCCAAAATGCATAGCATCATGTTGTAAGATTTAGAGCTCAACCTCTCACTATCACTTTCCAAAACCCAGTCAAAAAACCTCCTAGCAACATCAGGGCAGGAATCAAGCTTCCATATAAACTTCAGGACCATATCATGGTTAATCACAATATTATTCAGTTCTAGTTCTTTCTTAATATCATTGAAGTCCCTGGGTTTCGAGAATATATCAGCAATAACAACGTGATCCGATTCATTCTGCTCAAGAGCAGTCTCAGAAGAGAAATTACGAGTGGTGGTGCTTATGATGTTTGAGAAATCGATCAAATCAGAAGAGGGTGAGGAGACAGGGTTATGAAGAGAGTGGGAATGGAGGAGTGAAGTGATAGAGCGAAGTGATTGCAGATTTGGATTGAGGAGTACCTGAAACTGAGGTTGCGAAAGGTTATTGGAAGCGTGAATGCCTATGCGATGTTGAGCCCGAAGCAGAAGAACACGCCATTGATTCCTCATAGCTCAAATCAGGGTTTGAGGCTAACTAGGGGAAAATGTTTGATTGGAGTGAAGGAAGAACGGGGAGAGAAGTAGGGTTTTACAGGGATTTGGATGATGCCTTTGAAATCAATCACTACGTTACATTTTGGGCTTTTGCGCCAGTACAGCTTTTCTCTTTCAGTTAAATGGGCTCTTCGGCCTCTTTAGCAAATTGTCCATATTGGATTTAGAAGTTTTCAATGTATTGGTTATTACATTTTTTTTTTAATAAAATCAATATTTCTTAGCAAACCAAATCATTTAATACTGAGTTCTATAGAATATTTTTTTATTTTATTTTGATCAAAAAATATAATTATAAATATTAAAAATTGTACCTAAGCTTTGTCATTGATACCATCCCTTCCATTTACATATATTGTTATTTAGTTCTTTTACATATTAATTCAGAATTTTAGTGTTTAAAAAGGAAAGGAAAAGAAAAATCTACACATTATTTAGTAACTAGTTTAGTTTTAAAAAAATTTCTACATGGGTTCTCATAATATTATATGGAATGTTCTTGTCATTATAAAGTACTAAAACGGTTCCTAGAATTTAAATTGACATACTTCTATAGGTCACTCCTAAAATTTAATAAATTAATAAGTAAGTTCTTAAAGAGAACTCTTTTAGTCTTTTAATTAATCATTCAAACATATATATTTTTATTTTCAATCAAAATAGTTGCTTCGTAAAACATGGATCCAATGCAATGAAAACCTAGCTTTGATATGAAAATAGACCCATTTTAACTATTTTTAAGGGTTAATGACAATTTTTGGCAATTCCATTTCATTAGTTAATAGTCATGGAGCCACGGGTTAGACTGAAATAAAATGCGTGAAAGATTAAATTAAAGATATTTATCAATATACGATTTCAAAAAAAAATCTTTATTAATATATAACTAGATTGAGAGAAAAAATAATTATGTAAGAGCTTAATCAATAATTTCCTGAAAAAACAAAAAAAGCATTTGAAAGAGTTACATATAGTAAGCATTATAGTATGATTATTTTCAATCTTTATCAATTTCAAATAAAACACAAAAGGTCATATTTCTTTCTTTCAATTAAATACTTTAACTCCTCTTAATTTTTTGTTAAAACTTTAAAAATTTCAATCTATTTTTAAAAATTCCATCACATATGAGATAGGAAAAAATGCATATATATAGTACAACTCTGTTTTTCCTGTCAAAAACTATTTCAACTTTTAAATATTTATTAAAATTTGGGTCATTTGATTTTTATTTAATAATGTAAATTTCATCAAATTTACCTATCAAATGTAGAAAAGTTGGATCTTATTTTATATAGACACATGTTTTCTTAAGAAAAATTGGAACAAATTTTTTTGGTATTTAAAAAATGGAGTATTTTTTAACTGAATTTCTTGTAGACTTATTCTTTTCAATTTATTTCCTTATTAATAAGGTTTTGTTTAACTTAGTCCTTTCATAATCTTTTATTTTTAATTTTTTTCATTTAATTCTTCATAAATAAAATCATTCTCAATTATATATTTTTTATCAATCTGATGTTAACTTATTGAGGTAATTTGTTCAAACAATTTTGAAAAGAAATTTTTCTACACAAGCATGAGGGCGTGTCAATATTTACAAAATATTTTATAAATACTTGGATTAACTAAACAAGATTTAAATCTGAATTTTAAAATTTTAAATTTTCATATCTAAAAATTCATGAAATTCAAAATTACAAGTCAAACGAATTAGATACAAGGTTCAAGCCTTCCCAGTTTAATTCATCGATCCTTCTCAATTGCACATCAATTTATGTCACATATTAATTCTTCATTGTTTTAGCCGTTACATAAAATTGAATTTTGCCTTTTTAAATATTAGCCATATTACTTACATAGACAAATAATAAAGTAAAGTACATAATTGGTAGTTTACGTTTATACTTTATAACAATTTAGTCTTTACAAATTAATTGTGATAAATTAGCTCATCACAAATTTAAAGTTGTACAAAGTTAGTTTATCATAAATTTAAATTTGTACAAAATTAATTTTTTTATTTATATTAATGAGAGACTAATTTTGTATAAAATATAATTTTTGAAGAACTTATTTGCTACAATCAAACTCGCAAGTTAACTCAATTTTAGGTAGAGATTTTAAACCAATTCAAACTTACCCTAACTCATGCTCAACTCATTCAAATTCTGGCAAGTTGAGTTTGTTTCAAGCGAGTTGACTCAACAACATTCTTTTCTTTGTTTAAAAAAAAAAAAAGAAAGAAGTTCCAAGAATTGAAACCAAGCCCTTTATTTAGAGATCTACGTGGATTTCCACCAAGCCAATATTGTCTCATATTAGACATGTATATTGTATTATATATATTTGTAGTTCATTTTAGTTTCAAAAAAACACATCTCCTTAAACTCTAAACCTAGCTGGTAAAGAATGACTACAACATTAATTATAACAAGAGCTTCATGTTTATTATTTGTAATGCATTATATATATTTATTGTTAGTTTTTTTAAAATTTTATTTTGAATTTTTCATTTGTTATGGCTTAAAAAGTTGACAAAGTAATCTTTAATGATTATATTTGTTATTCTATAAATTATTTTAATTCAAATTTAAAATTACTGTCATTTGTTCATTAATAGTTATTATATTTAGATTTAAATATATAAAATTTTTTAAAAAATATCTAGATTTAATTATTACTTATTCAATTATAATCAAACTAATAAACTATTAATCATTGTCTTCAGTAATTTAGTTATTAGTCTAAAATTTAAAATATTGATTTTAACTTTGTAATTGTATATTTTAATAATAATTTCTTATCATAGAAAAACTCTTACGATTTTATATTATGACTCTATCTTATAAGTTTACCTTCTCCAAATAGTTTTACCTAAACTTGCGAATTTAATAACCTTAGTTACAATTATTTGTGAATAACTAAATTATCATAAAGTATAAAAATAGAGGACTAATTTAGTACTTCTATCACGAATAGTATATAAACATGTCCAATAATTTTTGTATTAAAGAACTACTATGTCAATAATTTAGAAAAAGGTATATTTGAGTTGACAAAAGCACCATTATAGCTAGAATTGAATTGAAAAAATCCCATTCATTTGTAGGCCTTGTTTAAGAATGCTGTACAATATTTACTTATGCCCAGAATTAAATTATAAATTTATGTATATTTTAATGACTTTTTTTAATGATGTTTCCTCTCTTATTTTTTTATAATCACATGATATTAATTATTAGAGTAAATTATCTTTATTACTTTTATTTGAAATATGACTAAATTATTTCTATTGAAAAATGTATGGCTATTTTCTATGATAAAAAAAATCATTTACCTACTATTTTTCATTTTAAGCTCAATGAATTTAAAGTGCCTAGCCAAAACATACTCTGCTTATCATATTTCAGAGCAAGAATAAATCCAAGAGAGGAGTAAAAGCAATTGCCCCATGATTTTTAAAATTTTAAATTTAGTTATTTAATTTATAAGAACTTGTCCTGATTATAAAAAATTACTTCATTTGATTCAAATTATTAATTGAAAGACTTTCGCTCCATTTAAAATTAAATCATGAATTCATCGCTATTTCATTTAGAAGGGATGTGAAACCAAAGAACAATTTGTAACTTGGAAATACATAAAAAAAAAAAATCCAAATCTATTTATCATTCATTGATCAATAAATTTTCGTGAGAACTATAAATCAGAAAGTTCTCTCTCTCTAAACAAGAAGAGTTATTCACAAGCCCCCATTTAAGGCGCACAAAAATTAAATAAGAATATATATATATATATATATATATATCAGAACTCTTGGAAAAGTTCTCTTCTTAATTTGCTAGAATCACAAAGGCAATAAAAACTAGAGCATCAAATTTACATAATGCCCTGTCAAACCAAAATCTGCAACACAAATATAAGATGTAAGGATAATTAAATCCTGCTTCATTAATTAGTTCGATTTATTCATCCCAGTCGCATTTTTTACAGCTTCAGCAGCGCCTTGTGCTGCTGCCATCATCTGCTGTCCAGCCTATTAAAAAAAAAAAGAAGAAAAAGAAAAATATGAAGCATTATGAATCTTGTGAATCTCACTTTATAGGGTTAAATACAATTTTATTTTTCTAGTTTATTATTTAATTATCAGAAAGTGTGCTTTCATATGAAAAATTAGAAATATAAACCTCTTGCATGGATTCTTTTGCAGACTGAGCAGCATTGCTAGCCTTGTCCATCATGGTATTAGCCTTTTCCTGAAATACACCATCCAATTTTATGATTATAAAAACAAAAACTAATCATACATAGAGAATTTTATAGCTAGAGATAAGATACATTAAGGTTATGCTGAAAAAACACAAGAAAAGTATAAAATTAGTCATTCACTTTTATATTTTGTGACAATTGAATTCTCACAAATTAATCGTGACAAATCAATCCCTCACAAATTTAAATTTGTATAAAATTAATCTCCTATAAATTTAAATTTGTATTAAACCAGCTCCTTTGTTTGGATTAATAAAGAATTAATTTTATATCAAATTTTGAGAAACTAATATGTTACGATTAATTTAAAAAGGATCAAATTGTTACAAAATTGTGCCAAACTATCTCCTCTGTTTAGATTAATAAGGAACTAATTTTGCATCAAATAAAATTTTTTAGAGATTAACTTGTCTCTATTAATTTGTAAAAAATTAAATGATCACAAAATATAAAAGTGGAGAACTAATTTGATATTTTTTTCCAAAAAAGAATACCTGAGCTTGGCCCTGGGCCTGTCCCGCATTGTAGCTCATCTTGTCGCTGGAGTCCATTTTCTTTGATATAGTAATTAGAAAGCGAAAGTGTGAATAATGAAGTGTAGATTATATGAATAATTGTTTGAACTGGAGATGCTGATCAATCTTCCATTCATATATATACAGTGCATGAAAGCTTTATGTATGGTACGTGTTGCTTTCTAGGGCATTTGTGAAGATGCTAATATTGAGGAGAGACATGGTCTAGATGATCGGTTGACCAGGAGTTTTCTGTGAATTCATGGAGAATTGATTTCTATTCTCAGCTAGCCTAAGCCTCCTCCACACAAAATCCTAAATATTTGGTATTCTTTGATATTCTACTAAGAAATTATAAATAGTAAAAAATGGAAAAAACATTGGTATTTTCAGGAGATAATTAAGTTCATATTTCTCCTCGTCATCATGTGCCTTAAGTTACACTTTCTTGCTTTTCATGACAAAAATGTATTGTGAGTAGCTTCCACAGAAATAGAAGTAATTAATATGTGATAGTTATTCGCCCAAATTCCATTCACTTTAATCTTTTCAAAAAAAGAAAAAATAATATAGGGTATATTATACATTAGAATAAAACACTATTTTAATCTCTCATTTATTAATTAATTTTCAATGTAATCTCAAATTGATTTTTATTTTCAATGTAGTCCCTCACATATCATTTAATTATCAATTTAGTTTTTTATTATTAATCTATTATTCTTAATTTAGTCTTTCATTTATTTGAATATAAGTATATTTAGTTTCAATTTAGTTAGAATCGAATGATCAAATTAAGAATAAAATTCAATAAAAGACCAAATTGATAATAAAATGATAAGTACAGTGTCAAAATAATATTTTACTTTAATATTATTATGAACTATAAAGCTTTTCTCACTAGAGTATTCCTTACATTATTATAATGACTATTGGTGGATTTGTAATTTTATACTTATCTGTTCATTTGCATTTCTCTTACATTTAATTAGCCCTTAGAACCATTGTGTTCTTCGTCAATATTATTTCTTTTGCCTTTTCATTTAATTTATGGGAAAATTCTAAATTCCTATCTTAATTTTCCCCTTCAATTGCAATGACATCCCTAATATTTTAAAAGTTGTAATTTAGTCCTAATTTTGAGGGATTTGAAGATATGATAAGGTATATTCCCGATCCCCTTGAATGTTAAGGGGCCTTCAATTTTTCTGCTATAATAAATATGAGTCCTTGGACTTCGTTTCTTAACACCCTCCAACATGAAAAAATATTAACTACTTACATTTACATAATAGTTGTTTTTGTATATTAATTCTAATAAAATCATTCATTTGATAGTTTTCACTCTTTTTTTTGAATCATTTTATTAGAATTGATATACTAAATTAGCTGTCACATAAGTGTATTAAAACTAGTTAATATTTTCTCCTCCAACATATACACCGTAATCCCTTCTTTAATTTATTTAATATAAGTGCAATTTTATTAGATTTCTAAATACTATGCTTATTCAATTATGTATATTTAAATTTATGTGGAATTTAAACTAATTAAATTCTAAATATATTAAATTAATTTTCACATTACTTTAAAGGACATACATGTTCATTAAAGTCACAAGTTTAGAGTACATTCTCGTACATTCATCCAAACAATAAGAGATAGGCGAGTGAATTTTAAGCCTAAACTTACTGTTAATAAAAAGATTTAGAATATTATAACAAAAACGAACTTTATATATTTTTCTCGAGTAGCTTATTTTGACTTTAGTTTGACAATTCTTTAGGAGTGGGAATCGCATTTTACTACCATGATTCTATCTATTATAAGTACTTATACAACAAAATGTAAATCCCTTAATTTTTCATTAAATAATGTCATCTAATTTAAATAATCTATAGGTAGTTAAGTAAGATCCTACGGATAATAAACATAATTGGTAAAACCATAAAACAAAAATAGCTTATAGGAATTTTTGCAATTTTTAGAAAATTAGAGGAATTCTACACCTTTTTATCAACTTTTAGAATTTTTATGAGCAAATGAACAAATGAAATCCGGTAAGAAATATACATTAAATCAAAGCACAGTTCAGGTAAAAAATTATTATACTTAGTCTAAAACTTTTCGAAGACCATGAGGTCAAGAAAACTATCTGCATAGGAAAAACTCCATTATTGTTTTAGATAAAATTCCAAAACCCAATTAAACGATGCTGTTAGTAACGGTACAACATAAGCAAATATTTTGAGAAATCAATCAGAGAATGAGAGGCATGAAAACAAAAACGATAGGAGATATTAATAACTAGGGGTAAAATGATAAATTGACACATAAAAGGGTAAAATGATTATTTTATAAAACAAAAAGCAGAAAAATAATAAATTCATAGCGACATGTGCCACTATCCTTAGCCATTAGTCCTACACTAGAAATTATCATATATATTTTATATGGTAAAGATTAACCATCCATATTGTATGATTAAATTATAGTCATACATTTAGATCATATTAGAATCTAAAACCTTGATTAAATCGTAGCAATTGAATAAAATTTAATATCTAAGTCATCCATTTTATATGATCAAATCATAACCATATATTTAGATTACATCACAATCACAGGATTTAAAATCTTGTTTAAATCCTAGCCATTGAAATCTTTTATAAATATCTAATACCCTATCCCATCTTTATTCCTATCCTTCCTCACTTTCATCTTTTTTGGGTACCACTCTCTCGTCCTTTTCGAGTTGGACCTTGTCTGCACACTTCAAAGAGCAAAGAACATCCAATATTTAAGGCCACTATAATGAAATGCAAAGAGAAATTAAGAAATTTCTTGGGCTCACCTTCTTTGCTGAAACGATGAGTAGAATGCAATAGATGGTAAGGAAATAATATCAGATACAAATACATTCTCCATAATATTAAAGGCTTTGGGTGAGAGAAATGAAGGCAAGTGAAAGTTGAGAATGAAATTTTGAGAGTTCGAGGGGCCAGAAGGAGGGATGAAGAGATTGGGGAGAATTTTTAAAAGAGATTTTTACGTACAGTAAATTAGGCATGAGTAAAGATGAATAAATTTAATTTAAGGCTTTACCCACCAACCCACGCTATAGGTAAAAGTACTTCTATGAAAAAATATCTACACCTACAATGTTTAAATTGTATGTTAGTATAAATTCCTTATACTCACAATTATTGGTCTGTCACTAAAGTTACTGTATGTAGAATTTTTTTCTGTAAAATGGCGGTGCTTTTAAAAAACATATGGTGCTTGCATAGTTAAAATTAAAATGACATTGCTTTGAAATTAATTGAATTGATTCAAAATCAAACATTCAATCAAGTAGTATTTAATTCTAGAATACCATAAAAATCAAGGTAGGTGATTACAAACTCAATAATTTATATGTAGGAACCCTTCAATTATCATGAGAATAACCAAATACAATTCAGAAAACATAGTCAAAATTTGAAATGAAATAAAGAAAGGTCGGGAAAACTTCAAATCTAAGGCTTCTCAGCTTGCCCTTCCAATTAATTGCTTGGATGCTCCCTTGAATGGTGTTTTTAGCTTCCAATATTGTTGTATTTTTGCCCCTCATATAAAATGTCCTTCCTCCGAAAACCTAAAAATATAACTTTATATGACCTTTAAAATGTAAAAAGACAGACTTATACCCCATATTAACTGTGTTTTAGCATGTAAGTTCAAACTTTTAGATTTTTTTTGAAATTCTAATGCTCAGGCATAAGAGGTGTCAACTTTATAAAATGTGTACTAATTGTGGGAAATTCTAGCCTATACGCAAGTTCTCTGCTTATTGGAGCAGTTTTAATATTTTGACCATAATTTTGTACTCCTAATGTTGGAATTCAGTAAACAAAGACTTAAAGAGCTCCACATCTTTTTGCCAAATAGCCATCCCCGAATTATAACATTTAAGGCTTTAAAAATTATTCCACAGTTGGATATTCATTTACTTAATGTTAAGATCATCAATTCTTGCTTTCAAGGCCTGGACAAGACGGAAAACCACATGAATAGTTTATAGTTAGCTAGATATTAGTAATTAAATCATCAAATTAATATGGAACAATACTAAAATAACCTAAAACCTAAAATTTCAAAGGCAAAATGACTCAATTAATAAAATTCGCTCAAAATCACTAAAAGATTAATGAAATTATTCAATTATTTGTCATGAATGTGATTTAAACAACTTTATTCCATAGAGTTATATATTCCAAACGTGTTTTTAAACATACCTAAGTGGTATAATGTGATCTTAAATTTGTTGTAACATTTTTGAGAGAAAGAAACATATCATTGAGCTAAAACTTGCATAATCTCTATCATACTTTCTTTGAACAATTTCATTTATCTTCAATCTTTGAAAGACAAGTGTGGTGTATCATTTGAGAGAAAACAAGAGTGAAACACTCTTAAAGTGATTTTCCTCTAGGAAGAAAGGTGTACTTCGGTTTTAAAGTGGTAAACAACTTTACCTTGGGTGAGATGTTGTAGAGGCTAAGAAGTGCCTAATTAAACTTGTGGAATTAGCACAAAAATATCAAGTGGAAGCTTGGGTACTTGACATAGACATGGATTTGAGACAAAACTGGATAAATCTTGTAATTCGTTTCACTTTCCTTATACATTTTATATTTTAAGTTGCATAATTGATGCTATGTTTTACTTTGATATTTTGCAAGTGATGTTGTTTCTTGCTAGATATAGTCTCCTAAATATCTATTTTAAATAACCCAATTGTGAAAGAGTTTGTAAGATTGTTCGGGTTTAGCTACATTTCATTGAGAGCTATGTTTTTCGAGAGAAAAATTGTTATCTTTATACTCCAACCATCAACATAAAGCCTTTTTCGATTGATATAATTGTTGTTTTGATTTATACTTTTTCAAGTAATCTTCATAATAAGCATATTTATGAAGCAATTTTAAAACTAACTAAATTTTCTTGTAAACACTCAATTCATCCCTCTTGGATTGTTGCATCCAACTAAACTACTCCTTTTACATGATTTCTTTACATGCTCAAATTCAAATAGTAAATTCATTCCCTGATTATTTTAACAAAATTTTGAAAATTTTTTATGTGAAAAAATTATAGTACACATTACTTTCATATATTTTTATTTTAATATTATTTATTGTATGTTGAAAACTGCAAACTTAAGTTGTTAACAATTTTATATTTATTAATATGTATGTAATACGCATATTTATTTTTCTGATATTAAATATTATTAATTATTATCTTTTGTTCGGCTAAATTTCTTATAATCATTTGCTTAATACTCTTTTTGTCAGTAGTAAGTATTTACTTTTCACCAAATGATTTTAGAAATTTCATTTTTAAAATAATTATATTATATTGGACAAATATAAGTATATATATATATATATTATATTATTTATTATATTATATAAATAGTATATACAAAATTTTATCTAAAATAACTGTAACTGTAGTTTCTAGAGTTGTCCAAACAAGCTAGCTTGGTGGGTTACGATGCTAAACTTGACCCACCAGTAGGTTAAACATGGTAAAAAATGTGTAGAAAATAAATAATACAAAACAAAAATGTCTCATCATCAAGTCAAATATATCATTTTAAAAGAAAAATTCATTTTTTCATCAAATATAAAAAATCTATTCATGTTGTCCATTGTTGAACAAATATATTGAATATTTAAAGACAAAAAATGAATAAAAGTTACTTAAGACTTGTAGAATATTAAACATTTAATATAGAAACTCTATAAAAATTTTTAAATGAACCAATCTATAACCTACTAAGCTAACCCATTTAATTAGTGAATTAAGTAGAACGTGTTAGTTTAATTTACTTATATTAAATGAGTTAAAAATTTTAATCCTACCAACAAAAATAGTGGGTTAATTGAGCGAATCTTGTCAACAATTTTATGTAATTCAATTTGTAAAAGAAATTTATCTTTCTAATTATCATGGGGGAAAAATATTTTTCCTAAATTTGCACATATACTCCATTAATATAGTGTCAATCATTTTCAATATTGCAAAATTTATGGGAGTTGAAGCATGGCACCCCCGAGCACCAGGAGCATGGTAGGGGTTCAAATAGCCTCCTGTTATTTTCTCCAGTAGCCTCTGGGTTGTCTGTTGCATCTTGTGGCTTAGATTATGCCTTCAAATCACACATGCTAAAATGCATCATTTCAATGAAGCGAAATGGTGCATTTGACTTTATGTGTTTTTTTTTTTTTAAATTCCTTCCTTTGCCGAAATGATGTCGTTCTACTTTTTTTTTTTTTTTTTAAATCAACGTAACACATGACAGATGGAATTAATTAGTGACCCACATTTCTTCTTCCTTAAGTTTTGCACACTAAACGACATCATTGTAGGGTTATTGGGCTGCTGCCATCATGTGCGCTGTCAATTATATTGGCCGATATCTTTGGTGGAGGCTTCGTAGTTGATGAATGGCAGCATGTCGTTGGAACTAGATGGAATGAGATTTGATCCATCATATATAGGTTTTTCTTTTCATATAATTACAACTATGTTTAAGCTTCTAGTCAATCCTTGAATTTTGAGGTTTGTATGTCTCAAAGGTTGCATTGTAGATATGCCACCATAATAATATAATATTATTGCAATTTATCTAATGGGCTTTCTTTCACCTCTAACATCATGCTTATAATTTATTTACAATTTATATAATATCACCAAGGTTTATGTTCTTATATGGATTTCTTATACTGTACATTGTCTACAAGGATACCTCTGTTTGTTATTTTGAGTGCCCTTGTTCATTGGTAAATGATGAAAGAAGGAGAATTACAAATATTTGTACCTAGATTTGTTTTCCTTTTTGGAACTTTTCTTGTTTCTCAATACACAAAGGGAATGTGTTGAATTCTAGTTTATGGTTAAAGTTAGTCCTATTAGTGGTAACTATGTTGCCAAGATTATGAAAGTTAATACAAGAATAGATTTAATTCTACCCCATTACTGATCTCCATACCCTGTTGGTTATCAAGCAACTAGAATGGCAATGCTCTTTATAGGGGATACTTTCTATTGAATTTGATTCTAATGAAACAAGCTTACATCACTGTTAGCTCTCATGTGTTTTGGAAGTTGTCAAATTGAACTTATAGCCACCAATGATTTACTTGCTTTGATTATATGTTGAGGATGTAATGCAGACTGAAGCAGATTGCATGACTACCTTTTTACTTGCATATCACTATCTTGCTCAGGCTCTAGGTGTCTAAATTCCATAGCATGGCTACTTATTTTTATCTAGTTCATTGTGTAAATATCAGATTGAAACAACAAATCGAAAGTGCTAATAGCTTTTCATTAAAATAATAATTTGCCATTAAATCATATTGCCAATTTTGATTATCAAGAAGGGAGAGCTTTACAAGCAAAAAGAACAAGTGGGTTTGTTCGGTTAACAATTGGCAAAGCTACAACAATCTTTTGTACATTTTTCAAAGATGAAAAACCTGTAAGCATACTATGGATTTTTTTTTGGGTAGATTACCGGCATTTTTTTTTCAAATTTTATTATATAATGTTATGTAATTTATCTAACTAATAATTTTCTCCAATGGTACAATGTTGTTTTTTTTTTTTTTTAAATAACATAAAGGCTTCCACAAATTATGTGATTATTGTGTTTTCTTACCACATTTTGTTGGCTTTATGGCAAGATGTTTTTGGATTACTTGGAAATTGATTGAGTCCATATTTACCTTTTCATCAACACCAGAAATGATTTTTTTAGTTGTATCTACTATACTATTTCCAGTCATTGAGAAATAGATAGGTTCCAATAAATACTCAGTAAGTGACTTGCAAGCTTGTATTGGGGCATTTGGAGCAAGTTTTAAAGATACTTTTAGAAGTACTTCTTAATTATAAATTGAAAGCTAGATTAACATATATCTTGTTATAGTTGATAAATATTATGTTGTTACTGCCACAACCATTAATTACTTTATAACAATTGTGCTTTTAATCTTTATTTAACTAACATGACAACAAATTAATGTTGATAGGTGTTATCCTGCTAAGGCAAAAAAGGATAAACTTTAAGAACTAAGAAGAACACACCAGAAGGAAAAGCAAGCACCACCAAAGCATAGTATAGATTTATTTTCTAGGCAACTTGGTTGAAATTTAAGAACTAAGAAGAACATACTAGGAGGAATAGTAAGAGACATGAAGCAAAAAAGTGCAAGAAAAACATAACAAGAGGAAGAATAAGAGACATGAAGCAATTAAGGCTAAATTGAAGCAACTAAAGCATCATGAAACAAGGTGAACAAGGTTGGAGCAAGAAGAACACACCAGTAACAAGAGCAAGAAATATAATGTCATGTAATGTAATGTGTTGTAAAGTCATAGTAATATTGTAATTGTAATGTAAGCTTATGTACACGATGTAAAGCTGCAACGTTACAAGTCACTATCAGAATAAGCAATGTCACTTTAGTAAGATGCTATTAGAACAATGTACTTGTATTTGACCTTTGGAAAGTAATACATATTAGTTTCTTACTTACATCTTTGCACAATGTTTACAAAAGCTCAATGGCTTCAAAAGAATATAGGTGTTAAGTACCTATAACATACACAAGTGCTTAGTAAGCCGAAAAAAAAAAAATACAATTGTTGAGTATTCCTAATAAATTTAAGGAAGAAACTTAACTTAAAAAATAAGTTATTGTATGGTTGTATAAAAAAACTTAAATCTCTTTATCTTGAAGTGACTATGTAGGAATCTCCAATGGCTCATATAATTACATATGAAGACAAATGTATTAAAGTGAGAACTAGATAATGAACACACATAAATGTATCTTGTAGTACAATTACCATTAGAAATCTTGTAAAAGTAAATTGATTCTACTTCCTTTGATAGTCATCATATGATGTAAGTGGTGCTAAGTATAACACTCCGCATAACAATGAAATTAGCGAACCATTACCCTACGAGGAAGAGAAATCATTATTATTTTTGGATGTAGTGAAATCAACAAATTTAAGAATGCACAAATACAAGGCTTATATACCTGATATGGTGGATATCGTGAACTTGTAATTCCTGAAGCCTTTAATTTCTTAGGATGTTAAAGCTTAACCCAACTCTTTGGTCATCTTAATCTCATAAGTGCATGTCTTGTATACAATCCCTTTGCTTGATTTACACTAGTGTGTTCTAAGGTTTTGGGCCTTATGACAATTTTGCTATCCCAAATGAACATCCATTACTTTTTTGCACAAGTCATCTACTTTGTCCACAAAGGAGCGTAACTCTTCACATGTAGCCATCTCAAATGCTAGTCTAATAAATTTGAAGCATAGTGCTAGACTAGGCAACCAACACCCAAGAAGGGGGGTGAATTGGGAGTTTTTAGAATTTTAATTCTATTAAGATTGCATTACAAAATACTTGTTATGAAAATGCTTGGATGAGTATGATGTAAAACAACAATTATAACAATCAATGGAGGCTTAATATAGATACTTGGGTAAGTATCAATACTTCAAGTGTAATATCAAAAATAAAAGTAAAACATAAATATGATAATTTAAAATATAAAAAGTATAAGGATAAAGAAAGCAAACTTAGATATTTATCCTAGTTTGGCTCCAACCCAATTATGACAATAAGGGAGAACCTCTCCCTTAATTACAACAAGAAAGGAGAACCTCTCATTTAATTACAAATCCTAAAAAGAATCTCTTCCTAAACTTAACTAGGGGAAGCTCCTCTTCAACCTAAGCACTTTCTGCTTAACACCTTCAAGGAAATTTTTTGAGCTTCTTTCTTTCAAAGAAGAAAGGAATACAAATGAATAAACTCTCTTAAAGAAGTAGATATATAAGATGAAACTCTAAGAACTGAAATGATAGAGAATATGCAAGTTTTAGTTCAATAATATTTGTTTCTCTCAAAAAGATAATATAACAAGTTAAAAATCACATTTTAGCATTTGGATTTACTCAAAAATATGTTTAGAAGGTCATATATATAGACCAATATGAGATATAGTAATTACATACTAAAAAAAGTCATTATTTACTTTTAAAAATAATGTTCAGCATGTTCCCAATCAACTACTGGGGTTCCCTAATTGACTGTCATATAAAATATGACTGTTATTTTGAATTTACAACGTGTTAGTTGACTATTGGGAGCCTCTTAGTCGACTATCCTCAGAACATGATCGTTAGCTTGATTCTGTACTATCCTAGTCGATTGGTCACTTATAGTGACATAGTTTTAACTTTAAATGGTAATAACTTTCTTATTTTAAATTTATTTTAAGTGAATGACCTATAGTTGGAAAGCTTGTTAAGTCTATTTTCAAAGTCTCATCAAAATTCAATATATTTTGGGATATATGATCAAAATAGTGACTAAAGATTATAAAACAGTTTTATGCAAAATCCATATCTCAAATTTAAATAGTCATAACTTTTTCATTTGAACTCTACTTTAAGTGAATGACCTATTATTGAAAAGCTATTTACGTCTATTTTCTAATGAAATAATTTTCATAATAGAATCCCATATGATTTATGAGTTATAAGTAAATAGTAATCAAAGGTCAAAAATAATTTTAAGTAAAATCTATATCTCATTATCTTTTAAGTCTAAACTTATATTCTGAGAACCAAAATGTCTTAAGCTAATAAATGCATATCTAAATCATTAAGTTTCACAAAATAATACTTAACCTATAATAATTACACCTATTTAATCCATTTGCTATCTTGATGCAACTAAGCTTTAAATCCTTAACTTCTTCATTGCTTAAAACATCTTTCCTTCTTGCTATCTTTGTGTGAAACATGATATTGATAATATATTATCTTCACTCTATGCTTACTCTTCTTTATCTGGACCATCCTACATAATAGATATTTGAATTACAAACTAAATAGTTAGTCCAAATGGTTAATCAATTAAACACATATGAATATTATATTTGTAACATATATTTTTCATATATTTGTCATCATTAAAACAATCTCAACACATATTTGCTTGTACCACTACCTGCTAACTAGCTTAGTGTCTCCCTCAACCTCATTCCCCCTCACATCATGCACAATATCATTATGTGCATTCTTTGTCCATTGCTTTAGGATATATTGATCAGATACTTTTTCAACTTCTAGTACAATGAAAACTTTCAAAATATGGCTGCATAATATACCATACATCTCAAACTTCCTACAGGTACAAGTAACAGACTTTTGAACAGGATTAAATACGACTTACAATTCACCTTTCTGGTTAGCCATGCATAAAACATATGCACTTATATGTTTATCTTCATTTATATACAGTATGGGATTAGTAAATAATAAGTCCGACTCTTATTGGAATAAGTTGAAAATTTTTTATATGTTGATCTATGCGGCTTGAGTTAAAATAGATGAATGTTAGTCACTTAACCTTGGAAGCTTGTGCTAAGCATTATACTCACACTTCAACTTATTATACTATTTTTCTTCCATTGCTCCCTTAAAAAGTTTGAAAAACTGTGTAAAGTTTACATTCGATTTCATAAAAGCATTGAAATTGAAATTTAAGCTATCACTCAGTTGCATGCTTCACTTGTCTAATGTCAATGTTTGTTTCATATAACATGCAACCCATTTTTTGCATAGTGTATCATGTTCCAAAAGCATTTTTTCCTAAGTTGCTTTAAAGTGGGCTTCATCATCATATTGGTACATGCATTTCTTAAAATCAACAAAAAAATGCGATCCATATTTCTTCACATTGCCAAAATGTTTGATCCCATTTTGCTTCGATTGCCATGTACAAAGACAATGACAAGTATCAGGCATCACCTCACCTGAGGAAAACTTAACTCATAAAACTAAACAATGGTATTTGGTATTACTGTGTTAATATACCATAAGAAAATTAAATACTTATTTAATGCTTTGGACATCACTTGGTCCTGATCAGTAAAAATGGTTTACAATTTTTTGTTCTCGTTAACTTCCAAAAATGTCTTGAACAACCATTTAAATGACTCAATTGTTTTATCATACATTAATACTACTCTAAACACAATTGTTTGCCTATAATGGTTGAATCCAGAGAATAATGCAAGTGGTTTCTATGCACAATTCGTACAATAAGTTGTATTAAGTGAGACCACATCACCAAATATCCATAGTCTATGATCATGCATGCATCTGCTTAAAAACCATTCATTATCTATGAATCCAAATCTACTTGATAGGCATGGAAAAATGATAACTTATCCAATGCAGTATACAACCTACTTCTCCATAAACCATACTATGTTGTCTTTTAAACCACAAATAATTCTTAGCATTTAAGCAAGCAAAACTGAGGTTGGTTCTACCTCTATTATGTGTGCTCATCAATTGAAATGTAGCTTTTTATGGCAATCCCAAGTCCTTGGCCAATTTAATCCCATGTGCTTGAACTTCGAATATATTATGATGGGAAGCCAACATATGCGTAGTCTCTAAAAGTTGAATAGGGCGATTATGGTTATCCATAAACTCATTAACTATCAATTTTCCCTTCCTTGATTCAAGGTTAACAATAACTTTATAGTCTGTTCTAGTTTCAATCCTATGATTTGTAACTAGAGTGTTTCTTTTATCTAGCTTCTAAAATCCCACCTTACAACAAACAAACCTACATGAAGTCATTGTTCCATCTTTCTTGTGTTTGTTCAAGTATTGCTTGTACTCTAAATCTCACCCACAAACCATAGTTACTAAAAAATTTCAAAGCTATATCTACAGTGTTATATTCCATACCAATTGTAGTAATTATCATTGGCAATTTAGTAGTAGAGGTATCTAATTCCCTATAGGTCATCGATCAAAATGGATTTAGAATATCATACCATGTGAGTCAATTATTTCATTCAAGATTACAATACTTACATTGCTTGGTCTGCCATCACTTTCCAAGTCCCTTGATCTTGTACAAATGTCCTATATATATATGCCAAGTCTTTCTTCCTACAATATATCAAAATATGAAGAGAATCCAATATAATTTTTGATATAATAAGAATATCAAGTATAATTTCATTAAACTTCATAAATATACTACAATTCACTCAATCTTTTTAAAATGTTTCAACTATAACTGATATATTATTCAAATGTTTTAATGATTAGTTGTTAATTTATAAAAATAGTTAAGAAAAGGACACACATATATACTTTAAAGATTAATGTAACTAGTAGTTATCCAAGAAAAGATTTTACGGAAGTGGGTTTTGCATTATGAATGAAGTGTGGTCTTTTTTTTTTTTTTTTCCTTTTTCTTTATTTTCAAACATAAACATATCTCAAGTGAACTCTTTTTTTTTTTTTTTTTCTATTTATTTACAAACACACACATATCTCAAGTGAACTATTTTTTTCTTTCTTTCAGAACAACAAATTTGTTTTAGGCAACATGGGTTTTGCATATAGCTCACAATAAAAAATAAAAAAAACCAATGTTTTATTTATATACATACCCTAACCATGAAGCTCACATATGGTAGACAACCTTGAAAATGGGATGAACATGTGATGCTTATTGGTGTCTAAGCACACTAGAACCAGACCTCTCCACTAAAAAATTAGAGCTCAAATATGGGTAATTTCGGCATAAAAATTAGGGCACTCATACGCCTATTATGAAATGCTTCAATTGTCCTCTCCTACTTGCAATAAATTGATCCAGAGTAAACACCTCAATCTTCCTCCCCTTCCTGCAACAAAGAGCTCCAAATTTTCATCCTCTTTGGCACCAAACAATTTTTTTAAAAATAAAGGCAAAATGCACTATTTCACTTAAGTGAATCAATGTGTTTTGAGTGTCTAGTTTGATGGCGTATTATAAGCCACAAGATGCATCAGATGGCCCATAATTACTACAACAAAAAATCATTGTAGAAACACTACAGGAGGCATGCTAAACCCACATGGTAGTGAGTTGCACCGATCGAGCTAGTATTTCATATATGACTAGAAGGATGATCTAGGCTGATGTAATAAATAAATAGAGTAAATATAACTTTTTAGTTATTAAAAATCATTCTCTTCTTCACTTGATTATTAATTATAATTTAGTTTATTAATCATCATTAAGTCTTTTAATTTATTTTCTTTCCATCAAAATGGTCCTTTCGAAAAGTATTTGTGACTTTCTTTTAAGGATCATTATATAATTGAGAAAGATATTTGGACTAAATTAAACATTTTTTTTAAAGAACTAAAATGAGAGAAGAGCAATTTTTGAGGAATTAATTATCCTTATTTTCGACATATAATAATTCTACAGTAATATATTGATTAATGAAGTAGGGTGAGAACTACATTATTAACAAGGCTGATAAAAAAGAGCACCAGAAGATTAAAAGGAAAAAAAATTGTTAGATCTCTTGGAAGAGCTCTCTTCTTTAATTGCTGGAAATAAGAAAGTTAAATTAAAATTAGAGCATATTATGAATAAAAATAACTAAGAGACTGAATTAAAAATAAAAATAAGTGAGGGATCAAAATACTCATTATCCATCTTCAACATATAATAATTCTACAGCATTCATTCATGTATTAATGAATTATGGTGAGAACTACATTGAGTTATTAACAAGGCTCATAAAAATGAGCACCAGAAAATAAAAAAGAAACAAAACAAGTGTAGAACTCATGGCAGAGCTCTCTTCTTTTCTGGAAACAAGAAAGTTAAACTAAAACTGGAGCATTGAATTTACATATCTATGCCCCATCCAATAATTTGAAAAAAAAAAAGCAACATCAAAATCTTGACTCAGATATTTAATAGGATCGATCCAGCTTATTTGTTCATCCCAGTTGCATTCTTCACAGCATCAGCAGCTCCTTGTGCAGCAGCCATCACTTGCTGACCAGCCTACAGAAAGTTATAAAACACTAAACATTATCACACTTTTAGATTCATTTTTAAGAGTTACTGACTTCAGTAACTTAATTTTAAATGTGACTGTAATTTTTCTACGATAATCAATATTAACCGTTAGATCTTACGAGAGAAGCCTCTATTACAGGAAATCCGCACATGACGTGACTCATTGCAAATCTATGGAAGTTGCGACGTCAACCTTTTAGGTTTTATCATATTTCTAATCTTGTTTTCTAGTAGAGTTATATGAAACATATTTGTTTCTTAATCTTTGATGTTTGACAAATTTAGAAATTGAATGCGAACCTGTTGCACCGATTCCTTAGCAGATTGAGCAGCATTGCTAGCCTTATCCATCATGGTATTAGCCTTCTCCTATAATACAATCAAATCAAAAGCAAGTGAACTCATAATCAAAGAGTGAGAAAGGTAGACACTACGCCACTATTTGAGGATAATTAATTATCAAAACTGAAATGAGAGACAGAAGTTAAGCTAATAAGAAGACCTGAGCTTGGCCCTGGGCCTGTCCAGCGTTGTAGCTCATCTTGTCACTGGAGTCCATTATATTTTCTGATGCAGTATAAGAGAAAGATGAATTATCAAGAACTTTGCTTTAAGCTTTGAAAGCAGATTAATATTTAGTCTCCTACAGTGCTGATACATATATATAGCTTTTACTGAGGCATGTGTAACTCTAATTAATATTTATTTTTAGGGAAACCTGTGATGATGCTATTCTTGAGGTAACTTGATAAACGGTTGACCAGGGAGAGATGTGGAGGAGAATTCTTACTGCTATATATATCATACACATATTTCTGTTTATTTGTTTCATAATTCATGGAAAAAATAGAAGTTGTGTTTAAATATGGCTATAATGGCTCTTAAGTCACATAAGTCAGAAAATTTTGCGTTTTCAATTTTTTTTTCCTTTACGCTAATAATAGTATATATATCCTCCTACATGTACTAATAACTTAAATAATTTTAATAATATTTATAATTTAAGTTAAAACATATTAGGTAAAAATTCATTAAATAATTTTAAAACAATACAAATAACATAAGAAGATAGTTGAAAAATCTGATCAATAGAAATTAAACCAAAAAAGTTCACTTTCCAATTTTATGCTCTCATAAAAATTTAAAAAAAAAAAATTTAAGTTAAAATTTTTTAATATGATAATATTTTTTAGGTTAAAATAATGTTTTGGTCCCTTAACTTTATTTATTATTCAAATTAGTCTCTTATGTTTGAAGCATTTCAAAATAGTCTCTTAAGTTTCAAATTTGTCTCACATTTGCCCCTTAAGTACACTATATAGGAGAAATTTGAGATGAATTTGAAATTTAAGGAATCATTTTGAAACGCTTCAAATTTAAAGGACCATTTGAAACAAAATAATTTTAAAGGGCCAACATATTTAGCCTTTTTTTTGTTATTACCTCATATTTGATTATTTTTTCCTTTCTTCTTCTATATTTTTCTTTATATTCTCTCTTGTTCCTTATTTATACTCTTTCATACCTTTTTGTATTTTTACTTGTTATTTTTTTTAATCACCGCTAACATCTATCAAATGAAAAAATTCATAAAAGAAATCATTCCTTTCTTTTTACTTTCTTAGCTTTACGAGGTTACACAAACATAAAAGAGATAAATATGAAATACAACAAGCATGAAAGAGAGGAAAAAAAGAATTTCTTCAACTTTTATGACATTTCTCATAGGGTCATAGTTCAAGAAATATTTGTAATATGTGAAATTTTAAAATAATAACAAAGTACCTCAATTATGTTGAAAGAATATAAGAGAGAGAAAGAGAAGAGGTGAGGAAAAGAAAATTGAGTTGGAGAAGAAGGGAGAGAAAAAGAAGAAAATAAATAAAAGAATATTGTACTCTTTTAATTTTATTTAGTATTTTAAATTGATCCCTTAAGTTCGAAACGATTTAAAGTGGTTCCTTAAATTAATGAATTTGTGACAAATTTGAAATTGAAGGAACTATTTTGAAACATATCAAAGTTAAAGGACCAATTTGAAACAATAAATAAAGTTGAGGGACCATAATACTATTTCAACCTTTTTTTAATGCCTTTCTTGTCACGTCCTAAAACTAGAGGCGTTACTGGCGCAGGAAACAATGAAAAACCTCGATCTTGGAAGCCCACATTATAAAGAAAGTAAACCACATACAAGTTTTAAATATCTTGAAAACCTCGATCTTGCTTGGTTGAGGGTATTTCTGAACTTGGAGATGTGATTCCATAGAGAGGCAACCCATTCCTTACTCTAGAGAAGGAATCCAATTTCCCACTTTTTATGTGAGTAGCGTTTCTCGTGGGAATCCAATCACCAATTCCATTGAGCCTACCAAACATGTTTATAAGCCCACTCCCTCTCTGCTTCCTTTTCCCTGTTTACCTTTCATGTTTACCAAACATTAGCCAAGGCTCACATACGTTTCCATGAAGGATTTCAAGCATTGAAGGGATGGCATCAATAGATAAAAGCTCTCGATCCTTAAGATTTAAATAAATTGTCTCATGAGCCACCATTATATATATATATATATATAGCTCAAAATGAGTTATTCTCCATAAGCATGGGTTATCCAACTTCATCAAATAGCTTGGGAAATTATGTCATCTAATTCAAAAATTTAATAATTAATTAAAAATAATTATCTAATGCCTTTAATCATTCCCAACATAGTTCTCCTTCATCTTTCTCCTCTTCCCACAATTGAAATTCAAGAAAAATTTAAAGAAATCACCAAATCAACTCCAAACGACAACTTCCATAACCTAAATCCTTCTTTCCTTGAGCTTATTAACATTAATTGGAACAAAAATTTAGATATTTTTGCCCTTCAAGCTCCCAAACATGTTGCCATGGGGGAAAAATCAAAATTGGTGTCTTGATTCATGAAATAAGTTAATGAAAGTAAAGGGAAAGAGACAAAATTTCACCATAAAAACAAAACCCCAATATAATTGAATGAAAACTCACAACATAAAGTCCCAAAACTGATACTCAAGTCTTGACCTACTCGGCCAAGGGGGGTTGCATGATAGAAATTAGAGAGGGAAGGGTTGAACATGGGTGTTATGAATCCAGTGGGTGAGGTTTGACTACTTGTTTCAGCCTCAAATTCAAGTATAATAGTGATTTATATAATATTTAAGCCTTTCTTAATTTCCACTTTTTTCTTTTCTAGATTTCCCTCAACTATTTTAAATTCTACACTTGTCCCAAGTTAATGCATTTTATCTCTTTCACCCACTCAAGAAACCAATTAAAATTTTCCCCATTCAATAAAAATATTAAATGCAAAAAATTTTCATGTGTTACAAGAATAATCTTACAAAATCTGTATCAAATGAAAGTGCTTAAATTCCCTAATTTGATGTCATTGAAGTAACAATAAATTGTAACATCCTAAAAATTCTTTTTCACCATCCTAAAAATTTTTCTTTCAATTAGGTCTCTATCCTTAATTAAAAAGACAAATAAAAAATTGGGACTAAATTGTAAATATAGTATAACTTTGTATCTATAACTCTAATTCAAAACTTTAATTAGACATTAGAAGGAAAATTAAGAAAAATGTGGGGAAATTATACGAATTAACAAAACCAAGGTATAAATTACAATATAAATGAGAAATATTAAAAAAGGTAGTACTAAAATGCAAAATTTCTTTAAAAGCTAAGGAAGATAACTAAGGAAAGATTAGGGAATAAAAGAAAAATATATTCCATAAGTAACATTACAAAAAAAATTTGGATTTTGCGATTGTTTTATAATAGTTTTTGCGAGGGTTGTGACCGTCATAAAGTAGTTTTACAATGGTCAATGAAAATATCACAGAAACTACCATCATAAATGAAATGACAACATTTTTATAAACCCTTGTAGAAGTTGTCACAATGGCATGTCTTTGTGACGGTTAAAAAACCTTTGTTAAAGTCGTCGTAAAAACAGATTATTGCGAGAATCAAAATAAGCGTTGTAGTGTCATAGTTTTGCAACACTTTTCAAACCCTTATGATCACATGCCATTGCAATGTTTAAAAAAAAAATTGTCACAATGTTATGGTTTAGTGATAGTTTTTTCGATGGTCATAATGATTTTTCTTTGTGATGGTT
The DNA here is from genome assembly GCA_037074485.1 of Delonix regia. Taxonomy (NCBI): domain Eukaryota; kingdom Viridiplantae; phylum Streptophyta; class Magnoliopsida; order Fabales; family Fabaceae; genus Delonix; species Delonix regia. The sequence continues at coordinate 13,182,737 of CM073449.1, forward strand.
ATGTGTAAACTGTTGTAGTGGATGCCATATTTTCTATGGTAGTAGTTTAAACTGTTACTAATAGTTTTTTTAGAAAAATATTCTACTTTATGTTTTTGTTACAATTTTTTTTTCCCTTGAATTAGTATCCTACAAATATGATAAATCACCAATCACAACAACACAATTTGATACTCAAAGCCAACAAGACCTACTTGATAATCAATTATAAACATAATTACATACAAAGTCGAACATAAAACCATAATCAACTCTTAATAAGATATTAAATAATTACAACATCTAACAAAAACAATGATAAGCCATCTTAACTAGATAATTGTCCTTACTTGAAGGAGTTGGCGATGGACTTGAAGGCAGGTTTGTACTGCCTTACTCACTTGGTACCTAAAAATTGAAGACAAACTTTGATAATTAATAAATTGAATAATGAAGATAAAAGAACAATACAACACAAGACTTATACAAAATAAAAATGTTTAGAGAAGTATCCATGAGATAGTATGGATATGATCTTTGGAGGCAAATCTCCATGGACATTATTAAGGAGAAAAGACATAATTGCATTTGTTCATTCTTGTTCTGCTGCCAAATTAGCAATTTGAGCTTTTTGTTGTGCATCTATGTAGTCTCTTTCTGTCCTTTCAGCTCTAAGTGATGCAACTTCCATCAATAGCTCATGGAAAGATGGTCTAGGTGGCAGAATCCCACCAACACAATGTCCAAAAATTTAAGAAGGGCAAACACCTAATCCCATTCCTTGAATCCTGAGTCCTTACAGCTAGTGCTAATGAGTCTTGCAGGGAAATTTCTTGTGAGCAAAAGCCAAAAGCCTCAAATTCAAGTATCTTTTCATACATATTAGTTTAAAATAAATGGACAATAACTCATGTCAACATTAAACCAATTGGAATGAATAAGAAATCAATAATATAACATGACAATGTTCATAAACATTCACCAATAACTTGAGCATCATCATTTATGAACGATCCATCGGGCCTCTTGTGCATTGTGGCCCAAACCTTTCCCTAAGAAACTAGACCCCCGTGCTCTTCCTCCTACATTTGTTTTTCATAGTATATCACATCAAACAGTCATACAACATTTGAGTGTAATACATTTTACTAATATAAACTCACCATTTCAGCTTTTTTTTTTTGTGTAAGACTTTTCGATCCATCAGTGTATGAGATCATTTGCTTCCTTCTATTTTCTTCATTTTTTCCAATAGTGGCCTTGTATTTGACTAAAGCATATTAAATAGATTATCAAAATTTGATATGAAGATAAACTATAAATATATATATATATATATATAGTTTTATTATACCTTAGTTTTGAGGTCAAGTTGGTAATCGACAAAGGATGCCCATTGCTCCCATTGAATGCCCTCTGCGACAGAGGCAATTAACTCATCTCTCATTTTTGTTCTATCATCTATGTATGTCTATAATTTGAGGCAATCCCTTAGATGTCTCATCATGTTATCATTGTTTTTATTTATTGCATGACACTTCATGTGCTCAGCAGTTTTAAGGGACATAAAGAGCTTTTGCAATCATGGTTTTAATGGAAAATACCTAAGCACTTTAGTAGGTATATTCTTACACTTGTTACCCTTTTTCTTTGGCTTCCACTTAGATGTGTTGCACCATTTACACACATCTTTGGCTTCATCCTCTCCCCAGTATAAAATACAATCATTAGGACATGCATGAATTTTTTTATAATTGAGTCCTAATTTATTAATAATTTTCTTCACCTCAAAGAAAAAAGAGGAATCTTTTGCATTCACAAAGGCATCTACTAAGAGCTTTAATATCATAGACATAGGTGTATCACTGATTCCACACAGACATTTGATGAGATACAACTTCACAAAAAATGATAGTTTCTCACATCCTTTATATATATTTTGTTGTCCATCCCTAATTAACTTATAAAACTCTTTTCCAACTCATCCATCATTGGGCCAAAAGATGATGGAGTTGGGCCTTCAACTTCATCCAGCATCTCATTATAATTACAAACTCCAAATGCATCATAGACCATATCTTGCACAGGATCAACCCTAAAAGTTCTTTATTCACCTACTTGTGGCACTGATACTGGTTATACATGAGGTAAATCTTTACCTCTTTCCCCATGCTTTACCCAAAGAGTATACCCTTGCGGAATGGTTTAACAATTAAGTGGTCTCATATAACTTCTCTAGCTTGCCATTTCTTAAATTTACATTTTGGACAAGGGCATATTACATTTTACAAAATCTAAAAAACTATTATGTCCTTTTAAGTATTTAAGAGTATTTCAAGGTTTAACAATCCAAAACCTATCCATTTCTAAAAAAAGTGGAATCAATAAATCAGAACCATAAATAGAACTCTAAGTTGGGCACTAAGGCATAAAAATAATCATAATAGATTTTTAGTATATATAATGTAGAATATTAATTATCTTAGATTGATATCAATAGTGGCAATAAGGGTTAGGAAAGAAAGAAACTACATGATTCGACCATTTGAATGAAGTAGTTGTTGCAAAAAAATAATAATAAGAATAAAAAGAAGAAGATAAACTTGAAGTTTTCCAATGCAGAGATCAACAGAGCTGTCACTACTACAACCAAAATATAGGGACTGATAGAAGAAAGAGAGAATAACGTTCAAGCCAGAAAAAAAAATAATGATAGAAACTTACCATGACTCACCAAGACAAGAATTCGCCATAGTTGCCAGAAAGTGAGCAATGCAAGAGGAGGAAGATAAACCCTAAGCACTCTTACTGATATGCATTTTTCGTGGGTGCAACGGAAGACAAAAAAATTAAAATAATAATAATGAAATAAAAAAAATATAATAATAATAATTAAAAATAATAATAAATAATATAAAAAGTATCAGCTTGACCTTTCATATATCATTGAATGTAAAAATATTATACTACAAGACAATTTGCTACTTGTTATGACACTAGATAGGATCATATATATGAAGATTTAATAGCTCAGAAATAAAGCATCCATCTGGTGAAAATGGTGAGGAAGGGATTATCGTCTGAAGAAGGCACTTAGTTTCAATGGATGGAAATTCATAATATGGTGAAAAATTGGAAACATTTTAAAGAAGTGATAACATGGTTTCATAGCAACCAAATGGGAGACAATTAACAGGAGGGATAAGTAGATTAATTTAGGGAAAGATTTAGAGTTATTTCTACCCCACCCAAGGATGTTCCTAATGAAGTATTTATGGCAGCCTTTTAAAATGGCTTAACTGAAGAAATTAGAGCAGAAGTGAAATTAAGAAAGGAGACAGACTCACATTAAAAAGAAGCAATCTTGTGATGTTTTAACTTGGCATTAGAGCAATATTTTCTTATTCTTCATCTAATGGTTAGGGGATGATGATCAATGCTAATTCTCCCTATGTAGTTAAATACTTAAGTCCATTCTAGGACATGCATATTTCGCAATTAGCTAAGTGCTTTATACATGTATCATTAATAGGATGTATAACTTCATATATTGCCATGGTAATTGATGTATGGTGCTTTATTTTAACCCACATGCCTCACATACTAAAACGGTTATGGTCTGCATTAATTGTTCATGCCATTGTATGCATAAGCACATTTTGTACTTGCACTACTTGCTTTCATTAACTAGAACATCTGCTTGCAGAAGTTTTTAAAACCCTATGAAGTATATTAAGCTATTACTCACTGGGACATGAACATTGCATGTTTGAGTGAGTTACTATATGTAATTGCTTCTTACATAATTTTAACGTATGTTCTTCAGTTACTCATATAGATATGCAATTTATAATTGTGAGTTCTGTTATATAATGTATGGTCTATCTTGGACACTTTTTGTATTATGTTTCTATATGTGTCTCTCTCTCAAGAGATTGACTAACTAGACATCTTTGTGATTCTGGTACCAAAGGAATATGACCTTACCACTATTACCCTTCTATTATCATTTTGAGAAATTAAGGAAAGAAAATGGTTTGACTATGATGGATCAAAATCGTCATTTCAAATATATATAAAAATGCATAAATGTATATAATATTTTATAATCAAATTGCTATATATATTGTAAAATTATTTAAATATATATAAATATAAAAAGATGTATAAAAATTAGTTAAAATATTTTGCATTAGACAACAAATCTATGTGAAAAGGTTGGGTGGAGTCTGTTAAATATCATAAATCTCTATAGTAAAATGCCAAAACTTTGATATAGGCAAAAAAAAAAAAAAATTGTTGATCAGTTTTGCTATTTTTTTACTAGTTTTTGATAGGTTCAACTAGTTTTTAATCAGTTTATTAACAAGTAGGTTAGCAAGGTCAACCAAACCAAAACCACGACCAGTTCACCGTTCCTACCATCCAGTTTAGTCCACTTTTCCAAACTTGGTTTTATTAGTCATTTCATTCTATCGTGACTAGAAGTGGTTGTAAGACATTGTTTCACAAAAGTTTGAGCTGTAACTCATGCTTGTGTGAATGTGCGACCAACTTTACCCAACTAAAGGGACAACACTTTCTGCTTATGATTTCAATCAATTTAACCAATTAAACAATCAGTTAACTATAAGTAGAGCTTTCCCCAACTCAAGGTAGTTCAGTTGGTTGGAGTTTTTCTCATGAAACAAAAACAATCAACATGTGCTTGCCAATCTTTGTTACATTAACTTAAATTGAGGTAGTGAAAATCTTAAACAACAAGCTGTAGTCGTCATTTGATGATAAGTTGAACATCATAACTCACTTTTGCTTATTGTATGACAAGTCTTACTAGCTTTGCTGAAGTCAAATTTCGCTGCTTAAAATAAATTGATGGGCTCTTCTACATAGATTGTCTTAAGTGTAGCATGCTTCAGAGTTCAGACTTTAAAGAAAACAAATTGTGGGACTTTAAAGATTTGTTAATTGAGAAAACAAAATGTATATTCTGCGGTAAAATTTTGTATATTGAAATTACAACAGTGTATAATTTGCCATTTCAAATTTTATTTTCTGTTGCGTCAAATTGCTAGGTACTTTATTATTTCTCTGTATTTAGTGGTGATTATTTATTAAAATTTGGGACATCTCGCTTATTGTCTCGTTAATATTCACATGCTTCTTGTATTAGAGGCAACTCTTATCTGTGGCTGTAGATCATGAAAGTTGATTCATTTTTCTCCAATTGCATGCTAGCTTGTTTGTAAGCACCAATCTCTTGATCTATGGCTCAATCTTTGGGTTAAATGTTATTATAGAGTGTTGTAAAATATAAAAGAGTTAATTTTGAGCTAGATTCTCTTTTAAGTTATTGATTTTGGAATTTTTAAATTGGAACTCATTAAGTTAAAATTTTAATATGATAATATTTTCAATATCTTCCTATTATGACTCCAATTACATCAACGGTACTCCATAATAAAATACTTTATACTTATGGTAACAGGCTTAGATCACACTAATTGTACTTCGAATTTGTTTGAGTAGATGCTATAGCTACACCCATATATTAAAATTTTTTTAATATAAGAGACCATACTCTTATGAAGTATGATTTTCAAGAATGATTAAGGTAGCTTTGTAATTATCAATTTTTGCTGAAATATTATGATTGAAAGCAACCAATATAATATTTGAATTATTTCAAAAAATTTATTATGTTAAATTAAGACTTCTGGGAACACAAATATTTGTGGGCTAGAAAATTTTACATTTAGCTGACCATATGAAATGCCAATTATGCCGGATATATTTGTATTAGACTTTTATTAATATATTAGTTTAGGATTAAGAAGAATGATTGTATGACTTTTATTGGATATGCTAGTTTTCTTTTTCTTTGATAATTGGTGCATTAGAAAATAAAATTATCTATCCATTAATGTTTGACTCACAAGATTTGTGACCAAAAAGATTACATTTGGGATAAATTGAACCCATGTTTTCTAATAATTAAGATGTGAACTACTATTTGGATAGTAGTTTCAATTGTTCATCTTATCCTTCATAGCATCAGCAGCTCCTTGTGCCTTAGCCTGCATCTGCTGACCAGCCTTCACACAATAAAATCAACACATTAGTTTCCATGTGCATCCAATTTTAGGCACCAAATGTTGTTAATTAATTAATTACATTTCTTAAATATAATATCACATAAAATTAGTCAGTTTGAAAGTACTGTATAGTGTTTATAAGTTCAAACTTAGAACCTCTTGGACGGATTCTTTAGCAGATTGAGTAGCATCGCTAGCCTTGTCCATCATGTTGCTAGCCTTTTCCTACAAAATTCACACAAACCCATAATTATATTATTTTAATATTTGTATTACTCCACACTATATGAGTTATCAATGGGGATGGATTCAAGGGGAGGTAGGAGTGTTGTTGTCCTTTGAAATTTTAAAATTTCAATTTTTTAACATGTAATTTTATTTTCTATTATTGATTTGGTTCTTTTAAGTATAAGAACTTACCCTTCATTGGATTGTAAAAATTAACTCATTTTATTCAAATATTGATACGAAAACTTTTAAACCTTTTAGAATCAAATTCTAGATCTATCCCTAATTATCAATTGAGCACAATAACTACTATATAGAAGTAAAACTAGTTTTTTAAGTGCAATTTGCAATTGTAATATTACTTTTGCAATTGCAATTGCAAACACAAAGTGAAGCAGATAAACCTGAGCTTGGCCCTTGGCCTCTCCAGCATTATAGCTTGCCTTGTTGGAGTCCATTTTTGTGGTTGTGGAACTGTAATAAAAGGAATGAAGTGATGAAGCTTAAGAATTGTTGATGAGGTTGAGAACATGAAGAAGATTGAGTTTATATAGTTTCTCAAAGCATTGCATTGCTTAACAAGTGTCTTTTCTTTTTGCTATAACCAAATTGATTCAAAGGTGCCATGTGGCTGCCTTAAATATGATTTGAAGACCACTTCTCATACCATTTTGATAAATAGGACTTCGGCAATTGTTGACCACTAAATCTATGGAGAAGACTTGTTCGTAATTCCTACCTTCTAGCTAAGACAAGTATTTCTTTTTTTTTGGTTGAGTGATCATTAGGATGGATAATTTATGGACCACATTTTAAATTATATATATAGTTTATATAAAATTTTGGTTGACTTTAATTTATATTTTAAGAGACAAAAAAAATTTCATGTATCTGGTTGTATGTATCCCACCAGTAGGCCTCACTAACTTGCTAATACTCTCAAAATGAAAAATACGTCAAAATTAATAAGCATGATCAATAAATAAATAAAAAGATAAGAGCAGATATGATTAATGAGTAAACTAATGAATATATAACTGCCGCAGCAAATGAAGCTTTTGTTTTTTTCTGGTTCTCTTTGTTTAACTTTGTTTTCTTCTATCTTCTTTATACTTTTAAACAAATTGTTTTCATTGTTAGAATTATACGCCCTATGAAATATTTAAAGTTATTTCCTTTTAATAGACTTGATAAAGAATATACTTATAATATATGTTGGCTTTAAGAGCTGAGGAAAAAAATAACAATAATGGTTAAACTATAATAGGAAGGAATTATACCTCTCTCTATTCCATTACATACTAAAAACTTATTAAGTGTTAGAAAACAATATTTTCTAGTATGCTCACAAATGCAAAAGTAAGAGAAAAAAAAAATTTTGCTAGTCAGTGTTATCAAACTCGCGAGTCAACTCGGCTTTCAAAAAACAAACAACTCCCAAGACTCAAACCAGCAACCTCCAAGCCGTAAACCTGCGTTTCTCCGTCAAGCCAACGTTGTCTTTTAGTTTAGATATGTGTTGTATTATATATATTTGCACTTTTTTTCCTTATTTTCCAAAAATACATCTTCCCTAATGTCTTGGTCGTCTAGAAAACAGAAGGTAGTGTCCAAGTCAAGCATTAAATCTGAGTACTGTGCACTAGCTAATCTAACTAATGAGCTTATTTGGATAAAATCACTACTAGGTGAACTTGGACATAAGCTACCTAAGCCACCCATTGCCTGGTGTGATAATGTGAGTGAAGTAGCCTTGGCTTCAAACCCAATGAACCACGCACACACAAAACACTTACAAATCAATGTGCATTTCGTTCATGATCAAGTGCTCAGCAATTCCCTCTCTATAAATTATGTACCTTCAGAAGAAAAGGTTGCTGATTGTTTGACAAAACCACTTACTCATACTTGGTTCTGGTACTTATGTGATGAGGTTGGTGTTATTGAGTTGCCCTTTTGCTTGCATTGGTGGGTGTTAGAGCAAGTAATGTGGGATATGTGAGTCAACATTCCAGAATATGCTTGAGTGTGTATAGGACATGGTTTGTTGTAGACATGTATATTAACACATGCTCTGGTATAAGTTAGTTAGAAATGCGACATTCATTTATTAGCCTATGTGTAATAGAATTGTGTATTTAGAGAGCCACAGCTCTGCTATGATGGCAAGTTGAGTATTTATCTCTTTATTTCCCTTTTTTATTCGTGGCTTCGACTAGCAACGATTAACAAAACCATTGATCAAACATGGTTTATTGAAGATTGCTATTATCCATCATTAAACCATGCTTTACCATTGGTTCCTATTAATATATTAGAATCAAATCATCAATGCTTTTTTGAACAATGGTTGAAATCATTGTTAGTTAGTGGCACTTTTAACCGCTGCTAGTATCTTTTACATATATATATATATATATATATTTGAATCAGATTCTTTGGAAATGAAAGGCCAAAAATTAATAAGTAAAAGATACTAGCAGCGGTTAAAAGTGTCACTAACTAACATATATACAATTGTCTAACTTTAACATCAATATTCACAACAAACAACTAATTCCCATTAACTATTGAAATTGAAATTATAGATAGATATCCATTAAAATGAAAAACAATATTAGTCAAACTACAAATATAGTAAATATTTTGCAAAACTAATTACTCAAGTGACTAGAATATGCTTAATGTTGGTTACCCTATAATTGTCTTTTAGCTAAACGTCCTAATGACAATTTTGTAAGGAGTCATCGGGACAAGGTCCAACAATGGTTACTCTAATTGTCGCAAAACACTTCTTTTTAGTTTTTTGGTAATGTAACTTTATTTATTGTTTTAAAATTGACATGCTTTAAAATAGTCCCATAAGTTTTACACTCATCAAATTTTTTCTAAACAATGTGTTTAAGGGACAAATTTGAGATGAATTAAAAACTTCAGGAACCATTTTAAAACATTCAAACTTAAATGACTAATTTAAAATAATAAATAATGTTGAGAGACCAAAATATGATTTTTAATATAATGAAAATTATTGATACACTACAACAAAATAGCCTTTTAGCAGCCTTTTTTTTTTTTTTTAATCTTTAGTTGTGGTTTAAACCAATGCTAAATAATTTATCAGTGGTTGTCCAAACTACTGTTAAAACGCCTGTGGCTAAAAGATAGTATAGGGTTTTATCAACCACGGTGAATTTGACTTTAGTTGTTGCGGAACCACAACTACATCCAAGATCTTGTAGCTAAAAATTTCATTTTAGCTATGCTTTTGTAAATCAATGCCATAATAGGGACTAAACAGTGAATTCAACTAATGGTGTATGGTGGCTTGCGACAGTGGAGAAAATGGCTATGTGTGAGTGACACCTTAGGGGGTGGGGGTGGTAAAAGCATGGATTACCATGACAATGAACTTGAAGGAGGACTACAAAGGATTAAGGAAATTACACTTCCAATGGAGTCGATTACAAAATTGCGGGCCAAAAGACTCAAATCTATCTTATAACACTTTGTGGGTCGCTTGGTGAAGAAGTTTTGTATAGACTTCATTTCAAGCCACGAGAGTTGAAGAAGTGACTGACCTTGTTTCATTATGCCAAATGTGTGGGACTTATTGAGAAGCCTGTATTATATGGGTCTTATATCATATTTGACTTTGTATTATCCTTAAACATTAAGTAGTTTCCATATTGATTATTTGTTAAGACATTTATTAATTTCCTTATTTGTTATTTCTTTATATATTAAGTAGTTTCTATATTTGTTATTTCCTTAAATATTAAATATTTTTCTTAATTAATATTTCTTTAGGCATTAGGTAGTTGCTTAATTTATCATTTTCTTAGAGATTAAGAAGTTTCCTTGTTCGTTATTTCCACATGCATTAATTTAGTTATTTTATTTGTTCTTTACATAGGCCCTAAATTAAGGATAAGCTATAAATATTGTTCTATTGCATTATAAGACTTAGATAATTTTAAAGATTTGAATAATACTGAGTTTTCTCTTCTTTGCAAGTGAGGTGAATGTTATGTTTCTTGTTGTATTAAGAATTTAATATCTTCTCTTTGTAAGCCTCAGGTTCTTCGCTTTTAGGAACAGGTTTAACGAAGGTTCAACAAAGTGGAAATTTAGATTTGATTATTATTTGAATTAAGTGTGTGTTAGTGTATTAGTCTCTTTAAACTAGTGTTCCACGTCATGGTGAAAGGGAATTAGTTAGGGTTACTGCAGCATAAACATAATTTTGTCAAGTATTGTGGCTAATTAGCTATAGTCAACTCTATATATATATGCGATTAATTAGCCGGAATATTTGTAACTGCCCCTAATTTTCAAATTAGCATCAGTTTTGGTGATCATGACTAATTCTCGTTTTTTGGTAGTGATGAAGGAAATGGATCCTTTCGAGAACCTAAAACTAATGCACCATCCTTATGAGCTGTGACTTATTTTATGGGCAAGCACTTGCTAATTTCTATCAAATCCTATCAAATTCTATCATGGATTTGATGTGAGAGGACTAGATTTGCCATGTACCAAATAAAATAGTTTAAATTATGTCATTGAATTGAATTGAAGTAATATTGCGATTAATCCTTTTTACTAAATTTCTCGTTGTTTCGCGAAATTATCTCTGACCCTTGTGCCCGTATAGTGAAAACATTTACATATGTGGCCTTAGATCGAGAAATATGGATTCAGTTTTCTTCAGTTTACAGCTTCTTTTTTTAAGCTTCAATCTCTTGATCTATGGTTCAATACATTGGCTATTATAGGGTCTTGCAAGATATTTAGAGTGAATTTTGGACTTAGATTCTCTAGTATTTTAATTATTTTGAAATTTCTGTGACTTGTGACCTTCTGTTAAAATCTTGACATGATTGTATTTTTAATATCGTTCTCATACGAGATGCAAAGTATCTCGTGGACCAGAGGATTTCATGGACCAGAGATAAAAGCCAAAACGCAAAGCCCATAAAGCCTAATTGTTGGCGAATTGTCAAATGATAATAATGTTCGATTGTAGGGGAGTTTTGACTATTATTACATTACATCACTGGAAAGTTCCTTTTGAGACTTTCACCATGTCAACCTATAGGATTACCAAGTTAGGGTCATTTTGAAGGTTGAAATTCCTTCATTTTCGTGAGTTTCAAGGTTGTTTCCTAAAATAGATTTGGTGAATTTGAAAATTTAAATACAAATAAATTTGATGAAATTTGGATAGTTAGATTACATTTAATGATCCAGATTTTAAATATTTATTAAAAATTATTTTATATTTATTGAAATCAGAACTATTATTAAAAAAAAAATTGAATGACCAAAATCTTTTAAATGCAATCAATTTAGATTTTAAAATATAGAGAATCCACATCCGTTGTTTCTAAATGTTTAAAGACTTTGTTTCCTATAATATAATGTTAACTTATTTTCGTTTTAATTTCCCAATTAATTAGAGTTGTCTAGGACTTCTTATGAATTCCCTAAAACCTTGTTTCAAATTGCTCATCAATACCTTGTTATTCAAATCAAAATCCGGTTCATCTTGCACTCTAAGTTTTAAAATTGGTTATTTATTTATTATTTGTCGTGTTTAATGCTGCATCAATATGACTCTAATTAAGTACATCAACCCCTCCATTGTAGCAAGTTCGGATCGCACTCATTGTATTTCGAATCTGTTGTGAGCTATCTATATGTGTCTTTAACTGCTTCAAATTAAATTATTTGAATATAGGAGATCATATTCTTATCAATTATGCTTTGCTTAGAACGATATATAATTCTTGAGATAGATTGGCAATTTATCAATTTTTACTCAGATATTTATTAACATATATGTTATTTAGAGTGTGAAAGCAACCAAGATACTTGATTTGTTTCAATCATTTTATTATATTAATTTAGGACTTTTGTCATAATAATTTTTGGGATTAACACTTTGGTACAACTAGAAAATTTGATTTTGTATAAGCTGATCTTCTGACATCTATTTAATATGCTTATTTAGTTTGCTCAGTGAAATAAGTAAATTCCTCACAATCTGGTTCGATATACTTGCTTGATTTTCTCTCAAAATATCCAGTAATCCAGATCAACGTATATTGAATTTGAAATCCTTGCATATTAAATTTTGAGTATCTCAAGGAATTCAAAAAAAAAAAAAGAATGTATAACTCTTTTTGTATATAAAAACAATTCAATGATTTTACTGGTAACACCCCAATTTACAATAGTGATTCACAATATAAAATTTTAACTTTTAATAATTGATGGATCTGGAAATAAAAAATTCTACTCATTCATTAATAAAATTGGTCTGTTTCACAAGACTTATGACAAAAATGATTGCATTTGAAATAAAATGGAAAAATGTTTTTTCGATAATCAAGATGAACTGCTAGCTAAATATCAGTGTCAAGGTGAAACCAAGTACAAAACCATGATTCAATTGTTCATCTTGTCCTTCATAGCATCAACAGCTCCTTGTGCCTTAGCCTGCATCTGCTGACCAGTCTTCACACAATAAAATCAAACATTAGTTTCCATGTGCATCCAATTTTAGGCACCAAATGTTGTTAATTAATTAATTACATTTCTTAAATATAATATCACATAAAATTAGTCAGTTTGAAAGCAGTGTATAGTGTTTATAAGTTCAAACTTAGAACCTCTTGGACGGATTCTTTAGCAGATTGAGCAGCATCGCTAGCCTTGTCCATCATGTTGCTAGCCTTTTCCTACAAAATTCACACAAACCCATAATTATATTATTGTAATATTTGTATTACTCCACACTATATGAGTTATTAATGGGGATGGATTCAAGGGGAGGTAGGAGTGTTGTTGTCCTTTGAAATTTTAAAATTTCAATTTTTTAACATGTAATTTTATTTTCTATTATTGATTTGGTTCTTTTAAGTATAAGAACTTACCCTTCATTGGATTGTAAAAATTAACTCATTTTATTCAAATATTGATACGAAAACTTTTAAACCTTTTAGAATCAAATTCTAGATCTATCCCTAATTATCAATTGAGCACAATAACTACTATATAGAAGTAAAACTAGTTTTTTAAGTGCAATTTGCAATTGTAATATTACTTTTGCAATTGCAATTGCAAACACAAAGTGAAGCAGATAAACCTGAGCTTGGCCCTTGGCCTCTCCAGCATTATAGCTTGCCTTGTTGGAGTCCATTTTTGTGGTTGTGGAACTGTAATAAAAGGAATGAAGTGATGAAGCTTAAGAATTGTTGATGAGGTTGAGAACATGAAGAAGATTGAGTTTATATAGTTTCTCAAAGCATTGCATTGCTTAACAAGTGTCTTTTCTTTTTGCTATAACCAAATTGATTCGAAGGTGCCATGTGGCTGCCTTAAATATGATTTGAAGACCACTTCTCATACCATTTTGATAAATAGGACTTCGGCAATTGTTGACCACTAAATCTATGGAGGAGACTTGTTCGTAATTCCTACCTTCTAGCTAAGACAAGTATTTCTTTTTTTTTGGTTGAGTGATCATTAGGATGGATAATTTATGGACCACATTTTAAATTATATATATAGTTTATATAAAATTTTGGTTGACTTTAATTTATATTTTAAGAGACAAAAAAAATTTCATGTATCTGGTTGTATGTATCCCACCAGTAGGCCTCACTAACTTGCTAATACTCTCAAAATGAAAAATACGTCAAAATTAATAAGCATGATCAATAAATAAATAAAAAGATAAGAGCAGATATGATTAATGAGTAAACTAATGAATATATAACTGCCGCAGCAAATGAAGCTTTTGTTTTTTTCTGGTTCTCTTTGTTTAACTTTGTTTTCTTCTATCTTCTTTATACTTTTAAACAAATTGTTTTCATTGTTAGAATTATACGCCCTATGAAATATTTAAAGTTATTTCCTTTTAATAGACTTGATAAAGAATATACTTATAATATATGTTGGCTTTAAGAGCTGAGGAAAAAAATAACAATAATGGTTAAACTATAATAGGAAGGAATTATACATCTCTCTATTCCATTACATACTAAAAACTTATTAAGTGTTAGAAAACAATATTTTCTAGTATGCTCACAAATGCAAAAGTAAGAGAAAAAAAAAATTTTGCTAGTCAGTGTTATCAAACTCGCGAGTCAACTCGGCTTTCAAAAAACAAACAACTCCCAAGACTCAAATCAGCAACCTCCAAGCCACAAACCTGCGTTTCTCCATCAAGCCAACGTTGTCTTTTAGTTTAGATATGTGTTGTATTATATATATTTGCACTTTTTTTCCTTAGTTTCAAAAAATACATCTTCTTATACTTGAATCCAAACACTTAGAATAACTTCATCACCTATTACCACATAATCAATAAGAACTTTATGTTAATCATTTGTAATGCATTATATATATTTATTGTTGGCTTTTTTTATAGAAATTTTATTTTGAATTTTTCATTAGTCATGACTCGAAAAGTTATTTATTATTATCTTTTAACCTGTTTTGACAAAGTAATCTTTAATAATTATATTTATTACTTTATAAATCATTTTAATTCAAATTTAAATTTTCTAGTATTTGATTATTAGTAGTTATTATATTTAGATTTAAATATATAAAATTTTAAAAAATATCTATATTTAATTATCACTTATTCAACTATAATCAAACTAATAAACTATTAATCATGGCATTTAGTAGTTTTAGTTATTAGTCTAAATTTAAAAATATTGATTTTAACTATGTAATTGCATATTTTAATAATTATTTTTTATTACAGGTAAACTCTTATGATTTTATGTTACGAGTTTACTTTCCTTAAACGATTTTACCTAAACTCGCGAATCTGACAACCTTACTACTAATACAAAGTACAACTTTTCACCCAACTGTAATACAAAACTTTCATACTAAGACAAGTATATTGTATATGAATTACTAATTTATGATAAAAGCTGCATCATTAATCATTAGTTAATACTCGTGCTTAAACTTAATGCTCCTATACACTTCCAGTTCCAGAGTTCTGCCAGCCTCACCTTAGGCAAGCCTTTGGTGGATGTTTTAGCATTTTCAGTTCCTTTCTTTATCCACTTTTTTAAGGAAGTGATACTTCAATTTTGATGTGATTTATTCTTCCATGTAACGTTGGATATTTTAATTATGGTTGCTGCTGGCTTGTTGTCACATAATGCAAAACAATGCTTCTTTTGACTAGCCACTGTCTCCTGCCTTGTACGTGGTGGTTTGAGTGTACCCTTCTTTAGTCCCCCTCCCATATATGAAGATCCTTTTGACATTCCTAAGATGCACTAATTTTTATCTTTAAATTTATCATAAATTGAAACAATCACCTCATCTAAGCTTGCCTCCTTTACATAGAGTGTCACTTTTGTGCAAGTTTTAGCAAATCATTGTTAAATTTGGTGGTTGTCAATCCTATTGTACTAGGCCTTAGAAACTACTTTCAAGCCATTTTGAGAGACTCATCTTGTCCTTGGGTCCTTGCTCCATAGAAACTTCAAGTTATTTCCAATTATTAGAAGAGTTTCCAGATACTTTATTTATGAGAAAAATACTATCTTAGTCTTCCATTTTTTAGCTTAGTTTATTTTGGTCCTTCACAAATTGGCTCCTTTTAAGATCAATGATGCTATAATATCATTTGCAAATAGGAAAAACTAAGAATAATAGCAACTCTAATGGGTAGGAACATTACTTCTTTTACATCCCATTACAAAATGAAAATGAAATCCTACAAACATGCTGATCGATGCAAAAAGCAAATAAAAAATTTCTAGGTAAAACAAAGTCAAAACTTGGCATCCAAGAATGTAATCATTCTTATATGCTTAAGTGCTTAAGTGTCCCTAAATAGGGCTGAGTGTCAAATTTCTTGTAGAAACACTTGGCAAGAAAATAAAATAAAATCTAACACCTAATCAAAGTAATAAATGCTTTTACTTGGGACTTTTGGCTATAAATAGGTGAAGAATGAGCTTTGGCCACTCACAATTCATACAACTCGTGCAAGGCTCATCTTAAGTGAGAATGAGTGGATTTGAGGGAGAAGTGTGAAGGAAAAACAAGAAGGCCAGTAGGTGTAAGCTAGAAAGTCAAAGTAAGTCCTAGCCTTTTGTTTTCTTCTCTTCCATTTTCACATATATAGGGTAGAATAATACAAACAAACTTTCTTCTTTTTACTTAAGTAATTACTAGGCCAAGCTTTGGAAGATCAAAGTAGCCACGAGCCATTAACTTCAATTAAAGGTAGTTAAACTTGCTCTTTATTTCATTATGCGTGAGATATATATGTGTCATATTGGTATGCCATGGTGGCAGCACCAAGAGTGGTGCATTAAGCATTTGAAACCTTTGCTTTGGAAGCTAGGTAATTTGGCATGCATGTGGCGGTTTATGGATCCAATTATTGATAATTATATACTCAATTGTGATTATTGTTTAAATGTGCTATATATCTATGGATTAATGTGATAATTGACTTGTTTAACTGTTAAGGATTTGTTTAAATTCTCATCCCATTACTTCACCAATTTCAGGACAAGAAGATGACTCTAATTGATGTATTTAGATTTTTTGTGAATTATGAATTTTTTTTTTCCATAATATTCACCATCTCAATCTTTATCATCAACGGTGATGTCCATAACAAAACGGCAACAAGGACACTCGGCGTGGATGAGTATTTTTCACCTGTGGAGAATATAACAAATGTTATCGAGATGTTGTTCTATAGGCCACTTAATATTATTTAAAGGAGATGGGAGATGGAGGGTCATAAGAAGAAATACTAGGACAACTAATTTCAAATTTTGTTTGTAATATATTGGAAATTAGCCTAAGCATATGCATTTTGTAAACTTAGTTTAGACATGCCCATATGTAAGTGTATAATTGCTTACTTTTCATAAGTAGAATGCTTAAGTAGTTTGGAAATAATATCTTATCTTTTATGTATAGTTTCGGCCACTTAGTATATTTTTATATAATTGGTTGGCATCATAAGAATAATAGCATGGAAGATATAAACTTACTTTTGATAAGAATGAATGTAAGAATATAAGTAAAGAATAGAAAGGACAAGATGGAAAGAAGTGGAAATCGTGAAATTTATGATTGCTAAATCCTTGGAAAAAGTAACTTTGTT
This sequence comes from Delonix regia, assembly GCA_037074485.1. Lineage (NCBI taxonomy): Eukaryota > Viridiplantae > Streptophyta > Magnoliopsida > Fabales > Fabaceae > Delonix > Delonix regia. The sequence continues at coordinate 13,200,212 of CM073449.1, forward strand.
TGTATATGAAAACATGAAAATATATAGTGTATGTAGGGACTAAAATGAAAATTTAAAATAAAAAGAAGTTAAATGTCAAAATAGAAATTCATTCGAAGGGGCTAAACAGAAAATACCACATTTTTCTTACATTTATTCGAAAATTTACACCATAGGGACTAAATTGAAAATAAATTAATCTAGGGAAGAAACTATAAAATAAAGAAAAATCTCCTGCAAAGTACGTAGGATGTATGAATGTTGCGTGCACATGATTTTGTTAGCAATATTACTAACATGTCATTTTACTATTTATAATGTTATAATGAAATCATCATTTGGTATTTAAACATCGTTTTCAAAGTTTCCAAAAAGAATAATTATGTGTTTTAATTTTTTAAGCATTTTCCTTGTTAAAAAAAACATGACTACTTCAAAGTGTCTTTGAGTATTAAAGATTTCAAGTGATTATCTATAATTAATTGTGCTTTTCATACAATGTTATAGATTGTGTAGGCATTTTAAGAAATGATATTGAACATACAAAGTATGAAATTTTACCTAATGGCCATGTATTAGTTATATTATTAAGAAAATAATGTTTGACATTTCATATTTATTTGGTATTTCTACATTAAGAAACTAAAATAACATTTTAGAAGGAAAGTATCTTATAGGAATTTTACGTTTTGAGTAATGAAGTTTCACTTAGTTATATTCCAATTTTTACAATATTATGACTAGTTTGGTACAAAAGTTCCAATATGTAAGTTTTAATTATGCATTGCTAAAATGGTTGGTCCAAATGAAAAATTAATTGTAGATATTATCGTTGGCAATAATATTTCCAAAAGTGTAATTTTGTTGACAAATTAGTGACTTGGTGTTTTCTATAAGTCATAAAAAAAATAGTGTTAGGAGGATATGGCATTCGGTCAATTGACTACATAGTAATATTTCAAAACTTTGGTAGAAAAGAAAATTCATTTGGACATTTGTAAATTAATATGACATTGAATTTAAGATAATTAAATAGACATCACCATAAATATTGATGTTTTAATATTTTAACATTTTTTTACAAAATATATACTCCACGGTAAAATTTTGTATATTGAAATTACAACAGTATATAATTTGCCACTCTAAATTTTATTTTTTGCTGTGTTAAATTGCTATGTACTTTATTATTTCTCTGTATTTAGTGGTGATTATTTATTAAAATTTGGGACATCTCGCTTATTGTCTCGCTAATATTCACATGCTTCTTGTATTGGAGGCAACTTTCTTATCTGTGGCCATAGATCGTGAAAGTGGATTCATTTTTCTCCAATTGCATGCTAGCTTGTTTGTAAGCACCAATCTCTTGATCTACGGCTCAATCTTTGGGTTAAATGTTATTATAGAGTGTTGTAAAATATAAAAGAGTTAATTTTGAGCTAGATTCTCTTATAAGTTATTGATTTTGGAATTTTTAAATTGGAACTCATTAAGTTAAAATTTTCATATGATAATATTTTCAATATCTTCCTATTATGACTCCAATTACATCAACGTTATTCCACAATAAAATACTTTATACTTATGGTAACAGGCTCGGATCACACTGATTGTACTTCGAATTTGTTTGAGTAGATGCTATAGCTACTGCCATATCTTAAAATTTTTTTAATATAAGAGACCATATTCTTATGAAGTATGATTTTCAAGAATGATTAAGGTAGCTTTGTAATTATCAATTTTTGCTGAAATATTATGATTGAAAGCAACCAATATAATATTTGAATTATTTCAAGCAATTTATTATGTTAAATTAGGACTTCTGGGAACGCAAAAATTTGCGGGCTAGAAAATTTTATATTCAGCTGACCTATGCCAATTATGCCGGATATATTTGTATTAGACTTTTATTAATATAATAGTTTAGGATTAAGAAGAATGATAGTATGACTTTTATTGGATATGCTAGTTTTTTTTCTCTTTGATAATTGGTGGATCTGAAAATAAAATTATCTATCCATTAATGTTTGACTCACAAGATTTGTGACCAAAAAGATTACATTTGGGATAAATTGAACCCATGTTTTCTAATAATCAAGATGTGAACTGCTACTTGGATAGTAGTTTCAGTTGTTCATCTGATCCTTCACAGCATCAGCAGCTCCTTGTGCCTTAGCTTGCATCTGCTGACCAGCCTTCACACCAAAAATTATCAAACCTTAATTTACATGTGCATTCACTTTAGGCGCAAAAAATGATGTTAATTAATTAATTAATTTCATTTCTTAAACATGTCAAAATTATAAGAATTCTTATATTTGAAAGCCATATATAGTGTTTATAAGTCTAAACTTAGAACCTCTTGGATGGATTCTTTAGCAGATTGTGCAGCATTGCTGGCCTTATCCATCATGTTGCTAGCCTTCTCCTGCAAAGTTCACACAAATCCATAATTATATTATTATATAAATTACTATCAATCCACAAAAGTAAAGTGATTTTAAACAAATAGTTTGCAATTAATATTACTATTATGGTAATTAAATTTCATATTAAGTTTGAAGAATAATACACAAAGGGAAGCAAATAAACCTGAGCTTCGCCCTTGGCCTGTCCAACATTGTAGCTTGCCTTGTTGGAGTCCATTTTTGTGGTTTTGAAACTGTAATAAAAGGAATGAAGTGATGAAGATGAATAATTGTTGATGAGGTTGAGAATATGAAGAAGACTGAGTTTATATAGTTTCTCAAAGCATTGCATTGCACAACAAGTGTCTCTTCTTTTTGCTATAAACCAATTATTGATTCAAAGTTGCCATGTTGCTGGTTGACATGATCTGAATGCCACTTGTCATGCCATTCTGATAAATGGGGCTTCGTCAATTGTTGACCAGTATTTCTGTGGAGGAGATTTGTTCGTAATTCCTCTAGCTAATAAGAGTATAAGACAACCAAATTTTAGATTATATAGTTTATATAAAATTTCATTTGACCTTAAAATATATATATATATATATTAGATTAAATTCAGTGCTTTGATTCGGTTCCTAGTCAGCTTTAGCTGTCATGCTATTTTTAATATGAAACTATCTATACTATAATATCGCCTTGTAAATTTTTGAATATTTTATTAAAAAGTTAATTGCATAGGGCATTAAAGCCAGTGTTTAAGTCTATGATAAAGGAAAACTAATGCTTTATGTTATATCAAATTTTAGATTGTATCAATGAGATTTGGTTCTCGGTCATATCATCTTTAAGATAGAAAGGATTGAAAGTTGTTATCATGACCAAAAAATATGTTATATAATATGGCTCTATTATGGTAATTAAAAGCTAATACAAACATATATGATTCTAATACTTGTTCTATTTTGTGTTCTAAATTCATGTGAGATAAAACACTTTTATCTTACAATAACGAGGATGGATAATTTAGCTATAAGTTTCCAATTCCACAATGATCTCTCTTTCTACCAACGCACGCTTATCCATTTCCATGAACAAATGTTGTTCAGGCTCATATATCGTAATTCGTTACACTTTTTTACTTTGTTGAAGCTATAAACGAATCAAATAGAGCTATTCAGTCCCATGGCCATCAGAAAAGGAGGCCAGACTATTGTGGCAAAATTTTTGAGACTTCCAAAGTTAATGACATTAAATAAAATAGCTTACAGAAGATAAATATTGAGTGACATTTACTTATGGTATATATAGTCTTAGTCAAAAGTTAATAAATTTTAAACAGCTTCTATCATAACTTAATCATTATTATACAGTTTGATATTTGTAATATAGTGTGTAATTTTTCTATTAGTAGTTAAAAAAAGCTATACTTTGCAGATGAAATTTTTTATTTGCTTTTTGCATCTGTCAGCATGTTTGTAGGATTTCATTTTAATCTTGTAATGGGATGTAAAAGAAATAATGTTCCTACCCATTAGTGTTGCTATTATTCTTGGTTTTTCCTATTTGCAAATGATATTAGAGCATCACTGATCTTAAAAGGAGCCAATTTGTGAAGGACCAAAATGAACTAAGCTAAAAAATGGAAGATTAAGATGGTATTTTTCTCATAAATAAAGTATCTGGAAACTCTTCTGATAATTGGGAATAACTTGAATTTTCTATGGAGCAAGGACCCAAGGACAAGGTGAATCTCTCAAAACGGCTTGAAAATAGTTTCTAAGGCCTAGTACAATAGGATTGACAACCACCAAATTTAACAAGGATTTGCTAAAACTTGCCCAAAAGTGACACTCTATGTAAAGGAGGCAAGCTTAGATGAGGTGATTGTCTCAATTTAGGATAAATTTAAAGATAAAAATTAGTGCATCTTAGGAATGTCAAAAGGATCCTCATATATGGGAGGGGGACTAAAGAAGGGCACACTCAAAGCACCACGTACAAGGCAGGAGACAGTGGCTAGTCAAAAGAAGCACTGTTTTTGCATTATGTGACAACAAGCCAGCAGCAACCATAATTAAAATATCCAACGTTACATGGAAGAATAAATCACATCAAAATTGAAGTATCACTTCCTTAAAAAAGTGGATAAAGAAAGGAACTGAAAAAGCTAAAACATTCACCAAAGGCTTGCCTAAGGTGAGGCTGACAAAACTCTGGAACTGGAAGTGTATAGGAGCACTAAGTTTAAGCACGAGTATTAACTAATGATTAATGATGCAGCTTTTATCATAAATTAGTAATTCATATACAATATACTTGTCTTAGTATGAAAGTTTTGTATTACAGTTGGGTGAAAACTTGTACTTTGTACGAGCAGAACTTTTTTTTTTTAACTTTTGCATTTGTCAGCATACTAGAAAATAATGTTTTCTAACACTTAAATAAGTTTTCAGTACGTAATGGAATAGAGAGAAGTATAATTCCTTCTTATTATAGCTCAGCCATTATTTTTATGTTTTTCCTCAGCTCCTAAAGCCAACACATATTATAAGTATATTCTTTATCAAGTTTATTAAAAGGAATTAACTTAAAATATTTCATAGGGCATATAATTCTAACAATGAAAGCAATTTGTTTAAGAGTATAAAGAAGATAGAAGAAAACAAAGTTAAACAAATAGAACCAGGAAAAAAAAAAAAAAAAGCTTCATTTGCTGCGGCAGTTATATATTCATTAGTTTACTCAATTAATCATATCTGCTCTTATCTTTTTTTTTTTTTCTTTATTTATTGATCTTGCTTATTAATTTTGACTTATTTTTCATTTTCAGAGTATTAGCAAGTTAGTGAGGCCTACTGGCGGGATACATTCAACCAGATTCAAGAAATTTTTTGTGTCTCTTAAAATATAAATTAAAGTTAACCAAAATTTTATATAAACTATATATATAATTTAAAATTTGGTCCATAAATTAACCATCCTAATGATCACTCAAACAAAAGAACTTGTCTTAGCTAGAAGGTAGGAATTACGAACAAGTCTCTTCCATAGATTTAGTGGTCAACAATTGCCGAAGTCCCATTTATCAAAATGGTATGAGAAGTGGTCTTCAAATCATATTTAAGGCAGCCACATGGCACCTTCGAATCAATTTGGTTATAGCAAAAAGAAGAGACACTTGTTAAGCAATGCAATGCTTTGAGAAACTATATAAACTCAATCTTCTTCATGTTCTCACCCTCATCAACAATTCTTAAGCTTCATCACTTCATTCCTTTTATTACAGTTCCACAACCACAAAAATGGACTCCAACAAGGCAAGCTATAATGCTGGAGAGGCCAAGGGCCAAGCTCAGGTATATCTGCTTCCCTTTGTGTTTGCAATTGCAATTGCAAAAGTAATATTACAATTGCAAATTGCACTTAAAAAACTAGTTTTACTTCTATATAGTAGTTATTGTGCTCAATTGATAATTAGGGATAGATCTAGGATTTGATTCTAAAGGGTTCAAAAGTTTTCGTATCAATAGTTGAATAAAATGAGTTAATTTTTACAATCCAATAAAGGGTAAGTTCTTATACTTAAAAGAACCAAATCAATAATAGAAAATAAAATTACATGTAAAAAAATTGAAATTTTAAAATTTCAAAGGACAACAACACTCCTACGTCCCCTTGAATCCATCCCCATTGATAACTCATATAGTGTGGAGTAATACAAATATTACAATAATATAATTATGGATTTGTGTGAATTTTGTAGGAAAAGGCTAGCAACATGATGGACAAGGCTAGCGATGCTGCTCAATCTGCTAAAGAATCCGTCCAAGAGGTTCTAAGTTTGAACTTATAAACACTATACACTGCTTTCAAACTGACTAATTTTATGTGATATTATATTTAAGAAATGTAATTAATTAATTAACAACATTTGGTGCCTAAAATTGGATGTACATGGAAACTAATGTTTGATTTTATTGTGTGAAGACTGGTCAGCAGATGCAGGCTAAGGCACAAGAAGCTGTTGATGCTATGAAGGACAAGATGAACAATTGAATCATGGTTTTGTACTTGGTTTCACCTTGACACTGATATTTAGCTAGCAGTTCATCTTGATTATCGAAAAAACATTTTTCCATTTTATTTCAAATGCAATCATTTTTGTCATAAGTCTTGTGAAACAGACCAATTTTATTGATGAATGAGTAGAATTTTTTATTTCCAGATCCATCAATTATTAAAAGTTAAAATTTTATATTGTGAATCACAATTGTAAATTGGGGTGTTACCAGTAAAATCATTGAATTGTTTTTATATACAAAAAGAGTTATACATTCTTTTTTTTTTTTTTTGAAATTCCTTGAGATACTCAAAATTTAATATGCAAGGATTTCAAATTCAATATACGTTGATCTGGATTACTGGATATTTTGAGAGAAAATCAAGCAAGTATATCGAACCAGATCGTGAGGAATTTACTTATTTCACTGAGCAAACTAAATAAGCATATTAAATAGATGTCAGAAGATCAGCTTATACAAAATCAAATTTTCTAGTTGTACCAAAGTGTTAATCCCAAAAATTATTATGACAAAAGTCCTAAATTAATATAATAAAATGATTGAAACAAATCAAGTATCTTGGTTGCTTTCACACTCTAAATAACATATATGTTAATAAATATCTGAGTAAAAATTGATAAATTGCCAATCTATCTCAAGAATTATATATCGTTCTAAGCAAAGCATAATTGATAAGAATATGATCTCCTATATTCAAATAATTTAATTTGAAGCAGTTAAAGACACATATAGATAGCTCACAACAGATTCGAAATACAATGAGTGCGATCCGAACTTGCTACAATGGAGGGGTTGATGTACTTAATTAGAGTCATATTGATGCAGCATTAAACACGACAAATAATAAATAAATAACCAATTTTAAAACTTAGAATGCAAGATGAACCGGATTTTGATTTGAATAACATGTTATTGATGAGCAATTTGAAACAAGGTTTTAGGGAATTCGTAAGAAGTCCTAGACAACTCTAATTAATTGGGAAATTAAAACGAAAAGAAGTTAACATTATATTATAGGAAACAAAGTCTTTAAACATTTAGAAACAACGGATGTGGATTCTCTATATTTTTAAATCTAAAATGATTGCATTTAAAAGATTTTGGTCCTTCAATTTTTTTAATAGTTCAGATTTCAATAAACGAGCCTGAAACTCACGAAAATGAAGGAATTTCAACCTTCAAAATGACCCTAACTTGGTAATCCTATAGGTTGACATGGTGGGAGTCTCAAAAGGAACTTTCCACAATGGTGTAATAAGAGTCAAAACTCCCCTACAATCAAACATTATTATCCTTTGACAATTTGCCAACAATTAGGCTTTATGGGCTTTGCGTTTTGGCTTTTATCTCTGGTCCATGAAATCCTCAGCAAGATACTTTGCATCTCGTATGAGAACGATATTAAAAATATAATCATGTCAAGATTTTAACAGAAGGTCAAAAGTCACAGAAATTTCAAAATAATTAAAATAATAGAGAATCTAAGTCCAAAATTCACTCTAAATATCTTGCAAGACCCTATAATAGCCAATGTATTGAACCATAGATCAAGAGATTGAAGCTTAACAAAAGAAGCTGTAAACTGAAGAAAACTGAATCCATATTTCTCGATCTAAGGTCACATATGTAAATGTTTTCACTATACGGGCACAAGGGTTAGAAAGATAATTTAGCGAAACAACGAGAAATTTAGCAAAAGGATTAATCCCAATATTACTTAAATTCAATTCAATGACATAATTTAAACTATTTTATTTGGTACATGGCAAATCTAGTCCTCTCATATCTAATCCATTATAGAATTTGATAGGATTTGATAGAAATTAGCAATTGCTTGCCCATAAAATTAGTCACAGCTCATAAGGATGGTGCATTAGTTTTAGGTTCTTGAAAGGATTCATTTCCATTATCACTACCAAAAAACAAGAATTAGTCATGATACCAAAACTAATGCTAATTTGAAAATTAGGGGCAGTTACAAATATTTCGGCTAATTAATCGAAGATATATATAGAGTTGACTATAGCTAATTAGCCACAATACTCAACAAAATTATGTTTATGCTGCAGTAACCCTAACTAATTCCCTTTCACCATGATGTAAAACCCTAGTTTAAAGAGACTAAAATACTAACACACACTTAATTCAAATAATAATCAAATTTAAATTCCCACCTTGTTGAATCCCTGAGAAACTTGTTCCTAAATACAAAGAAGATAAGGCTTAAAAAGAGAAGATATCAAATTCTTGATACAACAAGAAACATAACATTCACCTCACTTGCAAAGAAGAGAAAACTCAATATTATTCAAATCCTCAAATTTGTCTAAGTCTTACAATGCAATAGAATAATATTTATAGCTTATCCTTAACTTAGTGCTCATGTAAAAAACAAATAAGACAACTAAATTAATGCATGTAGAAATAACGAACAAGGAAACTTCTTAATCTCTAAGGAAATGATAAATTAAGCAACTACATAATGCCTAAGGAAATATTAATTAAGAAAACTATTTAATGTCTAAGGAAATAACAAATATGGAAACTACTTAATGTCTAAAGAAATAACAAATAAGGAAACTAATCAATACCTTAAGAAATAACAAATATGGAAACTGCTTAATGTTTAAGGACAATACAAAGTCAAATATGATATAAGGCCCACATAATATAGGCTTCTCAATAAGTCGCACACATTTGGCCTAATGAAACAAGGTCAATCTTTCCTTCAACTCTCGTAGCTTGAAATGAAGTCCATAAAAAACTTTTTCATCAAGCAGCCTACAAAGTGTTATAAGATATATTTGAGTCTTTTGGCCCATAACCTTGTAATCGACCCTATTAGAACTGTAATGTTCTCAATCCTTAGTAGTCCTCCTTCAAGGCCATTGTCATGGTGATCCATGCTTGTACCACCCCCACCCCCTTAAGGTGTGGCACACACATAGCCATTTTCTCCATTGTCACAAGCCACCATACACCATTAGTTGAATTCACTATTTAGTCCCTATTATGGCATTGATTTATAAAATGAAATTTTTAGCTACAAGATCTTGGATTTAGTTGTGGTTCAATAACAACTAAAGTCAAATTCACTATAGTTGATAAAACCCTCTACTATCTTTTAGCCATTGAAGTTTTAATTACAGTTTAGGCAACCACTGATAAATTATTTAGCATTGGTTTAAACCACAACTAAAGATAATAAAAAAAAAACCCGTTGCTAAAAGGCTATTTTGTTGTAGTGTATCAATAATTTTCATTATGTTAAAATCATATTTTGGTCTCTTAACATTATTTATTCTTTTAAATTAGTTATTTAAGTTTGAATGTTTTAAAATGGTTCCTGAAGTTTTTAATTCATCTCAAATTTGTCCCTTAAACACATTGTATAGAAAAAATTTGATGAGTGTAAAACTTATGGGACCATTTTAAAACAATAAATAAAGTTACATTACGAAAAAACTAAAAAGAAGTGTTTTGCGAGGATTAGAGTAACCATTGTTGGACCTTGTCCCAAGGACTCCTTACAAAATTGTCAATAGGACGTTTAGCCAAAAGACAATTATATGGTTACCAACATTAAGCATATTCTAGTCACTTGAATAATTAGTTTTGCAAAATATTTACTATATTTGTACTTTGACTAATATTGTTTTTCATTTTAATGGATATCTATCTATAATTTCAATTTTAATACTTAATGGGAATTAGTTGTTTGCTGTGAATATTGATGTTAAAGTTGGACAATAGTGTGTGTATATATATATATATATATTGTTGAATCAGATTCATTGAAAATGAAAGGCCAAAAATTAATAAGAAGTAAAAGATACTAGCAGCGGTTAAAAGTGCCACTATCTAACAATGATTTCAACCATTGATCAAAAAAGCATTGATTCTAATATATTAATAGGAACCGATGGTAAAACATGGTTTACTGATGGATAATAGCAATCTTCAATAAACCATGTTTGATCAATGGTTTTGTTAATCGTTGCTGGTCAAAGTCACAAATCAAAAAGGGAAATGAAGAGATGAATACTCAACTTGCCATCATTGCAGAGCTGTGGCTCTCTAAATACACAACTCTATTACACATAGGCTAATAAATGAATGACACATGTCTAACTAACTTATACCAGAGCATGTGTTAATATACATGTCTACAACAAACCACATCCTATACACACTCAAGCATATTCTGGAATGTTAACTCACATATCCCACATTACTTACTCTAACACCCACCAGTGCAAGCAAAAGGGCAACTCAACAACACCAACCTTGTCACATAAGTACCAGAACCAAGTATGAGTAAGTGGTTTTGTCAAACAATCAGCAACCTGTTCTTCTGAAGGTACATAATTTATAGAGAGGGAATTGCTGAGCACTTGATCATGTACATTGATTTGTAAGTGTTTTGTATGTGCGTAGTTCATTGGGTTTGAAGCCAAGGCTACTTCACTCACATTATCACACCAGGCAATGGGTGGCTTAGGTAGCTTATGTCCAAGTTCACCTAGTAGTGATTTTATCCAAACAAGCTCAGTAGTTAGATTAGCTAGTGCACAGTACTCAGACTTAATGCTTGACTTGGACACTACTTTCTGTTTTCTAGACGACCAAGACACAAGGGAGCTTCCTAGATACACATAATACCCTACCACAGACCTTCGATCATCTAGATAGCATCTGAAAAGCTAATGAGTAGCAAATGTTGTAAAGGTTTAATAAGTAACCCATAATGAACAGTGCCCTTTAAATATCGCAAAATCCTCTTGGCAGCTTGCCAATATGCAGTAGTAGGTGTGCTAAGAAACTAACTAAGCTTGTTAACAGGGTATGCAATGTCAGACCTTGAGTTAACCAGATACTATAGACCTCTTATAAGGTGGCGATAGATGATAAGTTGTGTGAAAGGTTCCCCACCTGTTTTTAACAAAGATTTCCCAGCTGCCATAGGATTAGGCACGCATAGCATTAGTCATCCCATATTTTATTAAGTGGGTCCAACACATACTTACTTTAGCTTAAAAACATACCTCTTTAATCTCTATGTACTTCAATGCCCAAGAAAAAATGCAGATCGCTAATGTCTTTAAGCGCTAATACATAATCAAGCTTTTAAGTGAATTCTATGAGAACCTTTGAATCATTCACTGTCACGAAGATGTCATCCACATATATCAACACCAACAAAATTATTGAATTTGTTCTAAAATCAAATAAAGAACTATCTAACTTGGTGTTTACAAATCCCCAACTATGCAAAGTAGTATGGAGGTTGCCAAACCATGCCCTTGGGCCTTGTCTCTAGCCATAAATGGCTGTGGTTATTTTACAGACATTGGTGAAAAATTTGGGTCCTTAAAGCTTCTTAGCTGTTGCATGAAAGTTGTTTCCTGTAAGTTCCCATTAAGGAATGCATTATTAATATCTACCTACCTAATTTCCCAACTAAAAGAAATAGCTTAAGTGAGCACTACTCTGATAGTAGAAAACTTAATCACATGACTAAATGTCTTACCAAAATCTATTCCAAGGCATTGTTTAAATCCTTTGGCAACAAGCCTGACATTATGTCGCTGAATGATTCCATCTGGGTTGAATTTGGTCTTAAACACCTAGTTGTTATCCATTATGTTCTTCTGGCCAATATATGGAACCAATACCACGTTTGGTTATTCATCAAAGCTTCAAATTCTTTGTGCATAGCAATTTTCCAGTGTGGCTTACTGAGAGCTTTTTGCCATTATTTTTGGCTCAGGTTCACTTTGCAATTCAGCTTAAGTGAATTCAACGAATGAATGTCTGGGCTTAAAAGCACCTCTTTGACTCCTTTGATCATAGAATGCGTTCTTGTGACAAGATTTGCTTCAATGAAGGTTAAAGGTATTGTTATTGCTTGATCAGAGCTTGTAGCAATTACTGGTGCAGGACATTGGCTTCTAATTTCCATTGCAACTTCATCAGTTGAACTTATTACCTCAATTATGTCTGGTGCAGGTGATGCACTGACCTAACTATTAGCTGTAGAAGTAGTAGGAAACAGTAAAAGATCATTTGGTGCTCGAGTACTGCCTTCACCATTAGATGTCATAAAACCTGTCATAAATGTAAACTCAAGCTCATTAAAAAGGATGTGACGAGACAAATAAATTCTGCCACTGAGACTAAGGCATTTAAAGCCTTTGTGGCATTACTGTACTCCAGAAAAATGCATTTGACCGGGTTAAACTACAACTTATGTTGCTTATAAGGACGTAAACATGGGAAACGCACACACCCAAACACTTTCAAATCTAAGTAATAAGGTGGTAGTCCATAAAGTTACCAAAAAGGAAAGGTTCCTTTTAAAGCAATGGTAGGTAGTCTATTAATAAGATGTGTTGCTATAGCAAAAGCTTCCGTCCAAAATTTCAGAAGCATTTTAGCCTAAGTAGAGTCAAGCCAACCTCAACTATTTGTCCATGCTTACATTTGTCTGTTTTATCCAAAGGTATAAGGATAAGAGTGACGAAGTTGTCCTGAGGAATGAATAAGTTCTGTGAAACTCCTGTATTCCCCTACCCAATCGCTTTACATTATCTTAATCTTCTTATTGAATTAATTTTTGACTAAGTTTCTATACTGTTTAAAAGCGGCCAAAACTTCACCTTTGTGTTTAAGAGAATGAACCCAGAGATAACGATATAATCATCCAAAAAATGTGTATAGTATAAATCCATTAGTAGATAAAATAGGGGTTGGCCCCCACGAATCTGAGGGAACTATTTCAATAGGTGTGAGATTTGCTACACTGACAAGAATTATAAAACTCAAGTTTTATTATATGTTGTAACATTACATTGTTTCAAAATTTGAGAAAGAACTTGACTAAAAGGGTGACCAAGCCTTCGATTCCAAGATTTTGTAATAGTAAGGAAAGCCTTTGGTGAAACTGGAAAGCAGGATTTCTAAGGTACAGCAGCCAAAGTAATCTAATATAAGCCTTCATAGAGTGTCCCTTGAAGCAGTGGTTCTTGTGTCTACTGATCCTTAACAGTGTAGCCATGAGAATTAAATTCAACATAAACATTATCAAAAACCAGTTTAGAAACACTCAATAAAGTTTTACTAATATGAGGGGCATGCAAAACATTGGACCAAAGTAGAGTTTTATTTAGCTGACAAACATGATTTGAATTACCAATATGTTGCACAAGGACCTTCTAACCATTACTAACAGTTAAAGTAATCTTACCATTGGTTGTGGTTAAATTTTGCATAAACTCATGATCATTAGTGATATGATCAAAGGCTTCACTGTCCACATACCATTTATCATCATTGATAATAGATGCAGAAGCAATGCAGGCTGAGGTATTGGTGGATTTATTAGAATCTGGTAGAGCTCTCATGCACGTTTTGTCAAAGCAATAAAAGCAGTTGGTAGCACTATGGCCAAACCTGCCACAAACTTGGCATGTAGGACAATTATTTCTAGATCCTCTGCCTCTACATCAACCATCACTACCCCCGCCTCGCGATGAAGAAAATACGAGTTTCGAATCATTTATGTTAACATGAGCTACAAACTGTCCAATAGTGTGATTAGTGAATTGATTAAGCTGTTCAAAATGACTTTCATAAGTTAGTAGAAACGCTTGAAGATCCATCTAACTATGGTCTTCCTTGTCAAGGAGCTTAACAACGATTGGGTTATACACGTTGTCCAAACCAACAAGTATGTGGGAAATCAAATCAAGTAAGGAAAGAGGAGAACAAGCGAGCTGTAAGTTATCAACGATGGTCTTAGTTTTTACTAATTACTGATCCATAGACAAGTTATCTTTACTAAGATGTTGAAGTTCACTCCTGTACAACATAACTCATGAACAAGTGAGTGCCAACAAGGGTTATAGGGCTCGATTGGTTGTTGGAATCGAGGGAATGGGAATAGGAATGAGAGTGTCTCTTACTCCCATGTTTGATTGATAGATTAAATTTTTATTCCCATTCTTTAAAAAGTTTGTTTTCCCTCATATAAGGAAGAATTTTCTCCCTAGCTGAAACTATGGAATGGGATTGGTCTTATGGGAATAAAAATATGCTTAACAAAAGTATTCTTACTTATAATAATTTTTAAATCAAAATACTCCTGTGATACATCAAAATTTTAATTTATTATTAAATTATTATTTTTAATTTATTATTATTTATTTATTTAATATATTATTTATTAATTATTTATTATCAAATTATGATTTTTAATTTATTATTATTTATTAATTATTTATTATTAAATTATGATTTTAATTTTTTATTATTATTTATTATTAGTTATTTAATCTATTATTATTTATTAATTATTTATTATTAAATTTATTATTTTTATTTATTATTATTAATTTATTAAATATATATTATTATATTATTATATTATTATAATATTAATTATTAAAATTATCATATTATTAATTATATATATTAATATATGATTAAATTATTAATTAATAATCTAAAGATATGTCTGTTTTTTTTTTTATGATAAGGGATAATATGATAAAATATGTACACTACATAATTAATTTTTATGTGTAATTTACTAACCAAACGAAATAAAGAGAGACATGTCCATTCTCATTCCTTTCCAACCAAATAACATTTTAATATTCTCATTCTTATTATATTAATTCTAACAACTAAATGGGCTTTTAATAGTATTTTGGAGAGCCTTTAAAGTTATGCAATGGAGCAATTGGGACGCAACTTTGATGATCATGGTGCTAAAGAGCCCGCCAAGCAAAAGCTAGTCTATAAATGTCCGGTCCTCGAACCCAACAGTGACCATTCATTTAGCATCATTCGAACGGAATGGAGGGGGACAGGGCTTAGTATCGAGAATAATCCATCTCCTTGTATCCTTTGGTGATAGGTAACACCAAGGATTGCCACAACAAATAGTTGTGCCTATCAGCTTGACATGGCACATCTGGCTAAGAATGGAAGTAAATAGAGGAGTTTTAAGCTGAGACAAAACACTGGGTGTAGAGACAAGAGTAGCAGAGACAAGGGAAGTAGAAGCAGAAGACGACATGGCTCTTGATACCAATTCAAAGCAATGAAACAAAAAAGGAAATGAAGAGAAGAATACTTTGCTTTCCAACATAGCAGAGCTATGGCTCTATAAATATCTGCTAAAGCATGTTTAACAATGGTTTTACTAATGAATAGAAAAAATTGTTGCAATACCTTTCTCCACAATTGATTTGGCAACGAAAGTTGTAACTATTGCTAAAGCCATGCTTTTTTGTAGTGTTAAAGAACTAAGTTATAAACTTTTATTTCTGTTATCACTTGATATTTAATTAATTTTCCCATTCTCTTATTTTGTTGCTTTTCCTTTCTTTATTTTCTTTTTCTTCCTTCTTTTTCCTCTTTCTTACCTTTTCTTTTTTTTTTTTTATCTCTATTATTTCTTAACCACCACCATCATCTATACCAAATTAAAAAGCTAATATAAGAATTATCTTCGACATTCTTTGACATTTGTTAGCTTTGCTAGACTACACAAACATAAGGATGCCTTGGTAAAGAAAGAAATGAATAAAATATACAACAAAGCATAAACAAGAGAAATAGACGAGAAATAGTTCAGTAATCTTCTTTTGATTCATAATCCTTATCGCTTAACCTTATTTTGTCTTCTCAAATTGATTCCTTAAATGTGGAGTGTTTCAAATCGGCCCTTTAGATTTAAAGTATTTTAAAATGATTTCTTAAATTTCAAATTTCCTCCATACACAGTACTTAAAAGTGATGAATTTGTAACAAATTTAGAACTTACGAACCATTTTAAATTATTTTAAATTTAGAGGACTAATAATGATAGATAAGTTGAAGAACCACAGTACTATTCAGCCTTCTAAATAATATTTGAGTTCTCGAAAAGGAGGTGATTTTCAATAATTAGTAGGGTTTCATTTAAGCATTAAAATACTTTAAAGCGTTTGAAATTTTTTTAAACCAGTTTTAATCTTTTTGTTCATGATTCATTATAAATGTGCACATATATACTTTTCATTTGACTCCCACTATATTAATAGTTAAATTGTCAAAGTTGGACAATTTGGATTTGAGGAATTATCTTTTTGTATCCAACACTGATCATTGGTGGACTCAACCTTGAAATTTCAGAACTGCCTGATTGGAGGAGTTGATTCTAATTGAAACAATTATTTCGCTGAATAAATGCTTTTCTTCATTTTCTCTTTGTCTCAGATTCCTAATTTTGCTAACTTATTGGCTGACTATTTCTATTTTGTTTCTTGGCCATCCCTATTGTTTATCTCTTCTCCCGTTTGTTCTTATAATGAAGTATATTTCTGTGGCCAAAGAAAAAGAAAAAGAGAGATCCTTTACTCTAAGTTGGTGGATTACAAACATAAATATTATAATGTGATTAGAGAATATACTATAATAGCAATGTTACGATCCCATGTACGATCTATGTGAACATAAAACTGTAATTTTTAATAATTGATGAACCCAATAGTAAAAATTTCTACTCATTTAATTAATAAGATTGGTTTCACTCGAAAAAAATGATTACATTTGAAATGAAATGGATTTAATAATCAAGATGAATTGCTATCTTTATAGCAGTGTTAGTTGTTCATCTTCTCCTTTGCAGCATCAGCAGCTCCTTGTGCCTTGGCCATCATCTGTTGACCAGTCTTCACACAACAAAATCAAACTTTAGTTTCCATGTGCATCCACTATTTCGCACCAAATGTTGTTAGTAAATTAATTACATTTTTTAAGATAAAAATACTTTTTAAATTTCTCACTTATCACAAAATTGTTATTATAATATATAAAATAGTTATTCATTTATTGAAAAATATCATACTTAGCTCTCTCATTCTTTTAAAAAAAAAAAAGTATTAGATTTAATCCTTCTATCAAACACTGAATCATAAATTTAAATGAATAAATTTGGTGTTTTTTTTTAAGTGAGTTACCAAATATAATATTTTTCAATGAATAGAATATCATTTTGAGCATTACAATGGATGAGGGACCAAAATAATAATTTTATAATAAGTGAATGACTAAAAAAATATTTTACTCACTTATCACAAAATAGTCACTTATTTATTGAAAAATGTCACACTTAACTTTCACATTTTTTAAAAAAAAAAAAAAGTACTAGATTTAACCCTTCTATCAAACACTGGATATATTTTTTTTTTAAGTAAGTTACCAAGTGTGATATTTTTCAATAAATAGGGTATCATTTTGAGCATTACAATGAATGAGAGATTAAAATAATAATTTTGTGAAAAGTGAAGGATTAAAAAAATATTTTACTCCAACCATGATATCACACAAAATTATAGCAATCCACTGTATTGCAAATCACACCCTAGTAATCTATTTGAAGCCATTAGTTGAGTATACAAGTTCAAACTCAAAACCTCTTGGATGGATTCTTTAGCAGATTGTGCAGCACTGCTGGCCTTATCCATCATGTTGCCAGCCTTTTCCTGCAAATTTCACACAAATCCACAATTATATATACTATTATATAAATTCCTATTAATCCACACAGGAAAAACTGATTATTAAAGTATAATGTGCAATTGTAATATTTACTGTTATGGTAATTTTGTATTAGGTTTGAAGATTAATACACAAAGAGAAGCAAAAAAACCTGAGCTTCGCCCTTGGCCTGTCCAGCATTGTAGCTTGCCTTGTTGGAGTCCATTTTTGTAGTTATAAACAGTAATAAAAGGAATAAAGTGATGATGAAGATTAAGACTTGTTGATAAGGTTGAGAAAATGAAGGATAAAGATTGAGTTTATATAGGTTCTCATAGCATTGCATTGCTCAACAAGTCTCTTCTTTTTGCTAAAATAAAATCGATTCAAAGTTGCCATGTGGCTGCTTAAATGCATCTTGTTGACCAGTAGATCATGTGGAGGAGCGTTATTCTTAGATCCTACCTTCTAGCCAAGACAAGACCCTTAAAAATTATATTTAGATCTGATGAATGGGGTTTCAGATTTTATTTTAAATAAAATTTATTGAATTTTAAATTTAAATCTATACAAAAAATTTTAAAAAAAAAACTCAGACATATGACTCGTTCTATAGTCAACTTTAGTTGTCATGCTACTTTTGAGATTGAACTTACCCACAATATAGAAGATATTATATAGGTTGATTTTTATAATTATTAATAAACAAGTTGATAATTTTATTTGTAATCAATTATTGATATATAAATTAAAAATTTTTTAAAAATATTACCAATTAATTCACTTGGACTAGTAGTATGCCAGTTTATCTGAGCCCATATTTTAAAAACTGAATCAGAGGATATGAATCAGTTTAAAGTTTGGTGATTTAGCTTTTGGTCATATTTGATGTATCTAAATAAACGTTTCATTATTTAATATTTATATCAATAATATTTTATAATTAAATCAAAATTCATAATAAAATAATGTTTAATAATCTCAAAATTAGTTTGAATGTTTGTATATGATGATTTTTTAAAAACCATATCTTATAACTAATTTTTTATAATAGTTGATAAAGCTAATGTAATATTCCAAAATTTTATATTTTAAATTTTTAACTTTGAAGGATAATTTTTCTGAACACTTATATAAGTTAAAGGGGAAGAAGAAATTTAATTAAGGAAAGAAGAAAAAATCAATAATAAATATGACAATTAATTTAATTGTGGAAATAAAAAATTTAAGAGAGCTATTATAATAATTCAAGTAACAAATTTCATGAATTCTAAGCAGACTCAAATGGTTAAGCTTGACTCAAGCATCTATTAGGACCTAATGCGTCAAAGTATTATTTTTGCTTGACCCTAAATATCCTCCAATAATAAAATTACCAAAATGCCCTTATTTCTTTTTCTTCAGTTTTCTTTTTCTTTTTCCCAATACTCTCTCACCAATCCTCTCCATCCATTTTCGGATTCCTGCCTCTCCCACCACTGCACAATCCTTATGCTTTATTGTTGATCTCGGTCGCTTAGGGTGGCCAGAAACCTCCAGAACTCTGGCAGAATGTGACGACAATGGCAGGGGTTTTTATATAGCTAAAATCCGCGATTCATGTGAGTTTAATTCAATTTTGATGGGGTTTTGTTTCTAATTAGCATTTCGATTGTTCTTCCATAATTCTAGCTTTTAATTTCGTTTTGTTTGATCAGAAATCGAAGCTCCTCCCTCAGCTATTCGACGCGCATGAACAACGCATAAGAACCTAAAATTTGGCTTGATTAAGGTAAAATTTCATTGTTTTGCATAAGGACTTTTATTCAAAAGTGATTTTTATGTCATTCTCTGCCCATTTGATCTCCTAATTTTTTAAATTACTACTTGCATGTGGAAATTCCCAATTTTGGATGAAGAACATGAATAGTATCTTAAACTCGAAATTTGAAATTGAGGCGTGAATTGAAGTTGTTTTAGGGAATTTATTTAGGGGTTTTGATCCTAAGTGAGATTCTAGTAATTTCCATGTGTCAATTTGATGTTTGGAACACTAAATTAAAAATTCCTCTTTCTTGGTAGGGAATTGAGGTGTGTATAATACCGATAATTGAAGAAATTTTGACCTTTTCGTGTTATTAAACATCAAGAAGGATAATATGAGTTATTAGTAGTTGTCATTTGGATGGTAAGTGATTTTGAGAATTTCCCTCAAGCTGATATTAAATTCCATTGTTGTGGGAAGGAGTTTTATGAATAAGAGTGCAATAAAAGTAATTATTAATGTTCAATAATTAATTTGATAATTACTAGAATAATTTTTATACTCAATTGGTGATGTTAAGCAACTCAAGGACTACAAAGAATATTATCTGAGTTTATTGGCATTAGAGCATTTTCAAAGCCTTGGAATATTTTTAGTGTAAAAATATCAATGTTGAGCATCAATGAAGATGAACCTCTAAGTTTATGGACTATTAGGTTCCAAAAGTGTTTTCTAAGCACATATATATCATTATGTGCAAATTATGAAAATTAGGATCATTAAGAAGCATAATGGGAATTCATAGGAAATAAGTACCAAAATTTTGGTTAGAAAAACAAATTGATTTGAATAAGTTGTTGTGGGAATTTTTTTTAGAAATTATTTTAATTAAGATTTTTATTAGTATGGAAGGTTTAAGATCTATTACTTGTTATGTTTTTGGGGTTAAAATTGTCATGTTATACCCAACAGGGTAAGACATTGAATTGTGTGCATTTTGACTAGGTGAATAGATAATATTAATTATACAAGGTTTCTGCTTTAAATTATCTAATTTTGAATACAAATTTTTGTTATCTCTGGTACCTTGGGATAGGCTTCTGGATTCAGAAATGTCATTTGCATATTCTGAAACCTGGGAAGTTTGTTGGCTTCATAAACTTTATGATTCTACATTTTTGAATTATTAAAATTGTGTAAAGATGAAAATTTTGAAGTGATCTACTAAAATTCTGAATTTTTTTTTAATATGGATTTTTGTATATTAAAGAAATTTTTGGGAATGTATCCAAAATAAGACATTGTAGTTAACGGTAGTAAGCATTAGCCGTAGTGCACTTCGATTGGTATTTTGATATGGTTGGTTATGATGCTCTTACATCTATATTCTGTTTGAGGCTTAAGGCCATTTTCATGAATATTTAGAGTTTATGGCTGATAATGGTTGTTTGCCCTGATATGATTACATTAATCTTGGGCTAGTTCTGTATTCTGTACATTAAATGGTTCTATACGAGATTATCAAGTATTCTGTTAGATTAGATATTTTAAATTATCATTACATGTTGATTTATTTGAGTTAAAAACATGTTTTAAATATTCAAGGTTGAACTTATTTAACAGGTAATGGTTTTCTTCTGTTTTTGGAACTATTGATTTAACCATGTAACGTATGCTCACTGAGTTTCTACTCACTCTGTTATTTAACATTTTTCATATCCCAGTGTCGATCCAAAACACCTACGGAGTAGAAGTTGAAGTGTTTCTATTTTTTTCCCTTTTGGTAAGTCTTACTTGATGTCTGAGCAACGGTCTCTTGTTGTACATTTTGTAATTAAATTTAGTTGCTCCCTTGTACACAGGTTGCTTGTTTTGATGTAGCTCTATGGTTTGTGGGTTGTTTTGTATACATTTATTGGAGAATGGAGCTTTCCATTCTGTTATATATCAAATTATTTTATTGTAAAAATTTCGAAAGATTTATATTTTAGGGAAACTCAACCAAAATTTTTATAGAGATTAAATTAATTCTTTTGGTATTTAGATGCAATGTATTAATCTTGATAGGCTTACGAGGACAAGGAATATTTCATTATTCGTGTTGATAATGTCTTATCGACCAAGGTCATGATAGTTAAAAAAAGAATAAAAATTTAATATTCATATTTGAGAGGTATAATTTCCCATTTCAGTGCTTCTTGACATTCAAAATTATTTTATACTGAATAAACTATATAATATACCATGGGTTTTACTTTGGTCAAAAGCAAAACTTCCACATTAGAATGCAAAAAGTTCACAACGAATTACAAAATTGAGGCACGACAACTTTAAAAAGAATGAATACTTACATAATATTAGTGCTGTTTGAATTTTATATTAATATCTGCATAAACCATTTAAATCTAGTGTTGAATCATCAGAGCGTCATTTAAATCATTCGCGTGGACCAAACTATACTTTCCTGGTGAGTGAGATTGAGATTCATATATCATTATTAGAAGCAACTCAATTATTTCCATTAAAAAACTTAATAACAAACGATTAAGAATTTTTTATAGGGATAGTCCAACAATTCCCCTTTCGAAGACAAGCAGAAAAGCCAGCACGCATAACAGCAGCGAGCAAAGCTATCACATTTAAATTTGGCTTCAGAAGCGGAGACTTTTTATCACATTATGCATCTGTATAAATAACCAAAACACTAAAAGAGGTAAAATAACTTATTTATTTAATACTAACATAACAGCATGGTCCAACACCATGTCCATATAGGAGACAGAAGGCCACCATCTGTTACATTCTTGATAATACAAAAAAACAAACTTCAGTTCTTATTACAAGCTGAAGCAACAACATCTATAGCATGCTGCCCAACTCATACATAACCCCAAATTTATTAAATATCGGTAAACATAAACACACACACAAAGATTAAATCCAGAACTACATCTCTACCACTTCCTCTTCCTTCTCGTCCTCGCTCCAGCAGCATTTCAGAATAGACCTTGGAGAAGCACAGCCGCCAGCTCTAACAAAGCCACAGAACAAAACAGCACCACCTGCACCAAGCACTTCATTGCTCCTGTCTCTGCAGTTGTATCCATCAATGACGAGGGGAAATTTGTTAACAAGTGCTTCATCGTGCACATCAGCGTGCAAAGAAACAGAAAACTCAGCTGGCTGGAAGCATGCTAGGACTCTTTCAACTAGCCTGGTCAGGGTTACATCTTCAAGATCATAACCCACTGCTTCAAAACTGGAATAACTAAAACCATCTTCTGGGGTGACATGGATGGTGGAAATTGCATTGTCCTCTATTGCATTCATTGAATACCCACATGGATCAAATTCAAAATCACATATGTCAGACTGAGGAAGAATCTTGCGGATTCCAGATTCTTCAGTCATTGAAGCCGCTGAACTTGTATTCGTTTTGAAAAACACAGAAGCCATTTTCTTATCTAAACCAGTCATGCACAGCTCCAGCGTGTAGACTGCTTCTGATCTGCTTTGTAGCTGTGCACTAGCAGAGTAGACATGCCATAATTGTGACTTGTCAGGGTCACCCATCATATATGCTTTGCTGCCAGAGCCAAGGTTCCCAAAATAGGAGTCAAGAATAGCAACTTCCTCAGAAAAACTACGATGAGGGAATGGCTGTGACCCAGGAAAGATAAAGCTTCCACGAGTATACCTCACAGATTTCACAGGAAGCAAAAGAGCATCAGCCAGCTTAAGGATGACTGGGATGGACAGAAGCAATTTTGTAGTTCCACAAGTTTTGATGATAACCTTATAAGGATAGACAAATAGGCTAGATTCTGAAAGAACGTAAGAATCAACAAAATCATTGGACAGTGAATCAACAATAGTGCACTCTGCCGGTTTCAGAATCTCATCCAACTGGTCTTTTGACAATGATCGGAGGCCTAAACCTCCTG
Organism: Delonix regia; assembly: GCA_037074485.1. NCBI lineage: Eukaryota > Viridiplantae > Streptophyta > Magnoliopsida > Fabales > Fabaceae > Delonix > Delonix regia. The sequence goes on from CM073449.1 coordinate 13,223,901, forward strand.
GATCAGCAAACAAACCAGGCTCAAAGAAAGATATCTCAAGCCTCTTTTCATAGCCTTCAAAACCTATAACGGAGCTCGTCAAGGCCATCTTGACTTGAAGGAACAAAATGCCGTTGCACAGGTAGAGCAAAAGAGAACAAGAAAAGCAAGGAGGAGGATGACAAGGAAACAGAGAAGGTGGAGAGTGGACTACTATCACTCTATGCAAAAGCTAGGGGTTACGTGCAAACAAACAAGGAAATCTCAAGATGGCTTCCGAACGCACTGCACAAGAATAACATGAAGTTAAATCAAAGGAAATCATTCTAGTAACAATTCTTTCCAATCATCAAAAGAGATGAAGTGAGGACTTACGTTGGAGTAAGCAGCAGATCTAAACTTCTTGATTCCACCGTGTGGTCGAAGGTCTTCAATGGTGTAGCCGAGAGGAGCTTCGTAGAATAAGGATTTACTACTGCTAGACTTCTTTTTCCCACCTTTAGTCTCCATCAGTTCATTCAGAACTTCCTTCAAAAACAATAAACCACAAAATTAATGACAGGTATAGTTCAAGGAGTTTTTTCAACTCAACTACCATAATTTGAATGGAAGACCACCATTTGCATGGGAAAAACAAATATTCAAAATTCACTTCGATGGCAAATTGCAAAACAAAATTGCAACCGTACAAAAGCTTAAACAAGAAAATAATGAGCTGCTATGGTCTCCTTTACAAGAAAATAGTGCAAAATTAACATCTCATGACCATGAAAATTGGGTAACCAGTTTTATTACTAACAACAATCAAGAAACATGGCAAACACAAAGTTATCAGAAGAGAGATGATATTCGAACCTCTAATTATCATATCTAAGTACATAGATAGCATGAAAAGCAGAACTTAATAATGTCCCCAGAACACAGTAGTATGCTTAAGAACAGAAGAACTTCTATTTTCATAATCTTGTAAAATCAATTAGTTTGAGGCCTCTAACTTCAACTTTTGCAAAACTCCCCTATTTAAAAAATGGCCTAATTTACCTCCCCTGTCAGGAACTACAGACATTAAATAGATTGCAAATTTTTTAAAAATTGAATTAAAAATTAAGTATATCAGAAACAAGGAAAATTCAACTATGATAAATAGATAAACAGAACAGAAGTAAGAAAAATTTATTAACGGTTGAGAAAATAAGTCCAGTAAATTATAAAATTTCATTTTCCTTTCTATACAATTCAATAACAATGGCCAGATAGGTATAGACACAAGATCAAAGTTCACTTCCATGCATGTTGAGAAGTAAACCCCAAATCCGCATCCCCACAACATAAAAGAGAAGAAGAAACATTAGAATATTGTCTTGATCAGATAAAAGTTCAAACATTTATTTAAAAAAACTAAAAATACCAGCAATATGGTAAATCATATGTGTGCACGCATCCAGATTCCCTCAAATCACCACATTAAACGAAAACCCGTTTCATCAAATACGAACAATTCAGTAACATATAAAGAAGGCATGTGGGATATGAAGAAATGCAATTTAACAGTTTATAATTGAAGCACAACTTACAAAATCGTATACTTACTGCTATAAACAATCGTAAAACTGCTTATACTTCTCTGGTATCTCTTTCCGTAATCAGAACTCTAGAATCGGAATGAATCAACCTAAAACAACACAAAGAACAATAAACAACGAAGTCGTCGCAAAGATTGAAAAAGAATAAAAAGACAAACGGTAACGCGCTTACCGTTTCTCAAAAATTCGAGAGGCAGAGAACGAATATTCAACCTCAACCTCAAAGCAGACGAATTCACGAGGCACGAGTAGTTGTCAGACGACCAGAGGGAACGGTTTATATAGGGCCTGCGAGCCACAGGGAAAGTACCAAAATACCCTTCACAGCTTTCGCGTGCCATCCTTGTTTCTGAACCACGCAAACGTATTGTGATTTCTAAACCCGAAGAATCTGGAATTGGGTCCGCAAAAGCTGTGGAATAAATTGGAAGATAACAACGTAAAGCCACGTGGCCCAATGAGAAATACGACAAGTTAAGTAACATGAAAATCGTTCTTTATTTTACGATAGTAACAATCAAATATCAACTCATAATCATTCATCTAAATTTTATTTTAGGTTAAATACTCACTTTCCGTAAAAATTCAATAATCCAAAATATATCACAGAGCGCTTTATAAGATAATATGCTTAAAAAAATAAGAAGTAAAATTTAGTTTTTTTAATTCAATATGATATTATATTGTATAAAAAATATTTAAAATATATTTTTACTTATATTGAGAATTTAAAAAAAATTTTAACATTTATCAAAATTAAATTTAAAAAATCACATAATATATTTTGAACTATTAAATTATGATAAAGACTTGAAACTGTACAGACGGTTGGGAATACCAAGCTACTTTTTAACTCCATTTATTTTATTCTTTATTATCTTCATAAATGATTGATAGATCTTTCTTCATTCTAAAATTATTTTGAGTAAAATAAAAAAAAATTATTGTCACTAGAAAAAGCAAAATGCCTCCCAGATTATTCTCATGTAAATTAAGATACGCAACTAAAATTCATTTATAAATTTTATTTTAGAAAAATCACAAACGTGAATTGTACTAAAAATTAAAAATACTAGGGTTATTCGATTCAACGGTCGCGTGAGCACCAAGAAAATAAATTTTAAAAATTAAATATAAATATTTCATCCGAATAAACGGGATATATCCTAATATTAAATATTCTTTTAAAAAAATTTCACATACCGACTCAATTAAAAGAATAAATAATAGTAATGGATTTGGATGCAGAAATGATCACGGAACTGGATTCATAGAATAAGAATATAAAGTAGTGTGGTGCAGCGTGTGGTAGTGTACTAGTGCTGTATTATTGGATCTTTTTCTTTTTCCCTTTGTGGTGGAAAGTAGTGTGTTAGATAAAAAGAACTGTGTAAGGAAGAGATTAATTTAATACAATGTTGACTTTTTTAATTAAATTATTTTAAAATTTATATATTTGAAGTACCTGAAAAATAATAGAGAAAACTGAGAATGAGATAGGCGGAAATAAGACAAAAAAAGGTGTGAGCTGGTTCCGCGTGATCGTATCTTGTGGTCCATCTTCTGTCTTTCCACGTCAATCTTGCTTGGCTAGTGGAATTTTTCCATCGTTTTGTTTGTAAAATATTTCTTTTATTATAACATTATTATTTTAATTTTTTATTAATTAAAATATTTAAAATAATTTTTTATTTATTAAAAACTACTATACTTGATATTTTATTTTTTAAAAATTATATATAATTTTTTAATTTAATTTTTAAAATTTGATAAATAAACTAAATTTTATTATTTTTTATAAGTAAGAGTTCAGTGATATTTTTTAATGAATAAGTAATTATTTTAAATTTTTCAATAAGTAAATGATTAAAATAATAATTTTATAATAAATGAAAGTTAAGAAAGTATTTTTGTTTTGGTTTTTTTCTTCTTTCCTATATTTTGTTAGTATCTTATTCTTTTCTTTGCATTGCCAAAATTCCCAAGCGTTAAAGAATGGGGCAAAGTGAGAAAAAAAAAAAATTTGCGAGTTATGAGACAGAAATAGAACAAGTTTTGAATGAATGGAACAGTGAACGGGAACAATATATAAAAGTTGGCATCCTGACTTTTCATCACTGCCATAAAAAGTCGGATAAAACCTAATTAAGTGTAGCCTCGGAATAAAATAAAATTTTTTATAAGTTCCTTTAAAATTATGGGTAATTTGTTTTATATAATTATAAAAGTGGTTATACATATGTAATTACACATTGTGGAAGATATATGACAATAATATGTTAAAATTTACTAATTGTATGATAGTTAAAATAACTTATTATATTTATATTTTAGTTTTATTATTTTTAGATTTCATTTATATACCCAATTTTTTTAAAAAATTTTTACTTTACTTCCTTTACTTTTTATTTCAAGTAACCTCTACAAAAATATTAGTATATAAATTTATTAGATTCACTCCTATGCTTTCTTTATTTTTCTAATAACTCCTCAACTCCTTAATTTTGTTCTTATTTTCAATCCATAAACTAATATTTTGTAGGTTTACTAAAAAATAAAAAGTAGAGGAGTAAAATGAAAATATTTTTAAAAAGTTTTATATTTATAAATAAAATCATAAAATTGGGGTCAAAGTATAAATACAAAAAGTTATTTTATAGTTGTACTAAAGATATCACCAAAATTATATATATCTGTTTTTCAAAAAAAATGTACCATATAATTTTTGTGCTTTCCTTTTTAGCTTTAAGATCAATTTGATCCTCTAAAAATGGATATCAAAATGATTATCCAAAGATGAAATATTTTAGAAAATAATAATCCTCTAGAATGATTAAATTAGTTTACTTTTTCATATTTAAAGGACAATTTTCACTAATTCGATGTTGAAAGTAAATGTAAAGGATTATAATTGTATTTTTCTTTGCATACATCTCTCTATAGAATTTTTATTATGATTTCTTTTTCTCTTTTAATAAGTCTTACTGTGTAGGATCAGGTTTTGAAAATTTTTTTGTCAGCACCAAATATAGATGGTTCGGTGCTCCGTTAGCATGATAATCCAATGTAATCACTTTCACACTAAACAAACTTGTTAGTTTGTCCAAACGAAAAAAATAATGCAGAAATATCATACCCCTAGCCATTAAGTAAGATCGAAAAATGTCAAAGTTGCCAAAATTGTAAGAACTAAATATCGATGCCTCCAAGCCTTAGTTTCTTACTCTCGAATATGGTGTGTGAGTTCTATATGTTGCCAAAAACTAAACCTAAAGGCCCATATATATAGATGAGTGCTGGAAGGCTTCATTCCATCATTAGAGCAGTTTCGGTAGTCATCAATGAAGGGGAACAACTATATTAATGAAAACTAAAGATTTGATTACATGAAGTAAACCACTAATTGCAGAAGACGAAACTATTCCACAAATAAAAATTGACATTCTCCTACTTAGTTAGTAATATTTAATGATCTTAATATCCATGGCTATATAAATTCCGAAAAAGAAATGCTAAATGCATGAATCATAGCGGTAAGTTCTCTATAAGCAAGTATTACCTTCCATGTATCACATTGCATATTGCTTTCTCAACCTATCATAACTTAATGAATAAGCCCCATACTTATTTTAAGTCATCTTAATGTTGTTTATTCTTTAAATAAGAATGTGCACACAAAATAAGAAAAACAATTTAAATCAAAATAAGTAAAAGTTTTATTGCAAACAATGCTAATATATACATCAAACACTCAGATTGGAACTAAGTCCCATTTTAGCCGCATGATCCTTAAACTAAGTGGCATGTCTTTTGTTAAGGAATTAGCAATCATCAACTTAGTGCTTATGTGTTCAATGATAACTTTATTATCCTTGACACATTATTAAATGGGTAAATACTTAATGTCGATGTGTTTGCTTTAACTTCCACTTTTAATGTTCTAAACCAAAAAACTATAGTTAAGTTGTCATAATATATTTTTAATGGCCTTGAGATAGAATCCACAATTTTAAGTTTAAAAATAAAGCTCTTAAGTTATATATCATGTGATGTTACCTTAAAACAAGATACAAACTTAGTTGTGGTAGAAGTAATATTTAAATCATAAAGATATAACTAGATGTTGATTTCTGAAAGTCAATGTAACTAGAAAAATTTGAATCAGAGTAACCAACTACCTCAAAGTTCTTAATTCACTTATACATTAGTACATAGTCTTTAGTACCTTTGAGATACCATATAACCTTTTTTGCAGCTCTCTAATGATTTATTCTTGGATTACTCTGATATCTACCTAACATTACATTGCAAATGTAATGTTAGGTCTTGTATAAACCTGAGCATACATAAGATTTTTGATCGCTTAAGCATATAAAAAGTAGCGCATATGTTCCCTCTCTACATTGTTCTTCAGGTATTAGTTTAAATTGAATTTATCACCCTTCACAATAGGTGTTACACTTGGTGAGTTCATCTAAAATCTCTCTAAGACTTTGTTAATACAGGTTTCTTATGGTAAACTCAAAATACATTAAGTTCTATCTCTATGGATCTTAATGTCAATGACATAATCTAAGTTCTAAGTTTGATCACTTCCATTAATCAAGTCATTCTTAAGAAACTTAGCATTTCTTGATTCTACAATCTTAGTGTCATATGATAAACAATAAAACTTATATCCCTTAGATCTTTCGACCTACCTAATAAAGTAGTCACTGATGGTCCTTGGGTCTAGCTTCTTCTCTTATATATTGTAAATCTGCGGTTTGAACATGCATCCCTAAATGCGCATATGTCTTAAACTCGATTTCCAACCTTTCATTAACTCAAATGTTGTCTTTAATAGTCTTAGTTGGAACTTGGTTAACTAAATACACAACCATCTTAAGGGCTTCAGTCCACATAAACTTAGAGCTACTAAGCATGCTCTGCACCATGTCTAATAATATTCGATTACTTCTCTCAATTACACCAATCTAATATGGAGAACCAAGTATAATGTATAAGGCAAGAATCCCATGTTCTTGAAGAAACTTTGTAAATGGATCGGGTGCTTGTCTATTTTCAATGTATCTACCATACTACTCACCCCCTCTATTTTATCTCACTATCTTAATTTGTTTACCACATTGTTTATGTTCTTCTACTTTGAAAACCTTAAAGGTAACTAATGCCTTATTCTTGTTATTAAGCAGATAGAGATACATGTATCATGAGTAATTATCAATAAAGGTGATAAAGTATTTCTAAATACTTGAGTCCATATATGAACTACATATATTCGTATATGTGATTTTTAACAAGGTAGAACTCTTCTTAGCACATTTCATGGTCTTATTAGTCTACTTACCTTCAATGCAGTCTATGCTAATATCAAAGTCAATTAAGTCAAGAGTATTTAATACTCCTTCTTTTACTAACATTTTCACCCTCTCTATTGTGATATGACCAAGCTTATAGCGCCACAACATAGAGGAATTTTCATTAATAACACATCTTTTTATACCTATTCTACTAGAAGCATACATTGCATTATATAATATATTGTCTTATAATTGAATTTAGAAAAGACAATCACAAATTGTATCATTTCTAACAACACTAGATATATCAAACAACTTGAACATATTATTTGAAAATTCAAAGGAATACCCATTGTATAAGTTTGAAAATACAAATCAAGTTTTTAGATAAACTTGGCACATAAAAGATCATATCCAAAATCAGAACAAAGACATAGTTCAAGACCAATTTGCATGTTTGTATAACTTTAACTAGTGAGCCTATCTTGTTACCTAAATAGATGTATTGCTCACTTCTCGTCAACTTGCTTTAGTTTGGAAAGCCTTATAAGGTAATAAAAATATAGATTGTAGAACCTGAATCAATCCACCATGTGTTACTACTAATATTTATCATATTAGATTCATTATAAAATAGTGAGATTAAGTTATCTTTCCTTTCAAGCCAAGCTTTGAATTTGTTTCAAACTTTCTTCATATGTCATTTCTTCTTGCAAAAAAAAAAAAAAACACTTGGAGTGCTTTTTAATATCACCTTGGACAGGTGCTTTGTCCTTTCGTTTTCTCTTGGCCAAATTGTTTCTTACTTTTCCCTTAAATTGTCACGTGTACACTTTCTCCTATTTTACTAAAAGTTTTCCCTCATCTTAAACACGCATGGTCAGTACTTCATTGATTAACTATTTTAGTTTTATGTGTATTTAAGAGATTTCAAAAAGTCTATATTAAGGTAGGAGAGAACTCAGAATGAAGTAAAGAGGTAGAATGTCAAGAATCTCAACCTCAAGAATCCTTAATTAAGTTGCAATGTTCCTCCCGTGTATGATATGCTCTCGCGCACCGCTTATGTCAGTGAACTTCATGGTAGATAATTCTAAAATAAAGGTACTTGCTAAGGTATTTTCAAAATATTCAAATTGTTCATCAATAACTTTCACCAAGTTATAAAGGTTTTTATGATCTCTTATTAATCCACGTATACTAGTAGATATCTTAGATTTGATATTCATTATGCTGAGGTGATTAGATCGCTCCCAACATTTATAAAGGTTTATTTCATATGCAATATAGTATTCGTAGATGTAGGAAGTTTGTCTTTTCTAATAGCATAGTCAACCTCTATCCACCTTAATTGAAAAAGAACTTTCTCCTTCCAAACCTTATAATTATTCCCATTAAGTTCAAAAACTTGAAAATCAAAGATGTTCAATAGTTATAATTATCCCCACGTTGAATATAATCAATTATAACTTGATGTCATTTTCTTTTATGTAATTTTTAAAATTTAATGTACACTTTTAGAAAATTAAAGATGTTGTGGCTAAAATCTAATTTTGCTAAAATCATACTAATTACATGACATCCAAAATTTTCTAAATACTTGTATATAGCCATGCAAAATACATAAACAAGCAATTCAGATAATGGATCTTAAACCATTAATTAATTAACTAACTAAACCAAAATGTGACTAATTAATTAATTAATTAATTATCCCCACTTGAAATTTTGACTAAGTATGCTATAAAATATTGCTCAAAATTTATTTTTAGAAAATTAAGCACCAATTATAAAATTTTAATTTCTCAAAATATTGAACAAAATATTTACCAAGTATTGCCCAATAAGACTTAAGTTGGTGAAAAATGAATTTTTTAAAACTTGAGCAATTAAATATTTTAAGCAATAATCCATGCATTTCAACACCTTTAATATGTTTGAAAACAAGTCATTATATAAGGGCATTTATTGGTTCAAGGGTTAGGACGCTGGTATATCACAGTCAATGGTAGGGGTTTAAATCTTACCAAGAGAAGCGTCCAATCTTTTCCAATAAATTTAAAAATATAATTAATGGATCTCTAAAATGGATCAAATAATGCAAGCCCAAGATACACAATAGGCCTATAATCTATGACATAAAAATAGCGCAAAATATAAAATTTCACAGTTAGGCCCAAAATGAATTGTTTAGCAGAATTAATATAATATTTTGTCGAATCTTAGCAACATATAGACGTTGGAAATTGTTGGCATGCATCACTCTTAATCCAGAGGTCACAGGATTAGGATTGAATGTCAGCAAGGCAACTAAAAAGATTAATTATTTTTAATGAAGCAAATGGACCGAAAAGAAGCAAGCTTTATATTGATAAAGTCTCAGGTCCAAAAACATATATTTAAAAGTCCAAAAGCATGGAAATCATAAATAAAATAAAGGCTCATCACCCAAAGAAAATGTCTATGATTTGACTCAGAACCCTAAGACCTAAACCTAAAATAGAATGGACCCAACTCATAAACTTATATTCAAGAGTTCCGTCTTTAACATTTTAAAAGCCAAAATTAATTCATTTTTCATGGGAATTATGCTTCGGATCTCAAAATTACATAAATTTGCATAAACATGTCTAACTCAATTTTACACAAAATATGTACAGATATTTTGATGCTTTAATACCATATATAATCACTTTTACACAAAATAAACTTGTTAGTTTGTCCAAAAGAAAGAAACAATACAAAAAGATCATACCTCCAACTATTGTGTAAGACTAAAATTGTCGTAGTATCCAAAAAAGTAGAAACTGAATATGAATGCTTTTAAGGCATGGTTTTTCACCCTCAAAGATGGTATGTATGAGTTTTGTAGCTTGTCAAGAGCTAGCAAGCCATATATATAGGTGAGTGTCGGAGGGCTTCTTTCCATCAATGGAGTCGTTTTTATAGTTGTCAATGGAAAGAAATAAATATAGTAATGAAAATTAAAGATTCAATTGCATCAAATAAACCATTAAATGCAGAAGAAGAAACTATTCAACAAATAAAGAAATAGACATCTAAGAAACTATTCAACAAATAAAGAAATAGACATCTAAGTCTAACAACATCATGCTATCCAAAACAACATTACTGAATAAGCTATAAGACAATAATAATTTACCCAAAATTGTCATTATACCAGTTATGCAAAAAAAAAATATAGTATTGTTATATAAGATATACAAGTGTATTTAGGTTGTTTTTGTCATTCTCACGTAAACCCAGGAACTCTAAACTAAACAGTTGCGATAAAAATGGTTGGAAGGTAAATAGATCATAGAAGATGTGACAAACCGAAAGATTAATTGGGAAGGTGTTCCTTTATTCCTTTCTCTAGCTTTATTGACTATTTGCTGCTGTGAGGTTGGTTGGTTTAGCTGTGTCGCTTCATGGGAGGAGTGAAGTGAAATATATTGGAATAACAATTTTTTACAAGATCCACCAAAAGCCTAATATTCATCCATAAATATACTGAACATTTACGGTAAGGTCTGTGTGGTGTAAAATTATAGATTTAATATTAATTTAATTAGAATTAAAATTGATTCAAAATTTAAAAAATTATTTTTGGATTGAGAAAATACTATTTAGGTCCCCACATCTTGACCTTATCAAAATAGTGTCCCCCACATTTGCCTTATTTCAAAATGGTTATCCGAATTCTTAAGCTTTGGAAAATTTAGTTTATCTGTCATTAAAATCCTCCTATTCAACATTTATAAACTGACGGAAGACCAATTTTCTTAACATTAGATATTGTGAATGACCATTTTGAAATAATGTAAATGTGGATGACCTATTGAGACAAAGTAAAAATTTGAGGGACCAAAATGTTATTTTCTCTTTTTGGATCACATAAAGAATTAAAACATGGAATTATAAGTTCAAGTTTATTGTTTGAATAATTGATAAATATTAAAAATAATATAATTAGCTATATACATAAAAAATAATTTATAATTTGTTATTTATAAAAGATTATTAGCATAAATTTTATTAGCGTGAACATATATCTAATGCAAGATGAATAAACATAAAAATTAATCGATTCATAATTATAATGTATCATGGAATGCAGATTCATTATCAATTCGTAATTAAAGTAAACAAAACCCAATGCTAAGTATAGTAATTTTGTCATAAAGCAAATTCTAACACTTCTACCTACATTTCTATTCAATTTCGTCTTCTGCTCAATGTGAGTTGGACAACGGAAGAAGATGCTTTAGGAGCTTCAAAATAAATCTTCTGATCTAGTTAAACAACAACTTCGTCCCCATTGCATTAGACTACCTCTTATTAATCACTTTAGTTCCTTTTTTCCAGATAGGTTTTTTAAATGTTTTATCATAACCCTTGTTGTTTATTCAATAAAGAAAAAAAGTATAGTGATTTTGTCCAAAAAAATTCTTAAATTACAAAGTAACAACATTATTTTTTGCATTAATATATAAGATTGTTATAATTAGTTTAAAGAGCCTTAAATCATTGATACTTTCTTTAAATACTAATAATGGCATCATAAAGTTGCAACAACAAATTTTTGTTTATGTGAGTAAGCCTTGGAAATAGTATCAGCCATAAGATTAACAGCATTTGCTAGTGTATCATCAACATGATTTCTCTTTCTTGAAAGAATCTATTTTAGGACAGAAGTAGGTTGGTTGCATGAATTTAGAATAGGTATTTGTGCCATTAGTTGAATCATTGGATATATGTATATTCTATATTGATTTAGTATCATCAATTGCTTTAATCCCAATATTAACTGCATTACCTAGAGTACAACCAACATTTCTGCAAATGACATGTAAAGTTTTTTCAATTTTCAATTAATTTTCTTTTCAATGACTGGCATCATATATGCCTATAAATAATATTATTGTGAGAAGAATCAATTAATAAATTATAAATGTGTAAAAAAAATGTAAAAATTTAAAAGGACAAGTTTGATTCAATTTCATGTAGTTTGCTTAAACTTCATTGTCAACCTTTATCGTATGTTAGTGACAAAAAAAAAAAAACAACCTTTATCATATGTCGCTCCTAGTCCCAACCAAAATTACTGGTACTACTTATGACCATGGTTGTCAAACTCGCGAGTCAGCTCGGTTGACTCGCCGAGTTTACGTTTTCATATGACCAAAACGATCTGACTCGAACGTAGACTCGGACTCGCCATCGACTCGCTCAGACTCGCCCATGACTCGTACAGAATCGCTTGACTCGCTGATTTAGCGAGTTTCCACCGAGTTGGATCAAGCCCAATTTAACCTGAGCTTGTTTTTTTAAAAAAAAAAACAAGAAACCGGGTCAGCCCATTTTTTAAGCCCAAAACCGAAGCTGCCAAATGGATTACCCAATCAACCATCTAAAACAAAGCGCACCGTATGGCAAAGTGTATACTTCTGCTGTTCTATAATCTGCATCTACCTTTACCACGGGACTCACGAGTCACGACACGACTTCACCTTCTTCTCCTTCAACTTTGGCGAACTGGTGCCCTAACAGAGCAACAACATTGGATTGGAGAGCAGCACTGCACAGTGATCGGATAATCGCACAGTCAAAGAGCAACGGTGGTCAGACAATCGAGCTAAACGGTGGTCACAATCACTGACTCACAGCAACAGAGTTCGAACTCAAACAATCACAGCGCAGCAACAGTTCCAGGTTTGAACAATCACAGACTCACAGTCATTCACGATTTGGAGTTTTGCACTGCCTCGTCAGAGATCGTCCTATCTTCTGTCACCGAAGATTGCATTGTAACTTGTAAGTCCCTAATCTAGTAATCCCTTCCATTTTCATCAGAGGCACAGTGCTGAGAGTTGAGTGAAAATAGAGAGTTGAAAGCATGAGACTGAGACCAAATCACCATTTTCATCATTGTGTGATTTAGGCATGTTAATGTTATTGAGTTTCAACATATCAGAGAATAAGATTAGTTCCTCTGCAATTATTGTGACATGTTTATAGTGTTACTGGCTCTGGCTTCGCCTTCTATATCTGTTTGAGTTTGATTGTTTATGTTTGATTGATGACTGATAAGAAGAGCTGGAATTCAAAACTCTAAAGGTTTCCAATGTGTTAGTTGCAATGTGCCAATGTCTATATTAGAAAAATTGATGATGTTTCAATTCAAAAGACTCAGCTTGCAGACTTTGTTCCAGCTAGGCAGCTACTATTAGTATTACTGATGTAGTATCATACTCTAGTCTGTTGCAAGATGGAACATGCCTGAAGTAACTAACTGGAATTTATAACTTGAGGAACTCGGTTGTTCTCTGAAACTGCAAATTGCAATTATGCTAAGGAGCTCAGCTTGCTTTTATGTTATATGCCAGATGATTTTTTGTCTGTTATATGCTCAGCTTGCAATAAAACTTATCTTTTATTCTAGAAACATGCAAGAACCTAATCAACCTATGACTTGAATAAAGATTCATTAGTTTGGAATATTATTTTATTTTATTTTATTTAATCAGTGTGTGATTTTGTCTACAATGCAATGGGATTTTATGGTGTACTAGTATTTCCGCCATAATCTGAAATTTTGAATTCCAGAATATCTTTTAATTGGTGCAAGGAAATATGTCTTCAAATGCAAGTGGGAGTGGCCCTACTCAAGTTCGAAAAAATGTAATTGCTGGAAGGAAGAATTTTCCTGGTAATAGGACTGACATTGGGTGGAAACATGGAATTGATATTGGTAGGGATGGTAAGAAGGTTCAATGTAATTATTGTGGCAAAGTTGTGAGTGGAGGGATCTATAGGTTTAAACATCACTTAGCTGGTACTAAAATTGATGTTGAAGCTTGTGTAAGTGTTGGAGATGATGTAAGGGCAACAATGTTACAACATGTGATTGAGGCTAAAACTTTATCATTTAAAAGAAAGAAACAGTGGTTAGATGTTGGTGATGAGGAAGCTCAAAGTACCCAAGCACATGCCAACTCTCAAGAGTTAATGAATTTATTGAGAGGTTCAAGAAAAAATAGCAGCGGAGTTGGTAGCTCACAATCAACCATTAATAATATGTTTAAGAAAGATCTGAGGGAGGAAGCTTGCCAATAGGTGGCAAGGTTTTTTTACACAAGTGCCATTCCTTTTAATTGTATAAAAAATCCTGAGTTTACCAAGATGTGTGAGATTATAGGAAAATATGGCCAAGGATTTAAGCCTCCTTCCTATCATGAGATTAGAGAAAAGTACTTAAATATGGAGGTGAAAAACACGCAAGCTATGCTTGACGAGTTTAAGGAAGAGTGGGATAAAGTGGGTTGCTCCATTATGTCTGATGGGTGGACTGATAAGAAAAGACGATCCATTTGTAATTTCTTGGTCAATAGTCCTAAAGGGACGGTTTTTTTATATTCACTAGATACATCTCATATATCTAAGACTACTGATAAAGTGTTTGCCATGCTTGATGAAGTTGTTGAGAAGGTGGGAGAGAAGAATGTTGTGCAAATAATAACAGACAATGCTGCAAATTACAAAGCAGCTGGACAAACGTTAATGAAGAAGAGGAAACACTTATATTGGACTCCATGTGCAGCTCATTGTATTGACTTGATGTTGGAGGATTTTGAAAAAAAAATGGAGTTGCATAAAGAAACCATAAGCAGGGGAAGAAAAATCACAACTTACATTTACACAAGAACAATGCTCATTAGCATGTTGAAAAATTTCACAAAAGGGAGGGACTTGATTAGGCCAGGTGTGACTCGATTTGCCACAGCTTATTTGACAATAAGTTGTATTCATGAGCATAAAGCAGCGTTGATCAATATGTTTAATTCTAATGAATGGAAAGATAGTAGATTTTCTTCTACCAAAGATGGAAAAGAAGTAACAAAAGTATCATGGATAATATGTTCTGGAAGAACATTGTGACTTGCCTCAGGGCTGCTGCTCCTCTCATTAAAGTTTTTCGCTTGGTGGATTCTGATGAGAAGCCAGCGATGGGATTCATATCTGAAGCAATGGAAAGTGCAAAGGCGAAGATTAAAATGAACTTCAATAATGTTTTAAAAAGTTAAATAGAATACCTTATATTTGTACTCATTAATTTTGTATATATATGTTTCACTTTATAATTAATCATTGCAGATACCAGCCCATATTGAATATCATCGATGAAAGGTGGGAAGCTCAATTACATAGGCCTCTACATACAGCTGCATACTACCTCAATCCCCATTTTCACTACAACCGTGACTTCAAAGCTGATTATGGGATTAAGCAAGGATTGTATGATTGCTTAGCAAGATTAGTTGAAGATGCTGAGGAGAGAAACAAAATTGAGTTCCAACTCACTGACTTCCATTATGCAAGAGACATGTTTGGCCGTGAAGGGGCAAAGTCATTAAGAACAAAAATGCCACCAGCAGAATGGTGGGATGCCTATGGAGATGGATGCCCAGAACTTTAAAAATTTGCAATTCAGATTCTCAGCTTATGTTGTAGCTCTTCTGGGTGTGAACGTAATTGGAGTGCTTTTGAGATGGTAAGTAAATATATTTGATTTGATATAAAATTCTAATTTACTTTGCTTTTTCATTTTGTTAACGATTTGAATATGTCACTTGAGCATTTTTATTTTGTTTAGATTCATACTAAGAGAAGAAATCGTTTGCCCCAAAAGAAGATGAACGATTTGGCATTTGTAATGTGCAATCTGAAGTTAAAAGGCAAGCAATCAAGGAAAACTCATGAATATGACTTTGATGAGATTCATTCTGATGATGAATGGATAACTAAAGGGAGGAGAAGTGATGTTAATGTTGAGGATGAGGAAGATAATGATGATGAGGTTCTTCAACCTCTTGTGCCCATGGCAAGAATGTGTGATGATTTTGTGGTTGACTTGAATCCGAATATCAGTGGTGAACCTTCTGAAAATTTAGCATTGGTTGATGACTTTGAGGATGAGGAAGAAGAAAATGATGGTTGTGAGGTAGGTAATAGAAATGATGAAGGTGAAGACTCTGGAAATGATGATAATACAGTAGAATTTGAAGAATTATGGTGAATTTTTATTGTTGATTTTGAGACTTAGTGATATTGAATGAGAATTGATGTATGGTGAATTTTTATTGTTGATTTTGAAGCCTAGTGATGTTAAATGAGAATTAATGTATGGAGTTTATTGAAATATATTTGTAGACTTGAATGGCAAGTATGAAAGTATGGATTGTGGATTATGTATGAATGTTATTATTAATGTTTTTTTTTTTAGATGGTTATGTTCAATGAGAATTTCGATAACAGGTATATGTAAACTCTTACGATTTTACGTTACAAGTTTACCCCCCCTAAAACGAGTCTGCCTAGAATCGCGATTTTGACAACCTTGCTTATGACATCACAATATATTTCCTAAAGTTCTTAGATAAAACAAGATGTTTTCATTAGTTACTATAGCTCTACATGGCATTTAGTAGCAATATTTTCAACCGTTAAGTGGATTATTTTCCGAACAAATGAACAATGATAGTCAAGTAAAACATTAACAAGCACACAATTCATAGCTGAAGTTTATTTCAAAAAACTAGACTTGGACCTTGTCTTTGTTCTTATGAGTCTTTCCTTTGTCCATGATGTGCCATTATGAAATACATAAATAGTTAGAGTAGAAAGATGAAAAAAATGAAGAATAATACACCAACAAAAATGCCAAATTATAAGAAAACAAGAAGAATGATGGTACCTTAACAAAAACTTTCAAATTTAACATCATAAGTTAAACTAAATTAAAACATCTTAAGTTATATGATGTCCGCATCTTGCTTAGTATTCATTAAACATTTGAATAGTCAAATTTTCTCTAAATGTTAGTCCACTTATTAATGACTTGGACTGATCTTATATATTCTTCAATATTAGTATTTTCATCCTCTACTTGAATCAGTTAACTCTATATCTGTCTCAAAAGTTGTCTTACTCTTGTTGCTTACCTCGAATTGTAATTATGCAAAAAGTAGTAGGCATTGATAATTTGTTATGTTTTAAAACTAAAATAAATAATCATGATCACAACTATATATCAACCTAAAAATTATACCACATATTTGGACTTTTGTTTTATAAAAATAGGTACACGTGATATAGCCCTTGATTTCTTCAACATGCTAAAGTTGTTTCAATTAAACAACTCTATATAAGGTTTGAGATGATTTATTATTATGACCATTCATTTAGATGATCATATATAGAATGATAAGGTGTAAAAAATTCAAGATGATTACCATACCCAAAATTAAATAGTATTTTCCTATATAAAAAACATATAAATTATTCTTCTAATATCAAGATTACTAAAAACAATTAAAGTTTTACAAGAATACTCATCAGGAATTTCAAATGAATATGTTCTTATCATAATACTACAAAAGCACTCTAGAGTCTAACAATGAACCATTATGTCCAAGTAATACATAAAAAATTTTATGGTGTGATCACAAACTCTTAATACACTAATTTGTCTTTTTTTTTTTTTCTTATTTTAGTGTCTTCCTTGATCTTCAACGTATTCAATCCAAAGCTCCAAAGCATAAGTTGGATTTGAAGTTATAGAAGCCCTAAAGGACCAAGACATGTGCACGTGGAACTTTGCTTTAAGATCAAGTCAATAACATCTAAAGAACCAAGTTAGGTCCATAATCAAGGAAATGTACATTGTAATACCCATGAAACTAAAACTCAAAAGGGATATTCAAAGGAGAACTCTGGTAGTACTAAATGGAGATACAGATAAAATTTTATCTAAGATTATAACCAAAGTGAGTACCTAAGCCTCACTCTGTGCATTTAGCACTTGTAACTCGACAAAGTATGGTAACTAAGTATCGATGAGGAAAATTTTGATACGATAAAATATAATATTCCCCACTTAAAATATTTTAAACTCCTAATTATACCCACTAAACCCACTTACATAATTATAATGCCCTAATTATATCACTAACACTATTATAATCCCCTAATTTCATCATATAATCATATTAGGATCCCATTTCTCTTCACAAATTCTTCCCTTCCGCTTCTATCACTGTGCATGCTATTCTTCCTCGTTCTCTGCCACTGCTTGCCACCATTCAGCATCATCAAAGGTCAGCCAGCCACCCAGCAGCATCGTTGGCCCTTCAAAAAGCTCCACCGGCCTCCAATCGCTAGAAAATGACACGATTTTCCAACAGGTTTTTCACGCACAACCCAAGCTAAAATTCGTGATTTTGGTGCATTTTTGTTTCAATTTAGCTTAGGGCTTTACTTTATGGGTTAATTTTGGTCCTTTCTCCCTCATTTCATAAATCAATTTGGTCCAATTTGCCTCAGATTGAAGAAAACCCAATTCTGGAACTGTTCATTCACAAAAATCACTATTCACGCAAGAAAGTGATGAAATTAAGCATAATTCAGTGTAATCCCATCAAATTGAGTTATAATTACATATCATAGGTGAATTTTGCACCTTTCTCCCTTGAAATCACTGATCAATTGTGAATTTTAACTTTTAGATTGAAAAACTCCAAAGTTTGGGTCTAGGGGTAATTTTAGAAATAAGTGAAATTTGAGTTCTTAGGGCTTCTTAAATATTATTATGCATCTAGGGAGTGATTTAGAATTTCAAAAATTTTAGTTTGAATTTTAAGATGAATTTCTAATTTTTCGTAATTTTCATGAAGAAAAAGAGAGGAAATTAGAAGGAAAAAATTTGTTTGGCTTGATTAGATAACAATAAATATTATTTAAAGTTAAATGAAAATTTTGGAATTTATTAAATGACCCCTAAGTGAAATTTGTATGATGATAGGTATTAGAAATTTAATAAGTGCTTAATTGAATAAAATAATAATAATAATAAAATGAAATATAAGCCATAAGTATTTTGAAGTATTATTAAGGAAAGTGGCCCAAAAATTTAATTTCCTAAAATTAAGTAAAGAAAGAGGGCTAAATTAGGCTGAAGAGGTGATTTGGTTAAAGGTAAATAAGGAATAATTAATTAGGTCAATGTCAAAATTAAATAATTAAATTTATTCATGAAGATTGGATGATGAAAGTATATTATTTAATATTTTAGGTGGCTAGAAAAAATTGTTAGCAAAAAAATTATAAACAAGGATAGGGAGGAGATTGGTATACTCCTCTCAGTAAGTAGATAATCATAATTATACAGGATATTATTTTACCCATTATGAATTTGAATTTTAAATTATTAGAAATATTAAAATTTGAACTCTGAAGTGGTATGACTTTGAAATTTCAATATCTGAATATGGATGTTTATGTATCTCTAAAATATTGGGAATTTATCCAAAATAGAACCCTGTAGCTAACAGCAATAAATATTAGCCATAATGCACCACGATTGGTAATCTGACAAGGTTAGGTATGATGCCTTTACCACCATATTCTGTTTAAGGCCTAGGGCCATTATTATAGTTCCTCAAAGATTATAGCTAAAATGGGTACTGTTCTTATCTATTTTCGCTAACATTAAGCTAGTTTTGTATTTTGAAATTATGATTGGTTCTGTAAGAGATTTCCAATGCATTTTGTTAATGATTATTTTTCGATTTGGTACTATAGAATTATAACCATATGATATCTAGTTTTTAAATTTTGAAAGATGTACCATTGTAAGTCTGTTTCTGTTGTTGTAATATTAGAATTATCTACTCATTAAGTTTCCACTCACCCTGTTATTTAACATTTTTTAGATTCCACCATCGATCCAGAACACCCACTTATGGAGTAGAAACCGTGGTGTTTTTAATTCTTTGATGAGTCTGGCCTATTGCTAGAGCTATGCCCTTTCTTATTTTATAATTTGGTTCAGTTGCTCCCTTGTATACAAGCTAAATGTTGTCATGTATTACCATGATTGTGAGCTGTGTGATAATTATGTATAGGAAAGTGGAGTTCTCCAATTTGCCATATGTTAGATTACTCTGCCGTAGAAATTTTGGGAGGTCCATAACTCTGGGAATACCCTGCACAACTTTTTACATAGATATTAAACTGATTCAATTAATGTTTGCATGAAGAGTTATGAGATTTAATGTTTAATGTCGGTTTATATTAGTTATGCTGTCTTGAAATTTTTGATTGGTTCATGAGGATGAAGAATATCTCATCTCTGTGTCGATCACGCCTTATCAGCTCAGGTTGCAACATACATCTTAAATGATATATACAATTGCTATCAAACTCAAAGCTTCTTTTCAACTAACCAAACTATCAAAATCTTAAACTTAAAGAGAATCCTAATGATAAAATCTCGATTAAAGGCAAAGCCAACAGAGAGTGAAGATATTACATTTTTTATTTAATTTGGGCACACAGTAATACTACATTATTTAAAAAAATTCAACCATTCAAAGGAACGAATGATGAAATCCAATATATACAATCCAAAAAATTTAATAGATAGATCAGAAAAATTTTAAAATATACAATTTCAAAAAAAGGAGTATGTTTACTTAAACCATAGAAGAAATAAGTATACATAAGTAGTTGCCCTTTCAAATGGAGAGCAATGACAGTTGAACGAAAAAATGAGCAAAGTTGTAACTTAAAAACAAAAGCTTCAATGCCAAACAATCCTAAGTTTTGTGGTTGAGGCTAAAATTAGAGTGGATTCTTTTGGGTTATTTGTTTAATTATGTGGAAATAGGGTATGAAATTATAAAAATAACCTAAATAAAAAATTACAATTACTTGGTATAATTCTAATTTCTAACCTAATTCTTGATACCAAACAAGATCCAAGAAACTTTATATTACTACCATAATTGTATAGTTGACCTATGTAGATATTTGTACATAATTAGAGGATTTGATTAAGCAACAAATTAGGGATTTGGATTTAGGAGTTTTCCATCTATAACCCAGAGATTTGTATATAAATACCCTATAATCAGATGAATGGAAGTAAGCTTTTCCCTTATTTTCTCTTCTTTGATCACATGGTATTAGAGCTCTCTCATTTTTCTTCAAATTTCTAACCTTTTTTTTTTGTTGCTTTTTTACTATTCACTTCTGTCTTCTTTAAGTCATCACATTAGGTGGTCATTCCTACTACACTACCCGCACAGGGAGGTTTAGCGTGTTGAGATCAAAAAGTTCCCAAAATCTGGTGGTTGAAACCTTTGTATGCGAGCTTCACACGCTGTCAAAAGTTAGCAATGGTCCATCACATGCGCCGACATGTGGAGGTGTGTTCCTTCTTTGTTTCATTCCATTTTTCTTTTTAGGTGAATAAGGATTAATTTCTAGCCTAGTGTAAATGTACTATTAGTGATTGGTGGAGTGAGAGGCGCTTTTAAATACTTTTTAAGCCTTTGTACACTTTGAATTTGCTTTATTATTTTGTGGCAACCTCTTTTTGAGCTTATTTGGCTGAGTTACATTGTCATAATGTCAAAAGCAAAGCCATGAGTAATTGATATAGTTCCAATGATATCTAAGATCACTAAACATAAGTTGAATGGCTTTAATTATTTAGATTGGAGTAAGACAATTCGCATTTATTTGAAAAGTATTGACAAAGACGATCATTTAACTAATGATCCCCTTATTGACAACATTAAACCAGCTTAGTTTAGAGAAGATGCTAAACCCTTTTTACAAATTTGAAACTCCATTAATTATAAGGTAATTAGCCTAATTAACCACTGGGAATTTGTTAAAGAACTAATGGATTATTTGGAATTTTTATATTTTGGAATGGGGAACATTTCCTAAACTTATGAAGTGTGTAAGACATTTAACCATCCTGAAAAAAGGCAAGATCTCTTACGACATATTTTATGAACTTTAAGAAAACTTATAAGGAGTTGAATATGCTACTACCATTTAGTGGTGATATCAAAGTGCAACAAGCTTAGAGGGAGCAAATGGCAATAATGAGCTTTTTAACAAGCCTTCCCTCTGTGTTTAAAACTACTAAATCTTAAATTCTCTCCAATTATGAGATATAATCCACTTCTCTCTAAAAAGTTTTTAACCAGGTTCTTCACAAAGAAACTTCTTCCTCACTTAACTCAATAACACCCTTGTTATTAAAGGAAATGGCAATGATATTGGTCGTAAGATGAATAACTAAAGAGAAGGCAATAAGAATGCAGACAACCATCATACTGAATCAGGGAGTGTTAAATGCTATTATTGTCATGAATTGGGTCATGCAAAGCAGGCATGTAGGAAATTACTTAACCATACTCTAAGAACCTGAATTGCCAATGTTGCATCCACCAGTTCTCGTTCCTCATTTGAGAAGGCAACTATAGTTTCTATAGATGAATTCGCTAAATTATCCTAATATGAAGACTCATTAAAGCACTCAACACCAGTCACTACTCTTGTGGAGTCAGGTAACCCTGTTACATATCTCATCTCCTCATCATCCAAATGGGTCATTGATTCTAGTGCCACAGACGATATGACATGTAACCCTAACCTCTTCTCCTCCTCTCAACCCCAGAAATCATTATCACCTGTAACAATAAATTATAGGACCACTTATAACATTATGTGTTCTGGGATAGTTAATCCTATTTACTCAGTTACCTTATCATCTGTCTTAAATATTCTAAAGCTTACTTTTAACTTAATTTCTATAAGTAAGCTTACTTATGACCTCAATTGTAATATCTCATTCTTCCCTGACCATTATCTTTTTCAAGATCTTATAACAAAGGAGATTATTGGTAAATGACATGCATTCGATAGTCTCTATGTTCTTGACAACTAGATATTGCAATCACTTGCCTATTTAACTTCCCTATTTGAAGCTCATTATCGGTTGCATCCTTTTTTAGCTCTTTTGAATAAGTTATATCCATAATTTTGTAGTGTCTTGTTTTTAGATTATGAGTCATGTCAGTTTGCTAAACATCACCACAATCCCTCTAGTCTAAAAGTCAATAAACAAGTTAGTTTTGCCTTTGAATTAGTTTATTTTAATGTTTTGGGGCTTTACCCAGTTGTATTTAAATCTAGATTTAAATATTTTATTGCTTTTGTGGATGATTATTCTTATATGACTTGCTATATTCTATGAAAAACCTATGAGGTGTTCTCTCACTTTTGTGTTAAAGTCAAAACTCAATTCAACTTGTTTGTTTATACATTAAGAAGTGGTAATGCCAAAGAATATATTACTGGCACCTTTTAAACTTACATAACTCAACATGTAATACTTTACCAAACCTTTTGTGTAGACACACCTTCCTAGAATGGAATGGTAGAACAAAAGAATAGGCACCTACTTAAGACAACACATGCACTCATATTTCATACAAAAGTCCCTAAACAATTTTGGACTGATGTTGTGTTTACATCATGTTTCTTGATTAATTGTATGCCTTTATCTATCCTTAATGACAATCACCCTTATAGTGTCTTGTTTCCAAACAAGCCATTATTTCTAATGGAGCCTAAAATATTTAAAAGTACTTACTTTGTTCTAGATGTTTAACCTTAGGTCACTAAATTGGACCAAAGATCTTTAAAGTGTCTTTCTAGGATATTCTCATGCTCAAAAGGAATATCAATACTTTAGTACTAATCTCAATAGATATTTAGTATATACTAATGTTAACTTTGTTGAGAAAATATCTTTCTTTGTCATACCTTTGGTTTCTACTAATTTGATAGAGGGTGAAGATTAGTTGGTATCTATAAAATCACCTTCAAATATCCCTTCTTCCAAGCAATCTGACAATTCTTATCCTTCATAGCCTCTAGCTCTTGAATCCACAGCACTGCCTATCATTTATGTCTATTCCAAAAGATAAGAAACTCATGATAATTGTCCCAAACCATCTCCTTCGACATCATATCCAAATCCCTACATCAATAACCTTTTTATAGCACTTCGTAAAAGTAAACGCTAGTGTACTTATCCTATTGTTAATTTTGTTTCCTATGATCATTTGTCACTTTTGTCTAGCTCTTTCATTACCTTTCTAGATTTGACCTTTACTCTCAAGTTCTTCAAGGAAGCCTTAAACCACCATGGCTAGCGCAATGCAATGTTGGAAGAAATGAATGCCCTGAATGACAATGGAACATGAATTGACAAATTTACCTCTTGCCAAGAAATTTGTTGGTTACAAATGGGTGTTTATAGTGAAAGTCAGTCATGATGGCTCAGTAGCTCGCCTTCAAGGACGTCTTGTTGCTAAAGGTTATACTTAGACATAAAGAATGGACTATTTTGATACTTTTTCACCTGTTACTCAAATGACTTTGATAAGGCTATTCATCTCCTTGGCTGCTACTCATACTTGGTCTTTACATCAATTGGACATCAATAATAAATTCCTTTATGGCAATCTTTAGGAAAAGGTTTACACGGAGCAACTACCTAAGTTTGTTGCTTATGGGGAGTTTAGGAAAGTCTGTCATTTGAAGAAGTCATTGCATGGTTTAAAACAAAGTCCTTGTGCCTAGTTTGGAAAATTTAGTTCCAACAATTTGGTTTGAAGAAAAGTAGGATTGATCACTTAATGTTCTATAGACAATATAAAGCAGGTGTTATCCTTCTTGTGGTGTATGTTGACGACATTATTATCGCAAGAGATAAAGGTGAAAGGATCTCATCCCTTAAGTCATTCTTACATGCTAAGTTTTATACTAAAGACTTGGGGTAGCTAAAATATTTTCTAAGAGTAAAAGTGACAAGGAACAAGAAAAGAATCTTCTTATCGCAAAGGAAATATGTATTTGATTTATTAATAGAAACTAGTAAAATAAGAGCAAAACCATGTCGAACACCTTTGGCTCCTAATTTGGTCTTACAAAAAAAGATAGTGAATTATTTGAAAATCCTAAAAAGTATAAAAGGTTAGTCGGATGGCTAAATTATCTCATAATGATGAGACCAGATATTATATATACTATGAGTATTGTTAGTCAATTTATGTCTTCACCTATAGTTAATCATTAGGCAACTTTACAACAAATTTTATGCTACTTGAAAGGAGCCTTAGACGTGGTCTATTGTATAAGAATCATGACCATACTAAGATTGAGTGCTTCACTCATGCTAACTAAGCAGGATCTATGATAAATAGAAGATCTACTGTTGGTTATTGTGTATTTGTTGGAGGAAATTTGGTGTCTTACAAGAGCAAGAAGCAAAAATATAGTATCTAGATCTAATGTTGAATAAAAAAAATAGAGCTATGACACAATCTATATGCAAAATTATGAAGATACAACATCTTATGGAGGAAGTCAAATTGAAGTCATCACTACTAGCAAAACTTTGGTGTGATAATCAGTTACCCTTCATATTGCATCAAACCTTCTCTTTTATGAACGAACTAAACACAAAGAAGCTTATTGTCATTTTGTTTGTGAGAAGATACCAAAAAACTTGGTCTCTATAGAATATGTTAAAATAGAAGATTAATTTGGTGATATTTTCACAAAAGCTATAAATAAAAATCAGATTGAATATCTTTGTAACAAGCTGGACATGATTAATAGGAGATTTGATTAGTCAATAAAGTAGGAATTTTGATTAAAGAGTTTCCCGTCTAAAGCTAAAGACTTATGTATAAATACCCTATAATCAGATGAATGGAAGCAAGTTTTTCTCTCATTTTCTTCTATCTGATTACAACTTTAAAAGATTTTTACTTCCAAATGCCATATCATTTAAATCAATTAACATTCATTTTCAACTTCATCCACGAAAAGTAAAATGGAAAATAGGTAGAAACTCTAAGTTTACTTATATTTTGTTTTCTCCGCATCTTATACCTCCATAATTAAATGGGTTTTTCCATTTAATTTTCTTTTCATATTCCATGTCACCCCATTGTTATTTTGGCATAATTTTAACTTTTTAAATTAGAGGCTAAAATGGCAAATGATTTGCTCTACATGTCGTAATAAAAGCCATACATCTCCCATTTTCATCGATAATGTGGTGAAGATGACAATGTCGAAGTTGCTGTGAATTATTCACACTAAATTGATCATTTTTAAATAATCAATTTTATGAATTTTTTTGTAAAAATAATAAATTAAAAGAAAAATATGCTATTGATCATATCATTAAAATGTC
This sequence comes from Delonix regia, assembly GCA_037074485.1. Lineage (NCBI taxonomy): Eukaryota > Viridiplantae > Streptophyta > Magnoliopsida > Fabales > Fabaceae > Delonix > Delonix regia. The sequence continues at coordinate 13,249,901 of CM073449.1, forward strand.
CAAAATAATCTCTCATTTATTAGAAAATATCACGCTTAATCTCTCACTTTTCAAAAAATTAATAAATTTAATCTCTCTATCAAATCTTAAACTTTAAATCTAATAGATTAAATCTAGCTTTTAAAAAAAAAAAAGTGAGAAATCAAATGTGACATTTTCCAATGAATAATGACTATTTTAGGCATTTTAATAAGTAAAAGATTAAAATAGTAATTTTATAACAAGTAAGTGATCAAAAAGGTATTTTACTCAAAACTAAAACTTCATTCTAGTTATTTACAATTAGAGTATTTTACAATTAAGTTCCCTATAGAATTATTTTCTTATTTTGGTCTCTCATAAATAAACTATTTTTCAATTAGTTCCTCATAAAATTATCTTTTTAATTTGGTTTCTTGAAATGGATAATTTTTAATTTATTTATTTACAAATAAATTTGTTATTAATAATGTAGTCCTATGACTATTGTTATAATCGTAGATAGATAAAAAAAAATTCATAATTTATCAAAAATATACTATATGCCATCTTCTCTATTAATTTGATTTTTATTGATAATATATTTATTTTTGAAGAACCAAATTAACAAGATAATTTTATGAGAGGTGAAATTAAAAAATAAATTTCATAAGAAATTAAATTAAAAGAATATTCTATATGTTATACAAAAATGAGATTTTACTCTTCTATCCCTCAACAATGTGTTTATTAAATGGGCCACCATCCTGGCCGGTTTACTAGCCCAAAACGGTAAAAGGTCTGATACCGACGTTGCTCTGGAGATGTCCATGACTCAACGAGAAGATATTGTACACTTCAGAAATCGTGACCCTATGACATTTCTTCATTGAAAATTGAAAGATATGTACAAATAAAAAAAGGCCCACTTTGTTTTCTTCATCTTTTTTGTTTCGCAGACATTACACCATAATTCCATTTTTCGTTGCAGGGTCGGCATTCCCCTTTCTACGAGCTGAAATATCAGGTAATACCCTTCTTGTCTTGTGGGAGACGATGCCTGTGACAAAATCCTTAGCTTCTTCATCTTCCGTATATTTCCAAACTTCAAATTTTGGATAAGATAATGCAGTTTAGTGGGCACTAGCTAGCAGGTGTTTTGAATATATACTATATAGTTGTAGTTGTCTAGGAGGCATGGCTTCTTTTTCTGTTACTTGCAGTACTGGTTTATCCATTACCCAAGATAGTTTGGGAGTTAGTATGGCACAAACAAGATATTTTGGGTCATTTGGTGGTTTGTGCACTAGCTCATTTCATTTTCCTTCTGTGAGGTTTTATCAATGCTGTAAATCTCAACATGGGTTGTTTGGGAACCAGAAACTTGGATGTTCTGACAGAAAATGTGGAATTACCTTGTTGAGGTTTCCGTATTGTTGCAAGTCTCATTCTCAACATGGTCTTGTCCGTAAAAATGGAATTGAACCACTGATTAATGGGAGCAGAGAAGATAAAAAGACCCACTATAGTAAAGGGGAAAGTAATAACGTTAGAAAGAGATTTTCATTGAGATTACGACCGAGGTTACGGTTATTAGCAAAAAGAATGAAATGGGTTCCGATTAAATCCATCTTGAATGATGTGGGAATTTTTATACGGAAGAACATCAGAACAGTGTCCTTTTCTACCTCCGTTTCCATTGTCTTGGGCCTTTGTTACCTGTTTCTAAAATTGACAGCATTACCCTCTCCAAAAATAGTTCCATATTCGGATCTGATTATGAATCTTCAAAGTGGATCTGTTACTAGAGTTTTACTTGAAGAGGGATCTCGACGTTTATATTATAATATGAACTCTCAGATTGTTAAAGACAATCAAAGTTCTGATAAGGAATTGCAAGAGATAGATGTTTCAATCGATCAAGATATGAATAAGCTTGCAAGTGAAGACACTTCAAGAGCTAGCCAAACGAAGCTAGCGAATGTACTAGGGAAATTTTCTAGGACTCGAGCTTCTGTTCCTGAGTGGCAGTATTCCACGAGAAAAATCGATCACGATGAAAAATTTCTTGTTAGTTTAATGAGAGAAAAAGGTGTTATGTATAGCTCAGCCCCTCAATCAGTGTTAATGTCAGTGAGGAGTACTTTGATAACTGTGTTAACACTGTGGATACCTCTAATTCCATTGATGTGGCTTCTATATCGTCAACTTTCTGCTGCTAATAGCCCTGCAAGGAAGCAGAAACCTCATAGCCAGACTGTTGGATTTGATGATGTGGAGGGTGTTGATGCTGCAAAAGTAGAACTTATGGAGGTAATAATCACTTTTTGTGATGTTTGAGTATTTATGTAATATAAGTGATTTTGCTATCTTGCTAGTTTTATTATCAAGTGAAGTTTCTATCATAATCACTTTTTTCCTTCTTTTGGAGAAATCTCCTATATTAAGCACGATTTGGTTTTACAATTGAGCACTCATCCATGACTTATGCTAAAGCTAATTGGATTTAGGATTGAAAAATGATATAAAATGGTTAACTGTTGTTTCTTTGGAAACCCTTATGTAGTGATTCCTAAAATGTGATACAGATATATGATTAGTATATATGGTAACAGCTTATAGCAAAATATAAACAGCGCTACACTAACTTACTGATTAAAGCTTTATTAGTGTTGATAATTAGGTGAAGAAATATTGTAGAAGCAAACATCAATTAGTTTCTTCTCAAATCTCTAGTAATTCGTCACTTGGAGTAAAGACAATAGTAGCCAAGTGGAATGGTACAAAAGCATAGGAACTTTCAGTATTAGGAGCTAAGGCAGTACCACTAACTTGATAGTCTATAATTTCAGTTGTCATAGTAATTATAGATGATATTTTAACTGTTATAAAACCACAGTTGAAATTACCTCAGAAATATAAATATCTGAAAATCCTTTTGACTATTGATATTCTTAAATTTTCTTTTTATTATAGACCTCATGTATTCATGTTTTGGCCCCTTCAACCATGTCATTTGAGCTCTGTCCCTGTAGATCAAGAACACTGTCTTCATGTGGTAAATTATGTATTATTTAGGTTCAATTGAGTCTGTCAACCCTTTCCAATCATAAAATATGTGGACTCGGGGAGTTCTCCATACTGATATGCTTGCTTTAGTGCTTCAGTTTTCTAGTATTAGCTCTCAGTGACTCTCACCACTTGCTGTTGTGGCATAAGTGTTCTATGGCAGGTGTAGCCCAATAAGGCTTTAGGTTCCAGTTGACTTACTGTTTAGATTCCCAGAAAGGCATTCTTATAACATTACTTTAGGTTATGGGCTAAGAGGATTGAAAAAATTACAAGGCTCTTTGTATTGTTGGAAGTGGTGGTAATAGGAAGGATCATTTAGTTGGGTGACGTGTTTAAGCCTATGAAGGAGAGTGGCCTAGGAGAACCTTGTGCGTTAAATAACAGGCATAGGTTGTGAAATTTTTTTCCGGAACCTTTATTTGGCATTGACCAACGGTACTCATGTGAGCCTCTGGAAATTCTTATCTCAGGTTGATTACTCTTTTGGTCCTTTGTTTTCTTTGCAAGTGGGTGATGGAAATTATATCTCTTTCCTTCCTTTATCACCTTTCTACCCTGCTCCTGTTTTTGGTTTTTTTCCCCTCTCTTACATGTTCTCATTTCTGGGAATATCCATTACCTCTGGAACCTGAATGGCTGAGATTTCTTATTTGCTCATGTTCTGCGTTCTTATTTCCTATCGTTATTCTAATATTCCTGATGCCTATGCTTAGAATGGAGACCTATCTGGATTTTTTCCTTGTAAATTTTTTATTAATTTCCAATTTGCAACTATTTCCTCATAATTGAGCTTTGAGCCTTTACATCAAAATGTTGCTGCTTGTAAGGCTATATCTGCATCAAGTATTTCATTATTTATTCTTAACATGGATAATTTTGAGAGATTTTATCATTGCTTTAGTTTCTGCAGATAATTTATTATATATGTCTTTTTAAAAAGGTTTACAGCTGTATTTGTTATAGATGGTCTGCATCCCATTTATAGTGTTTAAAAAAGGTTGAACTATTCAAGGAACCTAAATGGTAATTTTTTTAGGTAAATTCAAGTGAAAACCCATTAGTATTGCAAATGATAGTGACATATTACAATCCAAGTCCTGTATATATTTTTTTCCCCTTTCTTTTATATGATTGTCTTCATCTGTAGGTCAGGGGTGAGATCAATCGTGTCTGTTCCCACTCTAAGTGAGGGTGATCAATTAAAGAGGATATTGAAGTTTGTCTAAACTGTTATAGTGTCCCATGAGATTTGAAACAGGATGATCTAGAATTTCTTCATGCGTCCAAATTTATGGAATGACAACTTTGCAAGTATTTTTCTGTAAAGGCCATGTGGATAGTACCTCTCATTTCCTAATAAATTTACAATTGTCACAAAATAAAGATCATGTATAAAAAAGGAAAAATATGAGAATTATGAGTAAATTATGACTATTGGGACCCATTCTATATTGAATATAAAATTTGAATTAAAATATTTATGTTTTATGGTATTTAAGGGCAATAACTCCATGGCTTTATTGAGACCATCAATGTGTTTTTGTGAGTTGTGACATCAATTCATCGGGGTTGATTTCATTATAACACGTCATAGTTTACCAAGTATCTAATAGTTTTGTTGGATTCAACTTTCAAATTGTGAATCACAAAGCACAGATGCTGTAGACACGATAAGAATGAAGCCATGTCTATGTCAAACATGTTTAAGACACTCATTAAACATGACCTGAGATTTCAAGCATTTGAGTTCTTGTTTTTATTATTCTAAAGATAAGAGTAAGGATTGTACCCTTGACAAGAAGTGCATTTCAACTTCTAGCTGATGCTGTATGTGGTATTAGCTCATGGCTTCAAGAGTTCAAATTATACATGAAGACTTCAAATTTTTTCCTGTAACATTGTCCATGTTAGTGTCCATGCTTGCATTGTCCAATACCAGGACCAAAACTGCCTTCTTTTCCTTCAATCATATCATCATAATATCTTCTGAATCCCAAAACTTGCATTTGAACGAAGTATAATGTTCTATTCTGTGAGTGAAGCCATATCCACTCATTCGTGGAGATGAATATGTGTAGCCACAGTTTTGTGAAGTCAATGTTCACTAGCTGTTAAGATGATAGAGTCAAAAAGTATGAAAACTGAGTAGAAACTTACTAATTTAGTTTGCTTTAGCTTCTACCTCCGTTGACCATGTAGAAATGAATTAACCAATTTCAGATAGCAAGCTTTCACAAATTTCTGTAGAGATTCAGTGCCTCTCTTTTGCAAACTGAGTATAAACCATCAGTGCCTCTTTTTCTTTTTTCAATTTTGTTTTTCTGGGGCTCCCCGGGGGGGCGGGGGGGGGGGGGGGGGGGTGTTGAATAATCATTCTCATCCCTCTAATTTTAATTATTATGAACTTAGATTTACTTGGTCAGGTCTTCTTGTTGAATTCATTTTAAATCCTTTTACTTTTGACCGTAATAATTTAGTTCTACAAGTTTAATGAGTAGGTTGACATTCATCCCTATATAATTGCTCTTGATGTGATTGGTTTGAATATTTGCTGGCATATTTGACGGAAGAAAAGCACAGCATGCTTATGGACTCCTGCATTTTTCCATCAGTATGTCATTTAAAATGCTCAGAATATTAAAGAACTGTGCAAAGTGAGATAGAATTGATTTCACTTATGAAACCTGGAGGACTAGATTGTAATGACTATAAGCAAGGGGATGAAAATTAATTTTCACTGAGAGTAGAAAGATATTAAAATGTATTTTAACCTGGTGCCTTTTCATCAATAATAGTCGCAAAGGTTGAAAAAAAATTTCTTGTAAATGGTCTGGCAACTTTGATTGTTTTCCTTTTGTTGACTTATTCCCTTATTTGTAGATAGTTTCATGTCTACAAGGAGATATTCAATACCAAAAGCTAGGTGCAAAGTTACCAAGAGGTGTATTACTGGTTGGTCCTCCTGGTACTGGGAAAACATTACTTGCACGTGCAGTTGCAGGAGAAGCTGGTGTACCCTTTTTCACAGTATCTGCCAGTGAATTTGTTGAATTGTTTGTTGGAAGAGGGGCAGCTAGAATCAGGGACCTTTTCAATGCGGCCAGGAAATTTGCACCATCAATTATATTCATTGATGAATTAGATGCCGTTGGAGGCAGGCGTGGACGAAGTTTCAACGATGAACGTGACCAAACATTAAATCAGGCAAGCTTTCTGACATTTCTTGTATTTCTCTCATTACTGTTGCTTCAACTTACATGTTACTGCATACTTCTGAGTTCTGACCTCATTTTAGACTAATAGAATTCCTTGCAAATCTATCTTTAAATACTAAATAGTTCAAAATTATTGTTCTTCCTAAATTCTTTCCCTCTTCATTATTCTTTAGAAAATAAGAAACAAATCCACCTTTCGTAATGTTTAAGCAAAATTTTTAAAATGCCAGCTCAATGTATATTGATGGCCCCCCACAATTAGTAAGAGCTGTGACTGAAAAAGAATAAAGTTTTTAAGGGGAATGGCAGTGGCAGCATGAGTTGGCCAGCAAAGGCTTGGAGAAGCATCTACAGGTGTGGGACATGTGGAGGCTGTTAGACAGTTTGATGGTTATCTTAAAGGTGCTGGTTAGGCTGGACATAATCTAGAGGGAACTGAGAGGGAGTTGAAAGTTGGCATAAAATTCCAGCATGAGTGAACAGAATTTTGTCTGAGGATTATTAGGTCAATTTAGCTTTACTTTAGTCCCCAAAGTTAATGAATGTACATGTTAGTCCTTGAAACTAACAAACTTGTCACAAGTTAGTCTTTTTGATATTTTAAATCACTTGACTAAAGAATTGATATGCAACTGGTTTGTTATTTTCAAGACTAACTTGTGCATTCATTAATTTTGGGATTAAAGCTAAATGGGTTTAGTAGAGACATTGGGCTGGGATGCTAAGTCACATGTCGAACTGTATGGAATGCTTGATGAAGTATTTAAGGGGTGTAACTGCAAGTTAATTTTTAAGGATGGATTCCCCACACTCTATTGGGTCTTATGTAGGTCTAATAATTTAGAGACCCAATTTTTAGTTTATCTGTGGGAAATAGTTGTAGGAGGAATCTAGCCTCAGCTAGAATTTATCTATGCTTTCTTTCTACCTTTTCTGTTTGTCTTACTGTAATATCAAATGGAGACCTATGGCTCCATCAATCATGTAATAGGATTTTCATATTTTCATTGTATACTTTCTCCATGTAATACAGACTAATTGAAATTAAAGGAAAAAAAATTCTTTTTGGGCACTTGATAATCATTCTAGTTATAAGCTGACCTTCTCTATATTTTCCGTCTTTGTAGTTGCTGACAGAAATGGATGGATTTGAGTCAGAGATGAGAGTTGTTGTCATTGCGGCAACTAATCGACCAGAAGCATTGGATCCAGCTCTATGTCGTCCTGGACGTTTCTCAAGGAAAGTATTTGTAGGGGAACCTGATGAAGAAGGAAGGAGAAAGATATTGGCGGTACATCTAAGAGGAGTTCCTTTGGAGGAGGATTCTGGCATTATATGTCATTTAGTTGCTTCTCTCACCCCTGGTTTTGTTGGTGCTGATCTGGCAAACATTGTCAATGAAGCTGCTTTGCTTGCTGCTCGCAGAGGTAAGTCTCAGTTATGAGTTACCATTTATATTGAAGTCACTTCTTTGCTCTTACATAGAGAAATTATTCATCTTGTTACTCCTTAATCCTTATGTTAAAATAGAGGATCGTTTAGGATATGTTTAGATTGAGGAGAATGGATGAGAAAGGAACAGAAGGGTATGAAGAATTATTCATTGACCCTCCAAAGCTTTTCGCTCTTCATGCTTCTAAATTCCTTTAATTTGGAGAATTTTAGAGGAAAATCTAAGCATTAAGATGTTTTCATTATATTTTAAAATTGCTTACCAATAAATTAACTTATTATAAATAATCATTTATTAAGGATACATCTAGAATTATACTATAGTTACTTATTTATTGAATTTTTTTTCATCTCCTTGTTAATCTGAAAAATCCAAATAAACAGATGTGAAACTATCATTTAATAATCATTTTTCTTAGTTTCTCTCCTCTTGCTTTTTCTTTTCTTCCCTCAACTCCCGAGCATACCCTTATGGGCTAAACTAATGGCTCACATGGCATCAATCTTGGTCTTTAGGTTTGAGGTGGCTTGATATCAGAGTTTCACATTTTAGAAAATAAAGTTAAACTAGTATTTTGGTTCCTTTATTTAAAGTTGTCAATTGGTCCCTTAAGTTTGAATTATACCAAAATGGTTGCTTTTTTTCATCCTTTTATGTCGTCCCATAAAGGCTCTAAATTGTCAAGTCTGTCTGCTCATTCATTGTTGAGATGGCATCCTACATAATTGTTGGCTTTCTTAGTTGCCCAATTTTTGAAATCCCTAGTTTGAGATCCAAACCAATTTCAAAAAAGAAAAAAATAGTTACGGAGATGAAGCTATAGGCCAACTAGCAAAGCCAACGGTCTCGTGAGATGCCATCTCAACACAGCTATATGGATAGCGACTGCAGAATTTGACAAATTGGGACACTTAGGTGACAATAAAAGATACATAACTATTCTTATAAAAAAAAAAAAAAAAAAAAAAAAAGATACATAACTATTTTGTCATGTTTGAAATTTTAATAGTGTTGTGGAACCAAACTACAAATTTAAGAAAATAATCTTTTATAACTAATTAAACTATTTCTAGCTCACATTGGATGGTGTTGAACTGTTGATGATCAGTAATATCAAACATATGCCTTTGAACTCTGCAGGTGGTGAAACTGTGGCAAGGGAAGATATAATGGAAGCTATTGAAAGAGCAAAGTTTGGAATCAATGAAAAGAAGTTGAGGCCTAGTACAATAAGCAAGGAGCTAGAGAAGATATTCCCATGGATGCCATCGTTGATTGGCAAAAATGACAGAACACAGAATGACCTGCAAGGACCATTAGGCTATCAAGCACTGAGCTGATTAATGCATTTGCACGTTCCTTTATTTCTTGACCCTTTATTGGTTTGCTTGTAAGTATTAAAAAAATTTTATTTCTATTTTGATATGTTGATCTCGTCAGCTATATTCACTATCTTTATAAATAAGGAATACGGTACGAGCAGAACAAAATACTAAACATTTGTTTTATAAAATGGGTTTCTCATTGCGAAAGGTTCGGTCTTCATTTAAGATTAAAAAGGGGTTAATATATTTAGTTCACTCTATGTTTTTTCTTGTTATTTTCTTTTCAATCTTGTGATGAAGATAATGGGAAGGTTCATATTTGGTTGTTTTTTCTGAGAATGGGGTTGGGTTTGCTATAAATTGAAGTCGTAATCAGGCACTCATGACCAAAATAGCAAACTATTAGTCCGGGCTTTTTCAAAATCAGATATGGAAATAGATTTGAGTAAAATATACTTTTGGTTTTTTTATTTTTCACAAAAATTACTATTTTAGTTTTTTACTTATTAAAATGTCAAAACTAATCATTTATTTATTAAAAGAATGTTGCATTTAGTCTTTTGTTTTAGATTTAAAGTTTAAGGTATAATATAAGAATTAAATTTAATAATTTTTCTAAAAGTGAAAGATTACGTATAATATTTTTTGATAAATTAAGGATTAAATGTGTATTTATTTCAAATAGATTCTAACATAATATCTAAAAGAATAAATTATACAGAATTTTCAAATTTTGATGGAAATTGCATTAATTATTTTATTTTTAAAATATACACAGAATTTTGCTAAAATTTTAATTCTGTTTTGACTGAAATATCTTCTATTAATCTAAATATAATTTTTAAATTAAAATTCTCACAAGTTTTACGGAGAGTATTAGTAAAAAAAAATTAAAATTGAATTAAAATATATATTTTAAATATAGAAAGGAAGTCAATGTAATTTCAGTATGACTGCATAGAAAGGAATACTAGGACAACTAGGAATTGAAAGAATTTTGTTCATTGCGGACAAGAGTTTAGACACCAAATGTTTGGGCTTAGAATGTGTTGGAGTTATCTTAAATTTCTTGATGAAACATCATTTTCATCCTGCCTCGATCAAGTGCCTCACTGTCATTAAGTGGAGTGTATTTATGTTAGTACATCTAACTCCATGAATTATTTAATATATTTGTTTTAGTACATTAATTAACACTTCAGTATTGTATTGGATGTTCTAATAATTTCTTATTACTAACTCATAATTCTAGCATTACTTATGTTAGAGATAGAGTAGGAGGCTCGTAACAAGGTAGACGAGAGGGAGAGAGAGAGAGAGAAAATAAAAGAGGATATGAATATCATTAATAATTCTAATTTGCCTTTTACAATAAATCTGCTCCCCCGTAAATACTAGTCTGATTGAAATATTATATATATTGCAGAAAATATATAATGCAAAAAATAGACAAATGACAAGTAAACACTAAATTTATGTGTGGTTGTGAAAATATGGTCTAGAAAGATCATTTATCGTTGCTTGAAAAGTGGATGGAGCATTTGTGAAGTCAAATGACATTACAATGAATTTATAATGTACAAAATGAGTTCTAAAGCCAATTTTGGTGATGTTATTTAGGCGAACTCTGATTTGTTAGTAACCAAAGTGCAAGTCAATTTTGTTAAAAATAGATGTCATCAAGTAACTCATCAATATTAGTATTGGATACTTGTCAAGTATGTTATTTGGTTAAGAGAATGGTAATCAATGCACATTCTCCAAGTCTTATCAATCTTTTGCACCAACAAGACGAGGCTTGCAAAAGGGCTTGAGCTAGGCCTTATGAAACCAACACTTAACAAATCAAAAACTTGTTTTTCAATTTTTGATTTCTAGTAATGGTGATATCAGTGAGGTCTTATATTAGGTGGTTTGGCATTAGGGTTAAAAGGAATGGAATGGGTATGGTTTCGAAATAAGGAAAATGAGGATGGCTCCTTAAAAATGTCCTTAAATTGATGAAGTAAAGATTGAATTTCAGTGTCAGAATGAATTACCTCAAGTGTTAGTTCTTCCTTAGATAGATATTACAGGCTTGCTTCTGTATGTGGTTTGGTGGGAACCCCTTGAAGGTTGTATCTATACCATTCAAATTAAAAATGAGGAACATTTTGTTCCAATTAGCTTGAATGGTGTATAGAAAGGCTAGCCACTTTATTACAAAGACTACATTGGCTCCAACAATAGCAAAAGGATAGTAATCTTGGATAATTGTCAATCCAGGCAGTGTAATGGGAATTTCTTTGCAGCTTTGCTACATTTGATAATTTCACCATTTTCAATTAGCATACCAAAAATAAATACAATGGATAGGTAATTTCAAATGTTTCATTATTTTCTCATAAATAAAATTGTGAGTTGAACCACTATCAATTAAAATTGATACTTCCCTTCCCTTATGGAACCCTAGAATTATCATAGTAGTGTTGTGAGATCTACCTAAGATGGCATAGAAGGAGATCTCAACCAATTTAGCAACTTTCATCTCCCCTTCATTTTGATTTCATCTTGCACCTACTCTACACTTTCCTTCTCAATGAGTTCCATAAGTGAGAAATTAATAGTTTTACATTTATTGTTGGGGGTGAATTTTTCATTACATATAAAACATAACCCCTTGGAAATTCTATATTGTTTCACTGCATCATAAACTTAGGTAGTGGTAATGGTGATTAAAGGTGTTTGGTTGGTACGGGCTGTTTCTTGGCTTGGTCAAGGTGTGAATGGCTCAATGGTAATAGTTTGGGTAAGAGAGGGGATTCTTTGATGTGTGTCTAATAGGTTTAGTGGTAGTTCGAGTAAGTTTGGACTCAAATTCAAATGCTAGGCTCATGGCTTGGTAAACGCTTCTAGGTTTATGAATCTTTACATTAACCTTCAACTCTTCTTTTAATCTATGTTGGAACACTACCAATAGTCAATGCTTAGCCCAATTGCCCACCCTTGTTGTCCTCTTAGCGAACTCTTGAAGGTATTCCACAACAATACACATTTGCTTGATATCACATAAATACTCATCCTGGGTTTAGAATCCAACAAAGCCAAAATGCTCTTGGAAAATTCTCACTAATTCTTCTCAGTCCACTAATGGTTTATTTTGCATTAATCTATGAGAAGAGGTCTAAAGCATCCCCTTTTAGATACATGGAAGTCACATATACCTTCAAGCTTATGTGTATGATAATACCTAAAGTCTAAGCCTTGAGGATCAATCATATTGGATCCCCCTTTTATAGTGAGGAAACTCCATCATAGTGTAGGGACAATAGGCCAAATTTCTCCCCCAATATGACATGTCCATGTCCTTTTCCTTAACTTCAAACCAATGGGGGCGTCTATTTCCCCTTGACACTGATGGCATGTCTCTAGCTCTCCTTTGAGCATTAGAACCAAGAGTTAAATTCATAGTTTGGCCCATAGGGGGAGTCCCTTTAGCCAATGGTAGAGCCAGGACCTAGGGTTTAGTGGAGGCGCTATATGTATTCAAAAAAATATATTTGTAAATAAATAATAATAACTAATATCATATAAAACTAAATACATAAATGTTAAATCATATAAAAAAAACTAAATTTCATACCTTACAATTGTCCTATTCGCGATTTCATATTTTAAAATTGTTCAACAATCACTTCATTGTCAATACTATTAAAAACGTTACTTTCAATATAAGTCACTAGACAATCATTCATCCATGCATCTCCCATTTGACTACGTAATCATTTTTTTCATAATCTTCATAATTGAAAATGCTTTTTTAACAGTTGCAGTGGCTACAAGGAAAATCATTGCTAACATTAATAACAGATAAAGTAATGGATAAACAACATGTCTTCTAATCTCAATTAGTTTTTTCGCAAGAGAACTAATTCCTTTCAAAGATGCAAATTCAATACTACTACATATATTAATGTTGCAAGTCTTAAGTTGATTATAAAGCATCACCAAATCAGTTAAAGAAAATTCCTAAGAATAAAACCTTGCAAAGTTAATCAACTTGTTCTTATCAAATGCTGAGAACAAATTAGATGGATTTAAACAAACCATACAAAAGCAATCTTATATTTGTCTTTGTAAAATAATCATTCAAAACTTGAGTTGTATGTCTACAACAATATAAAATATTTCAACAAGATAGTGATGTTCTATTGTAATATCATAAGCTTTAACTCCATATCGCAGTCTACCTTTAGACAAAAAAAAAAATCTCATCTATATTAAAAATGTCAATATCATGTATATTGCAAAATAAAGTCACTTCATACAGTAAAGACTCCCATCAACTATACCTCATATCTTGTAACCATTGTTTTGAAATACTAACTAAGTTCAAGACATTTATGATACCTTGATCTTTCCTTTACAATGCTTGTAACAATTCATTCAAAGTGTCTAACACATTTTTCATCAAATGTAATGTAAATGCAAAATCAAAATCTTATATCAAATGTAGTAAACCATTAGCTTCAGCTCTATTATCTGCATTTGACCTAGCATCCTTTATAATTTAAAGCACATCAATCACAAAAGAATACGTCAATACTAAAGTTATCAAAGTTGCATAATGTGAACCCCGATAAGTATCAACACCTCGTTTGAAACCAATTTATTGATGTAAGCCTCGTCTACTAGGAATTTCTCCTTTCTCCAATGCTTTTCTAACTTTAGTTACATGTTTTTCACAAAGCATATCATGTCATTTGTAAAAGCCTCCAACAACATTCAACAAAGTAGATACTAAATTAAAAAGAGAAGCAACCTAAATGTGATTCTTAGCGGTAGCTACGAATGTATGCTACAATTGATAAGCAAAACAATGCACATAAAATGTAGATGAATTTTCCTTGAAAATCAAACTTTTAAGACCATGAAATTCACCTTGCATGTTACTAGCACCGTCATAACCTTGTTTCTGAATGCTTGATATACTTAGCCCATATTTGCAAAACAATTCATCAATTGTCATTTTCAAAGATAAAAGCAGTTGTATCAGTAACATGCACTACACCAAGAAAGCATTCAATGATATTTCCTTTCTTATTAACATAATGCAATGTAATAGTCATTTGCTCTTTATTTGATATGTCACAAAACTCATCAACAATAATGGCAAATAAGTCATCTTCAAGATCATTAATAAGAGCATTGGTGGTTTCTAATGCAAATAGCATGAACAAGATCCTTTTGAATTTCAAGGGAAATTAATCGATTATTTTCAAGAACATTTTCTAAGACAATATGATTTATTGATTCATTTTGGTTAGCAAGAAACTTTAGAAGTTCAAGGAAATTACCTCGATTAACATAATTGATTGATTCATTAGGACCATGAAAAGTCAGTCCTTGCTTTAAGAGAAAGCAAACATAATCAATTAATGCAATCAAATGACTTCAATATTGATCACGAACTTGTTTAGATTGCTTAGAAATAGCAACTTCAATGTATTAATTATGATTTATCAAATCTTGACACTTCTTCCAAGCAATATTGAAAACACTATTAGGATATCCAAGATGAGATGAGAGTCTTTCTTTCTTGTTCCAATTTGTAAACCCTCCTGTAACAATTATATCTCCACTTGATTGCTTCCTTGACTTAGTCCTAAAAAAGTAACAACACAAGCAAAATGCTACATCACTTTCTATACTATATTCCAACCATTTTCCAAATTCATTATATCAAGAGGGATAAAATCTTCTTCTAACATTCCCAATTTTTCTTCTAGGAAAATTATGCTAAATAGTTTGACATGGTTCTTTTTGAGTAAACTCTTCGTATCTTATCTAGGTCATTAGGGTGATAAGATGAAATTTTAATTTGTTTTCCTAAATCTGACGACAAATCTTCTAAATTAATACTACTTTGTTGTTGCTCAACATTTGAATCATGGCATTCAAATGAACATTGGTCCTCTAATGGCAATTTGCAATTCACTTATCACAAATCACAAATCATAGTTTAATATAATAAGAAAACAATTAATTAATTAAAATACCTGTCCATTTTCAATTAAACATATGCATATATCAATATTAATCTAATAATCTCTTAAACATATTCATGTTTTTGTAACTTTAGAAAATCAAATAATTAATAAATTTTGAAGACTACAATACAATGATATGATATTTCAATAATTGATATTCAAAATGTCAAAAAAAGTTATATGATATTTCAATACTATTTAATTGATATTACACTCATTATAAGCATTATCTAATATGATATTTTAAGCAACTTCACTACCTTAAGATAATTATCCTAAGCAACCCTAAGAAATGCAAAATTTCACTTTTAATTGAACGTTTTATTTCTACACATGATTATATTTCCAATGCTAATTTCTTCTTTCTTTGTTTATATAAAGAGGGGATAAGAGAGAGAAAAAAAACATTTACAAAATATACAATAAAAGGAGGATAAAAAAACAATGTGGAAAGCAAAACTTACCTCTTCAATATTGATAATATGGCCAAAATAATACTTTAATCTTTGAATCTTCAAACTTGACAATGTGTACCATTATAAAGAATAAAGAGCCAAAAGAAAAAATAATAAGAGAAGAGAAATAAGTAGATGAAAATTTCAGAGAGGAAGACGGAGAGAAAAGTGAGATATATGTGTGTGTGAGATATGAGATATATATGTGTGTGTTTGTGAAGCATAGAAAGTGATGGGAGATACTAGCGTCCCGAAGAAATATGAATGAAGAAGACAAGAGAACTTTTTTGGAAGATGATAAGTGCTTTTGTGTGGTCATTAGAGAATAGATATAGAGGGAGGTTGATTGGTAAAAAAATTAAAAATAAGTAGAAGAAAGAAGAGAGATGTATGTTGATTTGATGTTGATGGAAGAGAAAGGAAATGTGTGGGAGGAGGCATGAGGTGGGAAAAGAAAAAGTAAAGAAAAAAATTACTTATAAAGTCTTTTTTATTTTATATACATATATATATAAATACATGTGTGAATGTATTGGGATCAAATTAAAATATTAAATTAAGAAAAATATACAAAATAATTATATATCTATGGCTTTCTAGTGCATTCAAAATATTAAAATATTGGGGGGGATAATATCAATATCCTATATCATAAACAAATAAAATAAATAAAAAATTCTCAAGTAAAGGTGCCTTCACCCCCGTCTTTAGCAACCAAACCTTCCAATGCATCCAAACAGGACACAAGGGAGGCTAGCTACTAAACTATAGGGTCTGGGTTCAAAGTAAAGGTAGGAACAATGGATTAAGGGTTGTTTGGATCAAAGGCGGGTTAGATGAGCGAGTGGTCACTATTGCTGGATAGAAGTAGCTCTAATACCAAAATGTTAAAGGTAGAGAAGAGGTTAAGAAGGAGATTCTATATAGGGTAGATGAGAAAGAGAGGGAGAAAGCGAGAGAGAAAAGAAAAGAAAAGATGAATATCATTAATAATTTTGATCTACCTTTTATAATTGCTCCCATATAAACACTAGTCTAACCAAAATATTACATATATTGCTAGAAAGTATATAATGCAAAAAGTAAAAATATGACTAAAGTAAAACAATGGTTGCGTCTAGTTAAAGGTGTTAAGATGGGTCAACCTGGCTGCTGGTGGGTTATAAGGTGGTGAGTTAAAAATCTCAACCCGCCCCACTTAGTGGGTTAAGCAGGTTGGCCCATTTAACCTACCAAAAAATTATAAAAATTCAATTGAGTTAAGCATATGTCTTATTTAATCAATCAATTTTTATATCAGTTTAAATAAACAAAAAAAATAACAAATAAAAAGTAAGTTTCAACTTATTAAAATAAGTAATTTAATAATTCAATGATTTATTAATAATAAAAATATAATTATGAGCAGAATATTCAAATTTAAAAAATTATAAAATAATAGAAACAATATAACACATACATTAAGGTTTTTTTCTTTTCTGAATAGAAAAGTGCAATAGGCTGGTGCGCTAGGCTGAGTAAGTAAAAAAAAAAATTTAAAAAAAAAAAAAAGCAACTTGTTTAACCCGTGAACTAGCTTATATAAATATACTAAATGGATTATCAAGGGAATCCCTCAACCTAACTCACCTTTTAGGTGGGTTAAACGAGCTCGACCCAGTAGATCAAATCCATTTTGACGTCTCTACATCTAGTGATGGAGTGATGTAAGCAATTACTTAGATAATGGAAACTATCGGATCTAGAGCCGTCAAAATGGCCCGTTTAACCCACCTAAAAGGTGGGTTGGGTTGAGGGGTTTTTTTGAGAACATGTTTAATACACTTTTATCAACTCGGCCCGTTTAACCCGCGAGTTAAACGAGCCAGCTCGCAAGTTAAATAGGTTGCCTGTTTTTTTAAAAAAAAAAATTTCACTCACTCAGTCTAGCGCTCCAACCCACTGCATTTTTCTGTTTAAAAAAATTAACCATAATATATGTGTTGTGTTGTCTTTATTATTTTGTAATTTGCCAGATTTGAATATTCTACTCATAATAATATTGTTATTATTAATGAATCATTGAATTGTTGGATTACTTTACTTGTTTTAATTCGTTTAAACTTATTTTTTATCTAGTTATTTCTTTTGTTTATTTATATTGATGTAAAAATTGATTGATTAAACAAGACATATGCTTAAACAGGTCAACTCGTTTAACCCACTAGATGGAATAGATTGAGATTTTCAACCCACCACCTTATGGTGGGTTAGCTCAGATAAGTCGAGTTAAGCCACTTTAACAACTATAATGGAATCCGCTATATGAAAAGTTCTACTAGTGGGCCCACTAAGTGGAGGTGTAAGCAGTTAATGGAATGTAACTACTCCTTTGCTCCTAAGACAATTTTCTCATATTAGGATCTTCTCATCTTCATGTGGAAATAAGAGAGGGTCTTGTTTTCTTTTTTTTAATTTAATATGTATTATAATTTTAAAAATTAATATTATATATAAAAAATATTTAGGTTTTTAAAAAATTAATAATAACTTAAGAAAAAAAAAAAAAAAAAAAGGAAGACCACATATCCTCTCCTGCGCAGGAGAGGATTTGGTCGCAGTTTCCGCTGCATGGTGTTGGTGAGTAGTGGCGGTCTTGTAACAAATTAACACTTTATTTTGCAATATAACTCATAATTCTAGTAACTTTTGACAAAAATATATTAGAATCAATAATAGTTCCACTTAATTAAATCCCTTTACTTGCTGTGCATGTTATATTCGCCATTTAAATGAGAATAACGACATTCCTATTGTTAAAATTTAAATAATTAAAATATGTATAACGAGTATACACTTAATTTCTCCCCTCGCCTTACTCTTCTTATCATTAAAAATTTACATGATGGCGCATGGCAACAGAATAACGGAAATGTGTTTAGATTTTGAACACGGTTTTCCTCGGTAGAACTCCATCCCTCATGCAATCCTTCTACACCATTTAGATTCACCTTAGAGTTACAGCTGAATTAATAAACAAGAATCTCAGAGAAGATCCAATTATGAAAAAACATCTTACATTGTAAAGCTCTGCCTAACAAGACCCTCCATAGAAAGTTGCCGACCCTAATCACCATATCAAAATAAATTATATACTAACAACATTTAATCCTTAATGTGGGTTAAACTTAATTCGTAGTGTGTTGAGATGTTTTGAAGCATCTCACTAGTTTCAGAGTTCCACCTTGCCTTCTGGCCATGTGTCAACAGGTGATTCCTAGCTAGCCATTGCCCAAATATCAAAAAGGGAAACATAGAGCAACATAAAATATCACTTTGCACTGCACGTCCCATATAGAAAACTAAAAAACTTCATATAAGAACATTGATAGTGCAGGACAAATTGTAAAGCAACATCCAATCCAAAAGTTACAGCACTAAATGCCAAAAAGCAAAAATAAGAAGTCTCAAATTCCTCCAAGAGTCACTAGACATGTCGACATAGCCCTTCAGCGATACTGCAATTGAACCCAAAGAAAAAAAAAAGGATTAAAACACGTTGTAAACAATATATGGCAAGTAGTAAAAGACCATTCTAGCAAGGGAATCCATATAATTACCTTGATGAAGCCAATTTCCTTGGCATTGCTTCGGAAGCACTGTCGGCAACACATAAGCCCGTACTTCCTAATCAACCCATGGGAGTTACCGCACACCCGGCTGAAAAACACAAGGAAAATAACAATCATAATCAACAAAACTATTCACCATCGGACCAGCATAAAAGCCAAATGCACTTTAAGTCATAAGCAGATTTTCTAGATGTCCTAAAATAATACTTATAGTCATACTAAATTCCAGGAGATCACTTTAATAATATAATACAGTTTCAAAAGCAAATTAAACATATCTTCAATTCTAAGCAAAATGTAAGGGCCAATGCAACATCTTTCGAGTTTGTCATTGTAAACAACAGTTAGCACCAAAGATCAAAGCAAAATCCCACTATAATGGAATTAAAAAAAAAAAAAAAAAAGTCTCCAAAATTAGCGAAAACATAAGTTAGTCCCCAAAGCTAAACAAACTTATTGGAAATTAGTCTTTTAAGCATCCCTGAATCACTTGACAAAAAAAATGCAACAGAGTTTGTTATTTCCATGGTCTGGGCATATATAGACCTAATAATTTGAGAACAAAATTGTTAGTTTACTCTTAAAGAAAAAAATTAAACACAATCATGCATCATGATTATCAAGCACATTATACAATTTAATTATACTGATTACGAAGAAGATTGCTTTCAAACATCAAACGAAATTTCCAAACATCGCGATTCAGCATATCTTTACACTATCATTAGCAGCTTATCAAGTTGAAAAATCAAATAATCAACTGACGTACTCAGTTTAAAAAAAAAAACCTATCCAAGTCTGATGAATATACTACATAACCACAAATGTCATCTTAACCATCTGAAGCCCCCCAGGCAAAAACAATAATTAAAAAAAAGGCTCAATGTGATCGATTCAACAAACTAAATGGCTTAACATTATCACGCAGAAAAAATCCAGTTCCTACGATACTCGTTATCACAAACACGAAGAAATGACTCACCCATCACACTGCGGATCAAAAGATTAATCAGCACTTAAAGCACAGGACAATACAAACCATCCGAGAATGAAATCAGAGAGAGTAAACCAACAATACGATTCAAATCCATTATGCCTGATGAAGAAAATATAACCAAAGCAGTTTACATACCAGGTGCGAGAACCAGGACCATAGTTCTTGGGGTGAGAATTCCATACATTGGAGTGTCCCATCTTCAGCTACCGCACAAATTTCCCTAGCAAAGCTCGCGGCCGCAAAAGAACGAATATGGAGACGGCGACGATGATATGAATCTATTATATATGTGCAAATTCAAAACCCTATTCGCTCGCCTTTGACGCGATGAGGATCTAACTTAAACGGTGCCGTATGGTCACCGACTTGTTGACCCGACCCGGAATGAAATTATTGGTAAAAGGCCCTTTTTGTTCCAAAGATTATATGAAAAGAGAAAAATCTTAGTTTGATTCTTCACTCATTGTTTTAGTTTTAGTTTGGTCCCTCACTTAATATAATTTTTAACTTAGTCCCTCACCCAATAATTTTGTACTATTTTGATCCTTCCGTTTGAAAAACGTTATAGGCTTGCTTATTTGTCCGTTATTTGTTGACTTGGAGCATCTTAAAAATGACAGCTTCCTTCCGCATCATGCAGCAACCCACACTCACCGTGAATCCACTTTTATTCATCGTTTTGAATCACATGCAAGAAGAAAAGAAGCCGTTTCTCGTTCCATCCATCCAGTCCTGCTCTCCACAGCAGGTAGTGCACCCTTCTCCATGGCATCGTGAGTTGCTATCAATTGCAGAAGGGAAGCCATAAAAGAATTGCATCTCCAGAGCATAAACTCACTGAGGCATGTGGGTTATTAAAAATGCCCCCATAAACATGTCTTTCCATTCTCTAAACATTAGATAATTATTTAATATATTTGCTTTTCAATTTTCTAAATCCTGAAAAAAATTTAGAAAGGTTGATTGCAGATAGCAGAACACAGTTAGTGAGTTTGCTATAAAAGGAAAAGGAAGATAGATGGGGGGAATCAAGATAAAAGGAGAACAGGGTCGTACAAGTTAGTTAGTTATAAATTCAAAATTTGAAGAGTGCCATATCATTAACTGAAAAAAGGCAGATAGATGGATGAAAATCATGATAGTGAAGAAAGGAGATATTTGTGGAAGGTTGATTGCAAATAATAGAACATAGTAGCCACTTATTTTAGTTCCATTGCATTTGTATGCCCTGTAGTCTGGCTCTTTTCAGCAAATGAATTAATTGAAATGCAGCAAAACCTAGAACATTTATAATAGCAAAGATGTATTAGTTTTGCAATCAA
This sequence comes from Delonix regia, assembly GCA_037074485.1. Taxonomy (NCBI): domain Eukaryota; kingdom Viridiplantae; phylum Streptophyta; class Magnoliopsida; order Fabales; family Fabaceae; genus Delonix; species Delonix regia. The sequence continues at coordinate 13,271,339 of CM073449.1, forward strand.
CATCTTGGTTGCAGTAAATGAAAGTAAATTATTGAAGTTCATTCATGCACCCTGCAGTGATTAGATAAGCAAGACATTGGCCTCACCAATAAGTGAAGCTAAGGCCTTCCAACATGAATCACACTAATGAAACCTAAGTATTTGATCATTGATAATATATAATAACTACTAAAAAGATAATTTACTAGTTCTGAGACCAAACTTTAATCAGAGATATGCATCCTAAAATTCTACTCTTCCATCCTATATATTACTTGCAAGTTACTTTCTTTGTCTATCACTTCTAGATGTTGTATTGTACTTTATATACTTTGTACACAAACCCAAACCATTAAATTATGACTATATGCACTTGTTAAGGCAAAAAGCACTCAAATATCCAGAACACTATGTAACTCTCAGACTCCCAATTTTAGTCAAAATAAAGGGGGGTGGGGGCGTAAAGTGGAGATGAGACTTGACTGGAGAATAAACCAACAAAGTCTGAGAATTATATTGGAGAGCAAGAAGACGAAGGAATCATCTAAAATGAGATTAACAAATTATGGGAAATCTGTAATTAATTTCTTTTTTATCTATGGACGGCAAAGTGGAAGTAAATCTGCATAAGAGGAAGGTAGGACTACCCATGCACAACAACTAGAAGATGAGAGAGATGGGGATGGGAATGATGACGAATATGAGGATGAGTAAAAATAGCATGAAAATGGGTAAGAGGCTTCTGCAAAAAAGGGTTTCTGAGACTTCTACAAGAAGTTGAAGAAGGTGAAGAAACTACAGAAATGTTAAGAAGCCCTCGAGAAAGAAAAGAAGAAAAAATGGGGGGTTAAGGAGGAAAATAAGTTGTGATGACGATGGTAATTTTATTGAAAATCGCCCAACCATTACGACAAATGAAATTTCGGAGAGGTTAAAATAGATCGTGTTCGACCGAACCCCCACTCCCCACCGAAAGTCTTGAATCCAAACGTATCAGCGGAGATGAACAGTGGAGAGAATAAGACAAACCTGTGACCCAAGCTCACTCTACTCATTTTCCGTGGCATCTTTAAGATGTTCCAGGTCAGCACATAATGGACAAATAAGTAAGTATATAACGTTTTCTAAACAGAGGGACCAAAATGGGACAAAATTATTGAATGGGGGACTGATTTCCAACTGATATTAACTGAGGGACCAGAATGGAACCAAAGCAATGAGTGGGGAACCAAAATAGGGTTTTGGTCCATATGAATATGAATATACGTCTCAACTTGATAACTCAAGCACTTAATAATTGGAAACTGATGGTCTCCATGATATGATTTTAAACAAAAAAATAAAATTTTATGTTAAATAAATAAATATATATAATTAAAATATATCACTAGATAAAATTTACTATACATATTTTCCCAACATTTTATCTATATACAGTTAAATAAAACACCATGACTAAATTTTTTTATCAACTTCCGTAAAAATCACAAATGAAAAAAGTATTATTTTTGGTGCAACAATAAAATTGATTATACTAGTATAATTACTATATGACATATTTAAGAGAAGACATATAAAAATGACATATCAAAATATATTGATTATACACCAATTTAAAATATTTTTTATATTTATAATTTAACTCCAATATTTTTAAATCTTATTTATGAACCCAAAAATTTTCAATTTATCTTCTCTATTTTTTATTTTTTAGTAACCCACAAAACATTCATTCATAAATTGAAAATAAGAATAAAATTATGAAGTTGTAAAGTTGTTCAAAAAACAAATAAAATTCAACAATGAGTTAATAAAGTTATAAATTAATATTACTGTATGAGTTAGTGAAAAATAAAAAATAAAGGGACTAAATTAAAAAAAATTTAAAAATTTTGGATTCATAAATTAAATGTCAAAATAATGGGATCAAAATATAAATATAATAAATTATTTTAAGTTGTCGTTTAATTAACATAATATAATATGTCATTACCACATGTCTTTCTCTTAGTATACCATGTAATGATTACACTGATGTAACCAATTTTATAATTATACCAAAAATTTCACCATGAAAGAATTACAAACAGTGTGATTTTGCCAACAATTTTGTATTAATATTATACCAATAGAAGTTTGTAATGAGATTCATTTGTGAAAGAAGAAAAAATTTTAAGACTTACTTGTTGCCTTGTATGAGATATATTTGGTACCATTAAAAAATTGGATGAACAGTAATTTACTTTCTCAAGATTCTCATAATTTGTTTTAAAATCAATTTGTCTCAACTTTCATGTAATTATTTTCACTAATCATTTGAATATATTGTAATAATTGATTGAATATTAAAAGTGAAGAACTTTTTTTGGGTCTAAAGGCATCAATATTTATTTTTTAAGAAAAATAAAAACAGAAGCTATGCTCCAATACAACCCAAACGTGCAAGGCTACAATAAAGGCAACAACCACACAAGCAACTACTAACCATTTTATCTTCAATCATATGCAAAATCAAATATGTTTGAAGTGCAATGGTAGTTTAATTTTGATAAGTTCTATTTATATTTATTTAAGAAATTTATCAAAATTTTGAACCAATATATTACGAATCTCAAGCCTATGGAATACTTCCGCCTATTAAACTAGTATTGGATTCTCCATTTTAGGCTTTATGTTCATAACATTGGTTGTCTCATTGAGAGAACTTAAGATGAGTTTCTTCACATAATGAACTAATGTTTTAAATTGGACTCATCTTGTGAACTTATGTTTGTAACATAATATTTTTAATTCAATTTTTTTGTAATTTAAAGTTAATTTTTAATATGAATTTGTTGTTAGAAAGTACAAGAAATCATTTGATTTATTGGGTAAGATTCTAAATTTTGATAGTTTATTTTGTAGATGAACATGAATGTCTAAAAACCCAATTTTTCCTTGGAGACTTGGAGTAGTGCAACACAACAATCTAACCTAATATTACAATCTTAGTTCCCAAGCCTCCAATTTAGCTTTAGACATTATTTATAAATCCCTAGTCTTGAATAACTCCCAACCTTGGAACCCATCAATTTATATCGCCATCTTGGCCCACGAAGGGCTAAAGGAAGGAAAGAAGCAAAAAGGCCCACAAGGAAAGAAAGTACAAGTCTGTAAATTGGGAGAAACATGATAGATGTCTTGTAAAATTGGTCCATTATCTAGAATCATTTTAAGACTTTTAAATTGTGGAAGCTAAAATATATTTTTTTTCGAAGATATTATTACATAAAGTTGGGGTTATAAATGAATTGAAGCACCTAACTTTTCTTCTAGAGCTCTTGATCCTTTAGAATATGATATGCTACATTAGTGAGAAGAAAATCCCAAATTTATTCTAATATCCACAGAAGAGTTGATGGACAAGGAAGTTTCAAAAGGATTTGACAAAGAAATTAGAGTGGGTAAATAGATTGTCTTAAAATAATACTATTAAATTAACAAAACTTTGTTTTAAACCTTTCTAATAGTAACAAGTTAATTGTATATCTGATTTAATTAATTGTATTCAAACATAATGAAAATTGAAATTATACAATTTACTATATTTTTTAAACCAATTGACTACTTACAAACAAAAGCTAAATATAAGAATTTTAAAAATAATCAGTTAACTTTATAGAAAAAGCAATTAACTAAAGTACAACATAAGTAAATAATAAGAAAGGAAAGAAGAGAAACAATAACAAAATTTATCTTGGTTCAGCATAACTTGCCTACTTCTAGTCCCCTTGGCACCTAAAGGATTTTCTTTACTATTTCAACATGCTTACAACACTTACTCGGAGGTTTTTCATGATCACTACTAACACAAGGTTTTTTGTACTCCTTTCTAACACAAAGTTTTCACGCTCACCCCAAACTAAATCTAGATTTTTTAGTTCATCTAGAACCATATTAAAGTTTTTTCAATTCTATCTAACTTCACTCCATTCCAATGGTGAAAGCCCAATAAGAAAGGTGAAGAGATTTAAAACCCTTACAACAAGGGAATACAAATATAAGCTCAGATCTCTCTTAACGAGGAAATATAACCAAATATAAAGCACTTTTGACAAGGAATTCACTAAACCAGAAAACTAAACTTAAAAAGTCTTTTATCTTTTTGGCACAAGATGAAGCTTGAATGAAACCCACAATGAGGAGAAGCTCCCTTTTATATACACCATCGTGGAAAGTGACCCGTTGGTGCTTCAAAATCATAAATCTTAAGTCTCTAATATCTCCAAGCTTGATTTTCTCCATCATCTTCCATGAATGTCATCCAAGAACTTAAATGGAGGAAGGAGATCATTTGTTTCCTTTTTTAATATGAAAGAATGAAGACATAATAGGAAAATAGCTATTGCATAACAAATATGATAGAGACAAGACATGTCCTAAGGAAGAGAAAAAGATTAACTTTAATTTAAAATAAAGACAGCTTGCGTTAGATTCAAACATGGTCAGCTTTTATAATAAATAAACTCTTAAAGTTTCAGATCAAGTAAATTGAGTCTTTCTCTTCATTAGTGTTTTGTCATTAATCAAACAAAGATATTGAATCTAATTTTGGGCCAATAGGATTGCCAAACCCCTAAATAGCACACTATAGATCTAAGGTATAGTTAGTATTGCTAATTTCTCGTATGAATAATTTTCAAAGCTTATTCGTCAATGAGCATTCATGGCTTGAAGATCTTTAATTAATAACCAAACATTCAAGGTTGGCATAAGGTTTGAACCTCTCTATCTATCCTTGCCTTTCCACCAGAAGTTTCTCAGAAAAGTAGTTAAGTTTAAACGGGAAGGGCTTGTAGACAAAGAGTCATTCTCTCACTTGATGCATGAAAGCAAGCCTTCGAGAGTAAATATAGTCATGCTTATAAGCTTCATATCTTCTTTGATAATTTAATAGGGTTTGGCAGTGGGATAAACTAGACATCAAGAATAGAATTGTGGATAATTCTTTTATTATACTGAAACTATATATCTTTGACATTTTATTATCTACTAAAATTATTGCTAGAATAATTAAGTTGATCTTTGAAACATAAGACAAATTATTTAGAATACAACATAAATAACTACCACCATTATAAAATTTGTTGTTATTCTCCTGATTAATGAAGTGTAATATGATCAGTTCGTGCCATGTATAATATGATATATCGAGCCTGGCTAATATGCTAAAACCATATTGTGAACTACTTACTTTATAAGATATGGCACAATTCTTTCCTTGAAAAAATTAACCTATTTTTAAATCATCCTATGACAATTACGATTGGAGCCTTTTTAATTAAAATTTAAAAAAAAAAAAATAAGTAAAATACACTTTTTGTCCTTCATTTATTACAAACTTTTTTTTTATCTTTCACTTATTGAAAAATGTCACATTTGGTCTCTCACTTTTTAAAAAAAAATACTATATTTAATCCCTTAAATTTAAAGTTTAGGGTTTAGTTCATAGACTAAATTTGATAATTTTTTACAAAGTGAATGACTAAGTTTAACATTTTCTAATGAATGAGGGACTATTTTAAGTATTTCAATAAGTAAATGACTAAAATGATAATTTTGTAATAAATGAAGAGCTAAAAATACATTTTTCTTAAAAAAAAAAAAAAAAAAAGACTAGTTTGCATGCCCATGGAAAAGAACTTTTAATGTTCATCTCTCACAAGCCAACCCCATATAGCTTTAATTATTATGTTAATCTCACATAGTGTGGTTAATTGAATCATCTATGGCAAATTGGGCAAAGTTTATTGCCTTCTTTTCTTTTGGCTGTACATTTCCCAGTAAGGATTCTTCCATGGGCAACCACCAGAAGAAACACCTGAATTCTTTGTGTTAAAAAATGTAAACGTAGATGAAGGCTTTGAAAGGTATGTCAAGTACTTTGCTGCAGGGTTCTTGCAAGCAACACTATAATGTTGTTGTAAGGTTCTAACAAATTTGCTTCTAAAATGTTAGCTATAGGTGCACCTTAGAGAGTTTCCGTAACACTCTTGAAATCCCCAACGTAATTCTTAGTCAGGGTGAAAAAAATTTTAAATTTGTTTTATAAGTTGAAAAAAGGCATGAACAATTAGATGGAGTATAAATTAAAAAATTTTGAACAATTATTAAGGAATAAATTTTGAAATAATTAGAGAAAACTAAGACATGTAATAAATGCTTATATAACTTGAGATTGAAATTGGCACATGTAATTTAGACTTTCTCATGTTTTTTGGCACCCTAGTTCAAAACCCCCTTAGACACCTTTGAAAGTATTCTTCTTCTTTTTTATTATTGAATTTTGTCACATGTTCATCCAACTAAAATTACATAATTGCCCTTAAATTCATACCTTCTTCCCTTGGACACTTTCTTCTTCTTCCTTCCCATCAATAAACCCATCTATGAAGCTCTAACATTCCTTTCCTCTTTTGCTATGATTTCAACATTTCTTCATCATTTTCATCAATTACGACCAACTTCTTCTTGTTTTGCAACCCATTCGCAATAGATGGTGATCAAAAAAGTTTCAAATTCCAATGAACGTCTTTCACGCATAATCCTATCAAAATATACTCAAACAAGTACGTGTTTCTTAAAATATTGTTAGAGCTTTACATCCTTGCATGAAATTCTTCCTTTTTCCCTCAATCATGGTGTTCAATTTCATCATCTTGTAGCTCAGTTTTGAATTCTCCCAATTTTGTAAAAGAAATGTAGATGAAAGCTTCAAAACATATGTCAAGTACACTTTTGCTGCAAGCTCTAGCGAGCACCACTGTATTGTTGTTAGGTTCAAACAAATTTGCTTCTAAACGTTAGCCATAGGTGCACCTTAGAGAGTTTCACCAGATAGATAATAATAGAATTTTCTCTTCTAAGAGTGCTTGTAAAGGGTTTCAAAGTATAAGGGGATTAGAGATGTTCACCAAAAAATTTGTTGTGTTTAGTATCTATTATTCATACCATAAGTCTAGTCATGCCTTTTCTTCAAAAACTATCCCCTTTCAATGTCAAAGCTTCTGTTGTTTTTGAACATCCAGGAAAAATTATTGGATTCTTATTCACTAAATCACACGATGCTTGAAATCAAAGAAACTTAACTTTAATTGTTAAATTTTTTAGCCTTTTTAATATATACTTTTTGACCAATCCACTAATAATTTTCTAACTAATATTCTAAAACTTTTTAATTGATTATCAATCAATTAGTACTTTCTAACTGTCCACTAGTTGCTCTCAAATTAATTCTTGAAACTTTTTTATCAATTAAAACTTTAACAGCATGTTTGGTACGCCTCCTTCAGTTGATTGAATGGGCAATTGAATGTCAGCCACTCCCTTTCCATGGTTTGGATGCACCAACCGCACGAAACTCTCTATTCCCATGGTAATCTCCATAACCTCAAATGAGGTAGTGAAAACTCCCTTGGGAGGCCAATGGAAAGGGGATCAATCCCTGAAATCTTTATTTTAAGACAAAAATGCCCCCACTAAAACACTAAAAATACATATGTTATCTTTCCTGTTCTGACTTGCTTCATAGATCGGTCTACTCTGTTCAATGGCCACTCGTTTCCTGTTCCATTTTTTAGCTTTGATGCTTTTAAGATCAGTCCAAAGTCACCATTTGCATTTTTTTTCTTCATCAGATCTGATGTTTAATGATATTTTCTGCTAAATTTGGCAGCGATTAGACACCCTCACCCCCATTTGTCATCTTCTTCGGCAACAATTGAAATTTCCAGAATCATACTTTTGGCTCTTTGAAAGGCGAGCATCAAACTTTTTTTTTTTAAGTCATAATATGAAAGATGGGGATTTATATTAATAATATATATTATTAAAATTTTAAACATATATTTGAAATATAAATATATAATATATTTAGAAATTTGAAATTAATAAAAATATCAACTAAGGGGCATGATGATAAATTTCATACTAAAAAAATTTTCAATAGTGGGAATATTTTTGACAATTGGACACATTCCCATTCTCATTTTGCAAAGGTAATGTCATTTTTTTTTTTCTTATATCTAACCAAATGTGGTAATAATCATTTCTATTACTTACACCTCATTCTAATTACTTGACTAATTACTTTCAATTAGAGCCTACCATTTGATTAGCTATCATTAATTTTTCAATTCTTACTTTTCAGAATAAAAAAACTTGTGGATTATCTACTTAAATACCGCTTTAATTTTTTGAACTATCTTCAACGCTACTTTGGACGCCATACCCCTGCCATATTATGTCCCATCATTTCCAATCAAAATGCTTCACATTCTGGATCTAAATTTCCTCCAGTACCTATCTATGGATGTAACAATTAATATTAAAAAAAAAGTGTGATATAATACTTTAAATCGATCCAAAACTTTTTGTTTAACCACTCAAATTTAAGAATTGCATTATCCAAGGACCAATATTTCCTTTTTAGGATTGGTTGGAAATCCACTCCTCTCTTTGAACCAACCAAAACTAACCACTTTAAACAATAAATTTTGCTTACAAGTGTTCTTAGAGTACCAATTAAAGAGTATTTATTACACATAATAAATTATCTTTAACTAATAAAGTTAATCAAAAAACACCTATTTTACTCATTACCAATAATAATAAATATTTTTACACTAATTTCATTACTTAAAATCATGACCAGTGCTCTTAAAACTCTTAAAAGAATAATTTACCGTATGCTAGATTGGCCCCACATATATCTTTGAAGCCTCTCAAATTTTCTCTACTAATTCCTAACCCAAAAAAAGTTGAATAGAATTGCACACAACATTCCTTCACTGATATTGCCTCTTCCATATTTCTTTCTTCGCACTTTAGACCCTAAGACTATTTGAATTACAACTGACACCCGGCCCATTTCAGCAAATAGTTTTATCATTATAGTTATAGGATTACACTGCAGAAACCCAGGCCCAGGCCCAACCCTTCCTTGGGCTACACCTAAACAAACCCAAACTTGAAATAAAATCCAAATAGTGTTTATATTTTATCAACATAGAATTCTTGAATATTGTTTAAATAATAAAGAAAGAAAAGTCAAATATTAAATAATATACGTTGCCATTTCATGTGCAATGACATCATAATTCTTGACTACTATATGTAGTCATTGAAAACATGTATTCAAATTCACGCGTCCAAATTAAATATTTGGACTTTGATTAACATGCGTGCATGTGCTACTTTGCTGCACCGACCTGCATATTCTGGTGTTTGAAACATTATCTTATAACTAATAAAACAATAAAATATGGGTTTTTATATATTATATTTTCCCTCCACATTTGACTGGAAATTTACGATTTCTTGGACTATGACTGGAGTGCCTTAGAAGACGCCACGTGTTCCGTAAATTCAGCAGTTGAGTTGTCTGCGTCAAAGGAAGGAATCTATGGAATCTATTCCAACATTTCTGGGGGAGGGAATCAAAATCTTGAAACTTTAATTTCCGTCCTTGGAATCTCGCCAACATGTGAAGGATAGTCGTGAATATCGTTTTGTATTTATCTGATGGAACTCACTTTCCTAGAAGAAAATTCCAGTTTCACTTTAGCTTCCCAGTTACGGATACGGACCCTTCACGTGATCCTTTTTTTTTTTTTTTTTTTAATTTTTTAAATTTTTATAAAAAAAAGTACTACAAAATTAATATTAATATTTTTATATATTTTTATATAGAATATCTTATTATTGATGCCAAAAATATTAAACAACTCGTAATATGAATAATTCTTTAACTAGTTATTACATTATATTTTATAATATCTGTTATTATTATAATGATTTTTTATTAACTATTACATTATATTTTATAATATTTATTATTGTTAGAATTTGAGTTTAAAATTACTCAAATAAATGCAAGGAATCTTAACCGTTGAACTACTTCTACTATACTATTAGACCCTACATTTTATACCTATTTTTTCTTTTTTAAAAAATGATGCTATGTTCACACATTACTGTATTATATAATATACTAAAATGATAATGATATGTTGTTAAAAATTTAATACATTAGTATGAAAAAATTAGTATTACTAATTTATGTATTTTTTATATTCATTATCTTCTTATTGAAACCAAAAACATTAAATAAGTATTTATACGACTTTTTTTTTGGCCTGAACCTTTAGTATGACTGTTAGACTCCACATTTTATACATATTTTATTTTTTAACAAAATGATACCATGCTCACATATTACTCTACTATATACTATACGTAATGATGTGTTATTAGAAATTTGATACATTATTATAGAAAAAATTAGTATTACTGTTTTGAGAGTGGGATTTGACAACTTTTATGTTAAAAATTATTTATTTATTTTCTCGTCAAGAATAAATTTAAAATATCAGTGCTGTCATTGTATATTATAATAACATGTTTTTTAAAAAAATTGAATTTGATTAAAGATAAAGCAAACAAACGTCGACATTTTAAAATATAATATGACCTCTTGTGCTGCAAGAACAAGAGGAATCTAAATGAATCTTTGATTATCAAAAACTAAAATAGATTTGTTTCGATTTTTTTAAAAAAAGAGTTATTTCACTAACTATGTATTATTATATGCACCTTAATTTTGTCTTTTTTCACAACTATTTCTAAAAGAAAAGTCTTGAATTACGGCCTACCCACAACCACTTGCTGTGAGTTGTCTCTGACAATGAATCCTTAAGCATGCGGAGAAGAAGTGCGATTCCAAGTTGAAATGTCTCTTTCATTTTAATGACAAAGCATTATGAATTTATGTCCCAGTCTCAACATTGATTATGACTCAAAAGATTCCGTCTACGTACAACTACTGATTGGCTTTGTTTTATTGTGACAAGAATTTTTAATATATTTTGGGATATAAAAATTGAGAAAATAGGACACTAATACAATTTGATGAATAATTTTCAAAAAGTCATGAAGCTCATTGTCATCTTGTGAATATACAGTACGTAAGACTGCACTCTTGATTATTGTATTACACAAAAATAAACTTCATGCTTTCCATAAATTTTAACAACCCTAAGTAATGGGGTATGGAACGAGAGATATTTTATTATTTATTTGTAATTAAATTATTAAAGATAAGTATAGAGATTTTATTATTTATTTAGTATTTTGTTAGTTAGAATAAATTTAAGAATGTAAATTATTTTGTATTTAAATATTTTGTTAAGATATGTTCATCTATATGTTAGGATTTCTTAATTTTACATTTGAATTTTGTGATAAAGCTCTTTATAAATAGCCCAAATTATCAAATCCTTAATCAAAATATTTTGATTGAATATGTTATTGAGTTAAACTAATTTTCATTTTACGCTCTCTTCTTTCTAACATCTTTCCCCTTTATCCTTAATCTTCCTTTCCATATTTGGTTGTTCTATCCCATGAGCATTTTGAACCTTTTTGAATTCTCATAAGTGAATACAACTCCAAATATGTCCACCCAAAAAAGCACCTACCTCCTAATAAAGTCTTGTTTCTTTTAATTTCTATTTGAAAGTTGTGTTACCCTTTGATTATAAAGTGTTAGCTTGGTTCACAAAAGTTTGTAATGGCTTTTGCATAGAGCTCTAATCTTGGTTGATTACTATGAATATTTTGCCTTAGTTGTTACTTATTTATCTGGCCAAAACAAAAAAAGACAGAACTTAGGTATATCTTAATCCTTAGCCAATCCCATAGACCTTAATATTTAAGAAAAAAAATTCATTCTTTTAATTTTACACTCAAAGTCTTTTAGAGGAAAAAGATCACCAATCTTCAAGTTACCATGGAACAAAATAAAGATCACCAAATCTTCTAAAATGTCATGGATGATCTTAAAGAGCATATAAATTGTCGTATTGATGAACTCTCGAGTGCTATTAAGTGAGGAAATATAACTTGTTGGCAAAAACCTAGGGTATTTAGCTAGAAAAGATGGTAACATTGAGCAAGGCCTCAAAATATGATCTTTCATATGACAATGATGTAATAGATTAAGTTGATATAAAAGATCCTAATGTTATTATAATGGAAATGTAGAATGTGAAGTTCATGAGACTCTTTACAACATTTAGAAGTCACACATCAAGTTATAGAAGATTTCTCAATGATCAAAAGTTGCTCCTGTTATCAATTTTAGTTCACATTCATTGTTAGTCCTCCCTGCATCAAAATGGATTTATCAGCTTTTTCTATGCTTCAAAACTCAAGGATGAGTTTCTTCAACAAGGAAAAAATAATGAAGAATGTAATAAAAAATAATTTATTATATAAGTTAATTATTAAGGATAAACATAGAAATTTTATTATCGGTTTAAGATTTAGTTAGTTAAAATAAATCTAGCAATTTGAATCATTTCACCTTTTAATATTTTATTAAGATATGCTTACCTATTTGTTAGGATTTCATATTTTTGTATTTTAATTTTGTAATAGACTCTCTATAAATAACCCTAATTATGAGATTGTTAAGCAAATTATTTTGATTGATTATATTATTGAGTTAACTCATCTCTCTCCCTCCCTTCTCTTCTTTTTGCTAGTTGTCGTATACCACTAAGATTAATTAAAATTATATTTAATGCTCTTTATAGTTAAAAATTCTTATTTAATTATAATTGCAAAAATCTCGCATACTATTTACCATTAAAATTAAATTTTATACAAATTAAAATTTTTCCGTGGCAAAAAAATCCCTACTCTCTCTCTCTCTCTCTCTCTTAGAGTATAGTCCATGCTACTTTTTTTTCTAATTAAAAAATTTAGTCAAACTCGTGCATACCGTAATTTTATTCTAAATATATTGGTAAGAGTTGACATATAATCGCAAAAATCTCTATAAAAAATTAATTTTATTTACAGAAAGTAAATAATAAACAAATTTTGTCATATATAATATATTAACTATCAAGGCCAATCAAATGATAGAAATAAAAGAAACATCAAATTAATATAATTAATAAATTGGCTAGGTGTGTCAGTGTTAAGCAGATATTAGTTTAATTTATTCTTGGAAAAATGAATTAATTAATGAAGGTTTTAATGTATAACCTACTTTGGTTGGGCAGCCTCTTCTCGAGTTGGATTTTGTAATTATATTGAAAATTAGAAGATTATAATGTGAGCAAAAATGGAAGGTGAAATGAATGGAATCTCTTCGTGATATGTTGGTACGATATGAGGGCCTTTGTGTTCATATTATGGCAAATAAATTAATAAATAATTGTAATCTTATCCCTGCGGCGGCCTTTTTTTTAATTAATTAATTAATTTTATATACATACATATATATATATATATATATATATGTGTGTGTGTGTATGTATATAAAACTCATACAAAGAGAAAACATGTACACTTAATATTATATATTTTTTATAAAAAAATATATGGAGGTTTTGGTATAAGTCAAATTTCTTATAGTTGAGCAATTCAAATTTGTTTATAACTCAGCATTAATGAGAGGTCATAAGTTTTTGTTCCTTGCCTTTGCCTTGTTAGGTGGGTTAAAGAGGAAAGAATAAAATGATTAAATATTTTTAATGTAAATGACATTGATGCACTTTGATATGGACGGTTAGATTATATAATTTATTTAATATAAATCGTTGAAATAAAGTGTACTTAATTATAATGTATGGACATAATTATAATATTATTATTTTAAATTAATATTATTATAATTATATTCTTACTAATGCAGCGCACTCACAAATTAGATGCAGTGCAGACAAAATTGTAAATGCACCAAAGATAATGTGTGTGTGTGGAACTCTCTCCATTGATTAAATTCTTAACTTTTTGTGTGATCACTATTCATCTTTCTCACACAAAAATTAAGAATTTTTGAAGTGCATAAATTCATTAGAATCAATGAGAAAAATAATAAAGTTTGATTAATTAATTATCTTTTAAATCAGGAATTCTTCAAAGTTTGAAAATTATTTGGAATGAATGAGAAAATTAATAAATAAACTAATCACCACTTAAATCGGAAATTCTTTAAATTCTAGACATAAAATTAACAAGAAATATGATAAATAGATTAATTAACTGTTTCTTAAATCAAAAATTCTCGAAATGTGAGAATTCTTTTAAATGAACAAAAAAATTAATGAATTAATTAACTACTTGTTAAATCAAAAATTTTTTAAAGTCTAGACATTTTTTTAAGTTAATAAGAAAGATAATAAATTAATTAATTAATGAAATAATTAACTATATCTTAAATTTCTAATAAGAGATTATAAATATTATTTGACATTGTTTAAAATTGAAATTAGATTAAATAATTTATTCAACAAGATCGTCCATCATTATATATTATTCAAAGTTTGAGACAAAATCAAATGTAATTATATCGATTTCTAAAATTTTAGAGTTCTTTATAAAAGTAATAATGATTTTTTTTGTATGACAACATTCATAAATACAATTGTTTTAAAGTGTATTAACATATAGTAAAATAGACTAACTTTCTCTATAACTAGCGCAGCGCGTAGATGAATACATTAGATTTAGATTATTAAATCTGCAAATTTCTTTTAATGCTAGGTGTGATTTATTGTACCTTTGTGTTCATATTATGGCAAATAAATTAAATAAATAATTGTAATCTTATCCCCGGCGGCTTTTTCTTTTTCTAATATATATATATATATATATATATATATATATATATATAACAACTCAGTACATGCAAAACCGAATTACCCATTGAAAGAAGGAAAAAATGTCAAGGAGTTTCGTTGTACGCCTAATATCATATACTTCTCTAAAAAAAATAATGGAGGTTTTGGTATAAGTCAAATTTCTTATAGTTGATGAATTCAAATTTGTTTATAACTCAGCATCAAGTGAGCTCATAAGTTGGGCGAAAGAGGAAAGGAGAAGATGACTAGATATTTTAAATGGAAATGATATATAAAAGCAATAATTCTGATAAATTAATAACTCAAGTGGAAATGTCATTGATGCTAAGTGATCCCATCACCAAAATGGATTCGTTGCATTTCACCAAAAAAAAATAAAAAAGTGTTATTTTTTGTATAATTATAAAATTAGTTATATCGGTATAATTATTATGTGGTACACAATGAAAAAGATACATAGTAATAACATGTTAAAATACGTTAATTATATGTCAACTTAAAATAACTTATTGTATTTATATTTTAATTGCAATTTTTTTAGATTTTATTTTAATTTTTAGTAACCCCACAAAATATTAATTCATAAATTAAAACTAAGAATAGAATTAAAAATAGTGGAGTTAGTAGGAAAATTAACAAAATTATAAATTAATATTTTTTGTATATATTATTTAACAATAAAAAATAGAGGGAACAAATTAAATTTATTAAAAAAATTGATTCAATCACAAACGGAGTTAATAAAGTTGAAGTTCAAAACTAATTTTAAGTTATTGGTTTTTATTTTAAATTTTAAATATAAACAATCAAATTTATAAAATTACTTTAATCTAGATTATTAGAATTGACAATTGAAAATAATAAAGAATCTGAATTACATGCTAATGTCAAAAGATAGAATTTCATAACTCTTGGCTTGTTTGAGATGGGCAAAGGACGTACAATGTGTACAGTTCAGTCCTTTTGTCTTCATATTTACTTTAAAATATTCCTTTTATATATATATATATATAAACCTCGTATAATTGATTAAACGAATATGAATATATTATTATATTCCTGAAATTAATAAAGAGCGTATCAATACCTAATATAATTCACTGTTTTTTTTCTAAAAAAAAAAAAACAGAATGAAGCATAAAGATAATCGTATAAAAAACAATCTCCATTTCTCATTTATCTTATATTCCTGCTTATCTTTTTTTTTTTTTTTTGAAATTATTCACATTCTTTTTTAAGTAAAGTAGCGTGTCTTTACCACTAAGCAAGCATCTCGTTGTTCTTTTTCTTCTCTGACCCATTCTGTGACATTCTTAAGGATATGGCATTGAAATTCAAGATTCATTATTCCACCTTCCAGAAGTATTAAAAATTTATAGAGTAAATTATGCAAATATTTTTAAAGGAAAAATATGTGTAATTTATTCAAAACTATAATGGATATGGAAAATAAAATAGCTGATTCTGTTCCCATTGGGTGCACATCACATCAATGAGTACAACCTCATCACTACGGAAATTTATTCATTTATTTAACTACATATCTTTTAAAAGGTTAAAATCATAGTTTGGTCTTTTTGTATATTAAATTGTTTTCAATTTAATGATTTATTAATTTTTATTTTTAATTTAATATTTTATTTTTTAATTTAATATATCACTGGTTAATCAATTATTTATTTTGTCATTCACTAATTTCATATTTAGTTAAGGCTATGTAATTAAATGCGTCACTATCCAAAAAAAAATTTATAACGACTTTTTATTAACCTTTGTAAAGATTTTGATGGTTATAGAAATTTTAAAGGGATTTTATAATTGTCAATAAAAACATTAAAAAAATTACAAGCATAAATGAAATTATAAGGATTTTCATTAATTTTTTTAGAGGTTGTCATAATGACATATTCTTACAACAATCAAACAATTTCTTTTAGAGTTGTTACAAAACTATGTTATTATGACGTTTTAAAAAATGATCAAACAATTCTTTTAGAGTTATTACGAAAACATGTTATTATGACGTTTTAAAAAATGTTGCAGTATCATAGTTTTGTGATGATTTGTTTGATCGTCACAATATGAAACAATTAAACCTCATACATATACTCATTCAAGATAAACTAATCCATTTAAAATAAAATTCATCCTACACATACTCATTCAAGCTAACATTTATATTAAACATACTCAAAATAAAATTATTCCAAAACTAAAACAAACCCTAAGCAACAAATAAAATTTAAACTAACTCTTTCAAAATGAAATTTATCCTAAATATATATACAAAATAACATATATCTTATATTCCAACAAAAATATAAACCAAAAAACTAGAATAAATTGTAGTAAAAAAATTACACCTACGAGAGACAAGATGAGGAAGGATGATCAGCGATGAGCAACATAAGATGGTGGGTGACAAACGACAATTAGCAACCACAATGGGAGGGACGAATGATGATACTAACAAATAGCATAAACAGACAGAAGAACAACACCTTTGGTCGAACAAATAGCAATCCCTTAATAGTGGTTGAACAACTGTAGCTCGCATAACAACTCCTCTAGTAGTGGGCGATGGCTGTAATGACTAAAGCAAAGGGTTTCAAACAAAATATCAATTTTTTTTTTCATATCTAATATTAAAAAGACCTTGCTAGGGTTCAAGGTCCATATATATGGTAAAAAATAAGGCCTTTACAGCAGTTATTCTTTGGCCGTCACAAGGGACTAAGCCTGCAATTGACAAACAATGACCATCGTAAAGTCTTTAAAATGGACCTCCTGCGTGAGTTCCACTGCTATAGTTCGAAACTTGAACCTAACGATTGGCATATTGAATTATTGTTAGGTCTAGGTCTAACGATGAGTTGATTTATTACTCGTCGTTACAGATTTGTCTTGGAAAAGTTATTATTTAGAATTTAGGATTTAGAATGTATATTGTTAAGTCTCTACCTTTTTGCAATGTACTAATTTTGATATTAATGAGAGATTAAATTAAAAATAAACATAAATAAAGAATTTAATTAAGAATTAGTTAATAAATTGAGTATTGAAATTATTTTTACGCTTTTCTAAAATTAAAATATTTTTTTTTCTTTTTATCGCGAAACAAAAGTAAACAAAATTACTTAATACCAATAATATCTCTAATTATATATCAAATCATTATTTTACTCACCAACACACTTACTTCCCACTTCCTAAAGCCACCACATGAATATGTTACACAATATGCTATAGGGCATGTATAATATTAACAAAATTAATATATATATATATATATATTAATAATTTATTCAAAATTATAGTAGCTTCCCGTACGGAAACAGTTTGATGAAGCAGATTCTGTGCCCACTAGGTGCACATCACATCAATGTGTACAATCTCATCACGACTAAAATTAACTGATTATGTTCCCACTTGCTGCTCATCACATGACTCCCTCCAATGCATTACAAATTTGGAAAAAATTTATATGCTCCGTCTTATATATTTATATTATATTTTTTAATTAATTAATGATATGTAGATAACTTTTAAAAGATAAAAATTAATGATATTAATAAAAAGCAAATAAAGTATAAAAATTATTCATATGTCATAAATTAATTAAAAATTTTAATATAAATATATAAGAAACACGTCTGTCGTAGCTATTTATTCGCCAAGTGCATCCCCTGCGAATCTCTTTTTTACTTGAAATAAATCCATTCTTCTATATCATCTTAAAAGTGGATGCCAAAATTTTGCTCTTAAAATACCATCTATTTATGCGAATGGAATCCATATAGATAAGAAGGGATATCGTATCATCTCGCAGTATAAGCTATACATAACAGTATAGAAAATTAAAACCTCAAATTCTTAAAATAAAGTGTCGGTCTTCCAGGGAAATTGCAATATTTAATTTTATTGATTTTTGTATTATTTTAATTATGATTCTCTTTCTTGCACTGAAGTAGATTACCTTGTGATGTGAGTGGGAATCCAACACAGGCTGTCACAACCACTAGTAAGGTTTAGGGTTGAGGTTTCTATCAAAAGTTAGCAAGACTACAATCTTTATAACATAAATTTAAGAGAAGATCAATTCCCCAAAAAAGGAAATCTTGAAAGTAACATATACAAATGATATTTTAAGGATCACAATTGTTCTTATTCTTTCTCTTTCAATTTCATGAATTACAATTTTATTAATCTAGCATGATATATAAACAAGCTTTTCAGCATTTTTTCAAATAGGCTTGTTAAAGGAACATTGATTTACAAAATTTTTTTCAGGTTTTTATTAATCTCACATGGTAAACAAATTCACATTTTACTTTCAAAATACCATCTATAAAAAAAAAAATCAATAAAAGATAAGAAGAGGCATATTTATCCACAATTGCATGATCACGCAATTTTATTCCGGCATGGCGAATCAGTAAACATAGAGCAAAGTAGTCACATACGATACGAGTATACTACATATTACCCTCTAATTACATGAAACCTTATTATTAATAATTACTGTTTTTTATCCTACAATTATTGTCTCTTCAAAAGACAGAAGCTTGAAGTCTCCTTGCCAGCTCCTTCTTCATAAGTTGCCTGTCAAACCCAGAAGCAGCCAGGATT
This sequence comes from Delonix regia, assembly GCA_037074485.1. Classification (NCBI taxonomy): domain Eukaryota; kingdom Viridiplantae; phylum Streptophyta; class Magnoliopsida; order Fabales; family Fabaceae; genus Delonix; species Delonix regia. The sequence continues at coordinate 13,290,640 of CM073449.1, forward strand.
CCTCTGTTCTCTTCAGCTCGTCGGAGAAGGTAAGGCATCACCATCTCCACAGGTCCAAACGGCAAATACTTGCTCACCTGAAACCCTGCGTTGCTCAGACCATGCGACAGCGCTTCTGACATTCCATACAACTGTGCAAACTCAAGCTTGTGGTTCACCTTCCCCACCCCCACCTCGTGAGCTTTTGCTGCTGCAAGTTTCCCAGATTCAACATTGTGGGTGGCGAGAACAACAGCACCAGCGCCATTGGCGATCTTCTCGAGCATGAAAGACGAGCAGTCGTTGAAGCACTTGTGTGTGTCCTGAATGGTGTTGTGAATCGGTGAGGGTTGGCTCAGAGACTCGGCCACTCTACTCTCGGTCGACATATAAGCACCTCGTACCAGTTTGATTCCCATTGTGACACCCATTTTGTCTGCAGCTTCCGTTGTCTGCAGCAACCTCTCCTTCGCATCTTTCAGGTACGTCTGAATCGTTCCGAAGACAATGGGGTTCTCGCGCTTGTTGTGCTCTATGGCCGAAGAGTAGGTAAAGTAATCAATGGCAGGTTGAACTTGGGTGTGCTCTGCATCAATCAACAGGGGAATATTGTACTGTACACATTTATCGCAAAGCTCTTGGAGCCTCTTGTGGGCGAGTTCAAGATCAGCCTCTTCCTCTGGGGTCAGAGACTCTGGTCTGGTTTGGGTGTGGTACAGAGGGCTAGATTCTGAGAAAATGGGTAAAGTATCTCGCATCCATGGCAGATTGAAAGACGGGTCCTTCTGTTGCCATCTTAGCAAGTCGCTTACTCGTTCTAGAAGCCGCATGGGACATATTGCAGTGATTTTCACTATGACAAAGCTTACCTGTGACATCGAACAATAAAAAATTTCACCCATTAGTCATGCCGCTAGAAATGTCCAAAACGTAGACACACACAAAAAAGTACAATATCAAACGCACAATCAAAGTTCCCATTTTAGAAAGAAATGGCAATGCATGATATTGTGGACTTACTATACTAACCAAAATTGAAAAGAACCGTTGATGTTTAAACATGTGATTAACAATTCTAACTACGCTTCTACCTCTGACTGTATGTATTGCCATTCCATTACCAGTCTACGATAGGGACCTTCGAAGAAGGTAGGTACTGTGCATGTTGCAGGCGGGGCCCACTCAAACAGGCCCGCCAAAATGGACGGACCAAAGCTAGCTATCCAATTCCGTTACGGGACTAGTAGTACTATAAAACGATATAGACGTATTCAATATATGAAACAGAGACATTTTTGGTTATTGTTGAGACTAGAAAAACCAAAAAAGCACAATTTCCGTAAGCGCAAAACTACCATGAATGAAACAGTCTCTCTCCTGATTTTTTGGGAGTAACATAAAAATAAGCTAAGAAATTAAAAAATATAAGCTAATAAGCAAGCACTTTCTAATTTCCAGTTGTATACAACTAAGCGGGTGGGCCCCAACGTCGCTAGCCACCATTTTTACATGCAGAGTGAGCGTTAGGCACGCGTTATACACGTGCCACTGAAAATCATGGTCCAGGCCCAGCCCCCTGGCCCGTCTATTTACCGTCAGTTAGTTACATTAGCAAGGGAAAAAAAAATACCAAATATAGAGAAAATAACAAAAAAAACTAAGAAAATTATTTTAAAAAAAAAAAGGGGAAAATGAAAACTTACGGAAGACGGCGGAAGCGATTTGGCAACGTCAACCGTGTGAAGGAAGCCGTTTTGATTACGATCACAGCCTTCGTTATCGTGAGTGTCTTCGACGCCGTAAACGAGCATGCCTCGCAATCCGGCGTTGTTGAGGTTCTCGATGCAGCGGCTGGTGGCGACGGTGTCCTCGCCGGCGCAGAACTGCTCGTAGAAGGTTCTCCTCACGGCGGCCAATATTATATTCTTGAACGCGTCGACCTCCATAACCTTGGACTTCATAAGCCACATTCCGAAATCCACCACGGGCTCAACGGCCGTGGCATGAAGCACGGCGGAGGATCGAAGAAGCTTCGCGGTCGAAACGAAGGAGAAGAGCCTTTCGACGTCCTCAAAATTGAGGTAAGATCCACCTGCGACGGCGGGGGAGGGAGGGACGGTGGGGGGCGGGCTTTTATCTAGAAGAGTGGCAGCTCCGGCGCCGGCAGAGGCGGCGGGGGAGAGAGAGCCGTGGGCGGATTGAAGAGGCTTGGTGGAAGCGGTGTTGTATCGGACCTTTTTGAGGATTCTTGGAGGGATTACACGGGTGGCCATCAACAATCTCAGCGACTCTTGGTGAAATCTGATGAATTTCTCTTCCTCTTCGATTCGTAGGAAGCCTCTCTCTCTCTACGGCTTGTTCTAAAGAAGCCTTGTGCTGTTTTCTCTATGGCGTTACTCTCACCAAATGCAATATGTGAGGAGAGAAGTGGGGTATTGGGTCGCTTTATATAGGCAAAACAAAAACAATAGTGCCCTCCAAGTTGGGTTCACCTATATACAGTAAACTTGCTTGGCTATTGCTAGCTGTGACCAGGACTACAGCTAGGACCTTACACTTCATTCAATTAATTATACAACATTCATTATAATTTTAAATTTAATAAATATTTTTAACTGTAATTCTTCATTTTTTTAACCGTCAGTAAATTTTAAAAATTAATAAGTAAAAAGGAAAGGGACAAAGGAGTGGGGAGGCCAGGGTGTGAGAGAAAGAAAAAGGGAGAGAGAGACATTGAATAAATCAAATTCCACGCTGATGTGAGCTGGCAGTGAGTCCAAATTGTAGAGAGAGAAAGGAAGAGCGAGATTGTAGAGAGAGACTGGGAGTGAGATTAGGCTGAACCTACGTGGATCCACGAAGTCTCAATCCATAACCGTTGAACGGTTGTGACCGGTCACCGGTTACGTGTACCCTTTTAAATAATTATTATTTGTAACACTTTTATCATAAAATCTTCAAAAATAAATTATTCCCAAAAGAGAATCGCACTATTCATGGAATCCATAGCATGGGGAAAGATTCTGGAACTAAATGACACGCTTAGATTCATACTCACATGCAGTGGCGCTTACTTTGACCCACTATACGACAACTCATTGTAGAATCTCCGATTCATCTGGGTTTCATGGTTCCATTTCCGTGCATTTAGATATATTTTAAAAAATAAATAAAATTATTTCTCTCTCTTCCTCTGATCCTCTCTGTTTCACTTTAAATGGATTCCCAACGTTACCGGATTCATAATTTTATATAATAATTACCCCACTTTTAAAACGCATTAATGTTTTCATTTATTATTATGCAAATCTGATTCTTTCAATGTAGTGACTAATTGAATTATTAAAGATGGCATTTATAAATTAATTTTATTCCCGATTTGCATAAACATTTGTTCGTTCGTCCAAGTTCATGTTTAACACGTTTCAAAATTAAAATCTGCAATTATGTAGAGTATACTATTTTTACTTCAATAACCTATTTAAACCATCCAGAAGGAAATGCCTAACATCACTATGAATTGGATAATTGAAGAAGATATCTGGAAATTAATTTTACTCTGAATTTATATAAAAAATTTTGTTCATTCGTCTGAAAAATTATAATTTCATCACTAACTTAGTAGTGTAAATCATGTACTGTATAGTATACAGTGCCGTGTCATGTGAATTATCTAATCGAGTAATTCATTATGTTATCATGAATCAAATGATCCACCAGACCAGCATCATGTGCACATTAATCCATACTCGAAATTATGTTAATTACATACCATTTCTATTTTAATACCCTATTATCAAGAAGGAAAATTTTGTTTTTCTCATCAACAAGCATATATCCGTCACCTCAATCACTAGTTCAGTCTTTAGATAATTTCACAATATGTAATTCAATATGATTTTCAATTTAGAAAAAAAAAAAAAAAGGGATGACAGTGGTTGGGGATGTTATCATGGGTTCATTGGCTAATTTTACAAAGATATATGACAAGCATATCTTATTATTAGTATAATTACTAAATTTATATTTCAACATCTGGTGTTGACGTCACTAGATGACGAAAATATGGTGGTAATTATAGTAGTAAAAGTAATAATAATGATGATAATAGTAAAAGTAATAATAATGATATAGTGGTGAAGTGTCACTAGAAAAAATGTGATGGTAAGGGTGGTGGCAAAATATAGTAACGATATATTGATCATAGACATAAGGAGAATCATAGCTAAGAACTACAAAGTTAAAATTATTTTTCTTTTAATTTCGAAATAATTTATTTAAAAACTCTTTTCGAATCAAACGTTGGAGAATGACACCATCTAATATAAATAATATTTAAATACTCTAAATGTTCACATAATTTAAAAATTTCACTAGGATCTTAAAATTTCAAGACACCGTCATTCAAAATTAAAAGAAAATTAATTCCAAAATAATTTTGGAATTAAATGTCCTCCATAGGACATATCTTAAACTTATAATCCTTCATTTGAATTTTTTTCCAAAAGAACTTAGCCGTAAATGATGGGATAATTGGTAATTCGCAGTGGCACTTATGCATACACATGGTGGTGCTGGCGACAGCTACGCTAACGCAGTGACTGGCAAATTGAGTGTGACGTCAGCGCAACGGTGTATATGATTTTCGATCGAGTACGTGAGTGGTCGTATGTAGTAAGGTAATTATCGGATAAGATCGAATTTGTTATTTGTTTAGACAGTAAGATAAGCTCAAATTTGTTAATAATGCTATTATGTATTTATTGGCTAATCATACAATGAAATATGACAACTACATATATATATATATATATATATATATTGGCGGAATAACAACTATATGTTTATACGTGCACAGAAAATGTAATTTTGTTTTTTGTTTTTTTATTGTTTTGGCCTTAAAACCAATTTAATATTTAAAAATTTAAAAGTATCAAAATAATTCTCCAATAATAAGAAGATGAATAAAGTTGGTCTTTTAAAGAACTATTTTGATTTTTAAAGAATTATTATATTTTACAAGGTTTTATCATTAAATGATTATTTTGATATTTTTTATTTTTAAAATATTAAACTGATCATAAAATCAAAAATAATGAGCCAATATTTTATTTTTTATATAAATATATATTAAATTCACATTTTTTGTCTTTAAATCAATTTTGTCATTCCAAAACAGAAAGTATCAAAATAGTCTTAGATAATAAAAAGGTGAACTAAGTTAATATCTTTTTAGGATTATTTTAATCTTTAAATTTTTTTTATTTTTTATTTTGAATAATTATTTGGATATTTAAAAAAATTATATTTTTCTTTATGAGAATAAATACTAAATTGACATTATGGCATATCATAGTGATGACACTTGGATGACAAGAAGTAGTGGTAAGAATAAGAAAATAGTAACAATGACGACGATAATGATGATGATTGCAGTAAATATGATGGCAAATATAGTAATGACATACTAATGGCAAAATTAGTGGTAGATAGGAGGCTAATATTGGTCAGTGAAATCAGTAACAATTCCATATATATATATATAACACGACGATAATGACGTGTGTGCATTTTGGGTACGTTTTATATAGTCTCTGGATAATTTTTTGACGGTGATTTTTTTTTTTAAACAACAAAAGTAGATGTGGGATAATTATTACGTAGGTAAGGTAATAATGTGTTAAAATATTTTAATGATATGTTAATTTAAACTGAATTATTATATTTATATGATAATCTTTTATCTTTTTTAGATTTTATTCATAAATTCAAAATTTTTAAAATATTCACTTTATTTTGGACTTTTTATTTTTTTTAATTTACATATAAATATTAATTTATAAATTTATAACTTTATCCTTATACTTTGTTTAATTTTTAAAATTCTCCAAATTTCTAATTATATTTTTATTTTTAATCTATAAATTAAAATTTAGGAGATTATTGAGAATTACAAAAGTAATAGGGGTAGTTGAAAATTCATTAATACAATTTATAAACTATTAAAATATAAATATAAACATAACAAATTATTATAAGTTAGTATATAGGTACATTATTTTCACACATTATTATTATGTATTTTTTTCTTAATATACATATAGTAATTGTATGCAATTTTTTTCATAATTACACCAATAAATTTAGTTACTGTGTAATGTATATTATAATAATGCTATTTGTGTGTTGAATGACTAATCATACAAAGATAATGAAATATATATCTTTATATAAACATAAACATTAAATTCACATCATAGCATGATAGCGATAACACTAGGTGATAAAAGTGGCCCACAGGTAAGATCCCAATATGAGGGGTAAGATCCTGTGTCGTAAGAGCTCATAATATAAATATAAGGACTTACTTTTTATAATGGAGATTGAACTTTGTAAATTTAGAATCAAAATAAGATTGAAGACACAAAGCCTCTTTTCAAGTAACAAACCTCTAGGTTACTATTATGATTCTGAGTTTACATAATTACAGATTTTTATCACGAAGATGTAAGTTATTTCAAATACATTATTAGGACTCTCACAAAGAAAATAGTTAATCTATTCTGATACACATGATCCTCATCAGAAGCAAATACAAAATATAATAAGATTAATTTGAATGAATAAGAATATTCATGATTTTAGAGATAAAATTTCAAAAAAACAATAAGCTTAAAAAGAATTCATAGAAAGTATAATGTTATTCAAACGAAGAAATAAGTACAAAGCTTCAATCGACGGCAATTACTGTACCACCATTCCTGTTCCAAGTCTAATTTATGAAAAAATGATGTTAGAATTAATGTGTTATATTAATTTTAGTTAAATTATTTATAAAAAAGAGTGGATGTTATTGAAAAATTAATTTAATTAAAATTAATAAACTACATTAATAGATTTATAAATATAGGACACAATTTATATGTAAATACTTATATATTTGTCATATTGTTATCCAATTAAAATATTATAAGTGTTGAATTAGTAATGTATAATTTAATTTTAAAATAAAATAATTATCTATAACAATCATACATGTATTATAATATTATTAAATAATTAAACACTTGACATATTCTAATTAAAAAATAGTAGAAACAAAGATAAAAATTTTTATATAATTTTTTTATAAAATATTAATATTAACCAATAATTTCTCGTAATTTATAGAAATTTACCAATTAATTATATTATTTAATCTATTCATGAACGCTATGAATTATGAGCGAGCTATACAAGATGGCTTAAAAAACGAGTGAAGTGTGAAAAGATATTGGTAGTTTGATGTATATTTAGTTTGACAATTAATTTAGTAGATTAATTTTAATATTATTAATTTTTTAATAGTTTTTAATTTTTTTAAAAAAATAATTTTGTTAAAATTAATATATCAAATTAATTATCATTTAAATATATCTGGATTGATTAATATTTTTTCATCGGACGTGGAATTCATGGCTAAGATATTGCCAACTGTACACGTGGGTGATCCTTCAACGTGTCTGTTTGAGCACCGTGTCGTGCTACCATACTCTTGAGTCATCACTTATTCATTAAGCAACGCTCCAACGCCAACACTTACTATAGTTCTGGGGACATAGCAGAGCAGGTCTGACAACTTTTTGTTTTTTGTCTAGCATAAATCCTAGAAAATAGAATCAAGTTGCATTTTAGTTTAGGGTATTTTTAGGAGAAGAGTACAAAACTGATAAAAAATATATCAACTGGTTCTGATATATTTGTCTAATGGTTTTGATGTATAATTTTAATAAAATTATTTTAAAACGAAGAGTAAAATTATTAAAATAATATTTTTATTAGGATTAATACATTAAATTAATTTTCATATGAGTGAATGGGAACTATTTATTTTCTTTTTAAAATTGATTCTTTATTTTTATATTTTGTGATAATTTGATTCCTTACAAATTAATTAGAATAAAGTACAAATTTGATCCCTCACTTTTACATTTTGTAATAATTTGATCACTCATAAATTTTAATTTATCACAAATTTAAATTTGTACAAAACTAGTCCCTCATAAATTCAAATTGGTATAAAAATAATTTATCTATTTATATTAATGGGGGATTAATTTTATATAAAAAATGATTTAAGGACTTATTTGTTACAGTTATTTGTAAGCGATTAAAGTGTAAAAATAGATGACTAATTTAGTATTTTTCTTAAATTAATTATGACAAATTAATTTTTTATAAATTTAAATTTATACAAAATCACTCTCTCAAAAGTTTAAATTTGTAAGAATTAATCTATTTATTTAAATTAATTATAGACTAATTTTACATATAATAAAATTTTTGAAAATTAATTTGGTGTAATAAATTTATGAGTAATCAAATTACTATGTAAAAGTGAAAAATTAATTTAGTAATTTTTTTTCATATTTTAATATACATATGAGAAAGAAGGCTGAAGAAGATGCATGTCAGTTTAGGGTACTTTTATAAAATTATTTAAATATTTTTTTTACACTTTACTCGCATTAAATTTGTCGAACTGATTTCAAGAGTATTCTCTGGCATCAACATGTTATAGTTAGGATTTTATTCTTCCAGTTATCTTCAAAAAATCGAGGATTTTTTATTTAAAAAAAATTAATAATTTAATCTTTATACTTTGCATTAATTTTTAAAAATATTACTTAATTTTGATGATGTAGCTGATGGAACAAATGTAATATGTATGAACGCCGCGCGAGCCAATGTTCCAACGTGGAACACTGCATGTGCTTAGCCTCACAACATTGCACAACTCACAACTCAACTCCCACTTGCACTCTTCATCAAAGATAACTATAAGAGCGAGTGGTGAGTGAAAGGCCCAGGTTGTTGATAATAATGATGAGGTGTCGAGGTGATATATAGCATTTGTCAGTGGTTTTCCACCAGCACACCACATCTCATATCACTTTCATTATTTAATAATATAGTAAAATATATTGTGATTTTTTTATTATAAAATTATTATTATTATTTTTTACTTATTAAAATATTTAAAATAATTTTTTATTTATTGAAAAATATATCATTTGATTTCTTTTTTTTAAAAAAAAAATTCTAAATTTAGTTACTTTGATTTATGATTTAAGGGTTGATTGAGGAATTAAATTTAATAATTTTTTTAAAAGTAAAAGAATAAGTATGACATTTAATAATGAATGAAGAATTATTTTGGGCATTTCAATTATTGAGGGATTAAAATGATAATTTTTGTTATAAGTGAGGAACTAAAATTAAATTTTTTTCTCTTTAATAATGTTAGAGAAACATATATTTTTGATCTCTTATTTATCACAAAATTATTATTTTAATACATTAATAGTTGAAATACCTAAAATAGTCCCGTACTCATTAAAAAAATCACACTTGGTCCCTTACTTTAAAAAAAAAATATCAAATTTAGTCATTTTATTACATCTTAAACTCTAAATTTAAGGAGCTACATTTGATATATATATATATTTTAAAGGTAGAGTATCAAACATTTTTTAATAAGACGAGACTATTTTGGACACTTTAATAAGTGAAGGACTAAAATAACAAATTTGTGACAAATGAGAGACAAAAATATATTTTACTCATATTAATGTTAGCATCTTTTATTAATTTAGGGCTTTTTGTTTGTTTGAAAATTATATAAATTCAATAATTAATATGATAAAATTACTTAAATTTAAAATTTTATATTTAATATTAAAAGTATTATAAAATTTTAAATTTAAATATGACAGTCAATATTAAACAAACTGTGTGGTTTAATTATGCACGGTTTGTATCGATAATATTAATTTGTTTTATTGATCATAACTAGTGGGTAAGTTTTGTATAAGTGAACGAAGATAAAACCAAAGCCAACTTTTTCCATTTTCTTTTCATTTTGGTACGGAAGGATGGGACTGAAATAGAAGCCAAAAGTCTTCTATATTCTAATAGGTGTGAATGGAATTCCTATGAGTGCAACTTTTACCTGACAAGATTATATCCAACAAAAGGTTAATTAAGTTTCTACAAAGGTTCCTTGAAACTACATTGATGATGATACGTTTGACTAAGAGCAAAGGGAATCTTTGCATTTGAGATTTCAATAAATTTAATAAAAATTGAATTATTGGATGAAAATTTAATAATTTATATTTTAAAAAATTATTAAAAATAATTTAATATTTATTAAAATTTATATAATTAGATAACAACTTAATAGTTTAAATTTCTTTATATACAAAAATCAAAGGTGAAGAATCCAAATTCGAGTAGTTATAGAATACGCTGCATGGAGAATGACTCTCTCGTATATGTTTATTCTGATTAGAATATGTTCGTTTTCTTTTTCTCTAGTTGATAGTCTGAATACGTCACTGTAGTTTGATGTTGTTATCAAACCGTCTAAATTTTAAAAATTAATTTGACTTTTATAATACACAAAAATATATTAATATTTTAAATTATTTTTTATACATAATAGTATTTTATTAAAAAATTAATATATTAGAATTAAAATAATATTTTAAATTTATTAAATCTAAACCACTAAATATAATCATCCCACAGTTAAACTACAGCTATAGTTGGCTGAAACCAACTCAAATAAATTTTGTGGGCTCAACACTAGTACTTTTCATTTAACTTTTGAAACTTGGCTCTACGTGTCACTTGCAATCTAATTTGACACTGCCTGGAAAAATATTTTAGTGGGGGCATAAATACCTTTCCACTCAGCCATTTAGATCAAATGATCGTGTCAAATTTTTAAAATATAAGCTTAAATTTGAGCTCAAAAAAAAGGTTAAGTCCATATTATAATAAGATGTTTTTATTCAAGCTTTTATATATACTTTTTAGGTTAGGCCTCTCTCAAGCTAATTAAATTTTTTAAAGTTATGGTCAAATCAATATGTTACTTAATATATTAGATAAATAACATAAATAATAATTATTATTACATATAAAATTAGATATAGAGAAATTATAAATATAAATAAATTATTGTATTGATATAAATTCTTTAAATAAAATATATCAATTTTTATTTATTTATTGAAATGTCATGTTACATTAATTTTTTTTTTAAATAATAAGCTTTTATTTATTAAAAAAATATTTATTCAAACCTTTTGAACATAGATTAGGCTTTAAAAAAAAAAAAATCCAAATCTAGCATGTTTTATAATTTGAGTTTTTTTTGTTTAGATTTTATTTTTATTTTAACCAGACTCATCAAACTTAGTAGGCTTTTTAAGTTATGACTAAATCTATGAATCATAATCTGATTAAAAATAGTACTATATATGTTTCTTTTCTGCCTCTGAACATTCAATTTAATATTATAAGACAAAGAAAAAACTAACTCCATTTTCATGCATGTTTAATCATTGAAATCATTAATATAACAAATTAACAATTTATAAATTCATTAGAACTTATAATAACTTAAAAATACTGTTGGACTTAATAAGTTTAACTTTTTAAAAAATAAAGTTTGAATTAAAAAAAAACCTGATTTGCAAAACAGGTTACTCTCCAACTCTTTTAAACTCAAGTTTGAAAAAGTTTGAATGAATTTTTTTAATAAAAAAATTATTTAAATAAAAACTTAATGTAACATAATATTTTGATGAAAAAAATATAAATTTATACATCTTATTTAAAAAATTTATACTAATATAATAACTTATTTGTATTTATAACTTTCACCTAGATAATATTACAAGTAATGATAATAATTAATTATGTTATTTATTTTAAATCTTAAAATAATAAATTGATTTGATTGTGGCTTTAAAACATTAATGAATCTAATAGGCTCAACTTGAAAATACAAATAAAAATTTGAACAAAAAATCTAATAAAAATACGAATTCAAGCTTTCCTGATCTTGAATTAAAGTCTAATTTTTAGAAATTCAATCCAATAATCAGGTTTAATATTTAGCATACACAGTTTGAGTAGTCATGAAACTAATTAAAAAAGAACTATGAATAGGTTTTACTAATATAAAAAATTCCATGATGCACTGATCAATGCATTTCGTGTTTTGGAACCATCAAACTGCATATCACCCATTGCACAGATCTTATGCTCTGAATTTGTTAACTTTTTTCCAAAAAAAATTTTACATAACATTGTTGAAGAATTTGTTAATTACGTCGAAGTGTTTTCCCGCTTCAAATGCCAATGAATTCTTTGTGTGAGTATGTCTTAAATTAAGAAAAAAAAAAAATGATAGTTCTTCTCATGCTGGGCTTTCTTGGTTTGGCCTTACTCTGATCTCAGCATTTTCTCCTGAAGAGTCGGATGCGAACATTTAGAACAGACAGCCTTGCATTTTTCTGGAGAGTATCCAACGGTTCAGATCTGATATTATAAAATATAACACTTATATAAAAAATTTTAAATCGTTAAATTAGAATTTGATGGTTCTCAATACTACTATATAGATAAAAAAGAAAAAAAAGATTGTAATGGGTCTTAGGAGCATTTGCAAGATACTTATAACTAGATCTGATCATAATTTAAATAGTCTATTTGACTTGATAAATCTGACTCAAAAAATAAGAAAAAACAAAAACAACTTGGTTTAAAATGTCAATTTATAAACCTAGAGCCTCCAAAGACAAAATGAATATTTTTTTTAAAAAAAAAACTTAATGTAACATAATATCTTTATAAATAAATAAAAACTAATATTACTTATTTGAAAAAATTATACACACACAACAACTTATTTTTATTTATAGCTTTTTTAGATATAATTTTACAAGTAATAATAACAATAAGTTATGTTATTGATCTAAAGTCTTAGTAACCAATTAACTTAATTATAATTTTAAAAAGCTTAATTAGCTTGATAAACACTATCCAAAGAAATGGATAAAACCTGATTAAAGTATGAATTTAAAATTTTATTTTAAACTAAAATTCAAATCTAATTTATAAAAGTCAAATATGATAATCACCTTCTACAAGTTACTTTCCAAGAAAAAAGTATGGATATTCACTTCAGTAACATCAACTTGTGGTTATTTAATGTACAGAACGTCAGGCCCAAGAATAAGAAGTACAATACGCGTGCAGGAGAATGATCAAAAGTCAAACCTTCTTTCGATTTAAAATAAGTTTCCCGCAGCAATCGCCCAAGTTAAACAAGAATGCAAGAACACGATTAGGTCAAGGTAAGCAGGTTAGAATAATGTTTAAGATATCATCAAAGATAGACCAATCTAGAAAATTGGTATTCATGAATGTTGTGCACGTTTTGGTAAAGGTCTGGTCAGCAGGTCAGAATAAAAGTAAGATGTCATCAAAGAGAGTCAAAGATAGACCAATCAAGAGAATTGTTACTCATGAACGTTGTTAGCGCTGGAGTTAAGTGCGTGTGTTATGAAGAAAAGGAAATAATATGCGTGTCAAACCTGATCATCAGTTCAATATATCTGATTCGGTGAAAAAAGGAAAATATGAATTCGAAAGAGAAATACTTCACCCAAAACAAGTCAATTTTAAAAGCTTGAGATTGGAAAATTCAATCGGACCTAAATTGCTTATAACTTAAAATGTGTTACTTTATCTTCAATCTTGTTAATTACTTCACCTTATTTTAAAGTTATAAATTTATCTGATTTAAGTTCAAAGTTTTGTTATAAACAATTTATTAAATTATGAAAAACAAGAATCCATTATCGTAGCAATAGATTAACTAAACTAGTAGCTCTTTACAAATTTGTTTTATCCCATCATAGTGAACTTTTTTTTGAAGGTTAAGACTTTATGTTAAGAACATTGAAACAAAGAGTCAACCAAATAAGGGTATGAAAACAGAAAAAAGAAAAAAGCAAAAAATATTTATATAAAGGGAATTTGGGCCAGACCAAAAACGCAGCAAAATTAAAAAATTGAGTCGGATCCAGTCGCAAGCCCATAAACATACAGCCCAAATTAAGGTTTAGCCCGCGATCATCCGTTTACGATGAGGCTTATTTACCAACCAGCTGAAAAGACAAGGGGAACAAAAAAGACCAGATGTATTTTGATTTTGTGGAGTATAAGACCAACATCATGCATATTTTAACGAGGCTTAATTCCCAACTAAAAGCGAAAAGGCAAAGGAAAGCAAAATGACCACATTACAATTTCTCAACATCAATATCAAAAATAGAGGAAAGAGGGAATTAAATGAAAAGATATGGTAAGAGAGTTGAGAAATGAGAACTAAACAATGAAAAAATAGAAGAACCATTACAAATACCTAAAACAAGATGAAAAGCTTCTGTACAGAATTGATTCCATATACCATGTAAAGATTGCTATCTAAATAAGCCAATTGACAGTAATGTTGCCAAGCCAGGTGAACAATGGGAACTGAGCCAAAGCAATAAAGAGCAAGAGATAGTGGTGTCTTGGGGATTCATAACTCCTCACCTCAGCAAAAAGGACTCTCTTCATTGTTTTTACCAAGAAAATTCCCATGCATAAACAGGTACATGGCATCAAAAAATAGTAAGAGTACCCAGAGATAACTCTTCCAAGAACAGCCACGCACATGCCAGCGAAAGTATACCCAGCATATGCTATGATGTCTAGCAGGGGTGCCTCCGCACTACCCATTGAAAACAATGTCACCTTGAGTAGCATAGCTTGCATAAACCAACCAAGCAATCCCTTCATGAACAACCAATTCAAAGCTTCTGGACTAAACCTGGCCAGGAGAAGAAAAGTATGACAAACTAGGAAGAAAGTATAGATGGAACAGATAGGAGTACTACGAGAAAAAACTAAAGTCCCCTTTGGTACAAGGGAAAGGGTTGCTCTAGAAATGAAAAAGGAAAAAGAAATAAATATTTGGATGTTTGGTAGCATGGAGCCTAGTTTCTATAGGAATGAAGATTCCATCTATTTGATGGAAACATCTTTCCTAGGAGAGTGAATGGAATGAGACTGATTCTATTGGAATGAGAGGATAATGATGAAAATACTCTTATAATAATATTATTATTATTATTAATAAAATAATCATATTTTGAATTTAGGGTAGCTTGGTTATATTATTCTTCCTTCCTCCCTATTACTACATTATTTTCTATTGCATATCAAACATACTTTTTTTTTATCTCATTCACGTTTTTTTTTCCTTTTTCATTCTCATTCCCAGTTCCATTATTACTTGACAAAATCTTACCACAATATTTTCAAAAACAAAATAGTGAGACGCAACCAATAACATCAATAACATATTAGAAGCTCAATGCTTCTGCAATTTCCATCAAATTTGAAAATATACTTTGAAGTGGAATTCGACATAAAAGTACGGAATAAATTATAACAGCAGCAAAAGATCATTTATAGTCCAGAAGAATGGAAACTGTAAAACCACTAATAGCCTGCAGTTTACAATGGGAGGTTCCACATAATAGAATTTCCATGATTCAACCCTTTGAATTTCGAAAATAAAAAATTACAATAACTTCACCTGAAACTGATTAAATTACACCTGGTACCCCTCTATTTAAAAAATATCATCTGGCTCTCTTGACATTTGATATATATTACAAAAGCCTCTTCTCCAACTTACATTCTGTCAATAAAGTTAACATTCAGCAGAATATGAGACTCTGATTTTATTCTTAATATGGCAATAAAGGCAGCTAAGTTAATGTTAAGCTCCAACATGAAACTATGATTTTCTTCTTAATATGATAGCGAAGACAGTTAACTAATGTCACTTTTATAAGAAATGTGTACCGTGTACAAAGTTAACTTCATGAACTAACTTGGATAGGAGGATTTTGTATTATATCATATGTCAAGGGAACCAAATAATTTTAAAACACAACGGGTATCAATATCATTTAGCCAAACCACAGAGGAGCGTAGTGTAATTTACTTGAATAAATAATATGTTTTCAGGTACACCAGATAGTTGATCGTTAATATTCCGCATGCCATTCCCCCTCATCTCCCCAACACATAAACCAACTCTTCCTCACAGAGAAATTAAATTCAATGTACGGTGTTGAGGCATCAGAGAGAAGAAACAAGCATTATATATTTATTTTGAGAATTTTCCCTCAAGACAGTATCACAGTTTATAAATTGCAATGTGAGTATCATTAATAACAATTCTAGAAGTTATAATTAATCATTAGGCCATTTGTATTTCAAAAAGTTGCTTTTGAAAAAGCCAGTCTCAATAGCATGTGCCTTTGCTAAAGAAGGGAAACAGAATAAAACTTGTCCTTGAAGAAGATAAAGGAGTCATAGCATTAAAGACAATATTATGCTTACTTTCCGTGAAGACCCAATGAGAGGCCAGCAAGAACAACATAGGTACCAAATGCCATTAATGGAATGTACAGGTCTGGTGCATTTATGTCATGAAATGGTGGTTTATAAGAGAGCCGACCTCCCACTGGTTCAGTTATTCTTGTCCAATGACCCTAAGCCAGAAGCAGGTTGGCAAAATAATATTATCAAAGTATCAAACCAAAGCTCAAGGAGTGGACTACAGAAATAATGAAAATTAAATTACTGCTTACCCGGTGCAGGAATGGAAACAAAACAACCTTCAATTTGTTCTTTACATAATGATCATTCACTTGGAAATAGTATTGGGGATCAGAGAAATACCGACTTATCTGTCATTCAACAAAGAAGTTAGCTTTAAAATGAAAAGCCTGAATTCATACCTTCAGAGGATATCTATAAGTAAGGTAAACAAAGAATTAAGTGAGCAATATAGGATCTAGTTAGCTATCTAATGTCATTTCACAGTTGAAAAGGTTTATCACTCCAATACATTCGTGTCTAACCTGATTGATAATTTGATAGATACAATCATTATTTAATGTAGAGGCATATACATTATACTTAAATGAAAATTAGAGAACAATTACATATTTCTTCATATATTTCAATGAAAGTGCCAGGTTGTGATGCTAGAGTAGTTCAAATATCAATGGATAGGTGTTGTTCAGATTATACGAAAACTGGTTAAAATTACATCAACTTTCCCACAATGAGCAATTTTCCAGACATAAATAAGAATTCAGGAAGACAGAAAATAACTGGTGGAATATACAAGGGCTTGAAGTCCGTAAACAAATAACAATTTAACCAAGTAGCAAATAATATGAATCTTATCATGTGTGAATCAGCATGTTGAACTCAATCATTACTATTAACTAAAGAGAGTAAAACCTAGAATGTTACTTACATTGCTTTGGACATACTGAGAGCTTGAGCCCAGTATTTTTTCACCATATGCACCGAATCCACCTCGAATGAGTCCTGAACCAGCTACTTGAAATGCATTCCCAAAAGGATTGGCTTGTAAGCTTGTTGGAGGTTGAAGTACCCCAGTTTGCGATCCACCGTAATTGTACATTCTTGCTGGTACAAGACAAAAATGTAACCAGAAACAACATTAATGGACAGAAATCAACATAATACAGATAAAGAAGCTCTATTAACATGAAGCCATCTCACTAAAATATATAATCTAAATTTTAAAATGCTAATGAGAACAATACCAAGAATTTTAGAGAGACCCCACCCCTGCTTGCTTGTCAATAGCGATTTTTACCCATTTGCAAACAATGTGACATTCACAAAGGCAAAGAAATAAACAGTTCAATTAATCAATAAGGATGAGATGAGCATAAGGGTAGAAATACTTAATAGGTTGAAGAGAGAACAATTTCTGATTCTAATTATTTTGGTAGAAATAAAAAACTAAAAACATGAATCACGAAGAAACGCTAGCTCCACCTGCAAGGAACCGTAGAACCCAGGAAGAAGGCCCAAGCTCTTTCACCGAGTTTCACTTGTCAATGATTTTGATCAACTGCTATATTATCAGATGCTCAAGTAAATATTTAAATACGTACTAGATCCATAAAAAAATAAATTCTTGTAAATCAGCCAACAACCCATAATAAATACAAATAAAGTAAAAATTTATAGAGTTTAACCAGGAAGAAAGAGTGTACACGCAAAAGGGGACGGATTTGAAGCACTATTGCGGAGAAATCGAGAGACAGAATATAAAAAGTTAAGTCTGTTAAAAGATTACAGAAGGAAGAAACGAACCTGAAGAAGTTCAAATGGAGACGATGCAGATTGTACAGATAAACAACGGTTGGTCGAACAGAAACTTTCGTCGCAAAGAAGAAGGAGCCGATTTGATCTTCCTGATTGTGCTTGCCTCGTAAGTCACTCCGTGGGAACTGGGAAGGTTCTTCGCAGCGTTTTCGAGACGAGTTTTCTCTATTCTGACAATTTATTTTTTCCAGAAAGATTTTTTGAAAATATGTTAAGAGGCACATGTTTTTTTTTTTTTTTAATTTTTCATTAGAGATTTAATTAAATAATTGGTCATCATGATTTTACTTAATTTATATAAATTAATAAAGTACAATTAATAAGTAATTACAATTCATTATGTATTTATTATTAGGTTTCTAAATTAAAATATAATAAATATATAATTTATTAACAATAATATAACATTTGTATAATTTAATAATTATTTATTTAATGAATTTTTTTACACGATTCTCGCATTTTATTTATTTAAAATGGAATTATTAAAGTTTCAAATTATTTTCACTTTCTACCCTTCCATCTCAAACCACAATAATTTTTAGTAAAATAGAGATGTGGATATGACTTTTTCCACATCATCATCATGTTTGAGCTATGCAAAATTTTTTTTATCAATTTTTAATTTCAGCAATGTTATTTAAATTCTAACGCTGTCTTTTCAAACATCCATAAATAAAAATTGACCACCTCCATTTTTTGTAATCTAATAATGGTTAGAATTCAAACAGTACTGAAACATGTCAAAGTTTTCAAGGGGAAAATAAATTTTGAAAAAGGAAATAGAGAAGGGCCATATATATATATATATATATATATATAAACAAAGTGACAAATTAATTAATTAGCAATTAGGGAAAAACCAGATGTTATGATTTGAAGAAATTTGGCTCATTTATTATATTTATAATGTTTTATTTTATTTTATTATTTTATAAAATAGATATTAATTTTTAAAAAATAAAAATATTTTAAAAATAATTAAATATATCAAATGTGTCAAATCTCAAGTCCAAATAGAATTTTACAACAAGGAAGCGCATTCGAAGGAGACACCATATGGCATGTCTAACTTAGTGATGAAGTAAAAGTAAATAAATAAAGAAATAAAGGTAAATATATAATGTCAAATAAAGATTAGCCTCTAATCTTATTGCAAGATAGCAACCAAAAAAAAAAAAAAAAAACAGGTATTGTAAGCCGCATGGACATATTTTTCATAAGAGAATATTATATTTGTAATTATTTCAATTCCAATATTTTCATTTCAGTCCTTATCATTAATTTTTACTAATATTTTCTATATATAAAAATTAATTTTATTTTATAAGTATAAATTACATATATTTGGATGTGAATATAGTATATAATTAATTAAATACTAAAATTTAATAAAATATTAACAAAATTTTGATAAAAGGGCTTAAATTGAAAACTTTGTAACTTGGATCTTATCAATTTATAATTTTTTAAACCATGATAATTAAATTTAAAAATTGAATAAAATTATAAAGCAATATTATCAAACTCGCGAGTTTAAGCAAACTCGCCAAAAAAAAAAACTTGTAACGTAAATTTATAAAAGTTTATGTTGATTAATAAATAGTCATTAAAATATATAATTACATATTGAAAATATTATATATAATAAAAAATAATTCAAATGTAATTCAAATTATATTAAGTCAAATGAAAGTTATTCATATTTTATAATTTATAGTATTCAACATGAACATTTTAACCTAGTCATACATAAATAATCATTCAATATAACCAACTAAATAATATTTATTTTATTTTGATAAGTATATATTTAATGTAATTTTATTATTATGTATATTTAAACTTGTAATAAAATAAACTATACGGCTTTTTAGAAAAGAATATTGTTTATAACTCATTTGATCTTGATTTTGAATCATTATGTTACTAACTACAAGTAAATTAATACATTTTTTAATAAATAAAATTGTAAGCTCAATAAACTCACTAAATCAACTTGTAAGTCTTCTCGAATTTTTATTAGAATTGAGTCTATATTGAATTAACTCGCTTTTTTGCGATATAATTGTAAACTTATAAAATTTAATAATATACTTACGAGTTTAACAAACATGTTATAGAGACTAAAAATATAGTTCTTCTATTAATAAATACTAACAACAAGGATTACCTTGATTTGAAAATTTGGAAGCTAAATTGCAAGATAGAAAAAAAAAAAAAAGGAAATTCTTGAAGATTGCAACAAATGCAAGATAAGGGGACTATAAGTTTAGGGACAACCAATCTGTTACAGCCATGCGAGTAAAACCAAAATAAATAGCTTAATTTACTATAAAAGCCTGTTAATTTGAATTAAGCTGAACCACCTTCTTAGCACAAGATAATTTTTCTTAATCAAGATTATTGTCAACTCAAATTAAACCACTTTTATCATCAAAATCAATTATGTTAAAGCCATTACGACCACCACACGAAGTTGATAAGAACCACTAATGGCTGTCACATACAGCCCACTAATTCTTGAAGCTTCATGCAATAAAGTAGATATACGGTTTTATAGGCAGACCCATAGAAAAGCAGATAACATAAACAAAAGGTTAAAAAAGAAAAAGAAAGAAAAGAAAAAGCAGTCACTAAATGAAAGCAAAAGCAGCGTCCTTTCCCTCGCTTTATTTCTCTTTGGCAATTGAATCGTGGACCTGTTTTACAGATACCTGTTTTACAGATATATATATATATATATATATATATATATATATATATATATGAAAATTTAAAATTATTAGTAAGCATTCATTCAACCTTCAAAATAAAATAGTCCCAAGCAAGCATAGTAAAAATAGCCAAGTGATCAGGGCTTTTGACATTTATCCAAATAATTTTGTCTTCCAAACGGATATTATAAAATATAAATTAATAGTTAGGCAAAAGATTATAAATTATATATATAATATATAGTATTTTATAGAAAATACATATTTATATGTATAGTTGGATATATACGTACTATATTTTATATGTATATACATAGCATATGAAAGAAAATATTTTATATTAAAATCAAATAAATTTATAGCATATTATGAGCACTACTATAAGTGCTGTACAACATATATGAATGGATTTTTTTTTAATAAATCTTATTTTATATAATCTATCTTACAAATTACATTTTATTAATAAAAAATAAATATACATAAGACTTACCCATAATTTGAGAATAATAATAATAATAATTTATAAAACATTTTATCAGATGAGACTAGAAAAGCTACATCATTAAAAAACTCGTCACACTGATCAATTTTTTTTTTTTTTAGAATATATCCGATCGTGATAGTAAAGACCTGTGTATAAATTTCCTCCCAACGAAAAAGGTGACCAGGCTAGATTTTCGTTTCATCGTCTTCGTCGAGAAGGAAGCTCATCATCACAGAGATCATAAATCCCCCTGTGGACAGCGCATGTGGGACTGAGAGACAAATCACAAGAGATGTACGTAACGAGGCCATTGTCGATGTACAGGAGAAGCCCTAGCACTCTGGAAGTGCCGACACCAGATGCTCCATACTCAGGATTCATGGTGATCACAGACGAGGAAGCCGACGCAGAAGACACCTACTGCTGGGGGCTTTGCAGACGCAACAAGGTCAAGAAACTGCCTTTCCCACAAGACAAGATCCTGACCATCACTCATTCGTCGGAGCATCATCGGACCTCGGCCACTAAGGTCTTGTTCATCCCTGTCCCTGATCACCCTCTCTCTTCTAATCGCTACTATGTCATCAGAGCAGATGGCAAGTACAAAGGGTATGTGTGCGTACTGTATCAAAGTAAATGCATTATACTTCTACTGAAACGATCCTCTATATTTATTTCTTTCTGATAGATTTTTTTGTAAATTTCAGAGAGACGTAGATAAGAGAGAGCACCTATCTTTTCTCTCTATCTCTCTCAAATTTTACAAAAATATCTACGGCAAGAATACTAAAGGATCTAGCTTCATGTTTTTTTGTTTCTTTGCATTATGATTAGCGATTGAGGGGAGTGGAACTGCAGGGAGGATGGGAATTCAAAGAGTTTCTTTGAAGAGGAAAATTAATCCTAATTTGGTCACTTGCATATAGGGTACTTTTTAAGTTAGTCCCTCATAAAGTTTCTTTCTTACTTTAGTCCTTCACATATAAAGTATCTTTCATATGGCCCCTTATAGAATTGTGTATTCAATTTAGTCTCTCATATATGGATTTTTTTTTTAATTTGGTTTTCACAAGTTAAATTATTATTAATAACATGTCTTTCATATTTTTCCAAATTATCATATCTTTAATGACATTATTGATAATAATTTCATTATGAGAAATCAAATTGAGATATTTATATGTAAGGGGCTAAGTTTAAAAATATTTTATCTGTAAATGACCAAAATGAGAAGAAAAATTTTATGAGAGACTATACTGATAATTATCCCATATGTGTGT
Organism: Delonix regia; assembly: GCA_037074485.1. NCBI lineage: Eukaryota > Viridiplantae > Streptophyta > Magnoliopsida > Fabales > Fabaceae > Delonix > Delonix regia. The sequence goes on from CM073449.1 coordinate 13,313,220, forward strand.
ATGCATTATGCTTTTGTGTTTATTCACATTATGATTAATGATTGAGTAGAGAGGAAGGATGGGAAATGAAAGAGTTTTTTTAGGGTAGAATCATATTTTTGTCTCTTATACATGGGGTATTTTTCAATTTAGCTTCTTATAAAATTTTCTTCTTATTTCAGTCCTTCATAGATGATATATTTCACAAATGATCCCGTATAAAATTGTGTCTTTAACTTGATCCCTCAAATATGAATATTTATCAATTTAGTTTTTCATAAATAAAATCATTATCAATCATGTCATTCATATATTTTTTTTGAAATTAACATATTTTCAAGGAGATTATAGGTAACAATTTTATTTGCGAGGGTTCAAATTGAAAATATTCATATGTGAGGGGCCAAATTTAAAATACAGTTTTATGAGAAACTAAATTGAAAAATATCTTATTGATAAGAAATCAAAGTGAGAAAAAAAATTTATGAGAGATTAAACTAATGAATATCCCATGTGTGAGGGATTAAAATAAGGTTTCACTCAATTTACTTCAATCTTATTAAACAGTTTATTTCCATTCGTTCTTTTTAGTCATGTGAGCTAGATGACCTTCACTATTTATTATATAATTTACCTATTGGGTATATGAGTCGGGATTTGCTATTAAAATAATAATATGTTATTAATTTAATAAAATTATATTAAATTAATAAAATATTATTATTTTAATATATTTTATTATTGGATCCGCTCTAATTATAAGAGCAAATCTAAGAGCTGGGTATACAAAGGTGAAAGTCTCAGTTGTACTGTTAAGTTTTGCATCTAGCTAAGAGAAGTGTTTTGGGGAATTAGGGGATTCCTTCAAGTCATGAGAGAGAATGATAATGGAAGGTATTTAAGTGTAGATTTAAGATTTAATTTTAAGAAATGTAAAAATTTTTAAGTTAAAGATTTGAATTAAAGGAAGAAAATTTTTACAATTCAAAAAAATCAAACTCTTATAAATTAAAGAAAATCAAGAATATAAAATAAAATTATATATAAAAATTAAAATTTAAAAAATTTAGAAGGAAGTGACCGTCTCTTCTTAAATACATCCTAATGTTTAGTGGGAGCAGGTGAAGAAAAAAGACAATGTTAAAAATTAATATCTATGTGTTATTTATGGATTGCATTCATAAATAAGTTTTTCATATAATTTGTAATAATTCTATCATATTAAAAATTATATATTTTATTATTTGTTCTTACTCATTTGATAATGCAGTCATGATAGATAAGTTGTGTTTATTAGTGATCGATATAAGAAATAAAAATTAAGATAAAAACTTTTCTTAGTGTATTTGATATAAAATTGTCATCGAATGTCTAATAATAAGTTTTAAAAATATTAAAAATATTGCAAATTAAATAGTTCTCCTTTTTCTTAAAGATGATATAACCTTCCAAACTTAGAAAACAAAAATGTTATGCCTATTTATAATAGTTGTATGTTACTTTTTTTAAGCTGGGTTTTCCTGAAAGCCTACAGCAAACAATAATTTCCCTCCCTAGGTTAGCCAACAATAAAAGTGATGCAAAACTGCAAAAATGTTGTGCAGGAACATTAGTGAATCCATTCTTGCTTGAAATTGTTATGATCATTCCCAGAGTCTAAATTCTGATTGCATAGTCTGATTTGAATTGGCTACACTTTGGCATTCTGCAGTTGTAGTCCATGTATTAGACCCTTAGATAAAATTCTAATGTTTCATATTTTTATTAATAACCACATTTGGTCTTATAGTTATCTGTAAATCTAAGATATTTTAAATCTAAATTTTAAATCCTAAATCTAAAATACTATGAATACCATAGTTAACATTGCCAATTGCAAGGAATTCAAATGGTTTCATTGTTACTATATAGAGAAAAGTATTGACTCATACTTTCACTTTTACACTTTGTGATAATTTAATTTTTTACAAATAACTACGATAAATTAATCTATAAAAATTTTTATTTGATATAAAATCAATTTTTTATTAATCCAAACAGAGGAATTGTTTTTGTATTAATTTGAATATGAAAAATTGATTTTGTATAAATTTAAATTTATGATAGATTAATTTATCGCAATTAATTTATAAAAAATCAAATTATCACATGATGCGTCCCAATTTTATATTTTTCTCGTTACTGTATATGTTGGGACTGCTGTGGCATTGTACAGGAAAGCCTGCAAATGCTCAAGAGAGGGAGACATTGTTAGTTGCTGCTTCACGGACCTGTTGAATGACAAAAGGCCAAGGCCTTTCAATCACAAGGACTTGTACCAAATATTCAAGATCCATCGTCACCAGAGTGGTGGGTTCTTCGCAAGGTCCATTGCTCCTGATGGCATCGCTCCCACTTTCCTAAGGAAAAAGGGATGGAGGGTTCACATCTCATCAAGATCTTACCGCTACAGATCTCGCAGGTGCTGCATTTTCACAATTTGGTTCCTTTATTAGTGCTACTTACTGTATGCAACAAATCTTTCAGCCTACATGCTTGATTATTTAAGTTCTTCATTTATGGTATTTACAATCATTCATTTCCTTTTGAAGGCTCACTGAAGCTCATGGTGTGGACGCTTCCCTCAGATCACAGCTCCCAGGGTTCAACTTCCCCATCACTAGGCAACGTTCTTCTCCAGTGATTGTAGGAAAATGGTACTGCCCCTTTATATTTGTGAGGGAAGGAATAGGAAGACGACTCAGAAGTCAAATGAACAAGTCCTTGTTTTACAGCATGACACTTGAGCAGAGGTGGCAGGAGATTTACTCGTGTGGGAGTGATGAGCTTGGTGAAGGAAACGACGTCGTTGTAGTGAATGTTGCTGTGGAGAGAGAGGTGGTTATGGTGAGTGGCATGCAAGCAAGGAAGAGTGATAGAGTTGATCCGAATGGCTTCCATTGGTACAGAGCTAATGACCCACACAAGAAGAGGGCAAGTGTGGGATTGAGCACAGCAATAGTTGAGAATATGAGGTGGGTGGAGGAGGACGGAGGGAGGCCTTGTGGGAGAGAAAGGGTAGGGAGAGTAAGAGAAGAAGTGAGAAGGATGGAGGATGGTCAATGGGAGAGGTTTAGGTGCTATGTGTTGGTGGAGAGCTTCTGCTTGAGGAGAATGGATGGGAGATTATTGTTGAGATATGATTTTAGGCATACCCATAAGATCAAATGTAAATGGGAATGAAGATTCATTTTGTACAAATCAAGAAAATTTTATGTGCCCTCCCTTTTTCTCTCAAGCTTTGTTGATTTTATTGTACTTCAGAACAAGCTGCGATAAGAGATTCTCATTCGACGACATGCTATAGTTATACTTTACTCATGCAGCAGAACAAATAAAAATTAAATTTAAGGGCAATATTTTATATCTGTATAATGATATTTCCAATTAAATCATGACATGTACATGGTTTTCAATAATAATATGATAAGTGTATGATTTAATTAAAGAATTATACACTTATTTACAGAAAATCATATAATTGTTATATTATTATCAGAGAACCATAAATTTATTATATATTAATTGAGGAATCTGATAACAAAGACGAGAAACTATAAATAAGTTTTTCCCAATAAATAGATAAGCAGCTACTTAGCACGGCAACTTTACTTCAGAATTAATAAATATATTATTAGGTTTCAAAGTAAACTTGGTACAGTATCATACAGGGGAAACCCAGAAAGGTGCTAGGCCAACTATTCTAATCTTGTTTCTTCGTATGACCAGAATATATTATACACGCCTTTTACAAAAGTGAAGTCTGAATTAGCAAATCTACCTCCAATGACTACAGTCAAACTGTGCAGATATGACCCACAGAGCCATATTGTAAAAAACTTAGTGGCATAGCTTGATAACACGAGATACCCTTTCGAAAAAGATGGGGCACATGGTCGTGCTGAACATGATGTCCTCCCTCATCCATTCTGGGGCTACTCTTTCAAATGTGCCCAGAGATAAAACATGGTACAGCAGCTCTGCTTCCTCTCCAGGAGCTTTACTTACCCAAGTTAAACTAAAAGAGTAACCTACCATAGTCACAAGCAACTGTTAGCCAGACTCTTTGTGATCATCATATGTCAAATAACAAGAACTCTTTTTTATCTATAAGCTGAAACAATACAAATTATGGGGAAAGAAAAAGAAAAAAAGGCCTTAAAAACCTTAAGCCATTTGAAAGATCCCCTCGACTATGAAATAGGAAAATACCTCTCAATTATCACCCTTCAGGATTTAAACTCTTATCTACCTTCGCTAACCAGGCTAGCAGAAATACCACAAACTTTCTCATTTTTTATTACAGACGTATAAAATGTCACATGACATATAAGGGAGTCTAAAGGAATATGTATGTTACTGGAGTTAACAAAAAATGGATAGAAAGGTCCAAATGTTCAAAGGGTGGAAATTTTTGTTCCTCAAAGTTGAGAGAAGGGGGGGGGGGGGGGGGAGAGACATGTTTACAAAAGACTCAAAGAACTGTAATTGCATTTAACCCAAAAATTATCTATGAACTACAACTAACATTGAACTGCTTTGTCCAAAAGTGATCTGGAAGATATTGAAGTTCTAGGCTGTCCCACATGCTGGTTGAATGAACAACAACCAAAGCATCTAGAAAGAGATCCAATTAATGGTGGTTCAATAACTGGACAAGATGGAAAATTTTGTCACTCTGCCATAGATTTCAATCCCATATTACACCTGACTCCCCTCCAGGTGTCAGGTTTAACAGTTGTATCCAGTAAGTAGTGATCCATCCCACGTCACTTCTTTCCAAGACCTATCAGTTTCTAGCTTAAAGTCAATGTAGCCCTTGAATCCCACATGACTCTCAAAGAGGAGACATTTGTACACGAGGAGAAAAGGCCATATTGGAGACAGCACCTCCATGAAATACCCAACTGTCTAAATTGCAAAGTGCAAGCACTACATACTGCACAACAATTTTGATGTGGCGGAAACAAATGAGATAGAACTCGGTAAAAGTAATCACAGTTATGCTGGTAAACGAAAAGCATATCTAAAAGTATTCTGAGCACAATTCAATACTCATGTCTCCCATTTGTTCTATTTTCAAACCATGGAAATTTAAGCAATCTTCACAGAGCCTCTTCTTCTGATATTTACAATCACATAGGAAATATTTAGTATATCGTCATCTTCATTCTAGCATCTAGGTCTAGGATACTTAGGTAAGCAAGTTGAATGCCTTTGTTACAACAATAGCATCCAAGATACCCGTAATCAAGCACATTAACCAACAAAATTTTGAGTTTTTGACTCAATATCATGATTTAAGACATGTAAATATACTTAAAGTTCAAAAAATCCATCCGTATGAAAATTCATAGAATTACCACTTGATTGATGGAGGGCTGAAATGCATACACGATCAGTTTGATAGTCTGCTGATAATTTCATTCCCAGTACATGCTCAAAAAGAGCTTGAATTAGCCAGTTACTTTCCTGCAAATTAACACCTGTAGAAAGCAACACAGAATGAACAAAACATGCTAAAGAAATAATTCAAATAGGAAGCAGCATAACATTAACTACCAACACCAACCTGATTGGTCATTAGCCCCGGTACAGCACAGCAGCTGCTTTTTTACGACATAATGTCAGCACATTGAGGCATTCATATTTTCCACTCAAATGTGTTAAATTGAGATGTGCATATATGCACAAACATACATACATATATATATATATATATATATATATGTGCATCTATTTTAAATTCCTCAGATGTAGAAGGCTCACCTCACCAGTAGTGGTCTCCATGCATAAGTTTCGTACTGCTGACTCTCTCACGACAGAATTATCTTTGACATTCCCACATGGTGACCTGACTGTTTTTTCTAATGCACCATGCCTATCACGTTTTCTCGTCTTTGCCGTGGATGAGGTATTGGAGATAGCCATAAGCTCATCATCTTTGAGCACAATATTATTGTTTTGCTTCAAATCACCAGAATTCCCCACCTGATGCAGCTTTTGAAGTTTCTCAATTTCTTCAATAAGAGCTTCATCTGTCAAAAGTTCAAACTCCTGAGTCCTGAATATCAAAGAGGAATTGATAAAAACAAATGATATACAAATGGGCAGAGCACCGAAGGAGGAAAGAAGAGGTAACTATGTAATGCTTACAGGTAGTCATGTAGTGCCAAAGAAAACATAATTACAATCCAACCATGTCAACATTCACATCAAACTAGTCACATGCAATTTATTGTGCACATTTTGAAAATTGATGTCTTAACTAGTTTTGAACAGTTCTGAATTTCTCTCTAAAAGAAAGAATCAAGTCCATTCTGCTGAACAAGGAAAAAGCGTCTGATCTAAGAAAATTTGGCAACCTAACTGATACCAATGATTCTGTCAGTTTCTGAATAAAAAATATTCTGTTATTTCCATCCTTTCAGGCAACTAAATGGTGACTTAAGGCCCAAGGGACGCAACCCATGTATATGTGGACATCCACAATAATACTAAAACCCTTTCAGGGTAGACTAGAACAAATTTAAAAGAAATATAGAGCAGAGCCAGAGAAAGAAGAAATTATGCACATTAAACTCTGCAGTTTTATTACTTGACAAAGGATTATAGTTTTTTTCAAAAAACAAAGAAAAAGAATTTAATAGAAAAAAATATCAAATTTTCCTTATTCCGCCTTGTCTAGTATTCATCCAAGATATATAGTAATATACATACATAGGCAATCATAATTCATAAAGAAACTCATGTGCAGATGTTATCATTAAGTAAAGCAAAGCAATGTAGCCTTAAGAGTTTCAAGCAACATCATTAAAAAAATTTAAATGTCTCACTTTTCTTGCACTCCTCCATCACAAGCTTTTGATAATTAGCCACTTCTTTGTCTTTGGCAAGCCTGACATAGTTAACATATTTTGAGTCATCCATACAGGATATATCAATATGAATAAAAGAATCGAATCCAACAATGAACCAAAGCAGTAGAAATCCACAAAGCAGCACAAAGAAAAGAAAAGAAAAATAAAGAAAATGGAAAGAGTAAATGCATGCCTGATTGAAGCCACTTCACCTCTCAAGTTGTTGACCTGTTCATGCAGCTGGTTATTTTCACTCTTCAAGTGCTCTATCAACTCCTCTGCAGCTGCAAAAGTGGAGAAGGGCAATAGAGATGGATAGTAATCAGTGCTTAAGTATTTTGAACAAAATGAATCAGGAAAAAAAAAAATTCAAGCCGAAAGAACTAAATATAGAATGAATAGTGCAGAACTCAAAAGCTATGCAAGGGCTACTAGACACAGCTCAATGCACTCAACTATTTTATTCCACACTATTCAAGGTTTATAAGCCAAAACTAAAGAAGAAAAAAAGAACAAGAAAGATCATAGTCAGAAACTAGGAAATTAAACAAAACGTTTGTCAAAACCTTCTGAACATGGATTTTCAGAGGCATTAGTATTGGATTGGACTGAAGTACAGAATGTTTTGCAAATTCTTTAGTAAACTCAGATTATCATAAATTCATAATTTTGGTCTTCAGAAACTTCAAGAAAGCAGAATAAGTGTTACGCATAAAGAAGATACATACCAGACAAAAACTTCATAAATTTAACTTCTTGATCTTTATTTAGCTGATCAAATTCAGAAAGTTTCCTAGCCTGCAACAAGTAAGAAAATTATGAAGCAATAACAAGACCAAATTCATGTTCGGTTGCTACTTCATTCACCAGATGAAATATCAATTTTATCCACTGTGACCATTTTCAAGGCATTAATATGTTCACAAACGAATACAATGTTCAAATAGTTTTCTGAAGTCTGAACTAGTGAACAGAAAAATAAGTGAATATGAAATACTCAAAACATCTTCTCTTACTGCTTTGGGGTTATTTAAGTATAACTGATGTAAAAATGAGTGTGAATCTGTGCACTTAGAAATTAGCATCAACAAAGAGAATGTCAGACACCTTTAGTTTGGTATACTTGTCATAGAGCTTTGAGTACAGAGCCTCCATTTATTTAATGGTATCTGTGGCTGCTGTTGTTATGGCAGAAGCTAAAGTAGTTGGGATTATGGTATCAGTTGAGCGCCAATGAGATTTCAATGGGTAAGCATCAGTGAGTAGTTGTGTTTGCAGCTTCCTCTGGTCCTACACAGAATTAGCAAAGCAATTAAGTGCATAGCATTTTAAATTTGAAATGTGATTTGAGAAATGGGAAAAAGAAGAAAACCATCAATAATATAAATGAAGCATTGGTTAGTCATCAGCTAGATTAGTATAGTCAATTGCAGAACAACCTCCCAAGTTTCAAATAATTGACTTCTATCCTTTGCGTTAGGTCTAAATTAAGAAGCACTGATACGACACTGCCAATTTTTTAAATTTAAGGATACGGATACGTGAATTCACAAATTAAGACATTAAAAACGACTAAGGAACTTATTATATATAATACATTAGAAAAACCGTGCATAAAAGCGGTAGCTACATGCTAAGAACCCCAAAATAAAAAAATGATGCGCGGAACTCTAGAAATTAATGCACAGAGCAAACGAGACAAGCAATACTGATGCATAGAACAGAAGAAACGAACAAGCCGACCAATGCATTGAACAAACAAACAAGGATTTCTCTACTTCTAATGTATCTATACACCCAGAAAATGCACAAAACAAGGCGAACAGAAGAAACGAACGAACCAGAAAGGATTTTTTCCGCTAATTTCCTTTTGGATCTGCTAGGTCTTGGTCAAATCTGGTTTTTAATTTGAGACTGAATCAAAGAGGAAGTGTTAGTTTGGAGGTTGCTTTTTGAAATTTGAACTGAAGCTTCTCCTTTTTTTTTTTTGGTTTTCTGACTCCTTCCTCCCTTTTTTGTGTAGTGTGTGTGAACTGCAAAGAGGGGATTTTTTTTTTTTTTTTTTGTGTTAATAATTTTTCTTTTTGTCACAAGTTTGACTCATGGATTAGTAGGCTTACAAAACCCAAGATTGCTATTCGGTATATGGAAAATTTAAATTTTAAGAAAATATATTTATAAAAAAGTTAACTGTAAAAAATATTTATGTCTTTGATACCTTAATTTACATAGTCTAAAGAAATTAAAATGCACAAGTGTCATTTGTCAAAGATTTTACTATGAAAATCTGTGAGCTATCTATTATTAAATCACTTCAAAATTATAATAATAAAAATAAAAAAAAAATGTATTTTTTCAGTATTTGAGTCTTACAGATATTCCATTTAGCCTTTGAAATTTTAAACTCGCTACTCCTTAGTCTCTAAAGCATGTAATAGAAAATAATAAGTATAAGTAAACTATTTTTAAATATCGAATTGTATATTTTTAAGATTGAAAATCAAATAATTGACTCATGTGTCATTTAGAGACTAAATCATGTCTCTCTAAAATTTAGAAACCAAAAAGTTGATCCGCACATCATTTAGGATTTAAAAGTATATTTAAAAGTACAATAAAAATTTTCTTTTCACTTTTTTTTTACCTATTTCAACACTCAATAGCATTGCTAAAATACAAATTTTCTTTTCACTTTTCTTTCACCTATTTTCTCTCCATCAAATTTTATTCCTTTGCTAAGCGAGATAGTTTTTTTTGATCAAAGGATTTTAATAAAACAATGAAAAGAATACAAAGACCAAGAAACGAAAGCGAATTTATCGTTGTACAATAAATCTGTATTAAAAAAAAAAATTTAACAACCAAAAATTAAAAAAACAAAATTTTGTGTCTATACTAACTCTATAATAAATCTGTTATACGGTGGTGATCTCTAAAAAAACAGACATCCAACACGAATAAAAGGACAAGAACAACAGAAACAGTACACCAAGGACAAGAAAAGAAGGAACGAGGCAACCGACACTAAAACAAGAAAAAATAGAGACTAAAAAATAGTATCATAGAAACAGCTAGGCAGGATAATTTTCAACCAATTCCTTGCCTTACTGATATGCCATCCTAACTGTGACAAGTACCAGAATAGCAAGAAGAGGGGATGGGAGGAAAGATCCCCAACTAGATAGGCACATCCCCCTATTGGCTTGTCTAGCTAGTCAGTCCGCTGTAGCATTTGCAGCTCGTGGAATACACTGAACATTGCACGAGTGGAAGAAAGAAACCATAGAAAGAGAAACCCGGAATAGATGATAGCCATGGCAGTCAGGACAAGATATCCATTATTAAGAGCTGACACAAGCAATTGACAATCAGATTCTATGATAGTATCATTTAGTTGCAGACAAAGCCCCATATGCAAAGCAGTAATCAAAGCTCTTAATTCTGCCAATAAAGATGATAACACTGGACATGTAAAGCTGCACAACACAAGTCTATAACATGTCCAGTACTGTCACGAACAATAATACCCATACCACCAGACATATTTGAAGCGAAACTCCCATCCACATTGATCTCGTAAAAACCACGAGGAGGAGTAGTCCACACATCATCTACAGCGTTAATCCCAGGGGATTGAGTCAAAATCCTGATATTAACAGCGAGGAACTCAACTGTAGCATTCGATGTAGTTGTAATCGTTGCCATGGAGTCAACTAGCACCTGCTCGAAATAGAACATATTCCTATGCTTCCGAATATACCAACAAATCATAGCAACCAAGGAAGTATCCTCCTGCGAAATTTCACCATTGTCCAAAACAGATAACAGCCAAGAATCAAAGTGGGATGCTAAGTGGGCAGAAATGAGCGAAGACAGTCTACAACCAAACCAAACACATTCAACACGTTCACAAAGTAAAAGCATATGCTCTATGGATTCACCATAAGCTCCACATAATGGGCATAACACAGATTGAGAGTAATGCCTCCGATGAAGCACCTCCATGGTTGGGAGAAAACCCTTACAAGCTCGCCAAAGAAAATGCTTATCCTTTGAAGGTACCTGAAGATGCCAAATAATCTACCAAAGGGCTGGTGGAAACTGATACGAAGAACGGGCATTAGAAGGTCGAGTTGAAAACCTTGTACCCATGTGGAGTTGATAAGCCAGCTTCACAGAATAGATGCCATTGACGCACCAGACCACCATACACCATAAAAAAAGAAAAGTTAAGTGTTTTATTTATAATGAGAACATAATAGAAAAAGGACTAAACTGATACGTACTTCTTTATATTTTTACTATGTTATTTTTCAGCTAAAGTATAACAAGTGTTTGCTTAATTTATAATTAATATATTGTTTAATTAGAAAATATGATAGTTATTTGCAATAACTATACATATGTTATAATATTATTAGACAATTAAACACTTATCTCATTTTAATTAGAGAGTAGTATAATAAAGATATAAAAAATCATATATAAGTTTTTTTAATAGAAAAAGGTATTTCAAATTCATTATTGTTAAGTTTCGAGCTATGCTCTTTCTATAAAAAAAAAATCTCTAATTTTTTAGCTAGATATCTTTATAAAATACTAGTAATGGGCAATTGAAATAAGGAACCAATTTAAAACCTTAGTATGCATCAGTAAATTTTAATAGAAAGAGGATGTTAAAACTTTTAAGCCAAAAATCTGTCTAATATGATGGGAATGAAAAGAGTAATGAAATTGAATTATTTATTTGGTTAAATAAAAATGAGAATAAAATGAAACGAAAAAATAATCAAAAGACAAAAATGCCCCTTAAAAAATCAGAATGCACATTATTGGAGATGTTCATCTACCTCCATGGGCCACAAGCTACAATGGTCAAGCTCGTGTTATTGTTCCTCTGTTCACAAGCAACTTCAGCTTGCACGAGAAGGCCTGTAGTGGTCTGCCATTAATAGTCGCTTGAGGTTGAATCGATGGGGCTAATTTGTGGAATTAGGGCACAAAATTCTGGCAAGAGAGAGTAGTGCTCATACGATATTCTTCTGTTAATATATAAGCTGGCTTCCTTTTGCCATTTCGAGCTGATGATGGTTTTTAATTATGTTCACTGGCAAAGTTGTAGAGACACCTATCTGGAAGCTGCATCCACTATGGTTGATATCAATAGGTAATCATAAATGATTTGAGGGTATTTTTGACATTAACCATCTCATTCCTTAGAATTAGAGCTGTTTCCATTAGTCTGGTGATAGAATGAACTCTCCCACCAACATGGGAAAGAGCATTCCTATGGCTGGATGCCTCCTTTGTACCAAACATTGCTTCTCATCTTTCCGTGCTTTCCGTTTCTGTTAGCTATCTGTGTAATGCTTCAATTAATGACTTACTTTGACTATAGTTTTATTAGATGTGAAATTTATGATCCTTTAAATATTGAGAAAGAGAATATGAAAGTTTGTTAGAATATTGGGTCATGACCTATAAATCAATCAACCAATTTAATTTAATTATCATTAATTAATCATTTAATTTTATTTGAATTTCATACTTAGCTTGTTTGTTGAAACAAAAATTTGAAAAAGGCAAAAACTAACTAAAAGATTGTAAGGTACAATTTTGACTTATAATTAAAACTCTTTTGAAGAGTGAGGAGTAGAAGAGAAAGTGTAAAGTAAAATAAAGAACACAGGCATATTGAGAAAACTCATTAGACATATTCTTCCATAGACATTAGTGAATTTGTTATGGAATTGAGTCTTAGTTCCTTTAGTAATTATAAGCAAAATTGTGTGGGACAGAGAAATTGACAAGATTCTTATGCAATTAAAGTAAGTACCAAAAATTTCTTCATTGGTATCAAAGCATGGTTGGATCAATTTCTTTGTTCCTATGTTCAATAGATGATTTCCTTGTTTAAATTCATAGACTTACATTTAGAAAACAATGAATCACATGTGTGTTCATAATTGAACTTAAGGACAATTTAATTGCAAAATTTGATAACAGCCATTTTAGGCCACAAATTTTATTCTATGTGAAGCCTATATAGAAAGGTATATATGGTTCAAATTTAGGAGAAGTTGCATAACTCATTGGAGAGGAATTACACGTTTTATGTTTGATTTAAACATGAACAAGTAGTCAGATTTTGAAGGCTGGCATTTTCTCTACAAGCTACCAATTAGTGCAATCTATACATAATTTTCATTGAACAAGCTTTCCAATGCCACTAATTTAGTCCAAACCGGATAAAAAACAAGTGAAATATGACCATTAAAGGTCAAGTGTTCTCCTTTTTGGCACTATAGTATGTAGGCCATTTATTATTGGAATGTTCATTTAAAAGCTTTGCAATGTACAAATTTCATGAAGTAGGACAAGAAACTAACAAGATGAGAAGCCTCCAAGATATCATTTCACAAAATAGTGTGCAAGCCATATATCATTGTAATGTTCAATTTACAAGCTTTCCAACGTACAAATCTCATTAAATTAAGACAAGAAACTAAGGAGATATGAAACCTTGAAGATGATTACTTGAACATAAAAATATGAAAATTTCATAGAATTTTTATATTCAAGAGCTTAATGATGATGTGCAAAGCCCACTTGTGACTTAGGCACTTGAGGCTCACCTCCAAACTACAATTGACATTTTGTGAGGTCCAACAATTATAACAAGACAATGTAAATGTAATGGTATAAGGCACATCCTATAAATTGACCCAAAAAGTTGGAAGTAAATCTCACATACCACTTTAAGAGAGTAGAAGTGTCATTTTTTAAACGCAAAACCTTCTTAAGGTGCATGAAGGTGCACAAGTGGAGTCTGTTTGAAGTATTTTTTTTTTTAAATATCTAAATCATGCTCAACATGTTAGTATACAGTCAGGCTATGTTTGGACATTAAGCCATAATACTCTTAGAAGGCCATATAACTAACTCAAAGATAGAGACACTTCTCGTATATTTGATTAACTTACTCTATAGCTGTCAAAGTGGGCCAACTCGGCCCACCTGAGCTGACCCATCCGAGTTGGTGGGTTAAACGAGTTAGCCCGTTTAACCCATCATAAGATGGTGGGTTGAAAATCTCAACCCGCCTCACCTGATAGGTTAAACGAACTGACCCGTTTAACCCACCAAAAAATTAAAAAAAAAATAAAAATAAAATTATAAATTATAAAAATTTAAATGTGACTTTTTTTAAGCATATGTCTTGTTTAATCAATTAATTTCTATATCAATATAAATAAACAAAAAAATTAACTAGATAAAAACCAAGTTTAAATGAATTAAAACAAGTAGAGTAATCCAATAATTCAATGATTCATTAATAGCAAGAATATGATTATGAACAGAATATTTAAATCTAGCAAATTACAAAATAATAGAGACAATATAGCACATACATTATGGTTAATTTTTTTAAATAGAAAAGTGTAGTGGGTTGGAGCGCTAGACTAAGTGAGTGAAAAATTAAAAAAAAAAAAAATAGGCAACCGATTTAACCCGTGAACTGACTTATTTAACTCACGGGTTAAACAAGCCGAGTTGATAACGGATTTTCAAAGAACCTCCTCAACCCAACCCACCTCTTAGATGGGTTAAACGGGCTCGACCCGGTAGGTCGAACCCGTTTTGACGGCTCTAACTTACTCCCTAATGCTGATTATTAGACATCAATTGACAAGGGAACCTTAAGGAGGAATTTGAAAAGCTAAGTAAAGACATGAAGGATTTATCCTCTAAATGGTGTGCATTACAATATGATTTGTAATGGAACTTCATGTTGTCACAATTTAAAATAAGCTCTTCTTTTTGTCTTTTTCTACAAACATTAAAGGTTCTAACTTTATGGCATAGTACACATATAAGAGTATTTGCTATAAGAGATTGGTCATAGATGCAAAGCATATTCTTCCAATGTATGCTAAAGAGATCATTATTATTGGAAACAGGCCTATCCCAAGACAAGATGTTTTGAAAAGATGGGATATCTTTAGAAAAAAGGTTCCTTAGTCTTGATGTCACTATTCAATCATATAAAAAATTCTTATAAAGAGGGGGTTCTTAGATTGGTAGACTTAGGCTCATCTAAGAACTACATTCAAATAATTCAATTGGAAAATGTGACGAATATCTTGTTCAATGGGTGTCCTTAGATTGATAAACTGAAAATCATCTAAGAACTATATTTAAACAAAATTTGCATATAAATTCAATAGAAAAATAATGATTTTTTAAGATACATGTTGTGAAAGTAATCCAAACTTTTACTTCCATATTCATACACATAACAATGTCATTATTGGCCTACTCAAAGTTCATTGCAAATAAATATATAAGGTTGTGTATATATAGCTATTATGTACTATGTCTATATGGGAATTTCATCATGATTGTGGCTATCAATATCATTGCTTGCTTCAATAAGAATGACAATAAGGAAAGTGGACATCACAAAATTTCTTACATCCTTGAAAAGTAAGATGCAAAGATATTATTGAACAATGTTGTATTGGAACCTGGACATGGAAATATAACTCTGTGAAAAAGAGATGTATAATTTTTCTTTTAAACTTGTAAAAAAAAAAAAATGATAGCAATACTTGCATAATGATGCTAAGTAACAGGGCTAATGATCTCAAATATGGGTATGAGTCTTATCAGATTGCTCAAGTCGTATATATAATTAAACTAAGAAGGCTATCAATCATGGAATTAAGGTCAACTGATTATGTTCTTACATATGAACAATAAGTTCAGTTGTTATAAAATTTATTTATACTGACTATAGTGCATCTGAACATGAACTTAAACACCAATAAGAGCATTACTATTTTTAATGATGTTGATAATCATTTAAGGCTTAAGGATAAGCCTCTAGATAAGCTTATTTGATTAAGATTATTATGACTTCAATGTCAATGGGCAATAGGGGAAAATACTTTCAAAAATAGATAAAATCTAGCCAACATTTCAAAAAGGTTAAGAATTAATTTATGAAGAGAGGTAAATGTGATGGATAAGCAGTTGACATGGACATGTTTAAAGCATGACTCACTTTGCTTATGATGTGATCTGATCACAAGCTAGGCTCATTTAAAAATGGACTAACACTACTAGAAAAATTGTATTTAGTGACAGACAAATCTGTCATTAAATGTGAAATTTCGTTACTAATAATAGATTTAGTGATGGATTTATTTGTCATTACCTCCATCACTTTTTTGCACGTCACAAAAAACCAAGTGATGAATGCCCATCCGTCACTATATTAGTGATAGATAGGTCATCACTAACTTCTATCAAAATGTAGTGACAGATGATCTGTAAGTAATTAATGAGAGATTATTCATCACTAAATGAACTGTTCCGTCAGTAATTAGTAACAGAGTATCTATCACTAAATAAATATTCCGTCATTAATTAGTGACAAAATTTCTGTCACTAAATTGAAGGTTTTGTCACTAATATGATATCATACCATTAAAAATTAGTGACATCCTGTTTTAAGTATATATTTTCTTCACAACCAAAATTTAAATTTTTGCACAAGAAAGAACTCTAATATTGAACATTAATATAAGAAATAATATCCATCAAAGCTAGTGTCTTGTAATGAAAATACAAGGATCAAAGTTAAGAAATTATAGTAACTAGATATTAAGAATAATGGCCTTTGAAACATAGAAATGTGAAACAATATCCTTAACAAACATCAAAGGCCACTTGTCTTTCTTATGGATAGAAGTAGAGCTTGCAGATGGATCTAAAGGTGTTTGCACTGCTGGGGAAGGAAAATGTAATCCAAAATTAGTCAGCAATTGTTGCACTACATTTCTTAAGTCTTGCACTTCCCTTTATAATTCCACCCTTTCTTGTCTCTTTCTTAGAATCTCTTCACACATCTTTTCCACTTCCTTTAGGCTATCTTGAATTAGAGTAGGTGTATGAGCCGAAGCCTGTGATGCAATAGACAAAGAGGTTTGAGTTGCAACAATATTAGAAGCCTCTCATCTAAGACCCTTTGTTGGACCACCAACAACTTTGGTCCAAACTGACATCTCTCATCGGTAGTATTTTTGAAAACTTCTTCATGGTCATTATCATTTTCAAGTTTTGAATTGTCACCTAGAGACACCTTTATTTCACGTTCAAATTTTTCTTGAAATTATAACAAAATAAGATCATAATTTATAAAAGAAAATAAACAAAAATATCAAAATGTTCCATTGAGGAACTATGGACTTTAAACATTGTAACATAGTATGTTTCCTACAAACAACCTTAAAAGACAATATGAAAAGGTAGAAGAATGATTAAATGAAACCATAAAGTTAATGCCAAATCAAATGACAAAAACTTCTTTACTTAGTTACATTAAAACTGGAAGTAAGTAGCAAGATTAGGTTAACCAATTTTTGGCTTAAAAAATGAAGATAGAACATATTGGCTTGTTCTTAAAACATTACAGATGAGCACTTTCTTTCCCATATGTTGTTAGCTCAAGAAGGTCTAGTTAGTAATGATGATATTGAAGGTCATAATACTTTTTTATCTCTCCTATAATTAGTATTCTTGCATATAAATAGGACTGAGTAAGACTGGTTAGATCATATTGGAATAATAGTTAGCTTAATTGCAACACCTAAATTTAATTCTATATAACCATTCCATCAACTTCAAAAAAGTGTTTCACAAGTTATGAGCATTTTAAATCAAATAAAATGCGCATCTTAATACATAATTGACTACCCCAGTTTTGATGAATCTTACATAGAACTATATCCTTTCAATATTAAAGCAAATTACATATTTTGAAACAATTGAATAGCATTTATGTTTTATTTCTTCATCAAAAGTGCAACATCAACAACAACACCATCAAATTAGAAAGCATTAATTGGCTTATATTCCTACCTATACAGCTTTCGATTTCTGATCAACAAAGGCTCCGGTACTCTTATTCTTGTGAGTCATAAAAAATAATTGTGATGGATGGGCTTCTACCCCATTCAACTCCTTCAACAGTCACACAAAGAGGCTAAGCATGTAAAATAAGGTAAATGCGATCAATCATATAGATTAGGGTAAGAATATGATTACAAATTTTCTCTTAAGCTCAAAATAGGGTACTGATCCTCTAGTGTGGCATGATAGACCCAGTCCATCCTTATTGCTCAATTTGTTCCTTGAATTGATCTTTGATTGTTCTTTATACTTTGGATTTGACCATTGCATAAGTTGATCCTAATATTCATTGTTCATCCACACAGGCTTAATTCCCTTTTTCTTTAAAGGTTTTTCTTGCATAGTACAAGACACCTTTCAATCTTTTTTTCCCAATAACATTGTCATACAACCTCCTTATCTCATGATCAATTTTGTCTTCCCAAATATATAGTTTCTACAATATAGATAAGAAAAAAGAAAAAGAAATTAGCTAACACTTTATAGTTAGTTTCCTACTTTAATAATAATGTGTACCTTAAGCTCAGTAAACCACTGATCTTTTGCGTCAGGAGGTGCAACATCCTACTTAGCCCATGGTTCGGTAAACCACTTCTTCATTATTTTAGGCAATTCATGCACAACTTGGTATGAATGATACTTAGAAAGTAACAAAAATGAATGTCAGTATTAAATCAATCATGAAAATAAAGAGATAGTAGAAAATGTTAGATATACGATCTCTTATATAGTTACAAGTATATGCATCCATCTGTAGACTTTTGAGGTTGATACTTATCTTTTTGCCTATGAGAGTCATTTTGATGAATATCATCTAAAGTAGGGTCATCACTTTCAAGATGAGTGTTATTGCCAAAATTTGGGTAGGATTGTCACTAGTACTTGCATGAAGGGCATTATTTATGGGTGTTTGCTCTATCGGTGGTTACTCTAACATTTGACTCATGTCTTTGCTTGCTTCACTGCTTCCATTTCTCCCTACTCCATTCCCTCCACCTCTCAATACTCCTTATGTTCTTCTTTTTCGTTTTCCTCTTGACATACCTGCAATACATATTGTTAGAGAAGACAAGGTTGAAATGAAATACATGGTAAAATTCTTGCAAAAGAAATATGAAGACATAAATATGATATATCTTAAACACTTTAAAAATTTTACAGCTTTCTTATACCCAAGTAATTATGATACATCATAAGTCAGATACGTTGTCAGTGGTATCTTCATTTTTAATGTCATCATCACTTTCAATATCATGGTCCTCACTGATTTCATTTTCCTCTTCAGTCTCAGAGTCAAAGTCAGACTCTTGTTCATCAAACTCTTTTTGTTCATGATTATCATCAGTGACTTGTATTTCAACTCCTTCACCTATCCCTTCACATAAACTATCAAATTCATCAATGCTTGTTTCATGCTGCATAAAAAGAGGCACTATTTGAGACGATCTAAGTACTGTTTTAGAGAATCACAAGTAATGGTCAGGCTCATTATGCAGAGCTTATATTTAGATTAGTTAGAATGAGTTTCAACTAGATTTTCATTCTTTGAGACCAAACTATCGAAAAAACTTACCTCTTATGTGCATGTTATATCTTTCTAATTAATGCTCTGGAAGTAACTTTACCCATTATAGCAGAGAATTCTTCCATTAACAATTAACAGATCATGAGAAGAAGACTTATTGGTGCAAAGTACTCAAGAGTTCCCTTATTATAAAGAACCACGTTTTTCTCTAGGCCTTTTATGTGTTCCTAATAACAATTCACAATTTGCAAATATGAACATGAATTGATAACACCTTGAGCGTTCTCCACCTTATGCATCATCAATTTGCATCCACAACAACAACACAGAGATACATGTTCTGGTGATTTGGAAGTAATAGAGATAATGTGTGTAAGGGATGGATCTACACAAGAAAAGCTCACCTGAACAATGAACACCACAAATGCCAAGAGCAAAGCACAATGGGGGTTAAGGAATGGCCGAAAATGAACGGTGACTGCCAAACGACGATGGAGTGAGCTTGAAAAGACAAGAGACGCCGGATAAAGCTTGATAAAGAGATGCTCGACCAATATTAAGTTAGAACATTAGGTTTTGAAGAAGGGAAAGATGCACAGAAAGGAATCAAATGCTTTATTTATGCAGAGAAAGATGTATATATATATATATATATTTGATACAACATATGGACCCTCATATAACCAGAATAATCCAACTAGATTAGAACCATATGAAACAAGATCTATACCAAATGCATGAATATGGCTAGATCTAGATTGTAAAAAAGATGATGAAAGAAGAATAGAGGAATGGGCAAAAGCTCAATTTATAGCATTAGCAAATAGAGGAGTTGATACACAATCATCTAGCTTAATTATAGAATCCAATTTTGTAGGAAAAATACAAGATTGGTGGAAAATCCAAACCTAAGAATTTAGAGAAAACGCCAGAAGAGTACCACAATATAATAATAGGAAATAATTTTATGCAACATTAGTCTGACAATATGAACAACTATTAAGAGCAGAATTTTTAGGCAGAAGTGTAGGAGCAGAAGAAACAACCAAAATAGAAAGAGCAATTCAAAAATTACACCAAATAGAAATTTGTACATTTGACCCTGATGACTTATATGGATATATATGTGAAAATGACAAATTTTATTATCAAGCAAGGCTAAGAAATTATGGTGAAAAGAAAATATATTTAGATCTATTCTATAGAAAACTACCACCAATTTTAGCCAACAATATAGTAAGAGATTATTATAAAGCCTTATTGGAAAGAATATATATATATATATATGTATGTATATATATGAGAAAGACTATCCTTTGAGCGTTTTCATCATTTCTTGAAGTGAATACAATATTTTATTTTATTTTTATTAACTTTTTCATTATTAATTTTTATTAGTTGAAGTTACAACTAAATTATTAAAATTTTATTTTAAAGAATTAATATTATATATTTTTACCCAAAATAAATTACAGATAATAAAAATAATTATAATAAAAATTTCTTTGAGTTTATTTAAACAAATTTTTAAATCCATCATATATTTAAAATATAAATAAATCAAATTTAATTAATCTATCTCTAATTAATCAAGTTATTGTTAAATTTTAAATTTCATCCGTCATTAAATAATCAATTTAGTGACAGACTTTAGTAATGAATTTTAGTATGTCACTACATTTTAAAAATATGAAAATAACATGATAACTTTTTGTTGGTCGTCACTAATCTATTATTAATTTTTAAATTTAGTTACGGATCTTTATCCATCACAAATTTCTATCATTAATTTTAATATTTCTACTAGTGTAATCTCATTCAAAGATATGCCATACTTTGTTGCGAAAAGGGCCTAAGCCTATTTTTAATCTAACTTTATTTTTTGGGTATGTCCTTTTTTTTGTGGGCTAGGCTTATCGAGCATACCAAAAGGCACTACTAGAAACTCATTGTGCCCGTATCTAGTCCTAAAAGTAGTTTTTACCATGTCTACTCTTTTGATTTTAAGCTTATGGTAACCTAATCTAAGATTTATTTTTGAAAATATTGAGACTCCTACTAATTGATCTAAGAGATTATCAATCCTACGAGGGGATACTTGTTTTTAATTGTGACCTTATTTGACTCCATATAATATATAAATGACCTAATACTTCCATCTTTATTTTTAACAAACAATATTGGTTATCCCGATAGGGTAGAGATTCTCTTCTAGTAAGGTAATGAACTAATTTTCATGCCTAATCTCTTAACATAGTCATATGATACCCAAGACTATGTAGCACTAAAATGAAAAATAACAAATACAAGAGTCATATGGATTAAGATTGTACCTTGGACAAGGTTAGAAGCTTGGCTTGCCTCTTGCTAGGTTAGTGTATACACTAGTCCTTGATTTTGATTGTTCTTCCGGTTTATGTTCTCCTTTGATAGGATAATCTCTTGCAAAGTATCTGGGATTGCTACACTTTAAACAAGCACTTTGTTATGACAGACAAAGCCCCTTCTTATGATCTTTCCTACACTTTGAGCAGGTTTTACCTTTGTATAGATACCATATGAGTCTTTTATTGCCTTTGCTTTAGTTGCCCTGTAATCTATGTTTTTAAACCTTTTCTTTTGCTCCATTTTAGCTTCCTTTATACTTCTCTTAATTAATCTAATCCAATTCACTAGTTGGTTAAAATTCTTTATTTTTAAGGCAACCGCTTTGTCTCAAAGCTCTGTGCATATACCTTGTTCAAACTTCACAGCTTTCCATGGGTCATCATCATGTTGCTATAGATAGAACAAAAACTTTGAAAGCTCCACAAATTTGGCTGTATATTTGTTAGTCATTATTTTGACTTATTTTAATTATATGAATTTAACCTCCTCATCATCTTTGATAGAATCAAGAAAGTACTTCTCAAAGAAAGCCACCTCAAAATCTTCCCAAAGAATCTTTTAAGCTTCATTGGCTTTCATCAGCCTATAGGTTCATTGGCATCAAAGTTCTGTTATATCTTCCAACATATACTTTATTGGGGCTACCTTTTTGGTAGTTATGCACTCAATAACCTTAAAAATCTTCTACATTTGTCTTATCCATTTGTTAGATTTATCAGGATTATATTCTCAATTAATTCGTGGAGGTTTAGCTTTATGAAACTCAACCAAAACTATAGTTATGGGGTTTGAGTTCCTTTTGTTTTCTCGTATTCAACTTCTTTGCTCAGGGCGTTCATAATTCCTTTGCCCTTTCACCTCATCTTATAATTACCTAAGCAATTGCATAGTAGTTGCTTGAACTTGCATTTGTTCTTGCAACCTTTCATTTTGTGCTTGGAGTTGTTTTGCTAAATCTTGCAATATTTGGGATTGGCTTCTTCTGGTCATGTCTTACTTACCAAGAATTAAAATTAATACTCATGGATATTTCTAGGTATACATGACTTCCTGGAACCATGACTCTGATACCAAAAATTCATAACCTTATTTTTATTGATTTTAGTAGAATTGGAACACAAAATGCTCTAGACAACCGAATTTAACTACTTCTAAAAGTAGTCAAATAATCTATAATTACTATATGAAAGTCTTAATAATAATTATTAGAAGAATACTATTGGTTGTAAAACATGTCCTTAGATATAAACTAAGCACATTAAGGTGTAGGTGAGTGTTAACTATCAAAAAGAGAGTTAACTAGACCTAATTTTACAATTAAAAAGCCTAATTTTTAGAGCAAATTCAATAATTATAAATTTATTTTAGCTAGAAATATGTTATCTCTTAGAACTTTATTGTATCACTATATTTTTAACTTTTCAAAAAGATTTTTTGTGATAAATTTTTAGGGAAGTGAAGCTAGAGCAATCATAGTAATTAAGGGAAAGAGAAAAACATAAGAATTTAAAGATGAAGATTTAGTGCCCAAGCATTAAAAATCTAGTGTCTAAGCACTAAAACTAGAAAGTTAGTGTCCAAGCACAAGAATTCTAGCGTCTAAGCACTAATTCCAAAGACTTAATGCCTAGGCACCAAAATTCCAGCGCTTAGCACCAAAGCTGCATGTTGGAATTTTAAAGACTAAGGGACATTACCCAAGCACCAGAAAACCAATGCCTAAGCACTTGAATTTCCAGCAATCCTGTATCTAGGCTCCAATTTTCCAACGTCTGGGCTCTAAAAACAAAAAGCTAGTGCCCACACACTAGGAAATCAATGTCTAGCCATGTTATCAAAAGATTTAATTTTAAAAATTAGGATTTTCAAGATAAGGGACGCAATCTTATCCATATTTTGACTCTATGAGAATCTAAAGGTTATAAATAAAAGGCCTAGGGGTGCTATTGAGGACATACCAAGTTATAGAGTAATGAAGGCAAAGTTGAAGGAGACTTTGAATAGGGTCTTTAGTAAGATTATGATAAAGTTCTGTAAAGGGAGAGGCTGCTCAATTAGAGTCATGACTTCTTTCAAAACTCTCTTTCTTTTCTTCTTTTCCGTTTTCCTTTTAATTTCTTGTTTTAAATAGATCTTAACACTTGGCTTGTAGGTTTTTTCTATGATTTTGACAGAACCATTGTGAGGTTATTTTTGTATGCTAGTAGCATTTAATTGATGTTTTGAATTTGATTTACTTATTTTCATTTTGTGTTGAATTCTTTCTAAGCTTAATCACATTGGAATTAAACTAGAATTTATGCTAACTCGAAAAAGAAACCCTAAACTAATAACTAAATGAAAATAAACTTTGTTTGCATATTTAAAGAGTAGTAAGTATAGCAATTTAAAGTCAAGACAATAGTACTTGACTAACTATGTAAATGCAATTAAGGCAAAACTTCATAATAAATTTTCTTCTCAATTGGTTTTCATAGAAATACAAGGAATCAGGGAAAGCAGTTAGGTTTATATAGATTCAAGAAAATTACATGAGCAGTTGAATCCCTATATTAGTAGACTAGTTCATAACTCAATAAAGAAGTTATTGTTATTACAAAATAACTACACATCATTGGGAAGTTGGAATCTTAATTAATTCATTTGATAATTTATTGGGAGTTACATTTATTTTCTAGTTGTTCACTTAATAATCCAATCTATTTGCCTAAATTAAAAAGTTTAACAATTAGTATTAGTCCAAAATTAAACTAGGTCCTTATAGGAATTATATCCTACTCAATATTACTTATTGTGACTACGTGCACTTGCATGTATTAAATTAAGCAAACATTGAGGCTTAGTGGTTTGAAGAATTAGGTTAAAAGATATTGATAAGAACCTATTAGGCTCTAAGTCCAAGCCTAAAGCTTATCCATTGGCCTTAATAATTCACACGTTCACGTATTCTATCTTGATTACACCCTTTTTGGTTACATTAATCGCTAATGAGCTTAAAAATGTATGAGTTGAAATGTTAGAATAATGGATTAACCCATAAATTAGTAACCTAATTTAAGTTAATTAATTAAGTAATAGTTTACTATGAATTAATTAATTGATCAAATATTTAATATAATTTATTTAAAATTTGAAATTAGGTTATTAGTTAAAACAAAAATTTGATAAAAGGTTGTAATGTACAAATTTAACATATGATGAAAACTCTTATGAAGCATGATAAGAAGAGAAGAGTTGTCTGAAGAAAAGAAAGAACATAGACATCTTCCATGGACTATGGTGAATTTGTTGTGGAAAGTAACCATGATACCCTTAGTAATCACAATTGAAACTGTGTGGGACAAAAAAATGACAAGATTTTTCCACTATACATGTACGTACTTGAATCCCTCCAAAGTCATATAAATAGGAATTTAGCCAACTCTGTTCTTGTCTCCTTTAACACATCACCTTGAGAATCAAGGCATGCTCCCTTTACAGTTTTCCAAGATAAAAAGGGCAAACTAATTTGGAAAATTGAAAGATAAGACCTTTTATTGGCTACTTCCATTACATCGTATATCTTTCATTCAAATCAAGATAACACTCCCCCTAAAGGCTTTGCTTGCTTAAAACTATTGAGCATTTAACACATAGCTATTAGAGGTGTAACTATTTTTAACTTAAATGCACCTAGCTTAGTGTTATGTTTTGATTATGACTGCTACACTTGGCCAACAATTTCCTTTAGTTGAAGGGTTATGTTTTGTTACGACTACTAACAATCTCCCAATCAACAAGTGTCTAAGTAGGAATTGAAAATCTGACCATAGATGTGAAACTAATTGTTGAATTAAACACTTACCATTAAGTAAAGAACTAGAGTTATCAATCAAACTGCAACTCTTTCTATTATACCATATCTTACATTTCTATTACCAAAAATTGTAGCATTAGCAGCGATTTTTTTTTTTTTGCCCTTAGCATCAATTTAAACTGCGGCTAAAACATTTTCCAGCTGTTACCCAGACTACAGTTAATGTATGCATGGTTAAAATATTACCTGCAATTTTTGAGAACCATTGGAAGTTTCAACATTAGCTGTGGTTCACTAGCCACAGCTAAAGCCACCAAATGTAACCGTAGTTATAAGTAGCTCACATAATTTCAAATTTTGCTACTTTTAACTGTGGCAGCAGTTTAAACTACTGCTAATATGTGGATTTTTTTTTTTTAATAATAGCTGTGGATTTGCAAAAATTTTTTCTGCTTGCATAATTGTTGTAGCAAATCTCAATTTCAAATGATAAAATCAACCAAAAACCATGACAAAATTACATTCACTTTTATAAATCACAATCATTATAAATTACATGGTTATAAATATAACATTGTCAAAATTAAACAAAGTTTTACATAGTCTTACTTTTAATTATGACATTCGTGACATGATCATAAGCTTATTTTTAACCTTGCGAAATCTACTGATGTTCTAAGTCAATTTGGCCTGACAAAAAGTCTAGATGTCAACTTGCTTGGCCAGGTGGCTGCAATATAAAATATGAAAAATATTATAAAATGCATAAATGTCATTGAACTCATAGACATGAAATATAATTGATAGATTAGAAACATTACCTATGACATTTGAAATGCTACAAGTTCAGGAGGTAGCTGTTACTGGTAGCTCAAACTCAATTTAAAAAGAGAGCCTTATGTGTATAAGGAGAATAAAAATAAAAATCAAATAACTTATTCTATCACTAAATGAACCTTTAAATCACAAATTCCTAACAATTAGAAAACATTATGCATATTGCATCCATATATGGAATAACCATTTCAATACATGAGAATTTTGAGACTGAATTTTTTTACTAAATCATCCATCAGCATCATATAATCATAAACCCAGTCCAAGACTATCAAACTTCACAAGTAGCCATATTAGAATTTAGATCCCACTTAAATCTATTTTCTACTAAACTCCAACAGAATCACTTGTGCACAAAGAAAATCAGGGAGTATACTTCCTAAGATAATTCACAAGTTGCCATATATATTTTACTGTTAGCATATTCTCATTTCTTCCTTTAATTTTCAATATAGATATATAATGCTAGAAATTTCTAAATTTATAAACCAGCATAAACACAATGGAGGTAACAGTGAGCAACTTACATTATTTTGAATTTTGACAGATCAAGAGAAAGTGTTCAAAATGTATAATAGGGAAAAGACAATTTATATATATATATATATATATATATACACACACACACACATACATACATATATATTAGGCCAAGACATGATTGTTTATACTTTAAAAATAAATATGAAATTGAAAAACCAAGACATGAAATTGGCAAAAATCAAACAAAATTTATACAAAATTAAAGCTTTGGCCCTAGATAGGGCTTTCTGTTTCTAAGTAAGAATGTCCCACTCTGTTAGGACTTAATAAAGCAATTATCCATATTGGCGTTTAATAATAAAACAACAAGAATTACAACATCATATTAAATTATATGATAAAGACATGGATAAAGACAAACAGGGGAATAATAATAATTTTAGGATTTAATAGTTCCCTGAGTTAATTAACATGGATGATAAAATTAATCAACATTCTGTCCATTCAAGAACCTTGAGAACAGGTCTGCAATGAATTAGCAGTCATGGACTTCTCATTAGACATCTATGAAGTGGAAATGGAGATTACCTATTCATTTGTCAGTGGTCACACTAAAATCTCTCTCCTTTTGAGTCTGCAAATGCATCCTTAATATAATGAACCAAGATGGCTGTTTGTTTTCTCCTTATAAAAAGATAAACATATCTGCATTATCAAAGTTCAGAAGCCTATTAGCAAAAACTAAAAATAATGAAATAGATAACAATGCATAAAGAAAATTGCATGAGGGAAAATATAATAACTCTGGTTCATGCACACACTCTGAAAATTAACTGCAACTAAACAAGATTTTTTTGGTAGTGGCCATACAGAGTAGCAAACTCAGTGTTGCAGTGCTATTGCGTCTTGCAATAAGGGTTGCAACAGTAAACTATAGTGCTAATGATATGGCATCCACTAGTATAAAAGAGCTAGCTTTTTGCAAATGTCACATTCAGGCACTAGGCTTGTGATTCTGAGGGGCATAAGGATCATTTAGCCTTATCTAATTGAACGTAACACAAGACAGACCAAAGAAAATACAATACCTATCTTTGGAGCTAAACAAAGGCTCCTTTATTGAATATGATTCACTTTTTTATCAAAATAAAACACCCAAAAACATGAGGTACATTTTTATCAACTCTGTATGAAATAAAATATGTTTTAATTGAACAACTAATGATGCTAATGTATAATACTTGTTCTTCATAATATAAATAATATCTCAATCACGTCATCATAGCTAATAATCTCTGATAGAATCAAGGTATTATCTATATTTGAAATTAAGGATCTTGATCGAACTAACCTGTTGTTTTACGACATTGTTGTTGAAGCTTCCCTTATTAGCTGTAATTGGTATGAAGAGGCAGCAAGACAAGATAAATGTGAGAATATATTTGAAATTTCTTCAATTATATACATCATTCGTGAAAAATTAGCAACAAATGCACCAATGGAAAAAGAAGAAAAAATAAATAAATGCAAAAACATAAGCTGCAATAAATTGACCATGCTAGTAAATTGGATTTAGATGAATCTGTCTTTTACTAGAGATATATCAAATCGAAGCAAGAACATGGGAATGACTAATGTTCATAGATCAGATTTGATGATTCGAAAAGATTAAATTAAAATAGAAAGTTTTGCAAATCAGAGGTTTAAGAAGAATTCTTTAGGAAGCATATAATCAAACTCAAATGTAGGGCATGAAAAAAATTACTCAAAGAAACATAGGTTAGACCAGAAAAAAAAAAAAATTCACCTTGAAGACGAACAATGACAGACAACAAGCAGATAGCGGTAGCGACGCATTAGGCGGCTGGGGTTCGGCCGGTAACAAACGACGACGGTGGACAACATTGGCTGCCTCCTTCCTCCTCTTTTTCCCATGTGTACATATCTCTTGCTCCACTCAAAACCTTCTCGCGGCAGACACTGATTTCCCATGTTTGGTTGACAGATTGACTCCCCATTCTCATTCTCTAGGAAGTCTGCTCTCCCTCATATAAGGGAGAGTTCTCTCCCTAGCTGAAGCTATGGAATGGGAAGGTCTCATAGGAATAAAAATATACTTAACAAAAATGTCCCTACTTATAATAATTTTCGGACAAAAATACCCTTGTGATATATCAAAATCCTAATTTATTATTAACTTATTTATTTTTAATTTATTATTATTATATTATTTATTTTTAATTTATTATTATATTATTATTTATTTAATTTATTAACTATTTATTATTAAATTATGAATTTTAATTTGTTATTATTTATTATTTATTCATTTTATTATTATTTATTATTAAATGATATTTTTAATTTATTAATATTATATAATTATTTAATTAATTTATTATTATTTATTATTAAATTATCATTTTTAATTTATTATTAATATTATTAATTAAAATTATATTAATATATAATTAAATAAATAGTAATATATAATTATATTATTAATTAATAATTCGAAGAAATGTTTGCCTTTTTTTATTTTAATTTTATGATAAGGGATAATATGGTAAAATATGCACACTACGTAATTGATTCCTATGTGTAATCTACTAACCAAATGAAGTAAAGGGAAACATGCCCATTTCCATTCCTTTCCAACCAAACAACATTTTAATATTACCATTCCCACTCCCACTCTCATTCTCATTCTCATTCCCATTCCCATTGTATCAATTCTAACAACCAAACGGGCCCTATGTTTTAAGTTTGTTTGCCCCTTGCGGTTCAATATGAACTTCATGGAATTCCAGTTTAAATCACTCCGGTTAACAAACCGTAGTGATTTAACTGCGTTTGGCTCGAAACCGCAGGCAAAACCAAATTTCGCCTGCGGTTAATTTAACCATTGAAAAATAACTGCAGTTAAATAGATTTGTTTTTTTTTTTTGTAGTGCTTATAAAATTTCCTATGGGACACCAACTATCACACCTTGGCTAATATATTCATTTGGCACCTTTTTAATATGGTTTTGCCATTAAAAGCATAAGCTTTTAGAAGTGTCATACAAGAGATCCCTTGCCCTCGTTGTCATTTGCTCATGAAAACCTTTCTTTATGTTTGGACCAAATGCCTTCATTTAGCAATATCTGAGTTTTAATAAAGTTATTGGTATTAATGTTCCCGAGGGGGTTCCATTAAACTATTTTCCCCTGCTTTTGAATCCCTTTGAGAAAACCCTTTATTTTCTATCATTGTGTCATATGGCATGTGAGATATGATTGGTCATATGGCATGTGAGATATGATTTAGTTTTTAAAAACAAGATTTATAAATTGCCACTCTTGATATGATTTAGTTTTTAAGAACAAGAATATCCTCTTAATTTTTCATTTTAGTTCATTACAATTGTCACTCATCTATCACTAATGTTCAAAATGTGAAATGAAATCATTCAGTCCATATATTCTTTAAGCTCAATAAAAATGGTTCAAATCTTTGGCCCTTGGGTACTGTTGGGAGTAGTTTGAAACTTCCTAGGACATTAGTCTAACGATTTTGCCATAGTCTATTAACCCTAAGTTTTAATATTATAAGTTTTAATAATAACAAATATGTGACAAATACATAACAAATGAGTTAGACATATTAGTATTAATATGTACTTAATTAATTAATAATTAACATGTAATAATTTATACTTGAATCATCCCTTATATGAGATATACTTATTCATATTATATCCAATAGACTCTAATATTATAAACAATCAAAATTATATATATATATATATATATTTATAGAAATCTTATATGCATTGTAAAAAAATGTTTATATTATACTAATTGTTATTAAAATATGCATATTATGATATATGAATTTGACCAAGTATTTAGCTTGTAAGTTAGACTATCATAGACTTCTTATTATTTTGTTAAATTTATTTGGATTTACATTTATTGGCCTAATATATTTTGATCCTCAAAAAATAAGTTTAAGCTAAAAAGATAAGAGATATACGGATTTTAATGGAGTCGTGTCTAAACTTTGATCACTATTTTTATCATATCTCACAAATCAAAGGAAACTTCAAAATGAAACCTATTGCATCTGAAAATAGACTTAAACATCTTTCTAATCATATATCACATGCTTAAAATAGACATGAAATCAAGAAGTTATGATTATAAAAATTTTAGGTATGGATATCATACTTTTTCCTAATCTTGAGACACAATTTCAATAATATCTCACAAATTGGTAAGAATTTTGAAATGAAGTTTATTTCATATGAAAGTAGACTTACACAACTTTCTAGTCGTATATACATGTGCAAAATTGATTTAAAATAAAGGAGTTATGAGTATCGCAATTTGCAATTAGGTATATCAATTTGTTATTTGACCTTTTTTTACTCTTTCAACTATATCTCAACAACTATAATGAATTTTGAGGTGAAGCTTATTTAGGATAGAAAATAGACTTACAAAGCTTTTTGACAATATTAATTTGGTTAAAATGAAGTTGCAATGGAAAAGCTATAAGTATCTAAAGATGTAGCTATAGAATAAAGGATAGTTATAAAGTCAACAAATAGAGTTACTTACTTCTAACAATCAAATTGTACAAATTTGAATTTCTCCTTAGCTCCAAACGATTCTTTAGAGAGAAACAAAATGTTAAAATGTGATATTTAACTTATTTTATCTTTGAGTGAGAAACAAACATCATTAACCTATCTCTATCATTTGCATTCTTAGAGTTTCATTTTATATATCTTTGCATTAAGAGAGTCTCTTAGGCAATATCATTATTACATAATCTTTGTAAGACAAGGGTGGTGTATCCCTTGGGAGAGAAAAACAAGAGTGTATAATCTCTTGGAGTGATTTTTCTCTAAGAAGAGAGGTGTTATTTGGTTCTAAAGTGAAAAGCAATTCTAGGTTGAGTTAGATGTTGTAAAAGCTTACAAGTGTCCAATTAAACTTGTGGAATTAATAAAGAAATCTCAAGAGGTTGCTTAGAAACTGGATGTAGATTTAGATTGGAGCCGAACCAAGATAAATTTAGAGTTTACTTTCTTTACCCTTATACTCTTTATATTTTGAATTGTCATATCTATCCTTTATTTCTGTTATTGATATTTCACTTGAAGTAGTGTGATCTCTTGTTGAACATATTCTTTTACATTTATTTCAAATAATCCAATTGTTAAAGTGATTGTAAGATTGTTTTAACTTAGGAACAAGATTTTGAATTAAGTAAACAATATATTGTTAAATGTTCTGTTATTGGGAAAGAAATTTGTTATCTTTATACTCTTAGTATCTACATTAAATCTCCCTTGATTGATATAATTATATTTTTTTTGCTTTATATACTTCTAAGTATCTTTTATAACAAGTCTTTTGCAAAGTAATTTCGAAAAAAAAAGAAATTATTATAAACACTCAATTCACCCTTCTTAATTGTTGGTTGCCTTGTTATAACATAATCAAGGATATATAACTATGCATGTCCATTTTGTTTGGACTAGATTCTTAAAAGCCACCTAGAAGCCTAAAAAGCAAATAATTTCAAAACAATGAATTTAATTAAAAATGACAATAAGAAATAGAAATCCAACTTCATCTTCGCCTTCTTCAGGTTGGAAATACTTTTGGTGCTTTGTTTCACTTAGTCTATGTATAATCATGACTAACCCTTACGAAAAAGCTAAGCAATAATCTATTCACTAGCTTAATGAATAATTTATCAAAAATAAGAGAATTGGTTCTTGAAAATATATGGTTTAGTGGAATACTTGCAATTGTGAAATGTGAGGGAGAGAGATGGAGATATGGACTTGGGATCTAACAGAGATAAGTTAAGAGAAAAGTATTAAATTAGTCAATTGCTTTTACACTATATGAAATTTGATCTCTTGTAAATATATTGTAATAAATTAATTATTTAAAAATTTTATATTATGCAAAATTAGTCCATTATTAATTCAAACAAAGTGATCGATTTTGTATAAATTTAAATTTATAAAGGATTAATTTTGTACAAATTTAAATTTCTTAGGAACTAAATTATCACAATTAATTTATGAATGACCAAATTATTATAAAATATAAAAATAAAAGATCAATTTTATACTTTTCTCAACAAGTTAAACTTTAAGTTTTACACAATCTTTCAACTAGGAAATTTGTGCCAATTTGTGTGTATGTATATGTATTATTTGTATTATTTTGTTTCATATTTTTATTTTTTAAAATGCAGTACTCATTCAAAACAAGTAGGAAATGCAAGATGAAAAAAAAAAAGCCTATGGGAATTAGAAAAATAAATTAAACGAACTAAGTTAATTGAGTGGCCCATTTAATATATGTTTTAAGTGGGTAATTTAACCTTTCTAGTTTAAATTGGCCAACAATTTCATCTTCTATTTTAAATAGCCCTTCTTTCTCTCTTGTTTATATATATATATTTTTTATCTTCCATAATATTTTTCTAATGCTCGCTTTTTCTTTTCATGATTTCCGTGCATAAAACTAGTCTCCTTAGAAGACGATTTGACAAGATTGAAAGTGAGTATGTCCTTTGTTTCAAAATGAACACTAGAAAGAAATGCTATAAATTGATTGTACACTTTTATATATTACATTAATTTAATTTTTTATAAATTAATTATAATAAATTAATTTAAAAAAATTATATTTTATATAAAATTAATTCTTCATCAATCAAATAACGAAATTGATTTATATAAATTTAAATTTATAATAAAATTAATTTATTATATTAATTTATAAAAAATTAAATTGTCATAAAGTATAAATAAAAAATATAAATTCTAATATTTTTCTCCAAAACTAAATGAATAAATGCAGAATGAAAAAAATAAAAGTGGTCAAATAAAAAATGATTTAGACGAGAAAACTGGGCTGACATTTGTTCTTTGAAAATAGACATTAGAATTTGATAGATTGAAAGACTACATCTATTTGCTGTAGAATAAAAAGTAAAACATAAATTCGCAATAAAAAATAAATTCAGATTATATAATATTTTCATTTCAGTCTAATTACGTAAAATGTAACAGAAATTATGTAATCAAACTTTTGTAGCAGATTGTTCATCATTAAAATTCACGACACATTGTAAATCAAATTATGATGAAAATTCTATGACAAGATCAAAATTGAAAAAATTTTGAATTTCACTGACAAAATTTACCAAAAACTGGTTGCCCGATTTTGTTATTTTGTTATTTTTTTAATTTTCTTTTTTCCAACGGATCATTTTGAAGACATGAGTCACCTGTCACGTGACCTAATTTGAAATACCCTGAAATTTGAACCGAAATCAACAGGCCCCCAAGCAAAAACCGGAAAAACCCTCTCACTTTCTCTTTCTCTCTCTCTCTCTCTCTCTCTCTCTCTCTCAATCGAACCAGCCATGGAAGGGATACTCATAGATTGTGTGCAGAAGAGTCTTCGCCATTTCATGTACACCAACGCCATCTTCATATGCGAGCGCCTCTGCGCCGAGTTTCCCACTGAGGTACTTTCCTTTTATTTTTCTTTCTCATAAGTATAAATATATATTTCTTTCCAGTGAGACTATACTTTCTTATTCCCAGTTTGTTTGGTTGTTTTGAACTGTAAGAATCGTTAATTGAAAATTGGGTACTTAGAGTAAGAGCTCGACAATGTTTAATATTTTTGTTCCTTTTCTTTATGCTTCTAAGCAAGCTGTCGCTATTTATGCATCGAGATCGATGATTCTGGATGTTACGCAGCTATTTGATTCACGTGCTACTCCTAAGTTTTTGCTGTGAGGGTGCTTTTGGAAGATTTGGGTTTTTACTTTTAAGCTTTATGGCGTATCTGGGTATCTCCAATTTATTGGTCAAGTGATATGATTCAATAGGGTTATGTTGCTAGCATCTGATTTGTTTCAGTTGCTTCTAGGTCTTCTTTGGTTTTCTTAAAGTAATGAGCAGTAGATTATAATTTCCCTCCAAAATTGAAAGTGCAACTGCAGTATTAGTGAAAGGGTTTTTTTAGCGTATTAGAGCTCATAACTAACCCTGATATAAGCTTCGAAAAAATATTGGTATGATCAAATGATAATTTGGCTTGACATGAAGTTGTTTCTCCAATAGTTTTAGCTTTAGGATGGAATCATTAGACCACTTTCTGCGCAGCTGCTCTGACTCTTGCCTAAGAATAGCCTTATACTGTGTCTTAAATTTAATCACAACCAACAAGAAGGACACATCTTTTAAAAAAAAAAAATTCAAATGTAAAGTTTTAAAATAGAATTTGTGCTTTTATAACCTTGTTAGGTGTTACTTCTTGCTGATGAAATCTGTTTCAGGCCCTTTCTCTGCCTATTTATTAATTCTCTCTTGCTAAAGGATGTCATCTTTTGTTCTCTCCTTGTTAGTGTTCAATAACGACCTTCCTTTGTCCAGGCAAATTTTCAATTACTTGCTGGATGTTACTTGCAGAATAATCAAGCTTATTCTGCATACCATATCTTAAAGGGTATGTTTCTTGCGGTATATAAGTCTCAACCAGCATGTTATAGTTTTATATGATGATCCTTCTTTTGTTATATATATTAATTAGATAACATCTTCTTTCATTTGTTTGCTACCCCATATAGCTGTGTTTATTATTGTATTTCTCTTATCTTTCTTTGCTTTCTTTATTGCTTGAAGGAACACAAATGGCTCAATCCCGGTACTTGTTTGCCATATCATGCTTTCAGATGGATCTTCTTAGAGAAGCTGAAGCAGCATTATGTCCTGCTAATGAACCCGGTGCAGAGGTATCATACATGTATTAGAATACATCTTGTATTATTTCTCATGCATTTTCAAAAATGTAAAAGTCTCTAGGTGGCAAGACAAGAGCTTTTCTTTTTTTTCATAAACTAATTGAC
Source organism: Delonix regia (assembly GCA_037074485.1). Lineage (NCBI taxonomy): Eukaryota > Viridiplantae > Streptophyta > Magnoliopsida > Fabales > Fabaceae > Delonix > Delonix regia. The sequence goes on from CM073449.1 coordinate 13,349,042, forward strand.
TGTGCTTTTTACCTGTTTCTTGTTCTGCTTTATTTCTAGCAAAGATTGTTCTTGGTTGCTTAGGATCACATTGGTTTTATAATGTACGTTGCTCTGCTTTAGGTTTCTTTTCTATGACAAGGTGAATAACTTCCTTTCTTTTTTGTTACTTGTCTTACTGTGCAGGTTCCAAATGGTGCAGCTGGTCATTATCTCTTAGGACTCATTTACAGGTTGATCCTGCCTCATCTGTCTTATCAACTTTTAATCAGCTTATGTGAATTTGCCTTTGACTCTTGTGTGAAAGGAAGTAATCTGATCTTGGTCAAATCAGATTATATGTCAAAGTACATGCAAATAGGAATCCTTTAATCCCAGTTGACACATACAGGAAGCTAAAGGGTGTAATAGATATGTTGTGACCCCAAAAATTAATATCAAGTAGTTGTCTAGTGTTTTTGTTTTTGCAACCTATCAATGGATGGCTTGACAATTACAAAAATTGTTCCTAGAAAATGCTCTTATAATGCTTTTGGGACTGTATAGATATTCATACAATTAAAACACACATTTTGTTATGATGGGTAGGTATGTGACTGAGATACTATATATATAAGTTAAACAGATAAAATAACTATATGCTGGATAATGCTTACTGTTGATGACACTTTTGAGTATGTTGCATGATTTGATTTGAATCCTTTAGATCAGTTCTGAAGCGTTTAGCTGACTAAATTGCTGATTTAATTAATATGTTTCAAGACTTGGCATACGTTTCTATGACTCAGCATATTACTGATGGCATAAAATTTTTCTTAGTTGGCATACTCCATTTTCAAACTTCTTCTTGTTCTCTCTCCTATCCTCCCTCACTTGTTTCTTTGTTGTTTTTTTCCTTAATTCCTATTAATGATTTGTGTTGTGCTTTGAGTCTCTATTTGTAATGGTTCCTGTGTTTTGAGGATTGAATTCCATTGAATCTACTTTTAAAAATCTGAAATCACCTATACTGTAAAATTACTTCTTGCCATTTCCATACCTATCTTACTTTTGTACATTGATCCATTTATTGAATATAACTTTCTGCAAATTTATCCTTTGTTCCCTCTAATTATTATTTTTATTCTTTTTCAGGTACACTGACAGAAGGAAGAGTGCCATACATCATTTTAAGCAGGCACTGTCAATGGATCCTCTAATGTGGGCTGCATATGATGAGTTGTGCATATTAGGTGTGTAAGAAAACATGAGACTCATGTTACTCATCTGATTTCCAATGCTCCCTAGGCATAGCAATTGGAGAACCTTGGTCGTCTAATTTTAAGGGCTGCTTGTGGAGTTGCTAAGTTGTGGTTCCTGATGAGATGAGATTATTCTTGGCTGTTAATGACTTACAAATAACTAGATAAGAAACTTAAGTGAAACAAAGATGGACACCAGTAAACTTGTATATCAGAACAATGCTTTTTTTTTTTTTCATCTAAGAATTTGTTTTAATGGGTCAGTATATTATTTAGTATTGTCTATGATTGGCGTGCAAGTTGAAACTTTAATTGATAAGGTGGTGTTGATCATCATCTTAATGGTCTAGAGATTGATTATACTCCCTTTACTCCTGTAATTTGCAAACCAGGTGCCTCTACTAATTTATATACATTCCTTGTGACCTGAACTGATTGTAATTGCTTTCTACCAGTTTTCTGTTTCATAATTTCTATTCTTAACTTCCATATTGGTAGCATACTTGGGCTGGTGTATTTGTGATATCTTACTAAAATTATGTGGTTGATTTTCTAGCTGTTTGTAATGGTTTCTTGATAAATTGCACTGAAGGGGTCGGGGTATTATCTTTATTTTCATTAAATATTATTGTGTCATTAGTCATTCTTTCATTTTCTGTCTCATTCTCCAAATGAGGAAACTTTTCTTCTAGATAGGACCAATTGGAAATCTAAAGCTCCCTTGAAGGTAAAGTTGTTGGTCTGGACTGCTGAACTAAATAGAATTGATAGTTTAAGACTAATGTTTTTTTCATTATAGTCATAAGCCTAAAACAACCATTTCTCCATATACTTGTGCTGTGTATGGATAATTCAGAATCAGTCTTACATCTTTATTTACACTGTGGCTCAGCTGCTTTTTTGCGGAATATTTTTTGGTGAAGAATAGTGTCCTTGGCCATTAGTGTGTTTTGTTACGATAAGGTTTAAAGGGCTTGGAATGAAAAAAGAGGCTAAAGCTCTGGCAAGGTGTAGATTTCAGTTTTTGCAGTATTATGGTATATTTGTTTGGAGAGGAATGCCCAATGTCTTTGGTGATATTGTGGGCAAGGATAGTGTTCTTGTCTAGGCTAGGCTCCTTTGCTATATTTTATACTTGAAGTTTTTGTTTTTTTGGGTTGTTGTGGCTCTCTCTCTCTCTTCTTGTTAGTTTCCTTTGGAGGTTATCTTATTCCCCTTTTTTGTAACTCTCTTCTTCCTTAATAAAATTTTCTGTCTGTAGGAAAAATCCATTAAAATTTTTTATCCCCTGATACCTCAACCAGGAATATGTTTCTGTTATGAGATTGGTGCTAAGACTTCATGCATCCATACATACATGAATAAAACCATAAACGTGAGCATGAATATATGCATTTGTCTGAATTATATCAGAATTCAGTAATAAATTTTTGTTTTCATGTTCATATATCTCAGAACTTTCATCTAGTTGCTGATTTTTGCGGCATATGTTTGGCTTGCTTTTAGTATTTTGGGGTCTGAAAGTGTTTGGAAGTGATGATTGCTGACTACTTAATATATTTTTGCTGGACCGATTTCACTTCACTTGAAGTATTTGGATTGCTTTTAGTATTTTGGGGTCTGAAAGTGTTTGGACGGATTTCACTTCACTCACTTGGAAATTCAGTGGATGCCCTTTGGGTTTATTTTATGTGTGTATCAGCCTTAATTTTAAACCTTTTCAATGATATCTCTGGTATTTTATAATTATGCTATGGTCTAGTTTGGAATTGCTGTAACATTTTAATAGCTAAGCTGCTGTGTGTTTCCTCTGTAATTTTGTCTAATGAACTTCTTTAAAAATAAAAGGGATCATCCAATCTTGTCAAAAGGGAAAGCTTCTGCATTTTCTTCCGCTTATCAGATCTCTGAAAAGAATTTTTATGTAAAAGCATATATCTCTACTAAATTTAGAAATTGTCGTCTTACATGGTGTTGAGAAAACTGATCTAAGTAGAACTCACTAATGGATTTGGAGTGTGTCTTTGTTTAGAGTTTAAGTATATCATTTTCCAGAGTCATGAAGCTTGTTCTTATTTAGAAGTCTTAATTATCCTTTATCATTATCTTTAGGAGTTTATGAAGTAGTTAACCTCAATCTTGGTATCATTATAAATAAAGGGAAGAGGGGCTGTTATGTGAGAGTTCTGGCATGTGCAAGCCTACTCATTTGCCATATTTTTGTTCTTATCAATTTTACACATAGAAAGTAGAAGGAACTAACTAATGCAATTTACCAGCCTTATTTTCATTACAAAGTTGTTTCATTTTTTTTCCCCCAAAAATGAATCAATTATTATTGTTTTTCTTTCTTCTGTTATTCTGTCTTCATTATAATCATTATGATGATTATTCTGTTTTCTGAATGTTAGGTGCTGCTGAAGAAGCAACTGCATTTTTTGGTGAAGCAGCTGCTCTTTGTATACAAAAGCAGTACCTAAATGATTCAGCCTCTCCAAGCCTACATACATCATTGGAGGATCGTAATATGGTTCCTGCTAGACACTATGTATCAGAAGATGCAAGTCCAAGGCAACTAAAACATGCGCAAGGCAATAATTTAAAGGATATTCCTGGAAATCACAATGGAGCATCTATATTAGGAGGAGCTACTAATCAACCTATTAATAGTGGTCCTTCCAACTTTTCATTTTATAATACCCCTTCTCCAATGGCCACACAGGTAATTGCATCTAATTTTGTATTGTCTGTTGATTACTGGTCTGTTATTCCATTGAATTATTTATTAAAAACTTTTGGAAATATTACAATTCTAACGAAGTCATTGTTTCTATAATTTTTTAAAAATGATAAGCTGGCATCTGAAGTAAACTATTATTGAATTTTATGATGTTCTTCAACTGGTTAAAAATTATTGCTTGATATTTTCTTTTTAAAATGATTTTTGCAGTTGTCAGCTGTTGCTCCACCTCCCTTGTGTAGGAATATGCAGCCCAACGGCCCCAACCTGAGCACAAGTGCCGATAGTTCTCCTAAGTCAACAGTGAGCTCTACTATTCAAGCCCCCCGAAGAAAGTTTGTGGATGAGGGAAAGTTAAGAAAGGTTAAGAACCTTCTAGCCATAAGTCTTTTGTTATGTTACCTCCCTCTGCATTCCTCTGCATACCATCACCGATACGTTTGATTTCCGGTCTTTATATATTTTTACTTTCTGCATGGCTTTTTAGTACCACACATTGCAAGTTAAACTTCTAATTGAGCGTTGTTAAGAAATGCATATTTCCTATTATATATATATACTTGGTTCAATGCTTGATTATCTATGAAATACTTGATATCAAAATCTCTTCTTTTCACCTTTTCTCTTGTCTTTCATTTTTCAGATTTCTGGTAGATTATTTTCTGATTCAGGTCTTCGACGGAGCACAAGACTTGCTAGTGATGCAAGTGCAAATGTGAATGCTAGTACAACAGTTGTATCTGGAAATGGAAATAATAACTCTTCTAAGTATCTTGGAGGTTCTAAGCTTAGCTCCATGGCATTTCGTAACACAACAGTTCGTAAGGGACAGTCATGGGCCAATGAAAACATTGACGAAGGTGGTCAATCTTTATATTTAGAAATGTTTTGTTGGACCACCAATACTATTGTTATGATGTCATCGAAATTTAGCCATTGATTTTGTTTTACCACCAATACTATTGTTATGATGTCATCTAAGTTTAGCCATTTATTTTGTTGTACCCCCAAATACTTCTGTTGCTTTATCTTCCTTTTGATATTCTTACGTAGAAGAGAGGTGGAAAGAAAATTTTGGCAGGGGGGTGGAGATATATAGAAACATCAGTTTCTTGAGGTACTTACTTTTGTCAGTCCCCTAAGGATATATTTGGATGGAGGACAATGGAGGGATAGGGATGGTTTCTTCAAAATGTTTTCTTGTTTTGAAGTTATCAATAAAAAGGGGTGGATAATGAAGGGGAAGGGTAGAGGAAGTGAGGTTTCATTGAAACCTTTCCTTGTTTTGTAGTTATTAATGAGTGTAGGATAATGAAGGATTTTCAAATAATATTGTAAGTCCAAAGTCCTCCCTCCATATTTATAAGTTCCCCCAGTGTTGGTGATGTTGGATGGGAAAGTTTCTCCACACAAGGGGAAGGGAAGTTATTATTTAACCATCTGTTCTCCATCACTTCCATTTTTGTTGGTTTCTTTCCCTTTCCTTCTCCTCCCAACTCCCAAATGTACCCTATGTGTATTTATTTGCAGGTGTGGCATGTACTGTGTCTGTTACTTCTAGTACAAGTCAAGTTATGAGCCAACCCATTGCTGTATTACTAAACCCATACTACTGTAACAGCTTACAATATATGTCATCAGAATGCAAATTCAAATCACTGATGTTCTTGGCAATGCCTATAATTGTCTGTGTTTAAATGGGTGATGTCTGGTGGCAATATGTGCCTACTACCAGTGCAATGTTGTACCCTAGTTCATGTAGAGATAATATTGGTAAAAATTTTAAATAAGTTTTGTTTGATAACCTCTCCTCGGTTCATATTACATATAAGCTGGAGGTTTTTCATTTTTCATTGACATTAATGTTTTTGTACGCTTAGGATTTTTCAAAATTTGTTTTGTTATCTAAGAAGACCTGGCTTATTTTAATTATTGGTGATCAGATATCAGCTGCATTACTAATACCATTTTTTTTTCTTTTTTACTTATTTAGGGATTCGTAATGATGTTCTAGATGATTCTCGTTTGAATATTTCTTCAACAACTTCGAGTTCATCTCCTGCACTTGAAGCTAAATGTTGTGAACAAGAAGGAGCAACTTTTCTAGTTGGTGGGCATGTCTTGAGTGTTTCTAAAGTCATCACAGGTACCTCAGAAATATTGAGCCTATTGAGAGTTCTTGGTGAAGGCTATAGACTAGCCTGCTTGTACAGGTGCCAGGTATTAATTTGGTTATTATTGGAGAAAACCATTTAGTGTTTATATGTTTTATCTATGATGATTTTTTGTAATTAGGGGATTGGCAAGAAGAAACCTGAGAGGAAAATAGTTTTTCCTGGATTGCATTTTGTTTCTGATATCTGTTTATTGGTGGCTCAGGATGCGCTGGAAACCTATATGAAACTTCCACATAAGCATTACAATACAGGCTGGGTTCTTTCTCAGGTACGTATGCATTGATTTAGAGATTTTCTGCATCCATTCTTATGATGTTGTCTATTCTGTTGGCTCTATTTAGACCTATTATCAAATGTCATCACTTTTATTCCTGATAAAAATCATGGTTAAATTTTCAACTTCTTAAATATCTTCTTTTTCTTTGTTCAATTAGGTTTCTGTGCTCATATGGATTGTTATATAAGCAGTTTACACCTTGGTTTAATTAATTTCTTTTAATAGGACAGTTCTGGCTGGGATTCTTTTGATAAAAGATGAAACTTTTAGAAAGAGAGAAAGATGCAGAATTTAAGTAGAAGACAGAGGCTCAGACATGTAACAATAAGCTAGGCAATTCCTGTGCTAACACTTCCCTGAACAAACCATGGGCAGAATGCCAGAGAAAGGCCAAATAGTCTATTTCATAAAATATCTAGAAGTCCAAGAGGCACCCTTTACATTGAAGCACTATGAGGACTGCATATTGGGACAGAGTATGCCATCCTTCTTCTGGCTAAAACTTTTGAACTAGATCAAGATAAGCTGCTCCCAATACATAAGACATACCAATTCTCACCAACAACAGCATATAAATTATTCCATAAGGATGCAACCATGACTATGTAAAACAAGTGAAATATTTTTTTTTTCAGAGCTAGACATGCACGTATTACAAAATTTAGGAGAAAGTTGTGTTTGATCTGTGATTAGTATTCATTGTATTGAGTTCCAACTGAGCTTTTCAAGAAGGAAAAAAAATCCCTTTTTATAAGATAGTGAAAATTGGATTTACAAGATTACACACCAAGAATTAAGACTCTAATCTGCAAATTGGATTAGGAATAGGATACATAGGATCAGGATTCATGGAGAAGCATAATGTTTCTTATTAATGAATATTTCTATCAGTAAGATCCCTTGAAAAGTTAGAGAGTGACTAGCACCTTGAATAGATCAAAGGCTTTGTACAAAGTTGCAAGATCCCTTGAAAAGTTAGAGTGACTAGCACCTTGAATAGATCAAAGGCTTTGTACAAAGTTGCGCAAAGAGGAAAAGACAATAGAAGCTTAGGGTGGCATAAAAATGGAATAACCCCTAGCCAAGTATCCTTCCATAACCTGATACAAAAACCATCACCTGCCCTTAGACATTCACAGTGTGAGAGTCCTTGTCAGCCAAATGAATTGCAGTAAGCACAGGGTTGGCATTTCAGCCATTATGATCTAAATCATTCTTACATTTGAGTTTGAATAACAACTTCAGAAACTACAATTGTTTAATAAATTTAATATCGTCTACAACAACCCCACCCCCCCCCCCCCCCCCCGGCGGCAGTTATTTTTTTTGATACACTTTTTTCTCAAAGTCTAATGAAGAATGATGAACTTGTCACATAATAATCAAACCCAAAAGTAGTGTCCATTTAAAGCTTTTTGACTCTAAATATTGGGGCAATGATTAAAGATAGGACAAGACACACTTTGCTGAACAAGACCTGGAAACATATTTCCTAAGCCACTTTATGTGTGTGTGTGCATGCGTGTGTAATTGTAAAATCATTTAGGAATATGTGATATTATAACCTTGATGTCATCATGAAATCCTCTACGTATTTGACTTTGGCCCAACTCATATCATTTATTGAAAAAATATTGCATTCTCCCAATTTTTATGTTCTTGAATTTCTAGAGGTTTTCATTTGACTCTTTTTTTTAATGGATGACTTGGGTTAATTTAATATGGGAGTCTTATAACTTTATAAAAGCTGTTTCTATGTGTCACTGTATTCTTGGATGGTTCTTGAGCAAGTTTCTTACAGGTGCATTTCACTGACTGTATGTCATGCTGCTCTATCATGTTTTATTGCAGGTTGGGAAAGCATACTTTGAATTAATTGATTATTTAGAAGCTGATCAGGCCTTTCGCCTTGCTCGTCAGATTACCCCTTATAGCTTGGAAGGAATGGATATATACTCAACAGTTCTTTATGTGAGTTAAAATAAAATGTATTAACGTCAGTTCTTCTCTGAATAATGTATGCTAATTTTCTTTTTTTATGGTCTCCTTTTGGACCAATTTTTGGTTGATTTAACTTGTAAAATCAATCGGTAGAATTTTGCCTTCTTAAAATAGCAGGGACATGAGAGAAATGAGGGTTAATAAGCTAGTACCCTTGTGTAGCCGTAGATGGAAAAGAGACAGCTAATTTAATGTCACGACTCACAAGCGTGAAGGATAATTTGTTGTCCAATTCCAATAATAAATATTTAAAGAATATGCAAGTTAATGTCATTTTTCTTAAAATATTTTTCATGCTAAGATTCCTCTGATATTACATGCCAATTTGATCATATTGTTTCACGGTTGTCTCCTACAAAGTACTAAAGAGCCAAGAACTTTGTTCCACTAGTAACACACTCATAACCTTTCAAAGCCATATCCTTGTGTTTCCTTAGGTTTTTGCTCCCAAAAGTTTACATTGCATAGATTTATACTGCTTGACCAGTGACCACAAGACTATTTCATCTCTGTTGCAGCATTTAAAGGAAGATATGAAGTTAAGTTACCTAGCACAGGAACTAGTATCAACTGACCGCTTAGCTCCTCAATCTTGGTATGCATATTGAACTTTCATGTGATTATTTCCTGTAATAAATTTTATTTTACTTTTCAACACAAATCTCTTCTATAAAGTCAATTTTATTCACTTGTATTTTTCTTCATCATTTTGCCATTTGGTCCAAAACAGCTTGTCTCTCTCTCTCTCTGTTTCTGTGTGCTGGGAGCTAATACTGCATCCTCCACTTAGAAAAATGTGCATTTTGCTTTCAGGATGTGATACCACTTTTCAGGCATATTGAAATTTTGATTATCTGGTGAATTGCTTTTATTTGAGGTCAGAGTTACTCATAGCTAAGTCTAAAACAGCATTCCTTTCTCTCCCTCTCTCTTCTGGGAGCTGAAACGGCATCCTGTATTTACAAAAAAGTGCATTTTTCTTTTGAGATGTGATGCTGGTACCATGGTTTCAGAGATAAAGGATTTTAGCTGTTTATTACTACTACCTATCCTGCCTAGCTCCTTTCAAAAAGTTAAAAAACCTATCATGCCTAGCTTGATTGGAAAGCTTTGTCTATTTATTTTAGCTTCTGCAGTAATTGTTGTAATTAATTGTGGATCTGGTATAATATTTCTATTGAATTCTCTGGTAGGTGTGCCATGGGTAATTGCTACAGCCTGCAGAAAGATCATGAAACTGCACTTAAGAATTTCCAGCGAGCTGTTCAACTGAATCCCAGATTTGCATACGCGCACACCCTCTGTGGACATGAGTATGAACATGTTCCTTTTATTCATGGTCTCAATTTGTCATATATTTTTGGCAACTTTGTATGGTCCAGTATTCCATTGTTACCCGCAGGTATGTAGCACTTGAAGATTTTAAGAATGGAATTAAGTGCTACCAGAGTGCACTTAGGGTTGATGCAAGACACTACAATGCCTGGTATGGACTTGGTATGATATATCTTCGCCAGGAGAAATTTGAGTTCTCTGAACATCATTTCCGGATGGCTTTCCAAATTAATCCTCGCTCATCTGTTATAATGTCATACCTTGGTACTGCTTTGCATGCTTTGAAGGTTAATCTCTTGCAACAATGATTTTAGAAGCACTTTTCTTATGAGTTTCAATATCTTATATATATATATATATATATTGATACATACTATATCCAGCATACTGAAATTATGCTTCTCTAATTTGATAGAGAAGTGAGGAAGCATTGGTGATAATGGAGAGGGCTATTTTAGCAGATAAGAAAAACCCTGTTCCCATGTATCAGAAGGCCAATATACTCATGAGCTTGGAAAATTTTGACGAGGCTTTGGAAGTCCTAGAGGAACTTAAAGAGTATGCTCCCCGTGAAAGTAGTGTCTATGCTTTGATGGGCAAGATCTATAGGAGGCGTAACATGCATCAGAGAGCGATGCTTTATTATGGTATGGCTTTGGATTTGAAACCGTCCGCAACAGATGCTGCTGCCATCAAGGTGATTTGCTTACAACACCAATTCCTTTGCTCTAAAATTGCTAACCATTTTCACAGTTTACCAATCTGTCTGATTTCTAATTGGTTGGGTGGAAGCATTAAAAGTTGTGTTTTTACCTTCTATTCTTTTTAGAGAAACTATATTTTATTTCCTTAAACTGTGGCTTAATTACAGAATTAGCATTTAACTTTAAGATGTAACAAAACAATTACCCAAAATATGGACTAAAACTAAATTTTAAATCAAAATATGTTAATTAGAAGGACTTTTTCTAAAGTAGTTGAGCTAAGCCAAGCATTTCTGTCATAGTCAAATTCGCATGGCTTCTAGTTAATTTTATCTGAGACTTAACTTTTTCATTTTAGTCGAAAGTTCAAAGTGGTAACTTATTCAATTTATGCACCAATTTTATGATTGAGCTTTTCAGTTCATGAAAATAAAATTATAATATGGCTCCTCCCCCACGCCCCCCCTTCTTTTTATTCCTTAGCCAAAGTAAAAAACTTATTTTTTTTTTTCTCATGGCAGGCAGCAATAGAGAAATTGCAGGTACCCGATGAAATAGAAGACAACTTGTAGCTCTATGAATGAAGCTCAGAACAGCTAACATGTAATTTAAATCCTTGGCCATAATGAGTTGGCTCCGCTTGTGCTTTCGGCTAATTGTGTATAAAAGCTGTACAAATGCTTGATGAGTATTCATTCATGCAGCTATCACTTTCATCTCTGGAAGAGACCTCAGTTTTGTAGCCCATTCACATACTAATAGTAATAGAGGACCTTATGTAAGCTGCCAAGAAGCTCCCATTCTTGTACCACTAGATGTACCTGGGAGTATCACATGTATCATCATTAGTTATTCATTCATTTGTTCATAAATCATAGCCGTTGGATTGTGGTCCCTGCTCATCTATATTAGAAGTTTCGAAATCACCATTTCTGTTTTTCTGCTTAGACCAAACTCAGCAAATTCCCTTTTTTCGGGCCTTCACAAATATGAAGCTGATAACCTCAAGGTTTAATTATGACTTTAATTTATTTTAATGTTATAAAGTATTAAGTCAACGAAAATGCATTTTAGGTGTACTTTCATAAGCCACTTGCCAGGACTGAAAATGTCCTCCAGAATTGGCCAGAGCCTGTTTAGCTGAGCACCCGTACACTTTAAAGCAATTTTCTTTTTTAGATACAAAGCATTTTTTAACTCTAAATATTATGTAAATAAAAAGAATTATGTTATTGTTTGGGATTCATATTCTTCTGTCTAATTTTTTTGTTTTTGTTATAGCCAGTGATTAAGATGTCAGAATATAATGCAATTTGTGTCACGTTTTAAATGTTCCTCTCCGTACTTTTCTGGAGTCTTTTAACCTATGAATACTCAGAGATCATGTGAGATTGAAGAGTGTTTTTGACGTGATTGGAATGTGAGGTATGGTAGGATCTTGTTTCATGATTACCATTTTTGTGTGACTGAGGGTAACGGTTGTTGCATGATTATTATTTTTGTGTCTCTTTTTAATCTACGTGAGCAATGAATTAGATAGCGTTATTGGTTTACTCAGTGGTAGCAATGTAAAGTATAAAGATTAAATGATTAATTTTTTTATTTACCTTTTAGTTTTGGAAAAATTCTTATCTCTCTTTTTTGGTGGTCGAAATATTTGTGGTGTACAAGTATTTTTTTCAAGTCATTTGGGAAAGTTAATTTCTAGAAGTTCAAAACTTAATACACCTTGCGAGGTACACTGATGTGGCACTACCTAGACTCATTTTATTTACATTTATTTGCAATGCTGGCATCTTACATATAATCTGATTTCAAAAATACTATTTTTCCTTATAAAAAAAAAAATATTTTTCCACACTCAACTGGAGTTGATTTGGAGATTTCAGTACCAACTATACTTCATATATAGTTATTTCTCAAAATTCAAAGTGGTTGCAAATGTAGGGAGGGAAATCAGCTCCAAATACGAGTTGCTAGTGATGCAAAAGCTGTAAAACTTATTTAACTCAGAATTGCCTGAGTCAAATTGCTTTGCCATGAGTATAGGAGGTATCAAGTCATGAAATGCATTATCTTTGTGTGATTGTAGGATGAGGTTGCTTATGTTCATAGCAAGAATTAAGGTCAATCATGGGCAATGTTTATTGAGATGCCCCAAGTACAAGGTGAGTGAGATTGTGGGAGTGACTTTAGGTAATGGGTCATATGGTATTGTGGGGGTGACTTGTGTCCTACCATGCTCTTGGACTTTAGGTCAGTGAGTGTTAGGATTTGGAGTGGTCTATTATTGCTTTTGTAGCAAGCAAATATCAATAACACCAAAAGTTCCATTTCAATCATCAATTGTAGTCCATGTTAGTAATCGTATAATAATGCAATTCAATAACCTAATGGAGGAATCCATATATGGCATCAATCTCATCGAATGGACCCAAAGATTATATTATGATAAAAACGTTGTGTATGATCAGTCTAAACTAATCAAATGGATAAAAATATATCATTATGGTAGCAATATAACATAAAAAAGACTTCATTATAAATGGATTAAAACAACGTAGCAATGTAGCTTAATATTTTGTTTACAACCTAGTACAAATACCATATGTCAAAATGACCAATAGAACCATACCTAACTTATATATAGCACTATTATGTACATAAAGCTCCTAAAATGTATGATAGAGGCAAGAAGAAAATAGTATAAAATGGGTTGAAAGGCTAGGTGAGAAGAATGGATAAGTCTGGAAATTCAAATTATTGAAGCATAAAATACATAAAGTAGTCTCTTTTGAGCTAACAACACTCCCTTACAATATTTAGATGATAACTCTCTCTATCTTGCTTGAATGGACTCTCCCCCCCCCCCCCCTCCCACACATACACAACCTAGAATATACAGAATAGAAAAGAATAAAAGCAGAAAATAAAGGGTAGTTACTGTTACTTACATGAGAACATGGGTACACGAGTGGCGTCTGTAATATACATGAAGTATAGGTCATGCTAGATTTTGGGTGAAGGGGTTAGAGGTAGAGTTAAGAACTTGTAACTGCTCTTCTGCCTCTCTATTACATGTTGTCCTCTTTCTAGAATAAGTAAGCAAGAGCTTGGGCATGTTTCTTCTTCTAGAGTAAGTCAGTGGTGTTTAATCATTACTTCTTCCTTGAAATTTCGCCTTGTCCTCAAGGGGAAATAAAGCAAATTGATTTGTGAGCAAGTCATAGCTTTCCTAGCTAGCTTTTTCAAGAGGTCTTCCAGTCTAATGAACTTGTAATTGTAAAGTAAGGACTCCATGGACTTTCTCCCATCAATGCACTAGAATTTTGGAGGGCTGAAAAGAACGTTCCCATTCAGAATTTTTTGAAAGTGGAGCTCGAGGCTTTGGTATAAAAGCAGTGATCCTAGAGCAATTAGAGTGCCATTTGGAGATGTTGATTGTGGAGTTCAATTGTAGGATTGCATATGAGAATTTCATCAAAGAAAACCTAAATAAACTTTCAAATAAATGCCTAAGAAGGTCGTTCTTTGTTGTTTGAAAAGTAGAAAGAGTGTTAATAAGGCCAAATGGCATAACAACATACTCATAGTGATCGAAATGAGTACAAAAAGCTATCTTGGGGATGTCATCAAAATTAATGGGAATTTGGTGATAATTGGATCACGAATCAATCTTAGAAAAAATTATGGCACTATGTAGTACATCTAATAATTCATCAATATTGGGTATCGAATACTTATCAAAGATAGTAATGTTGCTAAGTGCTTGATAATCAACACATATCTCCTAAGTTTTTGTTTTTCTTTTGGACAAGAATGACTAGGTTAGCAAAAAGGCTACAACTGGGATAAATTTGGATTGTAATAAATTAGAAACTTGTTTTTTGCTTTTTAATTTCTAGTAATGAGGGCAACAGTAAGGTCTAATATTGGGTGGCTTAGCATTGGGTAGCAAGGGGATGGAATGGTAATATGTTCAAAAAGTTGGTAAGGTAGTGGGTTCTTGGAAAACCACTTCAAAGTCTTGAAATAGCTTTTACACGTTTAAGGTTGGGGTAGCAACCTCTAAATCTTCTTTAGAGAGATATTGAAAGCTAGCTTTTACTGGTGATTTATGAGGAACTACTTAAAGCTTGTACTATATACCATTCAAGTTAAAATGAGGAATATGTTATTCTAGTTTGCTTGAATGGTATCCAATGAAGCAAACCACATGATTCTAAGGACCAAATCTCCACTACCAATAACAAAAGGATAATATTCTTATGTGATAGTCAAACCTAGTAGTTGGATAGGTACATCCTTGCAAATTTTGTTACATTTGATGCATCTTCATTCCCTATTTGCATGCTGATGGTGGGAATATTTTGAACGAGCAATCTATCCTTTTCCATAATCTTTTTTTAGATGAAGTCATGGGTTGACCCATCGTCAATAAGTATTAGTATTTGATTGTCCCTCAAAGATCTCAAGATCTTCATTACAATATTGGTGCTTTTCCCCAAGATGGTATGGAAGCATATCTCAGCTAAGTCAGTGGTTAAAAACTTGTCCTTGTCATCCTTTTTTGCTTGATCAATTTCAAGAGGATCCCCTTTAGTGATTTCCATCAAGGAAAATTTTGTAAGCTTGCATTTATGTCGATGTGAAAATTTTTTGTTACCTCAAATAAAGGCCTTTGGCAATTTTATTTTATTATTCAATTTCCCAAGCACAATTTTCGGTTTGGTTTTGTTAAGTGGTTAGTTATTTCATGGGGTAGAAGTGTATACAAATAATTGTGTGGGATGGTTTTTTTGGGCAAAATGGCTTTGGTGTAGTAGTTTAGGTGAATACGTAATGGTTTAGAGGAAGGATTTCTGATGGGTTTGAAGGTATTCTGAACTAGTTTGGATTCAAATTCAAGTGCTAAGCTTATGGCCTTGTAAACTGTCTTAGGTTTATGGATCAAGTCTTCACACAATGCTTTGAAGAAGACTCTCAGTAAATAATGGTCAGGCCAATTTTTAACTCTAGCCATCCTTTTAATAAACTCCTATCTATATTCTTACATAATGCCTGTTTGTTTAATACCACACAAAAACTCATTAGGGTTTTGGAATTTAGCAGGTCTATAAATTTCTTACAAAGCTCGCACAAGTTCATCATAATACATAATAATTCTTTCACTATTTAACCAAGAAAAAAGGCCTAAGGCATCACCTTCCAAGTACATGGCAACCACATCCATTTTCAACTCTTTAAGAGTTTGGTAATGCCTGAAATATTTTTCTTCTTTAAGGATCCAACCATAGGGGTTACCACCTTTTTACTTGGGAAACTCTATTTTGGTGAAAGGGTGACAGGTTGGGCTCTTCCTCCACTAAGGTTATTCTACATCATCATCATTAGCATTAAACCAGTGAAAACGTCTAATTCCTCATGTTGCAATAGTGAGTTCTAGAGCTTTCCCTTTGCTATGAGTCCCCTGGTCGTATTCATCTTATTAGGCCTTAAGTGCTACAACCTTTACTAGTAGCACATCCATAACATGAAGTTGTAGAGCAAGCTATTGGGTTATAGGGTCATTAAGTGTTGTCTGTGGGTTAGGCTGGGAATTAAAAGTTTTAGGTGGGTGGTTGAAAGATCTAGTGTTTGCCATGATTGGGTTAGACTAGTTTAGATACAAAAAATGATAAAGGCATGAAGAAAATATAGTAGAAAAGGTAGAGAGGCTAGGCGAGAAAAATGGATAAATATGGAAATTCAAATTATTAAAGTGTAATATACTATAGTAGTCTCTTTCAAACAAACAATTGTCCCTTACAATATTTAGATAATAACTTTCTCTTTGTCTTCCTTGAATGGACTCCCACACACACAAGCGCGCGCGCATACACATACACATATATAAATATATATGCATGTATATGACCTTGAAAATACAAAATACAAAAAATACAAGTAGGGAAAATGGGCTAGTTATTGGAAGTTACATGAGAACATGGGTACACGAGTGGTGTGTGTGATTTACTTGAAGCATGGGTCATGCTAGATCATGCCTCTGTTAAATGTTGTCTTTTTTCTAGAATAAGTGGGCATGAGCTTGGGCTTTTTTCTTCTTTTAGAGTAAGTCAGTGGTGTTCTACCAATGCATAATGAATTTTAGCATCTAAACAATTATCCCAAAAATAAATAAAGCATTTCAACTTCATTGCATATACATAAGTCCCTAATAAATTTTGGCAAAAAATCCTTACTCTTTAATTAGTTACTTGTGACCTTCTTGCTTTAATTATTTGCCTACTAGAAGATGGCCTATGTAGACCTAAAGTCATAATAGGTGGCATACTAATAATTGCAAGTGGCACAAGTGGTTTGAATGCTATACTTTGAACCAATGACCTACAAGTTAATGGCTCTAATAGGTAGATGTGCCATAAAAGGGCTAATTAATGTGTTAATAGGTCTTAAATGTAGCCTAACAAATGATGTAGGCTTTAATTACTGCAATAAAATATAAGAAAGCATGAATATAAAAAAAAAAGCATAAGTGTCAAATTGAATGTAAGGAAATCATAAGTAAAAGTATGAAAGTAACCAATTTTATGTAAGAGGCATATCATGATGAGCTTTGCAATGGCAATTGTATTATAAGAGATGGTGTGACTTGAGAATAATTCGATGACATTAGAGATGGTGGTGTTAGCACTTCTAAAGAACCATGTTTTTAACAAAAAATTGTAAGCTTTTAAGGGATATCATTAAGGCTTCACATGTGCACATGAAACTAGTAGCCCCTAAATCCACAATCATCTTTTTTCTTTTTTGGCTAGCATTCTAATTTGAATTCACACCTTTCTAATCACTTGCCCTATATGGGTCTATTTAAAGAAATTGTTGGAAACCAATGTTTATGCTTGGGCTTTTAAAGGTCTAATAAAATATACAATTTGTCTTATTCATCCTGTCATTTATTTTCTATGTAATATATAGTTAAATCAGATTAGTTTATCCTTATTTTATAGGGATCTTATCATGTAATCTAGGATTAGAGTTAGGCTTTGTTAACTTCTCTATATACCTACATTTATATAGATTTATAGAATGGAATAACATATCATATTTTACCACATGGTATTATAACCATAAAAAAACCTTGGGATTATTACCTCTATTCTCCCATTCTGTTATAAACTTAGCTACTTGTTTTGCCTATGCTTTGCCTAACAATTAACACATTCCCATTATTCTGATTTGCCACTTTCTATTATGTTCTATTTTGATGTTTGTTCGCACATTGAGGACATGGAAAGACTAGCTAAATCCTTTCCAAATTTCAATAAGGAGGACATTGAAATGTTGAAAGGTTTGATAAGTTCCTTAGAAAAATTTGTTTCCTCTGAAGGTACTTGTTTTCTTACATTCTCAAGTATATCTTCCTCACCTTTTGTTTCTAATGTAACAATAAAGAACTCATCTGTATGGATAATTGATTCGAGTGCTATTGATCATATGGCCTTTTCCCATGAACTATTTTCCATGGGATATCAAATGCATATTCATTAGTTACTTACCCATGGGTTTAAATGTTACCATCTACTTACTAAAAAATATTATGTCATAATTGATGTTACATTTGTTGAGTCTGAGTCATTCTTTGGTGAATCTCATCCTCAGGGGGAGTGTGGGAATAATTCTAGCTTTTAGAATGAATTTCTCAGTGATGATTTTTTGTTTAATGACTTTACATTTGCCCTAACTCTAAGTAATCCTTCACCTGAACTTGAGTCTATTGCCATACCTGAACCTGTGTTAGTTCCTAGTAAAATAAACCATAACATAAATATAGATATTGTTAAAAAGTTGTGGGTTTATTCCAAGAGAAAAGGAGACCAGTTCCTCTAATCTTTGCTCATTTATATGATCATGTTCCTGTTCTAGAATATGCATATCTAACACCACCTTTAAAGACACTACTTGAATTATCAATTACCTTAACCACCACTGAACCTAATGATGACCTTGATCTACCAATAAGCCTTATAAAAGGTACTAAGACTCATACAAGAACCCACTATACCTATTATTATCCTACAACAACCTCTAACTAACACATAAAACCCGTATTAGTAACCTGCACTCAATACCTATTTCGAGGACTTTGTCTTAAGTATTAGGAAATAAAATGTGGCAGGAACATATGAGAATAGAAAGGGAAGCACTTGAAAAAAACCAAATGTAGGAATTGGTAGAGATACAAAAAAATAAGAAGTTGGTGGGATGTGGATAGGTATTTAATGTAAAGTATAACTCAGATCAAATGGTTGAAAGATCTAAAGCACGACCAGTTGCCAAAATGTTACACATAAATCTATGGCATATATTACCTCAAAACTTTTGGTCTTGTGGTCAAGATGAATATTATGATAGTGGTTTTGTCCCTAATTGCAATATTCGAGTGGTCATTACAACAATTCGATGATAAAAATGTCTTTTTGCATGTAGATTTGAAGGAGGAGATATATATATATATATATATATCGATGTCCCATTAGGGTTTAAGTCCCTCAGTGGAAAAGTATGCAAGCTTAAGTAAGTACTATATGGACTTAAACAACCTCATAGCTTGGTTTGGGAGGTTCACAAAGGTGATGTTAACTTTAGTATACTGACAAAGCCAAAGAGACCACTTCTTATTTATGAAACACTCTTAAGTCAGGGAAAGTAACTATTCTACTTCTATATGATATTATTGTATTTGGTGATGATGATACAAGAATTCAAGACCTGAAAATAAGCTTAAGTAAGGAGTTTGACATTAAAAAAATTAGGAAATTGAATTATTTCCTAGGTATTGAAGTGGCATATTCCAAGTGAGGAACATACATTTCTCAATAGAAGTATATTATGACTTATTGGAAGAAACTGGAAAGCTGGGGTGCAAGCAAGCAACCACACCCATTGAGTATAATCATAGGTTATGTGAGGAACATTGCTAATTTAGTGATTTTTCATATAACTTAAATAATTTAGGGGGAAATAAAAAAGAATTAAAGAAGAATAAATATGCCCAATTGAATCATCAAAAGAAAACAACCTATAGTTTAGTTTTAAGGCATAGGGGCAAAATGGTCATTTTTAAAAAATGTTAAAGGCAAAATGCTAAATTTACAATGTCAAAGGCAAAATGGTCATTTTGAAAAAATACCAAGGGTAAAATGGTAAATTCAAAAGGAGGGACTTGTGACATTACCTTAATCTACGGGGCCCACACCATAATAAAATATTATATATTCATAGGACCCACACCATAATTATATCTTATATATTTATGATTTAAGATTGAATCATGACCATTGGATTAAAAATAAGTGGTTAAATCCCAGCCATTGAATTTCCTTTAAATACCCTATGCCCTACCTTTCTACTTCACACCATTCCCAACATTCTTTCCCATACTAATTTCACTCATTCTCACCTCTCCACTCTATACTTAGATCTAAAAGGAATAAGACAATTTTAGGAGAATTACAAGAAAGTAGAGCGTATCTAGGTAACATGATTTAGCATATTCTACTTTTTCTTTTTCTCTTTTCTTTCTTCTTCTTGAATGTTCTTCGTGGTAATCCATTTTGGTATAAGATCATTGATCTTGAAATTTTGCCGCTATGATTTTCTATGAGCTTATTCAAGGTCTAAAAGGGTATAATTATAGATGAATGAGGATAGATAGATATTTTGAAATATTTAAGGAAATATTATGTAAGACATAACAACTTTAGGCTAACAATTTTGATGTGTGGATTTTCATGCACATTACATATCTTTACATAAATATTTTGTTATTCATGCACTATAATTGCCTATGTTATTGTGTATTTTAACTTTGTATGATAGGGTGACAAAATGGTTGTTTAAGAAGAGAAAAATTCTTTGTGAGATTAAACTATTCCTATACATTATGTACTTATTGATAGTTTAGAATCCATTTGATAATGGTTGGTTATGTATAATGTGAATCATTGATAATGGCTGGCCATACCGCTTTAATATTATATTGCGAACCCTATGAGTTTCTTAACAAGGCATTATATCCCATTAATCTTGAAATTTATGGTAGGTTATACCTCTTAAATAATAATAGGAAAAATGACGTTATTACACTTCTTAGGCCACAACTTGAATTCTAATATCAATGACAGGCTATACTGCCTAAATGGTCTTAAGAATTTAGCAGAGGACAATAATGAATCCTTGCTAGGAACATCTTGAATTTAATTGACACTAAAGGGATTCATAACTGTCATAAGAACATCAATGTTCAGAGGATTACAAAAGAAATCTTGATAGTTTTCTCTCAGATTAATCCAATCTTGACAACACGATGGCTTGGGTGACATTTTAAGATGAATATTATATTGCCTGACTTTGTCTTGGATACCCGCTGGGGGATGCCTAAGTTAAAGGTGGAGTCGTGCCTGTCAGTCAGGCGTCATACGTTGGGGTTCATGAGACTCAATCACTTGGGTATGACAGTCATATGCAGAAACCTTTTGGCCTAGTAGTTAAGGTAACCACAGTCAGAGTTGTACTTTCAATTGCTCTCATAAAAGGATAGCATTTACAACAATTATATGTAAGTAATGCTTTTTTCTAAATGGTGACTTACAAAAAGAAATGTGTATGACACAACCTCTGAGGTTTAAAGATACCAATTCATCACTGGTTTGTGATTTGAAAAAGGCTTTATATGGTTTAAAACTAGCCCCTCAATCATGGTTTGAAAAACTTTCCAGCATTTTGCACAATTTTGGGTTTACAATGGCAAAGTATGAATAGACACTATTATAAAGGTCAGTGATATTTATTCTATTTTTGTGCTGGTTTATGTGGATGACATCATTAATATTGGCAGTTCAAAAAATGAAATTTAATGGCTTATTGATAACTCAATGAATAGTTACATTAATATACTTTTATTCTTAATCATTGTTTAATTTCTCTAGTTTCACTATAAAAAAAATTGTCATTTTCTAGCAACTTTTTCTTCATTTACGACAATCAAAGGCCTTGGGAATTGATAAATGTGCTGGATGAAAAGCTGTTGGGGTTACAAACGTCAAGAGTCATATCCCAACAATTTTGTTTAACCGTGTTGGTCGTTAAGCCACTAAGAAATGATTGCTTCATTTCCTAGAGGTTGCTAAGCGCCTTAGAATGTTAATGAAAGTTTGTTATTTTACTTTTGCCAATGATTTTAGACCACTAGGGTTTTTTTATTATGCATTTTTCAGTAGTTTTGGACTACCACTAAATACAATTTAATTTTTTTACTAAAACAAATTACCATTTCCCTAACCAGATTATACAACTACATAGTACAAAATTAATCAAAATGCAAAAACACAAAAGATCTTCCAATTTTCTAATTTATTTTAGTTGCAATTTTAAAAAACATGATTGCACCATTCACTTTTCAAAATGACTAACTAGAAATAAGGAGAAACATATGAGAATGAAATAAAATAGTTATGATAGAAGCTTATAAAACTCTGTTCTTCATAAAATTTAACTTTTCCATTTATTTTATTTAATTAACCTTAGAATAATTATCTTTGGACTTGGATTCTTGAGACTCTTCTGCACCCAGTAAAAAAAATAAAACTGGAGAAACTTGGCTAACATAATGAGGTTGTGGCTAATGGTGATTAGTAGAAAAATGTAAAATAAAATAACACATATGGATATTGCCATATGTGTTACCTCAAAAGCAAGTGAGATAGCAACAAAATAGTTAAAATCAACTAAGATGTTGTCAATCAAATGGCAACATATTTTTGCCTTTTCTGAATTAGAATTATTAAAAGAATACATACAAAAGGAAACTACCACTCTACCATAACCTTACATATCTTAGTGTCTAACTCTCACCTAACTAACTTACTCAAAGTCTACCTACCTTGATGTCACGCCTTTAATAGTATTAATTCTAAATACCATAAATGATTTAACATAGTTAATTTCAAAGCTTGACATTTTGTAGAAGGTGAGAGTTATTCACTACAATGCACATCTTAGTATTTCCCTTTAGAAACAAAATTGTGTGTTTTGCATACATTAGATGAGTGATCAGGTTAGATAACAACTAATTTTAACACCTTACCTATATCCTTGTTGTTATAAATACGCAATAATACAAGACAGGATATTGGTGTAGACTATAAAAATATATAGTGATAAAAGATCATCTTAATGAATTCAGGTAGATAATATTAGCCATATTGCTATTAAATATTACCTAGTAACTTACAGTAGTAACACATTGCATTAAAAGCTGCATTCATTTTCTTGGAAATCCATTTTGATAAGAATAACTTGGAGAAAAAAGTAGGTAAATGATTTGAAGCTGCAAGAGGCAAAATTATAAAGTTTGAGTTAGTGTATGTTTGGAACCATATCAAATTACAAAGTGCCTTATCAAGCCTCTCCCATACATTATTAAATCAAGATATGTTTCTAGTCCATGAATACCACAACCCTTTTGGAAAAGATCAATAAATTAACTATCTATCAACTTGATTTGGAACTTTTTATCTTCAGAAATATATGATAGGAGCTAGCTTTGTTCTCAAGAAAATAAATATGGTTAAAATCACCAATCAATAACTAAGGTCTGTTAACATTTATGACCATATTTTTAATCCAATTCCAAAGGACAATGTGGTGTGCTAATTTAGGAAAGCCATAATTAAAAGTGATAAATGTATTATTTCCTTTCCTATATATGATAGCAGTATGAATCTAGTGTTGACAATCATTAATTGCAACTAGTTCCACTTTTCCAAACTAAAATAATTCCCTCAATTTTCCATATTAGATCCAATCCGTCTACATGCAAGTAACAAAAGTACTTATTTTATTGGATGCCTTTTACACAAAGAATCTAGTTTCAACTATAAACAAAAAATTAGGGATGATTTTAGAAAATAAGATATTTTAATTTTTGAACTACCATGACCTTTCCAAAACCACGATAATTCCAACTAATGATATTCACGGCTTTTGGGGAGACTTTGAATAGGTAGTTTCCCTAACCCTAGAGTTTATCTCAATAAAGGATTCATCTTCATTATCTGTTCCTTTATCCAATTTGTTATGGTCTCTAAATAAGAAGTTGAAAATTTATGTCCCTTCTAATGCGAGCTCCATAAATTATGAATTCTTTTTCTCTTTCTTAATTGGAGTGGAATCTGCATATTCACTTAGCCAAAGGATCATATATTTGTAACACTACCACTAGCCTTATTCTTATATACCATGCGGATAGATTCTGCTAGTTAATTCATCAACATTAAAAACAAGTGCATTGGTAAACTGTCTTAAACTAGTGATCAAATACTCTTGCCATATGGAGAAAATTTTACTTGCAAAGGCAAAACCATCATCTATGATAAAATTTCAATACTGACTAGGGCTAAACAAATTATTTAATGAAGCCTAGACATGATCATTTTTAGTTGAAGGAATAAAGCAAAAGAATAAAAAAGCCCATATATACATATTCAATATTGGAGAAACATGGGGAAAAATCTCCCAGAAGGTAGCTTGGGGTTGGGGACAGGGATCATGCTCGCCGCCCCATGAGGTCCTTGTCCCTAACAATTTGATCTAATATTTTAAAATTTTTAACAAACATGAATTCTTTTATGAAGACAAAAATTTGGAAGTGTAACTATTTCTAATATGTAAAAGAAATTGTTTCAACTAGTAATATCAAGTCAAAGTTAAATTACTAGTTAAACGTGTTTTGATTAATGCTTCAAATGCATAAATTTTTAACATATTATGATGGTGGAAACAAAATGAATTGAAATACCTAACTAGCAAATAAGGAAGAAACAATAATGAAGACTTCAAACATGGTGAAAAAGATGTCTTAACATCAAAACGACTTGAACTTGATGTTTTAATTTGTTGAAGTTATTATTTCTTTAATTTTTTTTTTTGAAATTTTAGGACTTGTTATTTGAATTTTTTTAGTTTCTAAAAATTTGATTAGAGTTCATTGGATAACATAAAAAAGGAGCTTAAACTTTAAATTTATTTTTCTTAAAATATTTATTTTTTTATATTTATTAATATTATTTTTCCTTTTTGTAATTTTCTTTTAAAAATTTTGAGATCCTCATAGGGATCTGTGGGGAACCGCATCCCTATAGGAAATGGGAATGAGGAAAAACTTTCCCTTATTGTGGGGAGTGGGGATAGGGATGGGGATGGGGGACACAAATAATGGTAGAGATGAGGCCTCGCAAAATTGCTATCCCTAGGTCATGCTTGCCAAAGAAGAGTCTGATCCTTGCTTAATATAAAATTAATCCAACTTTATAAAGAGATTATTCAAGGTCAAAAGAAATTAGTCCCACTAGCTATATAAAGTAATAGTAAATTCCAAGAGGCATGAAATATAAGATTTGGGAATTGAATGAGTATAGAAGTTTGATTAATTAGAGTAATGGATTTTATGAAAAGAAGTGTTCTACACCTATTGCTCTTATGGATAACTCAAAGTGTGCATTTGAAATAAAAGAATAGTCACTGCAACTGATAATCAGGAAAATACCAACTTCTTGATT
The DNA here is from genome assembly GCA_037074485.1 of Delonix regia. Lineage (NCBI taxonomy): Eukaryota > Viridiplantae > Streptophyta > Magnoliopsida > Fabales > Fabaceae > Delonix > Delonix regia. Next base: position 13,374,117 of record CM073449.1, read on the forward strand.
GTTGTTATTATATGATCTTCCATTAGAATCACTATTGACCAAGGTTGTCAAACTTGTGATCCTAGATAAACTTATAAGTGGAAGGTGGATTCATAATGTAAACTCATAATGTAGAATCATAAGAGTTTACAATAATGGATATTAAACATAATTATATCATATAAATACATAAAATTTCATACATAAATACTCATTTCATGATCCATAATCTATATTCTATACTTTTCATTCAAGTCAATATACAAATTTTAATAAGCTTTATAATTTATTATTCATGATAAAATAATACCCATTTAACATAACTAAGTCTCAAATAAAAATAATATATAAGTTCGCATTAGCTAAAGAGAAATCCTAATTTCCTAATCATATATGCATCAAATTTCAGCAATTTGTGTTAATAATATGTAAATTCTTTGTTATTTTTGGGTAACTACATTAAACAATTAATATTTAAATTTTCACTATGTTAAAACTTGATTGGTTTATATTGAACCCCAAAATTGTTGAGTGTTCAATATATCAAGTCAATTAAATTATAGCTTAATATATATATATATATATATAGTTAAACATTACATATTGTAGTAATTATATATAACGTTTTGCATATATATTGCAAAAGCAACTTCGTGGTTAAGTGGCATGGAGTGCTTGACAAGTGCATTTTTTTTTCACTGAGTTGGGGCGAGTCTGAAACAGGTCCAAGTGAGTGGGCGAGTCGACTTGATTTGCTTGACTTATAACGTAAACTTGACGAGTCAACCGAGTTGACTCGCGAGTTTGATAACACTGCTATTGACATTAATGAAGTTTTGCATGGATTTTGGTCTTAAGTACAAAGTTCCATCCACATGCATGGGTGAGGCATTAATTAATGCACTTTTATCAACAAATGGACAAATAGAAGAATAAAGACAACCAGCATAATTAAATAAAAGAGGATAAGGTTCCATATGTTGAGTGTTAGAAGTCGTGTAAGCATGTACAGGTAAAGGTTTAGTTATGTGATGGCTCTCAATATTTTCAACAAATAAAACATTATTAAAAGCATTATTAAAATCATCATAAGAGGTCAAAAAACTAAGTACGAGAAATGCATATATGGTTTAAGACTTCTTGAGTTCGATGTTGGCTTATGGAAAACAATACTTCTTTTAACAAAAGAGTCTTCCTTCTTGATGGCATCAGACGTGTCATTCTTTGTCTCAATGATATAGATCCTTATGCCCAAACAAGTAGTACTTCAATTTAAATCCTCCTTCTATCCAAAAGACGGTTAAAATTAGTCCTTACATATTACAAAGTTGATACAACTACGAGAATGATTGGGCAAGACATTCATAACCTTCGCAATTCACAAGATTGTATCCAGTTTGTTTTTTACCGTGTCTTTTTAAGGCAAACTAGTTTCCTTAGACCCCCATAGTTTTACTAGTTGTAATTTTTGTTTCAATTAACTCTTTTTTGTTTTCTTATAAAGAAAAAAAAAACTAAGTATTTTCCTCCTCAAGTTGTTGGTATAAGTCCAAACAAAAGTCTTTAATAGTAGTATCCTAACTTTCACCATCAACTTTCATATTCTAATTATGTTGGGTTGAGGAGGAAAATTGAAATATTATTCCTTTGACATTAAGTTGTCTAGAGTAGTTATAGCTATGTAGCAATTGTGTATAGTCAGAATCCTTGTCATTATTTTAGTCTCCATTATTCCCATAAGAATTAATATCATTATCAATCAAATCTTGAAGAACATAGAATTGTCATTCAAATTAGTTCCACGACTATCAGTCTAAATTTGATTGATCGAAGAGCTAAAGGAAAAGGAATTTGGATAGACATTGAAGTTGTTTCCTTGTGTCCCAAAGTCTAAGGAAAAAGGCAAATGACTCAAGTTTTTTATCATGCACCTAATAGTAACTTCCTTCATTTGATTCTATTGGCTTGCATTCATTTAAAGGATCATTTTTTTTCCTTAAAAGTAATAGAATGATTTCACTCTAAGGGAAATGCAAAGTCTTAAACAAAGTTACCATAAAATTTTCTAGTTATCCTCTATTTCAAAGCATCTTGTGCATTTTTAACTTGCTCCAAATCCCAATCATAATATTTAGCTATATGGCCCATTCTTGAGCACTATTTGTGTCTCCTAAAATGCTGCTTATATCTACACAACCTATATAAACATGCCATTATCAAAATGACCTAGCATAACCATTAAAAGGGAACCTTTGGGTTTACTAAAACTTTAACATGCAACAATTTCAAGTTTTTTGTAAATTGTGACTAACAATCAATAGCTTTTGGATCACTAACCACATATCCAAGAACCTCACCCATATCTTTATTAAGAAATTCTAATCGCAAACCCCATAATTGCACCCATATTGTAACTTGGTTAATATGCAAATCCTTTAAGATTAAGTTAGATCTCTATTTATCATGACTAGTAAAGAATTAAGAATGAATCACAACACATTTTTAAATAGACAATTGTGATAATCATGATTATGAAATTCTATCATGTATATTTTAGATAAAGTATGTGAAGAAAATATAAAAGATGAAAATTGTGCCTAAAACCGTATGTTTATTGCATTGTCCTTAAGAAAATATTTGCTCCCACTATGTTTGTTGCAGGGTATATGGCAAATCACTCATGGATTTTATCTCAAGCACTTATAAGATTGGCAAGTAGCAACTTTTGTAATCTCTTCTAAAAACATTTTAAAAGTTTTAGAGAAAGAGTAGGGATGCCTCATCAAATTAATTTTCAAACTCTCATTTCTTTTCTAATCTATAATCAAGTTTTATTTATAATATGACTTTGTACATACACAATTCTTTTATGAGAAGTTATATATTTTCTAAAGAGTTGGGTTTGTATGAAAAGTCATATCTTTTCAATTTTAAATTTTAAATAAACTAGAGAATTAATTTGAGCTATTGGATTTATTTTAATTTAACATATACATAACTTAGTTTTTCAAACTAGTTATTTTTAACAATTCCCCACTTAGTTTGAAAAACTAAGTCTCTTCTTTAATCCATAAGGCTATGCATAAATATAGGTAACTTTCAATTTGAAACTATTGTTAGTGTAAAGATTTCAAAGATTTAACAAATTGATGGTTACTTAAAGCATTGAACCACAATTCCTACTTTAAAATTAAAAATATCACACACATAATCTTTTCTATAACTTCAAAGAAGTTCACAAAAATTTTGTAACACTTGTATGACCATGTGCTTTACCCTAGAAATTTTATGAACATTTCCAATAATCAACCCCAAATTATTTCTAGGAGCAGTACCACTCCTTATGTTCACACAGGTAGAATTCCCTTAAGCATTAATCTAATTAGACTAACCTGAATCCATTAAGAGTTATATTCACCTTGAACACTTAAGTTCTTATAATGTGTATTATATTTAAATTAGTTAAATATTTTCTAATGTGCCTAGCCACTTATCAATAACTTGTTCTTACCTATTGAACCTTTAAAATAAATTTGGCCTAATTAAAGGTTAAATCCCATTACCTAGTGACTCTATTTAGGTTTTAATCTCATTCCATTCAAAATCCCTCACAATTTCTTTTTATTTTTTTTATTTTTTTTTATTTTGTCATCACACCTACCAAGTTAGCCTTGGTTGAGATGTTGAATTATGATTACATTATCTCACACAAATATATATTTCAAGTTATTATGTTTAAATATTTGTTAAAATCCACAATACATTAAACATGAATTGCTTCACTGACATAGTATAAAGAAATGACTAACTTTGGTTTTGGCCACAACTCTTTACCTATTAATCAACCATTTTCCTTTTTGTCCTCTATTTTACATATAACTAACTCATAGTCTATAATGTGGAATGAGTTACACATGTTTTTCTATCTAGCTAGGAGTAAAAACTTTCCTACAAACATAGATAAACAAGAAGTCAAATGTAGATTCCTTAGTTTATATACACCAGATATTCAACTAGTTAAAAATAAATCCATCCACTGTTATATGAGAGTTTCTTGATTTTCAGTTGTGGATTCATATTATTTTCAATACATCCTAGGATAATTATTAACTCTTCATAACTAATACTTAAATATCTCCTTTAGTCTTGTATTTTGTAAATTAGGGAACATATATACTTTTAATACAATTTAAATTGTATACACTGTAAGAATCTAGTAAATTAGTAAAACCAATCAAATAAATGATTATCTATTGTTTGATTTATTCGTGTGAAATACCATAGGATCCTTATATCTTAAAACCATGTTATTAAAATTTGATAACTTATGTCATGGATAAACCCCCATTATGTCTTCTAATTTGAATTTAAAACAATATCTAATTTTCAAAATATCATTTGATTTGATAAAAACTTCTTTGTTTATTCATGCAAATCTATTTTTTTTTTAAAAAAAGTAGTCATTTATGATATTTAAGTATAGAAATTAGTAAATAAATATACACCTTATCTAACATCATTCCATATACTTAGTTAACCATAAGACAAAATTGATAAGATAATTTCATCTAGTATACTATTTAAAATTGTTTCTCCACTAGATATGATCATGTTGATAACAAGATAACATTTTTTAAAATTCACAAACAACATGTATAACTAAAATCATAAACATATAATCTCAACACTATCTTGTCAATTCATTAACCAATTCTAATCCAAATTAAAATTTTACCATATAATTATCAACTATTCTAATAAACATATTAGAATTTCACATAATAATCATCAATATAAAAAGCATATTTATATCATTATTTGACTCTACATAAACTTATGTAATTTTTCATATAAAAAGTTAGATAAAATAACATTCAAATATGAATATATAATTATTAGCTTGAAGATTAGGTATATAATATGTACTTGTACATAAAAATTCTCTTGACCATAGACTATCTCACTTCATCTTCTCTATGATTCGTCTTCAAAATTTGTTCTCAATTTTTTTAATATACAATTAATGTTTCTCCAAAACAATCTTGAATTGAAATATTCACAAAATCATTATAAAATTTTTTATAAGATTTTATCAAAAGATACTAAAACATATATACTAAAAAATAGTATGAGCATTTATCATGACAAGATCTTTTGTTTTAAATGGTATACTTATTTATATATGCATACCACTTTAATTGCCTTTTCCATATAGCACTTCCATAAAACTTATCTATTCATGCATTTAATTGGAGAAACATTCATAAACCAATGCTGAAGATATCAAAGTGGTGATTAACAAAGTTTTGGTTGTTGGTTGGTAATCAGTGCATAAAATTTCATGAATTTTATCTACATTTGTTATCAGATATTGATTAACATGAGTCATGTAACTTGATAATCATAAATCTATAGTTCCATGGATAAATACTATGACAAAGGGCATTAACCCTTGGAAGCAAATTGGTATAGAATTTTCATCACTTCTTGTAAATTTAATAACTATACGCATACCTTCTCTGTCATCTTTTATATTCCTAGAATCTGATGTTTAGGATTCCAGCTTTAGTAAACCTAAACTTTGTTTGCCATTTTACATCACATGGTATCCTGATGCTTCCTTCTTTTGCATCGGTCATAACATCCCTATCTTTAAAATTACTAAATTCTTTTATTATCAATGCATGAGAATGGGTTTCACTCTTGGCCAAACCCATAATTGCTTTGACAAATGAGAGAGATTTTCACCCATCACAAGTATCTCTCATGGCAAGAGGACCCAAAACCCTCACAAAAGGCTTAGTTTTACTTAGTAACCTTTCAACCCCATACACAACATGTGTTATAATTCATGCAAATTTATTATCACAAAAAGTACTAAAATAATATTGCAATATGGCATATGAAAATCAAAGCCACAACAGGGGAGTGAATATGGGAAGCTTATTATATAATAAGAGGCATATCATCACTTTTGAGGCATTATATATTGAATTCAATATATCATGCATACTTTGTCATTCCAATTTTTATATCATGCATACTTTCGATTTTGAGGCATATCATCACTTTAATTTCTATATCATGCCATTAAAAACCTATACAATAATCATCATCTTATCAAAAAGAAATCAACAAGTTTAGACAGTTACCTTGAATAGGTGTTGAGTGGCTTTAAATGAATGGCGCCTTCTATATATGATGTGATTCCTATAAATTAATAAAAGAAAACTTGACTTTCTTCCTATTGTTCAGTAATGAAGTCATAATGGCTATTATATTCTTTTAAAGAAATTTATCACTTATATTCACATGAATTTACCTAGTGTAATGATTTTTTCTCCATCCATTTGGCATATTTACGAGACAGATATATCTATATCACTTTGTGAATGTAATAATGCATTCACCCATTATCCTGCCTTATTTGTACCAACTACCATACTGTCCTTAAGGCAATATTTGCCTCTACTACATTTACTACAGGGTATATGACGAATCACCCCTAGGATGTATCCTAACTACCCACGATATTGATAGACAATAACTTCTATAATCTTGTTGAAAAACTTCAAGATGTTTCAGAGAAAGAATATGGGTGTTTTATCAAATTGATTTTTAGACCCTTATCTCTTTTCTAATATATAATCAAGTCTCATTTATTATATGACTACAACCTTTTTTCTAAAAAGTCATATATTTTCTAAAGGATTGTATTTGTATAAAATGTCATCTCTTTTCAAATTTAAATTTTAAACAGACTAGAAAATTAATTTAAGCCATTGGATTTATTTTAATCTAACACATACATAACTTAGTTTTGCAAACTAGTTATTCCCAACATTAGATGTTTTCTTCACATCCCATTACTTGCAAGTCATTTTAAAGATTCCATGCACCATGTAGGACTAGATTCAATTTGTGGGGAGGTATAGTTCTTTCATCCACTAGAATTCCAATCAAATAAGTTTTCCAATAATTCCTTGACAATTGAATCAAGTTTGAATAGAAAGACAAGTGGGGACCCTTATATGGGAATAAGACAAGTAGGTTATCCTATCTAGAATCCTTTAGAGAACTTCAATCCTTTTTCCAAAAAAAACTATTCTCAATCCAATTAATCCCTCTAGCTAAAGCTTGTTGTTTCTCCATAATAGATCAGACGGTTTGAAAAAAACTAAATGCATGCTTTAGTAATGTAGAAAAATAAATAAATAAACCAAAACCAAGAACACTACATAGCAAAATAGCAATTCTAGCAAGCAAACATGGAACTATTGACAGAATAATGCAAGGCCCTACCTGCTAGTCAAACCATTTAAGAAATCCACATGTAACTATTTTTCTTAAAATGCAAGAAAAACTAGCATACAAGCAAATATTAAGAATAAAGTGAAAAGAAAATGAGATGATTATTAATGAAGCTACTAGAAAGTAGTTGGTATTTTTGAATGAGAGAAGTTCACCAAGAAGGGTCCACTTGTTTCCTCTTAATTGACTACTAAGCTTGCACTTATTTGAGACAAGATTGAATCAGACATGTGACCATTTTAACCCATATTAATATATTTTTTTGCACTAAAATATTTCATGATTCGACAAAAAGTTTTCAATGAGCAGGCCAACACTGAAGATGAAGATGATGAGTAACAAGGGAAGAAAGATGGGTAACGAAGATAATGAGGGAATAATTTTGGGTTAATAGTAAAATAAATGAAGTATAGGAATCAAGTTGTGAATTTTATAAAAAGTTAAAACTAAGATAATAAAAAAGACATTAGGCTAAATTACAAATACAAAAATAAATTCAAATGCTCAGGTCTTTTTTCAATTTTAACATTTTATGATAGAGTCAACAATTTAATCCAGTCTAAATTGACAACATATGATTCGCCCACATGTTTAAGGCACTGTTGCCTTGCAATCTATTAAGGCACCAAAGAATTCACCTCCATATAATTTATATTTATAGATGATGATGATACTTTCATGCTTAGGTCAAGGTGTAAGGTTACATAAACCATATTTAGTTTGCAAACATAGGGCTAGAATACCATGTTTAGGTCAAGGCATAATATATCACTCCCTTGAGTTATATTGCAAAGTTGTTTTATTCTCTATCTTGAATATACTTGTATTAATAAATAAAAGTATTAGGCGTAGTGAATTTGAGGATAATTACGTTAGATTAAAAAAGATTCATCTTCAATACTTTCCTATTAGTCATATACAATACCAATTAAGCATCACAATCAATTCAATACCACATTAATTGTTATGGTTAGCTTTAACCAGTTGCTACTCACTACAACTATCCTTGATATTTATGAAGGTTAACATTGAATGAATGTATTTCCTCATAAATTGCTTAAACAATATACTATGAAGCTCCTTATAGGCAACATAATCAATGTTTACGCATCTTGAAATTGCCTTAACAAATATACCATTAAATTGAATCAATACACTTGCAAAATTTCATTGTACAATCTAAATCCACCATACTAATTAATAAGCCTTCCTAATTACTCCTCCAAATATAAAAATACAAGTAACTCATCATAAATCAAGATCAAGATCCATACAAGGCATTAATTTAAATATAAACACTCCTAGATCTAATCAAAGAATCAACAAATCATCAATGATTCAAATTAGAAATGAAAAACCTAATTATACAATTTCTAAATTTAACTAAGAAATAGAGAAGACATATAGAAAGACCTAAATTGGAGGAACAGTGAGGTGAAGATCTTATTTGTGATTGAAATATGAAGTGACTTGCTAAGGTAATTGATAAATAATGCTCTTGAATCTTCGTCCTCCATCATTTCTTATCATTGATTCCTCTTCTAAAAAGCTCCAAAATGCAAATACGTTTCAATTAATATCTAAACTACACATAAACTAAAACTAACAACAAGAATGAACTAAAGCTTAATTTAATATTCAAAACCATCTAAATACTTATGAAAACATGAGAATTAGAACCTTAATATGATTGAAGCACATAAAGACTAAATTTATGAGTTTTTCTTTTTTCACACCTAGCTTCACCCAATGATATTTGAATTGAATGAAAGTCAAAATAATATCATAACAAGTGTAAAAGAGGAGACAAGCATTCATAATACAATTAGTCCAAAGAAATAGCCATGAAAATGCAAACAAATAGGGGTGCTAATGATAGATCAGGTTAAGCTGCATTGTGAGAACTATTAAAATTGCATGAGTAAGGAAACTTGACATTGGAAACATTCAGTTTAGAGCAATTTGAGTTATTTACTATGTTAGTTCTTTGTATAAGGTTTAATGAGTAATAATTATTGAGTTTTAAATTCTTTTTAAATGGTGCTAGATTGTATTGGACATTGGGCCAGTTAAAAAAATTTATGATCGACAGGCCTACAACACTTTCATGTATCTTACATAGTTTGAAATTGTGGACTGCATATGAAGATGCGGCCGCAATATTGTGAATATGACTCACCCTACAATTGCAGGGTGAATGGCTTTAACTTAATTTTCCTATTGAAGATGTTTCTATCTTCTTCACTTTGATATGATGTGAGTTTTCCTCAGTCCCCTCTGATCTACGTTAGTTTCATTTCTTTGGATTTGTTCGCTTGGGGATTCCATAGTGTTATGTTTAGGAAGAACAGGGGGAGGTGCTAGAGTGCAGGGAGAAAGTGAGTTGTATGGGGAAAGGGGAAAGTTTGGAAAGATGGAGAGTCTTCTTTTTTGTTTTAATAATTTAGATATTTTTGTTTAGTCACAAATCTAAACAAAAATATTCTTCTACGTTGTGAATTATAGGTGTAAATTATAAAAAAGAGTTGTATAAATTAATATAAAAAATATCATTTATCAACTATTTACTATGACATTGAGGAAATTATTAGTTGCCAATAATGTTTGATAAAGTAAACTATAATTTGAATTTTTTAATAAGAGTCAAGACATTAATATGCTTGTATAAATATGTATTGGTCACAATTAATATGTATATTAGATATTTTATATTATATGTAGTTGAGAATATAATATAATGTGTGTATATATATAAACATTTTTTATTAGTTAAAAAATCACAAGTGTAATTGCCATACTTATAATTATAATAACTAATTACAACTGCAATTTAAAACAATAGTATCTTATATAAAACATAATGTTCGGTCTATTTAAAAGATTTTTCATTGTCACAAATAAAATAAAAATATGATTAAACCTATTAAAAAGACTTCAACTAAAGCAAATCCATATTAATTTACATATGAATAAGAGTAAATAAACTCTCTATTTATATTTTACACAGTAACATTTTCAAAGAACTATTAGCTATATAAAAGTAAAACTACCCTCATAAATACTAAAGTAAGAAAATCAAAGTGCGGGGTCTCTTACACGCTCTCAAATGTGCGTGATTATTAGTAGACATTCGGATTATTTAATTAACACACCTTTTGATTGGAAAAAACTCGAAGTAATTATATAAAATTAAATTGTTTTTGTCTATATTTTAAATTGTATATATTAATTTTGTAAGTTAATTTTAGTTGTTAAAATGTGTTATACCAATGAATTAATATTAATTTGTGTCCATACCATCGTATTCCCCAGTACCCGGTTCATCTTCTGCTGAAGCCTCGGTTTTGCTAGGGTTTAGCGTTTCGATCTCCCACTCATTCACTGCCTCTCTCCCGTCGAAACCATGTCCCTCTACCGGCTGCTCATCCGTTCCCTTCGCCGTTCTTCCGCCTCTGACCTTACGGCCCAAACCCAACCCCTAGCCCTAACCCACCTTCACCTTACCCAACATGGGAACTTAAAAGCTAACATAAACCCTTTACAGCTCTCACAAAATCGTTTCTTTGCATTTTCCTCCGCAGAAGAAGCCGCCGCAGAGCGCCGACGCCGGAAGCGTCGCCTTCGTATCGAGCCACCCCTGAATGCGATTCGCCCTCCTCCGCACCAAGCTCCCTCGCGTGACCCTAACGCACCTCGCCTGCCCGACTCCACCTCTGCATTAGTTGGACCACGCCTCAGCCTCCACAATCGCGTCCAATCTCTTATTCGTGCCGGGGACCTTGATGCTGCCTCTGCGGTTGCGCGTCACTCTGTTTTCTCTAAGACGCGCCCCACTGTCTTCACTTGCAATGCCATCATTGCTGCCATGTACCGTGCAAAGAGGTATAACGATGCAATTTCTCTGTTCCAGTTTTTCTTCAACCAGTCGAATATAGTCCCCAATATTGTATCTTACAATAATTTGATCAATACCCATTGTGATGAGGGTCGAGTCGATGTGGGTCTTGAGGTTTATCGCCATATCATTGCAAATGCGCCATTCAGCCCATCCCCCGTTACCTATCGACACCTTACCAAAGGTCTGATCGATGCTGGTCGGATTGGTGAAGCTGTTGACCTCTTGCGTGAAATGTTAAATAAGGGGCACGGTGCAGATTCTTTGGTCTATAATAATTTGATTTCTGGGTTTTTAAATTTGGAAAATTTGGAGAAGGCCAATGAGCTATTTGATGAGCTTAAGGAGAGATGTTTGGTGTATGATGGGGTTGTGAATGCAACTTATATGGAATGGTTCTTTAATAAGGGGAGAGATAAGGAGGCTATGGAGTCGTATAAGTCATTAATGGATCGACAGTTTAGGATGACTCCAGCAACTTGCAATGTCCTATTGGAGGTCTTACTTAAGCATGGGAAAAAAACAGAGGCTTGGGCTTTATTTGATCAAATGTTGGACAACCATACCCCACCAAATTTCCAAGCTGTGAACTCGGATACATTCAATATAATGGTTAATGAATGTTTTAAGCTTGGGAAGTTCTCAGAAGCACTTGCAACCTTTAAGAAGGTTGGAACAAAAGCAAATTCAAAGCCTTTTGCCATGGATGTTGCAGGCTACAATAATATCATTGCGCGATTTTGTGAGAATGGGATGCTATCAGAAGCAGAAACTCTGTTTGAAGAATTGTGCTCAAAATCACTGAGCCCGGATGTGCCTACCCATAGGACTTTGATTGATGCATACTTGAAAATGGGGAGGATTGATGATGCTTTGAGGGTGTTAAACAGAATGGTGGATGCTGGTCTAAGGGTGGTTGCGAGCTTCGGTAACAGGGTATTTGATGAATTAATAAAGAATGGGAAAGCTATTGATTGTGCACAGGTTTTGAGTAAAATGGGAGAAAAAGATCCCAAACCAGATCCAACTTGCTATGAGGTTGTAATAAAGGGACTCTGTGGTGAAGGTTTGCTGGATAAAGTCTGTGATATGCTGGATGAAGTCATGAGGTATGGTGTTGGCGTCACTCCTAACTTGAAGGAATTTGTAACTGAGGTTTTTGGGAAAGCTGGGAGGGGTGAGGAGATTGAGAGACTCCTTGGCATGAATAGATGGGCGCACAATCCTCGTCCATCAGGACCAAGACCACCATACCGTCCACCGCCAGCAAAATTCTCTCCTCATATGGCAGGACCACATAACCTGCCTTCTGCTCCTCAATCTCAAATGACAGGGCAACTGCACCCAGCACAGCCTTCCCAAATGACAGGAACATATCAACCTTCATGGGGTGCATCTCATCAAATGACTGGCCCTCAGGTGGCAGCATCAGGAATTTCACCTCATCGTGCAGGACAACCTTCTGCACCTCCAGCTCAAATGACTGGACAGCAGCATCCACCACTTCCTTCTCAAGTGGTAGGGACACACCAACCTTCATGGGGTGTATCTCATCAAGTGACCAGCCCTCACATACCAGCATCAGGAATTTCACCCAATCCTGCAGGACAACATTGTCCCTCATCTGGGGAGCCAGTTCAAATGTCACCACCATATTACACACCCTCAGGTACTGTTTCGCAAGTTGCTCTGATTCCTGAATAATATGTTGGATTTATAGTTCCTAGTGAGTTAATTTATTATTTTCACCTTAATTTAGTTTGGCAAGATCAATGCATTTTTTTCTTCTGAATTTTTTATTTTATGGTCAATGGCAGGGCAACATTATCCATCGTCTGTGGTAGCAGCTCAAATGTCACCACCATATTATACAGCCTCAGGATCATCATCCGATACAAGACCTTATCAGCCTCCATCTGGAACCCCTACTCATGTTGAGGAATCAAGTCAACAGCAATTAGAAGTCCCTCAACGTGCAGCAGCTTGATTTTTGAAGTTCAGGCCATTCTTAGCTAAGCAGGTTCTCTTTTTGAATTTGGAGAAAAGATGTCATCATTGTATTAAGGGTCTTCTGATGTTAATCCATGGTGTTTCAAATGACTAATGAACAATAATGAGGTCTTTGTTAGTTAATAGATGATACAAAAACTTTTCTCATTTATTAGTCCATATCAGATGTAATGCATGTGGAATATGTCATGTCATTATAATTTATTCTTGTAATTCCAATCTTTACTTTCTGGTAAACAGATAATTTTGTACTGCCTCTGGTATCATCATTTAATTTACTGAAAGTTATGAGGCTCCCCTCACCTTCGCTTCCATAAATTTATATATATATTTTGTTCTGGATATAATTTTTACCTTTCATGATACTAATAGAGTCTATATATATACGCACATATAAATGCCATGTTATACAGCCTCCAGCCCTATTCCACTGGTTACTTAGGTTCCTGAATAATAAGTTGGACTGATAGTTCCTTGTGAGTTTATCCACTTGGTGAATTTGATTGGAAAGGAATGCTGGAATTTTTAAAGGTGCATTGACAGTTCTAGATGACTTATGGGAATGGGTCCTCTCTCTCACTTCCCTTTGGCATTCTCTTCATAGTTTTTATTTTTTTTTTAAGGGGATCTATTTGATTGCTATGAATAGGGATAAGGCGGCATTGTTATTTTCTTAAATTTGTGTCTTTCTTCCCATTTTTGGCCTATTTACTCTTTTAGGAGACTGTCTTACCCTTCTCTCTTGTAATTGTGTTTATTTCTAAGAAAGCTTCTTTTTCTGGGCAAAACAAAAAGGGATCAATTTTTACCTTAATGAGATATACCTTTTATTGTGAGAACTTAGCTTCTAATTTTATCAAAAACTGTGATTTCTCAAAGTATTATTGTTTTGGTCTGGCGTTTGTCTTGGGTGATTTGACGAATAGGTTTTGCCTTTGCACCTTCATTATTGCAATTTCTTTAATTTGTGGTGTTTATTACTTTGTTGGTGATGCACTAATTGCAATACAAAGGACTATGTATTTCTAATTTAATGGCCGTTAAGGGTTGCAGTTTGATATGTTCCTGGAAAAGGTATACGGGCTTGATATTATCTATTTGACCCAGAAATTGTTGCAATTGCTGCATGCTTTCTCAGATTATGGCTATCAACTATATTTCTAGGCTGTCAGTTCTTTTAACGTATTAACAATGGTTAAAATTTATTTATTCAATCATCAACAAGGTGCCTTCTAGCTTGAAGCTGCAGCTTGCAGATGCCTTATAAAAGAAACAATAAGAAGACTATTTCAATCTGACAAATTGATTTTCTTCTGAGCAGGAAAGATCAGTTGAATAGTCGTCAAAATTCTTTTCTTGAAATTTCAATGTAATATCAAATTAACCTATTATAAGTTGCACTAAAACATTTGCAGATAATTTTTCTCAAGGTTAAATACTGAAAGTAAGTCAAAATGTGGATTTTAAACGCAGAAAATTAAAATGCCCTTGAGCATATAATTAGTATGTTCAGCTTTTATAAACTTTCATAGATGAGGAAGTCTCAATTTTGAAAAAATTGTCATAGCTGTCAATTTCCTAGCTTTTCTTGAGAACAAACAATTCTAGGTATTAGCCTTTGGTAATTGGTATTTTATAACCTTTATGTGTTGAGTTTTATTGCCATTAAATTTCTAAATCTTCCTCTAAAGAATGAGTTTGAAATCTGCTTAGTGACTGTCCAGAAAATACTTTTGGACATTGACATATTGTGTATGCAGAAATTAGCAATATAGGGTCTAATTCAAGGTTTGTCTTTTGGGGGGGAATGAAATCTTTTGTAAATTATTTATAACTGTACTTGAAATTAGCTCTAATCTTCCTTGTATTTTATTTGTTTGTTCTTGTTATTTTTCTTATAGCTAATGCAGGATTTCTTGAAGTGAGGTGTTGCCTAAAAGAATTGTCGTTGAAACATATAACATAGAATGCAACCATTCTGTGATTGACGTGTTAATAATGTATGTGAAATATGTAGTTTATTTAAGCCCTTTGTTTATTGTATAGTAATTCTGCTGAAACTATGGCATTGCTGGTAAATAATTAATCTTTGCATGAAATGTTACTAGCCAAATGTGTAGTCTAGCCTACTTGTTAATTGTTGTGACTTTTACTTCAAGTTGGTTGATTGAAGTTTGATCTTGAATACAGAAACTGATGCGTATAATTAGTATTTCAGTTTTATTATGACATTGTAACTTCTTTATCCATAAGCTAATGTGTTGTAAACTATACTTGGAAATGTAAGATTATTATTATCTAATAATTTCATAAGCTGTTTATATTGGCTGCAGAGAACTTAATTTATAAGAGCTTAAGTACTAGCATCTTTAAATCAAAGGTGCTTTATGTATCAAATTAGAGGTAAATATTTATTTAAATTTTTCTGGAAAAGTTAAAATCCTGATAATCTTATAGGCTAATGACCAGTCTGTACTTTTTAAATTTTCTTTCTTTTCCTTTAATTTTCTTCAAATTTATTATTTTAAAGCTCTTTCTGCAATTTTCTGGCTTCAGAGAATATCAAACTTGTAGGCTATGGCAGTAGAAATTAATCAGAAAACAATTGTCAATTGAGTTGTTGAGAAGGTGAAGGCTGCTCGACTTATGCTGTTTGATTGATTCTCATCAGAAGCTTGTATTCTATTTGCTGACTCTTGTTACTGATTTTAGTTCCCTTAAAGTAATTCTGCTGTGATGCTTTTTTGTTATGATGGTCTTGTGGATGGATGGATGGAATAATTGAGCTGGGAATGATATTGCTATACACATGTCTGCAACTATCCAAATAGAATGATATAATTAGATAATGATTATATGTGAAATTTTGTTCACCCATATTGTAGGCAGTTATCTGCAAAAACTAAATTTATTAGCACTTGAACTGAAATGTGCTGATTGATGGCATAGGTGGTTTTGCCAAACGATTTCACATCCAGATATAGTTGCTGAGTACAATTACACATCTCTCTGGATTAATGCCTTGGTATTAAAAAATTTTGACCCAAAAAAGTGAGCCACTCCTGCATGAGAGACTTGAGAATGTTGCTTTTTCCGGATGGATGGATGCAAACAGTTTCTACTCTTTTATTGGAATTGCATGACAGACTTGTAATCATTGATGAGGAAATTGATTTTCTTACATAAAGCCCAGTTGTCTTCAACATGACTCCTTTCACAAAGCCCTATGAGATGGTTTATTATCTGGCTAAAAGGACGTGTCCTTTGGAGTCCATGCTAGCGAGGAAATTAGTATGATACAAATTTTAGAATTTGTAGTTTGAGTATCACATAAGTAGTGGTAGATTTTCATTCTTTATGGTGATTTCTTTTGTGCTTCATATACTGACAATATATCTGATAGGTATTGTGAAAGAGAGGCTTGAGATATCACAGCATTCTCTTGTCCCCGGTATAACGAAGTGCATCATCCACTAACTGTTCTTAAATGAGAATCAAAAGTGCACAGGATTACCTTATTTCTCCCCTAGGGTTACACGTTCATTTCACACACATTCAACATCTGTGTAGAAGCGCACAGGTTAACCTTATTACGCGTATTGTCAATTAGCGAAATCTTCCATATCCAGCTGATCGCATACCTACAAAAAGATTTTATATTATTCTCTTAATTATAATATTTATTTCTTGAAGTTTTATTATCCCTTCACAATTTGGTACATATTTTAAGGCTTGTGATATTTTGACATTATTTTTTGCCTCAGTATTACTGTTGCTCATAATCTTTCGTTTTGGTATGCACAGGAGGTATTGTAAGTTTAAAGATAGTGGAAGGTGTGACTATCATAGCACCTCTCCTCCTCTCCTTGCATTGGCAGTAAGTAAACGGATGCACAGCCTATCCCATATTGTTCCCTTTTAACTAATTGTAACTCAAAGATCAATCATGATATTAAAGTGGACCTTACTTTTAATTATTGAAAGAAATTATATCGCAGGTGTGTGGAACTTATGGTACCAGTAGTCTCTTAAGAACGAAAATTCTTGCATGTTTTCGGCATATGATCAAGGTATTGAATATTGATGAAAGAACATTTTCAACTTGGTATAATTCAATTCTTATAGTTGACGGAAAATGCTGACTACTATTTCGTTGAATTTCAAAACTTGTTGAGATGTATAAGAAGTGTCCATGAACCGAATTGAAACACATGATCAAAATACATCAGTTGCAAGGGACGAGTGTTCATTTCAATTCTGATGCTGTAATGAAAAAGAAACACCTAGAATACGAAAATCCCGTTAAGAGACGCAAAACTATGGTCTATTCATTATTATTATTCACTTAAATTCCCTCAGAAGCCATAAGTTCCCTGTTCTTTCTTTTGTCCTTTGCGACAGTAAACGTAAGTTCGCTGTTTGATTGTATAGATATGGTACCATAAAAGCTGATAAATGTCTTTTCTTAAATTAATAATTCAAACGGATTGAGGGGAAAGAGCAAGATAGCCGAGCAACTCAAGCGTTTTCCAATTCTTCTTCTCAAGTATTTTCTTTAATTAATTTTTTAATGAAACTATAAAATTAGTTATGTCAGACACGATAGGCTAAGGGAAAACCAAATAGCAAAGAAGTGTTGTATGACAATATAAAATATATTTTATATTTACATTTTAACTTTATTATTTTTAGATTTTATTTATAAATTTAAAATTTTTTGTAAATTTTTCAATTTATTACTTCTACTTAATTAGTTTATAAATTTATTAACTTTTGTTCTTTTTTTTTATTTTGTTCAATAACTCACAAATTACCGTTCATTTTTTATTTTTAATTTATAAATTAATATTTTGATAAGTTACTAAAAGATAAAAAGTAGAAGGAATAAATTGAAATTCTTGAGTTTATAAATAAAATTTAAAAATGCTGATGTCAAAATAGAATTATAAAAATTATTTTAAATTAGTATAAAATCAATATATTATAACATATTATTAATATGCATTTTTTTAAATATAATTATATCAGTACAATTAATTTTGTAGTTGTGCAAAAAAATCATATTTTTTTAATCTGCAACCAGAGGATCGGAGAGACGAAGCAAATTGAGTTGGGAGGGATCCCGATTCTCGACAGTAGGGTGTACGTTTGCCCTTTGCAATTGGACTAATTTGAGGTGTTGGATTTGATCAGCATGTTGAAATGCTCCACGTTTCATTGGACTGGGTTAAATTCTCAGGTATTAAGCAATTTTTGGTTTTCCACCAAATGATGCAAATCGATCCGGCTAATAAATCATAGGTAAAAATATTTTTTTTATCCCTTACATTTACTTAGACTTTCAGTTTTATCCCTAAACTTAATTTATTTCTAATTTAGTTCTTTAATTTTACCTGAAATTTTATTTTTGTCCTCTAATTTTATTTTATTCTAATTTGACCCTTCAAATTTACTTAATTTTAATTTAATCTTCTAATTTTATCTTAAGTTCTACGTTTGATTTCATTTTAAAGTTTGACTTTAATTTTCAAAAACTACTCATTTTTTTCCACCTTTCGTTTTTTTATTTTATTCATTTATCAATTAATATTTGATATGTGAAAACTCTATGAATTGTAATAATTATTATTTTGAGATTTAATTCTTATTTTCATATCCTTTACTTAATTTGTTTTTTAATGGTCATAACTCTTAATTCTTATTAGACTTAAATATTTAAAACATTTAAATTTGATGGTGTTAGAGGAGGAAAAATATTTGAGAATTTTAAAAAAAAATTAGGGCAACATTGGAAGAAAGTAAAATTAAGGAATAAAAATAAAACTTAAGATAAAATTACGGAACTAAATTGAAATCAAATAAATTTAAAAAACAAAAATAAAACTCAAAGTAAAATTAAGGATTCAAAATAAAACCAAATACAGCAAAGGATGAAAGTGAAATTTAAAGTAAAGTTAAAAAATTAAATTAGTGCTATATGAAATCAAAGGACCAAATGCATACATGTCATACAATTATTAAAGAATCCGATAGAAGATCCTTATAAAAGTTTATCTTAACTTTTGGCCCAAAAAATTTCTCTATGTTTCTAATTTTTTTCAAGAAAATATTATCATTAAATTAGATATCAAACCATAGAATTAGAAGAATTTACAGAGCTCAGTACAAACAACACTACTAAACAAGCCATACTTTTGAGAAAATAAAGAAAAATTGAAGCTTACTAAAAAAATGCACTCTAATCTAGACAGGCCTACTGAATGGCTCAAGATTAAATGCAATTAGAAATTCACATAATATACACACAAACCCCTCTGAATCTTAGATATGAAAGGTTGAAAATTAACATTGGGTTTCAATCATTTAATATAATATCACAAGATCCACCATATTTCAAAGTAGAATCTCCATATGTTTGCCTACAACATGCCCATGGCCCAGAAGGTTAGATCCCAACATAACGTGCTTAATCACACATTTTTCTAATATTAAGAGGTTGAGCACTACATAAATATTTGAAAATAAACAGTTAACGTTTAACTTTTAATTCAATTAACTTACTATTTTTTTTTTTATAGAGTTGGTGTATATGACTCGCTCATGTGGAGGTATTGCTATCCCTTTTAACCTTTTGGGGTTCCACTAAGGACATTCCTGATTGAGGAAGCAAGGTGTGGAACCATTGAGTTTGTTCTTGAGGTTGGTAACTTCTCCTTTAACAGCTCGTGCCTTTGTATACTTTTGTTTGTGCTGTTAAAACTGGCTCTATGTTTTTCTTAAAAGCCTACAATGGGATAGCATAATAATTATCACTCATGAAAAATAAATTTAGATAACAAAAAATGATTGTAGCAAAAGGCAAATATACTTTACTTTTCACCTTCAAGTCATTCTATAAGATGGGTATCAAAATTTTTTATTTTATCATAAAATAGGCATAAGACTTTACAAGTTGACAGTAGAAAAATTGGTGGATAAGGATAGAACTGAGATACGTTAAGCCCCTTTACCATTTGTGTCTACAGTATGTGCCCCTTGAGCCAAGGATTTTAGGTAAGTCCTAACACTTTGGACTAAATTATTGTTCGATATGATGGATGAAAAACTGTTTTGATCAACATGTTTGGCTTGAAATGATGAGAAATGAAGAAGCTTAATCATCTCCCACTACCATTAAAAGCATGCCAAAGATAGTCCCACAAATTTAGGGTTCAAGCATAGGAGAATTAAAGTTAAGTTGGGAAAAAAATAAATCAAGAAAAAATTAACCAAAAATAAAAATAAAATGTTACAAATGATGATTTAAAAACAAAAGTATTCTTTCCATATATATAAGAAATTACACAATAAATGGGAAATATTAATCTAATATTTCATGCTTAATTTTCATACTTATTATTATATTTGAAGTCAACTGAACACATAACCAAAAGGAAAACCTAATTATTAGGCGAGACATGAGTAGAAGACTCATGAGTAGATGTAATAAGCTGAACTTTGACTCTACGATTATCGACAAGTACAATTTTGACTCTACGATTATCGACAAGTACAATTACATAGCAAATTAGATTTGATTTTGTTTTAGGTTGAAGAATCCAAAATTGATGTTTTTAACAATAGCAAACGATAGAAAGAGCTCTCCATTCCTTGGGTTTGGAAGACTATCTTTCATCAGAAGCAGCACAAGATCCATTACCAAGAAAGAAAATAAGGTTTAAAGAATTCAAAATTATGTAACTATATATACAAAGTACATATATACAACTAAGCCTATACAATTATTATTAAAATAAGGAAAGTCCAATAAATATAGATAAAGAAACATAATGGTAAAGTAATATTCTTTTTTCAAAAAATTTTTCAAATATTCATAGTATTTGAAATTGTAAAACAATTCACCACAAAAGACTAAACTGAATGCTTATGCAACTAGTTAGAGATCAAGTTAAATAGGACAATTTACAAAAAAAAATTGTCAATTTGAAATATAACTTCCAAACTTCTACAAAGAATAAAGCATTCACTAATTAAAGATTGAGTTACCAAGGACAACTAACTACATAAATTAGTCTACTTGGGAAACACAATCATGTTACTCACAATAACTTTGTTTTGATATCTGAGAGTTATTTATGATGGTGGTGTAAATATACAATAAAGATGTGGTAAAGAAACAAAAATTGGTAAAGTAATTTTTTTGCCAAAAAATCATAGTATTTTAAATTGTAAAAAAAATTCACCACAAAGACTAAACAGTATGCTTATGCAACCAGCCAAAGATCATGTTAAATTGGACAATTTACAAAAAGGAAAAGGAAAAAAAAACTAGTCAAGTTAAATATACGTTCAAAACTACCACGAAGAATAAAGCATACATTAGCTATAGATCGGGTTACAAGGACAAGTGACTAGGCTTGATTGAAAAACACATTCATGTTATGAAGGAGTACGTACGCCAGAATTTGAAACAAAGACATCAAGGTTAAATGAATCAACATTTACCAACAATCCATAATTTCTAACTTGATCATATGATGTAAAGTAAAATATCTATATAAGTATTAAGTTGATGAAAACTTAACAATCGAATGTTAATTGATTAAAAAAAGAAGAAGACTAAGGGCTTGTTTAATTCCATTATTTATTTTTATGTTCTTAGAATAATTTTGTGAAATTGTTTTCTAGAACAAGTTTAAAAAATAAAAGATTATAAATTTGTTTGACTTTTTTATTTTCAGAAACACACTCAAAAATTAGAAAAAAAATTGTTTGAAAAACAAACTCTAAAAACATTAAGACCTCATTTAGTGCCAAGAATTGAATTTAGAATGTAAAATTATAATTCCAATTCTAATGCTATTAAAATTAAAATTAATTCAAAATCTTAAAATTTATATTTGGGTCATGTAAAGGATTAGAATATAAAACTATAATTTCAAATTTAATTCTAATTTTATTATTTGGACGAAAGATAAATATTTATTAAATGTATTTGTATTTATTATACGTTCAGAATATGTGTGTATGTGTATGTGTGTGTTTGTGCATGCATATGTATGTGTGTGTCTATATGTAACAAATTTATTATGTATATATTTGTATTTGTGCATATAGATATTTGTGCTCATATGTTTATGTTACATATTCATTATATGTATTTGTGTGTATTAAACATGTTTAGTATATATGTATACGTGTATGCGCTTGCATCTACATGCACGTATATGTGTATGTTTGTAACAAATTCATTATATATGTATTTGTAATTATGCATATAAGTGTTTGTACATATGCGTGTATATGTGTTACATGTTTAGTATATATGTTTATATGTGGAAGTGCACAAGTGTGTTTTAATCAAACAAGACTGAATATTAGATTCACTCAAAACCTAACTCAATATTTTTTTAAATATTAATGTAGTTTATTTATAATAAAATTTATTTATGATAAATCTTTAAAATGTTAATTTTTTTTTATTTTAATTATTTTTCATTTCAAGTCGTAATTTTTTTCATTTTAGATCATAACTTTTTATATTTTTCCTTTAAAAGGTTATTTTCTTAATAAAATATTAATTTTAAAAAAAAATAAGAGGTGACCTAACTTGGTCAATTATTAACCAACTATGTTAGGTCTCAAATATTATTTAAATTTAATTCACTATCCTACCTAAATCTTTCTTTTATAAAATTACAATTTTGCTATTAATAAATTTTGAAGAACAAAAAAAAAATCCAAAAATTGTTTTTTTCTTAAAAATACTTTCCTATTTTTTAATTTTTTAGAACAATTGATAAAAAAAACATATTATTGAACACGTTTTTTTGTTCTTTTATTTATACAAAAAGCATGTTTTTAAAAACGACATTTAAACAAGGCTTAAAATAGTTGCAACTTTTTTAGCCTATGATTTGTGCAAATTATCCCATCAATTCTGAAATTTGACTATTAGCCTATAGTCCCATAAGTTATTGTAGATTGGTCCTTCAATTAGTAGATTTGTCCAAAACAAATCTAATAAAGCCCCTCCATGTAGGATTATATCATACACGTCATATTAACAAGCCAACGCAGCATTTGGGCATTACCCAACGTTTAGAGGCTTATTTTATAATATATATGAGTTTGTGGACGCTGACGTAAGTGAATATAGGGTTAGATTATTTTATAATTTTTTGAAAATGTTTCCAATGAAAAATATATGTTTATGGTTTCAATTTGCTGGCATAGTGTGATAAAATAATGATGAAAATTCTTTACAGGATAGATAAGAAGGTTGAAGTTATCATTTTTTTAAAATTTTTATGAATTGTTTGAATTTATTGTTGAATTTGTTATTTGTAATTTTTTGGAGTTGATTAGAATTTGTTGTGTGTGCGTGCGTGTATTTATATAAAATATAAAATATAAAATATGAAGTATAATAATTAAGCATTTGATTGTTAATTTATACATGAAATATTTATGATGCAAACTTCATATAGCAAATTTTTAAAATAAAATATATCAATAACCATTTGATAAAATAATTTATTGATGTTCTGCATTACTAAACAATTGAATTACAAGATTTGAATTACAATTTTGATATGAATTTTAGTTATTCATTACCTTGAGCTTATTTTATATTTTTTCCAAATACAATAGGCCTACAAGCTTAGGCTAATCTAAATATATTATTACTAATTTATCGGATGTCCTCGAAGGGACAAATATATTATTACTAAACAAATAAAATAGTATGCATCTCCCGCTTCTTCTTCTTCTTCTTTTTTTTTGTATCTTTTGAGCTCATGGCCAAAAATTAGATAAGTTTAGGTTTGAGCTTTAGTCTAAGACCACGAAACCCGGCGGATGCCCGAGTAAGTCTAAACTACCTTATTATGTATATGGATAAAATGATATTTTAATCTAGAAGAAGAATAATAATAATAATAATAATAATAATAATAACGACAAAGAAACAATAAAATAGATCCCAGACAATCACTCAAACAAAATTGAAGAATACAAAAAGATTAATAAAAAGGTGTTTCCTAACTTTAGATCAAACAATAACCGAAACAAAAATTGAAGAAAAACAGAAGAATAATAAGAGGGCAATCAAAAAAACGATGCCTTTTCGTCTTAATTCTATTGTGACGAGTTCTCGGACGTGGGACGGTCAGATTTCCACCAAACAGTGGAAACGCGCAGAAATCTGGAAAACGACGTCGTTTTGTTGGATTCTTATAATGTGCAAAACAATATCATTACGGGACAAAATAAATTTGCTGCAATTTTTTTGGTTCAGTAACAGACTTCATTCCAACAGAAGAACGTTCAAAAACAGGGAAACAAAACAAAGAAACAGAGCAACAACGGCGAAAAAACGAAACTACAAACAGACAGACTAGCCACATGACAGCAGCAACACAGCAGCAAATCAGAGCCATTAACCAATACCTTCCCTTAACCAACTTGCATCACGATCCAGTAGAGATAAAAGAGGGGATGGGAGGTTGTTACTCCATTAGGCACATCACCCTTTCAGATTGCTTAGATAACCAATCTGCTACATGGTTGGCTACTCTAGCAACCCAACCAAAAGTACATGATTGAAATTGAGAGGCAAGAGAAACAGTATCTTGGAGCAAAAGAGAACAACTCCATTCTGCACAAATTCTCCCACCATTAAATACCTCAACCAATTGCAAATTATCAGATTCTACTTGAAGGTCTCGCACCCCCAAAACAACACCATATTCAAACCTTTAAGCAAAGCCTTAACTTCAGACGTGAAGGCAGATTCAGAGATGCAAGAACAGCTACGAAGATCCAACGCCTCACCCACAGAATTCCTGAAAACAGCACCAATAGCCCCAACTGCAATTTCCTTATGCCAACTTCCATCCACATTCCATTTTATTAATCCTGATGGAGGAGGAACCCAACGAGTTGCTGTAGAGGAGACAGCTTGAGTAAAGACCCGATTGGTTGTGCATTGCCTTTTCCGCAAGTTCTCCATTGCGGGCAAGAAGCCTTTACAAGCTCTCCACAAAAAGTGCTTCACTTTAGGGGGAATTGTAAGCTGCCAAATCTCCTTCCACAACCTTGGATCAAGCCGATAATAAGAATCATTTTTATCCACAATCAAACTAATCCTGCGATGAGCAGCAAGCTGGTAACCTCTCTTAACTGCATACACACCATCGCTGGATCCCAAGCAAATTAATCTATCATCATAGTGCAAGCGAGGTAACGGAATCCGATTAATGGCCAGTATCTCCTCCTGACGCAGCCATTGATCCACCAAAGAGAGATCCCCATTGACCTCCATGAATCAAGTCAGCAACACATAAAAGTAGAAAGATCCTCAGAAGGCACAGTGGAAGAAAGTTTTCGCTTTGGCAAGGTAGGGACCCAAGCATCATGCCAGAAATTAATATTAACACCACTGCCAACCTGCCAACATAAATCTTGACTCAATTGGTCTCTTCCTTCCAAGATACTTGACCAAGCCCAGGAGGCTCGAGAACCGTTTCTTGCAAGTAGAAAATCAGAATTAGGATAGTAAACACTCGTAAGGATTCTCACCCATAAAGCATTAGTAGAAGAGAGGAGGCACCATGCTAACTTCGCTAATAAAGAGAGGTTGCCTTGAATTTTAACTTTTACTCTATCACGAGCAAAGGCAAGCTCCATTGCAAGTCGTCTCTCATGACAACTGGTATGGTTTTTCGTTGTAAACAAGGATTTTGGCACCAACTTACCTTTGATTTTAGACAAGGAATGAGACAATCAAAATGAATTAAACTTATATTTAGATATTTTTTGTAAGGTGTAATTGAGATAAAAAGGGAGGAGCACAAATACCTCTAATTGCTGTCCAAAATTTCAATTTTGGTTTTCTTTCAAATTGGAGAGTTAAGGTAGAATGAAGTAGTGTAATAAATTAAATTATTAATGTACAATTATCTTAATATTAATATACCTAATTCTAATTATTATAATATTATCTAATTTTTATCATTATGGTTATGATCTTCTTTTTTTTTTTTTTCTGTCACTTAAAATTTTAAAATAAAAAAGAGAGAATAAAAAAATTTACAATGTAGATTAGTTTCATATATTTTTTTTTTTATTTTTTTGTCAACAATTTATCTTTTTGGCTTTTTAAGTTTGTCTTTTAAAATTTTTGAAACAAATAGATATTTTGTAATAAATGTATTAGATATAAAATATGAACATGATAATTAGTAAATAAAATAAAAAAATATGGATAGAAAAATTAAGTAACATTATTTATTGAACAATGACAAATTATTAGTTACGTATTTATGTTATTAGAGATAATATTAAAAAAAATAATTAATAAGTTATTCTATTATATTCTTTTTATTGTAACTTACAAACAAAATTTATATATGTCCCTCTTTTTTGTTTTATTAAAATTTTTAAACAATTTATTTACTCAAGTCATTTTATTGCATTCTGTTCCATTAATAATCATTTCATTCCATCTTTCTTTAAACTTTCAAATATAGCTTTAGAGTGGAGCACAGCTGGTTTTGGGTGACTCATTTTTTTCTTTTGAACCTCCATTTCCAAGTGAAATCTTAGCTTTTTTTTTTTTTTTCTCCTTCATCACCTATCTTGTTCATTTTTTTTTTTTGGCATTTTGAGTAAAGTATAAAATGCTATGTTGTGATTTTATTTTGCGTTTCAGAGGAAGAAAGAGAGAGATGGTGGAAGGAAGAAGAAGGATGAGCATATCTATGAAGTGGCCCTTGCACTGGCTGGAGGAGTTTGATGCAATTGCCTCCAGTCCTACTTAGTTTGATTGGCAAGTGAAGGAAAACAAAAAGGCTGAGGAACAAGACGTTGTCATTTAGTCGAAGCAGAGAAAACAAAAAAAGTACAAATTGGGATGTGAGATTGCACAATCTACTCTCTTCACCAAATCCAATGGACAAGAATCGTTGACCTGCTCTTTGCAGTTGAAAAAAAGGCAATAACAGAGAATCTAAATATTTGATCTTTCTAGAATATTCAATTTAATCAAATAATAATTTAAATATTTAGTCATTGGAGAGATTAAATTCTGACTCAACTTGACTCATTTTGAGTCATGTTGGGCCAAGTTATGATCATATCAGACCATTGGATTGATCTGTCATGAAAGGACTTAGCCCCCAACCGAACCATACATATATATATATATATATATATATAAATTTTTTATATGTTTATACATATATATATTTAATATTTTTTAGAAAAAGAAATAACAACTTTTTTAAAATTACATATGGCCACTTTTTTAAAATTAACAAATAATAATTTAAATAGTAAATGAGTCATGGGCCACAACATTGGCCCAACCTGACCATATATATATATATATATATATAAATTTTTTATATGTTTATATATATATATATATAGTATTTTTAAAAAAGAAATAACCATTTTTTTTGTTTATGTTAAATATAGATTATTTTTATTAATATATGGCATCTCATTTCACTACATACAAATCATAATTTTAATTTTTTTCTTTTAAAACTTATTTTAAATTTAAATTAACAAAAAGCTTGGATGGTTTGACTCGGCCCAATCATATCTCAAGTCTCAAAAACCAAGGCACAAAATGTGATTCGATGACAACCCTAAGTAGGGTCATGGGTTGGTGTCCAACTCAACTTGGCTTGGGATTTGAACACCCCTAGTTAATCATTAGAAAAAAAAAATATTGAAGCTTTTTATAAAGATGTGGAATATATTGTAAGTTTTTTAGTATATGTTTAGAAGCTTTTGTACTAATACAATTATTACATAAAATATTAAAAAAATTAATTATTTAGTCCTAATACTTTACATGAGTTTGTAAATTGGCCCTTACTCTATAATTGTTTTCAAATAAGTCCTTATTGTTTAAGAAATTTTTAATTCGATCCCTACCTTTAGGTGAACTCTTAACATCCTTAGTGTAAGATTGATTTGGACTACTAATAAGCTTAGTCATATGTCAAGTCACTTTCCAAATTAATTTCTCAATTTATTTTAATAATATAAAATTTTAAAATAAGAACACAAAAAAAAAAAAAGTACATCGTCCATTGCAGAAGCTGAATATATGGCTACAACCAACGCCGTGTGCAAAGCAATTTGGCTCAGAAGATGATGTAGAACCCCAAAGTTATAAAAAACCTAAAACTCCTAGAACACATACTATGACAAGAACATGAAATGGAATGAATCCTTGACCTATTGAACCTCCAAATGATATATGCAAGTGGAAACACAATTGATAGGTTGATTAGAAATAAGAATGAATTCACTTCAAGAGATTACATTGCTAAGAATTAATTCCAGTTGTAATAGAAGAAGACAAGCTATCTTTTCCTATAGAACTCTGATCAAGCCAAGAAGGAAACTAAATAGTTTTTTTGATAGAATGAAATTTAATATCTTACAAGTTGAGGCTTAAGCCTTTTTATAAGTTTCAAACCCCCTAAGAAACCCAAATTCGAAATGTTTCCTTGAACTCTTAATAAGTTGGGTCAAATTATGTCAAAAATAACTTCAAACATTAAAATAGGAGCTCAATATATAACCATATATATCATAAGCCTAAATTAAATACAATGAGATCTAAAACACTTATTTCATTAGCAACATTTCTAGATGACATGCCCCAAATGAATTGGGCCTTCATTTAAGCTGAACATGAATCTAATAAATGCCTTGGGTTTCTTTCTTCAAGCCCAAAGTCATTTAATTGAATTTCTTCTACATTTTTTAAGAATTTTTCCATATAAATTTGTAGTGATTCTTTGAACTTCTTGGCTTTTAGTTTTGTAATTGGACCCGGAGAAAAATTTAAATTATCATTCAAGTCATCACGCTTTTTGTCATTTGTGCTCATATTAGAAGAATTATAAAGAATTTACATCAACTAGCCAACATGCTAAAAAAAATATATTGTGGTAATATGTCTACCATTGTCCTGGTCCAGTCTAGATTTAAGAACAATGGCTTGCAGATTTATGTGCCAATTGCTAGCAATGGTTTATCCTTTGTGCTTCTATTGTTCTACAAACCAACTAATTTATTTTTTGGCTACTAGTCTAAATTTGTATTTTAGATCCAAGATTGCCGTAACTGAATGTTAAATTCCAGATGAATCTTACTAATGGTAGCCATGTGGTGGTAACTTTTAGGAAAAGCCACTAAAAATAGACATTTAGGGGCGACTGAAGTGGCCACAAAAAGTTGACATTCAATGGCGACTATTACATATTGCCACTAAAATTGACTTTGGCTCACTCTTCAAACTCTTCTACTTCTCTATCCTCCTTATCTTCTCTCTCCTCTCCACCTTTGCAATTGATATGTCTATAGCATTGCCACCGTCTACATCGCTAGGGATGTCACTTTCAATAACTCGTAACTCCCTTGAATATTGAGTGATCATTGATTAACATAAGCAATTGATTTAGATTAAGCATAAGTATAAGCCAAAAAATCAAAATATCCAAAGAACAAACATAAGAAGTAGATGATCCCAAGCTCACTAAGTCTTCCTTCAACGACTTAAAGCTTGATTTCGAGCAATCTTTGCCACTTAGTGCCTTCGAACACAACAAAAATGATTATACTCCGAATACTATGTTCATAGACTCTTTCTCTTTCTTAAAAAAAATTATTTTTCTTCTTATGGTAAGAAGTCAACATAGGGACCATTCAATTTCACTCTTCTTGAGCAATTCTTATTTTTCTGTCTTTTAAAATCCAAACATATTTTTTGGGTTCTTTAATAACTTTTTTCTCTTTTGCTTTCGCTCATGAAAATATTAAATGAACAAAAAATTTACATCCATTGAACATTCCATCTGATTTGCTGCTACTTGTAATTCTTGTTCTGCTACAAGTCAGCTGCTTTGTTTAAAGTTTCATAATATTGTTTTAAAAAAGTAAGTCATCAATTTGCAAGCTAAGGAGGCATATGAGCAGTACCAAATAGCGTTAAGGAGGCATATCAGAAAAAATTAAAGTATAAAGACTAATTTACAGACTCATGTGAAATATAAGAACTAAATAATTCTTTTTATAAAAATAGTTAAAAAACAGAAAATTTTCATGTAAGTCTCCCAAAATTAGATATAACTAGCCAAAAAAAAAAAAAAAATCTCATAAAAATCCATTCCAACCAGTCCGTATCTGATTTGAATAAGAATCCGAACCGTTGCAACCGATGTCGCGATGTCGGGTCCTATAAATACCCTTGAGGTCCTGGGTGATTTAAAATTTTGCATTTCCCGGCAAGCGTCGATTCTGGAGTAACATGAAGATGATCAGCTCCAAAACCAATCTCATGGTGATTCTCTCTTTTCTATCTGTTTCAGTCCATGTGTCTCTCTGATCCATTTTCATTTGCAAGGGATTATCTTCTTAGGGTTTTTAACTCGGCTTTGGTAGGCGTAAATGCTGAACAAAGGGAAATTGCAATCTTATCTTTCTTTTTCTTCCATGAATTGATTCATTTTGCTCAAAGGAAACTGAATTTCTGATGCGTACTTAGGAAAGTATCTTTTATAGGGTTTCATTGACTGCGATCCTCAATATTATTACAGTCAGGTTATGCAAAATCTCGTCTAGATGAACGCTGTTCTTTCTCTAATTTTAATTTAGCATTTAGGTCTTGGATATTCTTTCTAGATAAATTCTGTCTGATAGGATAATACACTCGGTCTGGTCTAATATTATTTAGTTGGTTTCCAGTAATTCCTTCTCTGGACTGCATCATAATTCATGATAATGATTTTGTGCTATTTGTATCGACATCTTTCTAATGCTACGATTTACAGAGTCCATAGCTTTCCCAATTCAAGGCATGGAGTCTGTGGTGGCTACAGTGAGTGGTTACCATGGCTTAGAGCGATTCAACCTCATTAAGTTGATCTCACATGCTGGTGCAAATTATGTTGGCGCAATGTCAAAATCAATCACGCACCTGGTGAGCTATATCTTTTTAGATTAAAAAAATATCAAAAGTGAAAAAAAAAAAAATGATTGTAGAGATTCATAAGTCTCTTGCGGAATAACAGCTTTAATACTAGTGTTCTTTAGCAAAATGTTTATCTCTATAAATTTAATTCGCCAAATAATATGTCAATTTTATCTGCAAAATTAAGGAATATATTATAATCAATATATAAGATTGATTAATGCAATATGATAATGGAATTTGAAAATTATACATGCAGAAAGTTAGTTAAGAACATGATATTTAAATAAATGCCTAATATAAGTTGTTAAAAACTTTAGTATACATTAACAGTGGTCTTTGATGGATTTACAAGTCTCTTGTGGAATAGCAGCTTTTATATTTAATTGGAGAAACTATTTGATTATTGTTTATTTTGACAAAAATTGTCAGATTTGTTGGAAATTTCAAGGAAAGAAATATAATCTTGCACGGAAGTTCAAAATAGTTATAGTAAACCACCAATGGGTTGAAGACTGCATAAAGCAAGGAAGGCGTGTTCCAGAGGAATCTTATATAGTGAAAAGGTAAATTTGATTTGGTTCTTACTATCCACCAACCATGTACTTGTTTTCAACTAGGAGAAAACTTAAGTGCAGTTTTTATATCTTTGTCATCAAGTTGTTAAATAAAACCATGACAAATGTATAGTTCTTTCAAAAACAAATGCATTTTTTACAACTCTATATCATATGATTGGGTCTTCTAAAGATATTTTTACTTATGACATATCTATATTAGAGAATCTGCTAGAAAAAATATAAGAAACTGTACCTATATCTAGTATTAAAAATTATTAGTGAATAAGCTCTGAATATTAAAAACTTATTTTCATGTTAGTTTCATTAGTAGAATTTGGAACATACGTGTTCTTAGGTTCAATTTTTATGCAGTGGACAAGAAGTGGGGCCAATATTGCTGCAAGCCCCACATGTTAAGAATAAAGTGCTTGGTCATAGATCAGATGACATTGGCTCTAAAAACCAAACAACTGAATTCAGTTCTGGAGCTTCTGGAAATTCTAGATGGGAAGATTCTTATATAATGAACAAGGTATCTATAAGCTTTACCCAATTCTAGAAGGAATTTTCAACAAGCTCCCCAACTTGACCCCTTCACTATGAGACTATGCGTTCTTAATATTGTCACACATTTATACAAATGGAAAGAGCATTGTTCTAGTTGTTGTAGTTGATAGGGCATAATGGTGTTTCTTTTAGGTAGGTTCACAATGATGCATTCTATTGTCTGCAAACCTATCCAGCAATTATAATGCATTTTGAGCCCATAATAATTTCATTTTTTTTTTTTTAAAATGACTGTCACTTACAGTTGTAGACTTGTATTTACAACCTATCTTGTGAATGTTTATGATGGTGCTTTAGAAGATGTATTAATTCTGGACTTTGATTAAGGTGTTGTAACAAATATGATTCTTATGAATACTTTGGCAAAAATGTTATTTCTTGAATTGGTTCATTTAAAGCTGAAGTCATATATCCATATTGACATGTTTATGCTTTCAAGGAATCTATTTTAAGC
The DNA here is from genome assembly GCA_037074485.1 of Delonix regia. Lineage (NCBI taxonomy): Eukaryota > Viridiplantae > Streptophyta > Magnoliopsida > Fabales > Fabaceae > Delonix > Delonix regia. The sequence goes on from CM073449.1 coordinate 13,406,891, forward strand.
AGGTAAAGCAAAACCAAAAACTTAAAAATAAAGAAACCTTAAAAACTGATTGACCGTCGGAAACATCTATCTTTTTATCCCTTCTACTGAATGCAGGTGCTTTAAAGTACTTCTGTTGGTATACTCTTGAATAGCATTAAAGTTAAAAGCATGAACCTACTAGGAACATGATCAAAATGTACTTGAGAAATCTTGGAAATATGTTTACAAGGGTGCTTTAATATCCTTAAATGCAATAAGCCCAAATAAATCATTAATAAATCAACTTCTCATTCTTTTTCGAATACCTGCTAATCTTCTTGTCATCTTTTTTCCTTTTCCTTTATAAAAGCATGAGGAGGCGATAACTTCATCTTCCAGACAGCCAAGGAAAGCAAAAAGAAAGATCTCTAATGGTAATGAAGTGGCTACTTCTGCTGGTCCTTCTCGTCAAGGAAGAAGGCCTGTGAAAAACAATGTTCAAGAAATGTTCGGTCCTTTACTTGATTTGAACCCTGATGACTACCTTAGCAGAATTCATACATTGCACACTGATGCTGCAGCTTCCTCTAGCCTTTCTGTTGGTGTATCTACAGATAATATTTCAGGAAATAGAGAAGGATCAGATGTAGGGTCATACAATCAAAATGGAACAATCAATGAATCACAAAATGCCAATGGGCAAATCAGAGATTCAAATAATTTATCTACTCCACGAATTTTGACTTTATGTGTAGAAGATACCTCACTTACTATGGGACAAACACCAGTAGATGAATGTCCTGATAATATTGCTGATGGTTGTCAGGCTGATCATGTTGCTGACTTACCTACTTCAACAGAGTTGTCATGTGTCATATGTTTGACAGAGTTCAGCTCAACACGTGGGGTTTTGTCATGTGGACATCGGTTTTGTTATTCATGTATCCAGACTTGGGTTGATCATAGGGTACAGTTTCTTTCCTTTTGTTTTTATTTTCTTTTATCAATCATGGTTATAAAAAATGGTTATAGTCTTGCTCATCTTTTCATTGGTTACCAGAATACTCCCTTTTTCATATAATTTTCTGTTGATTTGAATACAAAATTCTGACTGTATCTTCTTAGATCCTACTAAAAGGCTTTCAAGGAATCACAAATGGCTTCTGATTTCTTATTGGAGAATTTGAAGAGCCATTAAATTCACAAAGCTGATTTTACTACCGAATTTTGTCTATTTACATATTCTATTTTCTCTTTGTTCGCAAAGTAAATTGTGCATGATATTCAAAAAACTATTTTACATATTTGATAAATAATGTCATTGTGGCATGAAATCCACCACTGTGACACTCGTGCCTCATTTGAATATAGATTGAACGGATAAAATCTCTAATATATTGTTCTCTTGTTTTCATTTATATGTGGCAGCTATCTTATGTGTGAAAAAGTTATCTGAAATTGTTATTTTGCAGAACAGAGAGTGAATTGAAGTAATAAACTGATGGGTGCGGTTAAAGTAACTTTTCCTTATATAAAGGGACTTTTTAATATTCTAGCATTATATTTATAGATGTTTTGAATTTGATTTTGATTTTCTAATATTCTAGCTTGTAGTTTTAATGGGAGACCTAGCATAAATTATGAAGTGCTTGTGTGCTTCATAGCAGTTTAATGGCATTTAAATTTCTGCTTTTGTTCTTATGATTTTTTTGTCATTATTTGTAGACTACGATGGGAAAGAACTCAATATGCCCCTTGTGCAAGTCAAGTTTTGACAGCATTATTAAATATGAGGATGCCGCCGCTGATCAGAAAGTATACTCCCAAACAATCCCATGTGGCATTCCAATCTCAGATATAATAATCCTTATGGATCGAGAGCCACCAAGTTATGGTTCTGAGGTATGCTTATCCATTTAATATTCACAGGTCATACTGACTACCTGATTGCTGAAGAACAAAAACTTGTTTGCCTTCCACTATGCTTCTGGTAGAGTGTTCTGAACTGAAGGAGTAGCATGATCCTGATATGCTTAAATTGGATGGTTCATATATATATATCCTGCATTCTGATAGATTGTTTACTTGTTTATGAATAGAAGAAGGACGTGAAACATGCTCATTACCATATCCTGAAACAAGAAATCTTTAAGCTATAATTCATGAGTTGATAACTTCTGATTAACAAAGTACAGAATTATTTTTAGGCAGTTTCTGTCCCAGCATTTGTGTTGGAGGCTTGGAGTGTATTTTTATGACAGTTATTTATTCGCTTTGCCTGTTGGGATTTTTTGGCTTGTGATGAACTGATATTAATCACTCTGCCATTCTTATTTGTATTTTGCACATGGTTTAGTACGTAGGAGTAGATTGCATTCATTTTTGTTTTTAATGAATTTTGTGCCTAAATTTTGTATATTCATTAGGTAGGCAATGCCCCATGGAGTTTTAGTTACGTGGTGCTGAAATTAAAAAAGATACAAGCATGATTGGATATGTTGACAATAAGTATGAAGACGTAGAAAAAATCTTCAAGATCAAATAATTTTTTAATTTTATGAATGGGCATGTATGAGATGATTCATTCACATCCTTTATAGGTTTTATTGAGAAGCATATTTCATAGAGCATCTGCCACTTTTAGAATGTAATTAAAATAAATAGGAGACAAAAGGATTTTTGATTATGGAGATTGTGTCCATGAAAGCTTAGTTCTATTGGCATGTTGCAACTTGCAACCTTAGACAGCTACTTTAGATTTTTAGAATTTTTTGGCTCTTTGCTTCTAAGATGTTTTCTTTAACTATGTATTTTTGATAATATGTTTGAATTATTCATTTTTGTCCACACTTGGCTGGAAGTTGGTGCCCACTAGAAACTTTTGTGTTGATATGTCTGTTTTTTGCTTTATATAGTCCTCACCGACAGGTGCTTGTGTTGTTTGCCGTGGTCGGGAACCTGAGGATTTGCTCATGAATTGTCATCTTTGCCATATTCGACAAATCCATTCCTACTGCCTGGACCCTCCTTTATTGCCATGGACATGCAGTCACTGTAAGGATCTTCAGATGCTTTATCATAATCGTTCACACTAGTACGTATGTTCTTATGCATTTAACCCCTGGACCTTCTAAGTTTGCACTGAGTCTTCTGCTTATGATTCTGGTGCATAAGTCAGGTCACATATTTCTGATATTAGGGAGTTGTGTAAGCAACTGTTGTTGTCTAAACCTTTCCCCATGGAATTCATTGAGATTGTCTAATTGCTTATCAAGCGAGCGACAAGCATAAGATATTTTTATTTATTAGACTCATAAGTCTGTGCAACAATTCAGTAAGGTCGCTATGGATTAAACATGTAACACCTTATATATATATATATATATATTACATCTATGCGTTTGAGGCGACAGTGTAGAATAATCAGATAGAGACTGATACATGTTACTAGCACTAGTTTACTAGTCTATCCTCCCATGAATGTCATCTCACCAACGTCCAATTAGATAGATGAAGGTATACTTTAAAATCGTGGATATATTAGAAATTTCTTAGAAAATCAGCCAAAAACAGTTGCTCAGTTTGACATGTCAACGTTGTGCAATTTGTCTTCGCTGTGAAATTGGGTGAACCAATGTGATTTCATGTGATTGTATTGATTTTTGGATTTACATTTTTTTCGTCTTTATAATCGCAATTCAAAAAATGTTTTGGCCCTCTTTATTCTCTTTAATTTTTGCCTTCGTGGATTTGCCTTCGCGTTTTGTTTTGTTTATTTTAATTTTTTTTAAAAAAAATTGTAAAATTCTATTTATATATATTAATAATTTTGTTAAGTTAAAACATATATTAAAAATTAAAAAAAAGGATCTTCTCCTGTTCCCGTGAAGTCACTTTCAAGAGATTCTTTGGTGGATTTTATTTGTTAAATACAAATAAACACATAAATGTCAGTCACTTATAATCATCAATAAGGGTGATAAATATATTTATTTTCATTTCATCATTAATAACTTTTGCATTATTGATATTGATATACTGTTTAATGATTATTTATTTCTTCTTACATAAAATTTCACACTGTTGGTTTGTCATACACTAATTAGAGTGGCCAAGTAGAAAGCCATGCCATAATTAGGAAGCCTTTTATTAAATATTTATTTTTTCTATTTTTACACTAATAAAAGTTCTTTAACTTGTTTATTCTCATGTATTTCATTTTTGTACTATAATTTATAGTTATATTTTATTTTATTTATGAGTTATTGTATGGTTTTAAAAGCAACGATAAAAAAAATCTTATATATATGTATATATATATATATATATATGTATATGATTAATTTAATCACTATGAACTAATTTCTAGAGAACTTTCGTCCTCTCCTGTGTACCTTACAGTACAATTAAGTTCCATCAACACTTGAAGATCATCTGCATCTTTGGAGCTTCATAGTTCATACAATTCCCTATTAGACAGGCATGCCTTCCCTTGTCCTCTATCGTCATGTTCACTGCTTTTGCTTCACGTGCAAGCTAATAGCCACATCACTACTTTCAACTTTATTCTGTCCCTGACTTAACTATCCACCGCACTAACTGTCCATATGTACCATTTTTAAATTTTAGCCCCTTAATTAATAAAAAATAATGTCATTGGTCTTTATTATGAGTTCACATGTACCACACAAGAAACGGCTTAGATCATGCTTGTTTATCAGAAAAGTATAATATAAGATGACTCGGGATTTTATTAAATCCTAGTTCGAATAACTGAGAGATTTGTTTCTAAATATTGAATTTGTGCAGAAAGTGGAAAGAGTAATTATGCATTATTGCAGCTCACAAATGCATAACTAAGATTGATTTATTTTAAAGTGCAGCTAAATGATTATATTTTGAAACACTGACGTATATAAGCAATGAGAAAAATATAATTTTGATTTTTTTATTATTTGTCTTAAAATCAATTAAGTCCTCCCAACATAAAAAACATATATAACAATGGTCTTTTAAAGATAAAAAAGTGAAAGAATATGATCCCTCTAATTACTTAGAGAAGATTTTTGTTTTATAGAAGATTTTATTTTTAAGAAATCATTTTGATACTTTTTATTTTTGAACAACCAAATTAATTTTTAAGGTCAAAGGGACCAAAATTAAGTTCTTATCTAAAATTTATTTAACCGATTCAAATACTATAAAACACTAGTAAAATATAATTTGAAGATAATGGAACCAGCTCTTATTTGTTTCTTTGGGTACGTTGAGAATAGAAGACTAGAATTTAGAATATTTATCACAACAAAATACGCCCTCATGATTTTTATAGACAAACAAAATCATAAAGATATACCAAAAATGTAAAATAAAACGTGAAAGCAGTGTGGTGCGTTGTTCGTTTATGCTGTCCGTATTCATTCAATCATCAGTTGTCTGACCTCAAAAGCCGGTAAAGCTGGCGTGGTAGTGACTGGTGAGGAGTGTGTTATGGACTCTTGCAATTAATATCATATTAGTGTCCAAACCAAAAGGCAATGTGATCGTCCTATATATATATTTTTAGTATAATATTAAAAAGAATATATATATATATATTAGACAAGGATTGGTGTTTGGTGTTAGAATTTGAGCCGTTTGATTATCTTGAGATCGGTGTAATTATTTTCAAATTTATGAAAAAAGTATTTTATGATGACACATGAACTTTGAAATACAATTAGATGGCTGAAAGCTTAAACTCCCAAGAGTTTGAGTTTTTTTTTTTCAAACAATTACTTTAAATAAATTTCTTCTATTAAAAATTAATTAGATTAATGAACATAGTATAAGATAAATGTATTAAACAAAGTCAACTAAAAAATTATAGAACATGCCCATATAATTATTACTGATTAATTTAATTTATATTCAATATACTAAAGATTTTTTAAGTGTATGTATAAAGAAGTGTGAGTTAGCAATAATAAAAATTATGATTTTTTATAATAAAAGTCTTAAATTAAATATATGACATACACATATTAATACATCTTTTTGGCCAAACACATTAATACATTTATGTAATCTGAACATATACAAAAACTGCGAACCCCACTACTAAGTATTCCCTTTTCTTGTAATTATCGGTTTCTTTTAATATAAAAAAGAGAACCTTAATATAAAACATCAAATCGTCATCTAGTGCGCTCAATGGCATAGTCAAACATACCTTGTACACTTGTAAAATATATACATATATTCAAGGAGTTATCAAAAAGGCAGTTGAATTTGATAGGTCAATGAAAGGAATCTCCTTATTTAATTAAATCCCAAATGTTATCTGCGTCAGCACTGCATAAATATCCACCACCCACACTTTAAGATATTTTTCTTTAACAAGTCTATGGTATAATTTTACTTTATGTTGTAGGCATGTAATCATATGATGATTGATTGTACCAGATCTTATTAAGTCCACTGGCCAACCTAAAGTTTCATTTTACCTTTACGTAATTATAAATCCAACTACCATCTTGTCATATTTACAATAAAAGTCATGTTATGTTTCATTTTAGAATTTTCTCCCAAGTGTTTACATTTATTTTCCTAACTGCATTGCTCTTTACAACGACCAACTTGGCTATTTTTCTATTTAAAGCCAGAGATTGATGTCCTTAAGCAACGAAGGTAAGGCACCATTCCATTATATAATATCTCTTTTGAGACAGATCTCTCCATATCGTTCTTTTTTCTTTTTTTAATTGTGAAAAGCATGTGTAACAGACGTTCTGTTAGATTAAGAGACGAAACAAGTTTTTACGTGTATAAGATTATTGTTCAAAATTTCCAAATTTTTCATGCAAGTTCAGCAACAGTTACCTAATATCTTGGTAACAGTAGATTGTTGCTGAAAAATTGAACTTTTTATTGCTAGAAAATTCAGAATTTTTACATACGTTCAGCAATAGTCGACTGATATTTTATTAACAATTTACTATTGCTGAAAATTTTAAATTCTTCATACACATTCAATAATAATCAATAACAGTTGAAGGGTTGTTATTTTTTAAGTACAGAAAATAATAGTTGAATGCTGGCTTACAATAGTTTATGTTAGTCACTAAAATGAATGCAAATGAATAAACAACTACAAATAATGTAATTGTTAACTTAAAAAATGATGTTGTTTCAATGATTCATCATTGACAACAAATTTTTTCACGTACTAAAATTATTAAGTTATAATTTACAAAACTAATGTATTCGATGAATATAGTGTAGGAAACAAGGGTGTTTTGGCAAGCATCTACATTGTGGTTTAACGAAATAATTTTAATAAGAATGAAAAAGGTAATGGAAGAAGGAATAAAAAAGAACAATAAGGCTTTAAATTTAGTATGCAAAATAAAGGAATGATGATATTATGGTATTTTTTGATTGGTTTGAGAGAATAGGAAAAGGAATGTAGAAGGAATGCCTAAAATACCCTCCAATGAAAAAATATACAATTGTTGTTTAAAGTTTCAATAACACTGTGGATTTCAGGACAATTTGGTACAATTACATGCTATTCCATTAAGCACCTACCCATTCCTTTAGCCAGGTGAAGGAAAAAAATGGGAGGAAGCTGATGGAATGCACCCAAGTGATGGAATGAGCTTCCCTTAAACTAAACAAGCATATAAAGCCATTCCTTCATCCTTTTGATTCTATTTGCACTGTTTTCCAGCGTACCAAACGGAGTGCTAGAGATGGAGTTTTGAGGCAAAGAACACTTATAAATAAATATGAACAAGGGATTAATTTTGAAAAATAATTTAGTGTATTCATCTTCACCATCATATAGATACTAACAATTTTGGTATTGCACATATTTTCAACTAGATTATATAATGTGGGAAAAAATTGAGATGTGATGTTATTTATTTTTTAAGGGGATGTTAGTGAGATGTTATTTTGTTCCAGCGTTAGTAATGTAGCTATTATAAAATCAAAGTGACATTTGTGTGCGCGATATGTGTGTGTGTTGTGTATATATATGAGCATCTAAGGATGTAAATAATTATGAAGCTTAATTCAACAAGATATTTATTCCTTTTCACTGTTCTTTCATCTCTTCCTATTTGTTATATAGTCTTCACAGATTTTATCATGGTATCAAAGTTATTCTAGTAGAATCTATGGAGAACAGTCCTTCATCAATATCACTGGATGTAGGAGCTAAATCCAATCTAGTAACATAGCCATACAATTTCTATCACGTAAGATGAGAAAAACTATTTACTTTGGAAGTAGTAAGATTTAGTTTCCATTAAAGCGTATAGGTACAAAATTTTATTATTGGTCAATCCAAAACTATGCAATTCATCTCTAAGGAAGATGAAGTAGTAGTAAATGTTTGAGCTAAGTTTCAAATGTGGGAGAAGCATGATCAATTGTTGCTTTCATGGTTTCATTCGTTGATGACTGAGAGCATGATCATTAGAGTAGTTGGTTACAATCATTCACATCAGGTTTGGCAATGGGTCTAGATATTCTTTGCATTACACATGAAAGCAAAGGTCCATTAGTATAAATTTGAACCAAGGAACACCATAAAATGTACAAGAACGATCATGAGTACTTACTTTGAATTAAAGTCATAGTTGATGCCTTGCTTTCCATTGGAAACCTAATTACTGAATGTAGGTACTTTGAGTTTATCTTGGAAGGCTTACTTGAAGAGCATGATGTGTTTATCACTATGATGCATCCAAAGTAAGAACCATTTTTCAATTACTAAAATTGAATCTCTTTCCCTGTCACATGAAACCCAGAATGAAAGAAATTTGATGACCATACTACGAACTGAAAATCCATTAGTTAATCTTATCACTAATAATAATACTGATCATTCCAAAGAGAAAGGGTCAAACATAATGGTTCAAGTATAATATTAGAGGTTAGTATAATTTTAATGACAATTATGGTTACTATGGAGGATTCTAAGAGGAAATTAGGGAAGGCATAGAGATCGTAGAGAAAAACATAAATGGGGGGGAAGTGCTATGTGATTTTCTAGTTTAGTAATAAATCTAGTCATTTAGCATCTTGTTGCTATCATTGATTTGATTTACATTTCTAATCTCTATAACAACAAGACTTAAGCCACAAATATTCAGCTAATTTAGCAGCTATAATGATGGTACTATGGTTACTAGTCAATATTGGAATCTTGATTTTGGAAGAGAAAAACATCATTTTGGTCCCTAACCTATCACTACATTCTTATTTTGGTCTTTCACTCATTTTATTATCTAAAATTGTCTCCCATTGATTGAAAATTATCACTTTTAGTCCCTCCAAATGAATTAACTAGGTTTAGCTCAAGGGATTAAATATGGTAATAGTCTAAAAAAGTAAGAACAAAAGTAACAATAATTAGAGGGAGTACTATTTTAGGTAACAAAATGAATAAAGGATTAAAATAATAATTCAGTAATAAGTCAAGGACCAAAATGATCATTTTCTCGATTCTGGAGCTACTAAACATATTACTCATGATGAAACTAACTTGATGTGTAGCAATAGATACAATGGTCTAAATCAAGTTTACACAATTACAGGTGTAAATTTGACAATAAAAATGTAGGGCACTCATTCATATTATCATATTTAAAACCATTCATTTCCCTTATACTTCATAATTTATTTCATGTACCATAAATTACTGGAAACCTCAAGTGAATCCAAATTAGCTTATAATGATAATGTTTTCTTTGAGTTCCATATTGATCGCTGTTATGTAAAATCTCATGTTACCAAAAGGTGTTGTTAGAAGGCTAACTCAAGCATAATGGTTTATACATCTTTAACTGTGTTCAAGTCCAACATCAATTACATCATAAAGTTTACACCTTCTCTCCATCCTATCCTGCTTTTGAGAAGTCACACTAAAATATGCCTGTACACTTTAATCAACCACTCAAGAAAACTTGTCTTGTAATTCATTTATTGTTTGGCATCTTAGATTGGGTCATCCCTGTTCTAGTACTGTAAATAAAGTCTTTGAGTCATTTAATATTAAGTTAACCAAAAATAAGAATAATAATAGTCATTTTTGTGTTTCATATTTTCATGGTAAAGCTCACAAATTACTTTCACGACCGTATCCAAATGTGTTATACTTAGTCTTTAGAATTGATCCATACAAATGTATAGGAATTAGTTCCATGTAAATCTATAAATAACTTATCTTATTACATAAGATTTGTGATGCTTTTTCTAAATGAGCTTGGTTGTATCTTATTAAACACAAATATGATGTTTCGCCCATTTTTATTACTTTTAAGAGAATGGATGAAGTTAAGTTGAATCACAAGATCAAATTCATGCCTGACTAGGGTGGTGAATTTTGATCCTTCAAACATTATCTTGCATACACTAATATATAACACATTTTCATGCCCTTATGCCTAATAACAAAATGGAACTATAGAACAAAAATATAGTTATGTTATTAAAACAAGCTTAACTTTATTAGCTCAAGCTAGTACACCTCTCTTGTATTGAGAAAAAGCTTTTCTCATTGCTTTATTCTTGTAACTCGATTACCCTTATCTACCATTAATAATGAAATCCTACTAGCACGCCTATTTAACATTTAGCATGGTTATACCTTTCTTAAAGTGTTTAGTAGTGCTTGTTATCCATTTTCAATCATACAATACTCACAAGTTTTGTTATTAAACAATTGAATGCACTTTCTTGGTTTATAATCCAATTTAATAAATGCATTTTCCTTTCAAACATATGTCACAACCATCTAATTCTCAGCCCATAACTTTATCTCTTTCTCACACTTCTTCACCTCCAATCATTTCTTATAATGTTGAATATTAGATTTTTCAACAATAATACAATTATCAATAATATTTTTTTTACTATTTCAAGCAATGATTACGACATAACCTCTTTTGCCTTATATGTTAATACAATGAACAATACTAGTATTCCTTATAGTTTTGAACCAATAATTTCTTATCATCCTATGGCTACCAAATCAAAATCAAGTATATTTAAGCCAAAACCTTATATGATTAAGTGTCTTTTAGATTCTGGTCATGACGCTTTGCTTGATCCAAAGTGGAAACAAGCCGTGAATGAAGAACACCAAGCTCTATTGTAGAATAAAACATGGATTGTAGTGTCTTTTACTCCTAATAAGCTTTGACCAACAATATGGAATTGACTTTACTGAGACATGTTCTCCAGTTGTCAAACCTATCATTATTTGAACAATTCTTACTTTTCCCTTAGCTAAACAATAATATATCACTAAATTAAATATGAATAATGCATTTCTTGATGGGAGTAGTTGAGAGGATGTCTATAGGGTACAACCTCAATGTTTTAAGAATACTAACAAGGCTCCTATATGCAAATTCAATAAGTCATTATATGGTCTTAAATAACTTTGCATAAGTATTGCTTAGCTTCAAGTTGTTGTGATTCCACTCTCTTTATAAAGGTTATTTTGTAGCATTACACATATAACTTGGTTTATTCAATAATATTTTGATTATTGGAAGCTCATATTCTTACATTAGTTCACTTAAGTCCAAGCTCTATACAAAATTTGCTTTAAAGGATTTTAGCAATCTCTATTATTTTCTAGGTATAGGGATAAATCACTCACAACATAGCGAGATTCTTATTTCTTATAAGAAATATATTATTGATATGCTTATCAAAGTCAATACAGATAATGCATAAGGAATTAATACACCAATGACACCTAGAGAGAAGTTGTCCAAATAAGGAGATGACTACATGTATGATCCACCATTATAGAGATTAATTGTAAGAGCTTTGTAATATGCCACTGTAACAAGACCATAGACTTCTTATGGTGTCACTAAAGTTTCACAATTCATGCTGCAACCCTAAGAAAGCAATTTGAAGGTAGTGAAAAGAATCATGAGAAGTCTCAGTGGTACCTTATCTTATAGTTACTATTGACAAAATCTAATGATCTTACTTTAAAAGACTTTTGTGATGCTGATTAGAGAACTGATCTTGATGATAGGAGGTTAACTTCAAGATCATGGATATATCTGGGTGATAACCTAGTATCATGGGGTTATAAGAAATTAACTATTGTTGCACAGTCATCCACAGAGTCAGAGTACAAGAGTTTTGCAAATATTATTGCTAATCTAACTTGGTTGCAAAGCTTGCTTCAAGAATTAAGAGTTGTATCACATCACTTTACTCCCACAATATATTATGATATTAAATATTGTTATGTTGTCACATAATGCAATATTACACAATTTTACAAAGTGTATAGAACTAATCCTTCCTTTGTCAGAGAAAAGGTTATAATAAAGAATCTTGTAGTAAAATCCATCTTTTCCTTAGACCAATTATAGATATATTGACCAAGCCTATATCTAGTACGTGTAGCTTTGAAAGGTTTTAGCAAGAGTTAAACCCCATAAATTTGTATGCATATATTGAATTGGTTTAGTATACTATGTTTGAGAATTTGTATAAGGAGGTTTTTGCAATTCCCTATGGTCACAGGCTTTACATAAGACATTAGAACTTTTTTCTGTAACAGAAACATTACAATGAATAAAACAAAAGAAAAAACTTAATGTGTTGGATGGCCCAAGCTATTATGCTACATTGGATACTTTTTATAATGTACAATAGATTGAGAACCAATGGATGAATTGCCAAAAACACTAAAAGAAGATCCTAAAGATCCTAAGACAAAAGCTTGATGACTGATAACATGATTGAGAGCATGAGAATTCCTTGTGGAACAATGATCCAATGAAAGCTCAACAGAGGCATACAAGCCATTTCTAATCTTCCTTTGCATAAGGATTCAAAAGTTATAATTTTGAGTGCATCAATATATCTAGTTATAATATAGGGATATAATTGTAATATTATTATTATTTAGATTAATATTATATTATTATTATTTAGATTAATATTATTATAATTATATTCCTATATTATAACTGGGTACACTAATATACTCAGAATTGTGAGTGCACCAAAGATGACACTATACATTATTGTCATGAGCAAATTGTGAGACATTAAGCAGATTTTTAGTAATATACAAACTTGTACCATGAGCTACCTAAACTTTTTTCCCTCCATAATAAGGCTCCTTATATGCAAGATTATTCATATCACAGGCGAGATGATGATTGGCTCTAATGTTAGGATACCACGAAGCATCATAGTGTGGATCTGGTTGTAGTGCATAGGCTATTAAATGGGCTTGAGGTCTATGATGAGATCGATATGGTTTGAAATAAGAATGATAGGAGGAGGAATTAGTCTACCAACCATGCCCTTTGCCTTTGTAAAAATTAGATCCATTGCCAAATCAATTCCCTTGAAACTAATTTTTATGATTATTACAATTGTTCTGCATAGAACCTTAAGCAGATTGAGCAAGACTAACATAAGGATTTTCACGTTTTTCTAATGAAAGGAAGATGATTTTGAATTTTAAGAATACACAAGGTATTCATGAGAATGGAAGGTTTTGCAAGAAATTAAATAGAAAAGGAAAAATATATATAATCTTATTGATCTCAATAAAAATATATAATCTATCAAATTTTTGTTGCAAGAATAGTTCTATATCTTGCATAAAGATTCCTAAAATAATACTTTAGAGAGTGTTACAATAGTTACTGATTAATAATTATTTTAAATTTTGAATCTCTTCCTTGATATGTAATACCTCTTTTAAAAAATATGGGTATAATTTTCATGCACGGAGAGAAAATATATTTCTCCCAAGACTTTCTAGCAATAGTTGGTTGTTGCTATTTGCATAATAGTTTTTTACATCATTTGACTAATGCATAATTCAAATAAGCGCATGAATTTTTTTTCCATATACTTCTAGTGTTGTTATAAGATAGCCAAACAAAAGTTTTGTGGCTCAAAATAATTTTTCCCAAACTATTTTGTTCACCCGTTCTTCAGGTTACCCTTCTTTTATTTGTAACTATTAGATTGACTTATCCTTTTTAAGACTTATAGGATTGTGCCACGTAGGCAGTTGCATGTTCCATTGAAGATCATCCTTTTCCAATATAAAAAAAAAAAAAAAAAGTCAACTCAGAAATTCTAGTTTCCAAGGGCCAGATTTTCAAGTTTGATTACATAAAATCCTCTAAACTAAATTAATTAATTATGTGACGATTATCCCGAAATGGGAAAGAATCATCATATTTAAAAGAGCATTTCAGAATATTAAAACCGTTTAGGTCCATAATCTAGAATATTAATAACAGTATCAGGTAACTTATTCCAAGTAGAATTATGCTCATAATATGTAACTTTGTTTCTATTAGCAATTCAGAATGGAGATTTTACGACAATATATTATTTTATTTTTTCCGTTATGTTAAAGAAGAATAAAAATAAAAATAAGTAGAGTCAACTCCAACTTTTCCAATCAAGGAACAAATACTAAAATACTACGAATTAAAATTATTATCACATAATCTAAAATTATCGCTGCTTCTATGGTTTAGTTGAAAATTATTTTATTTAATAACAGCTGAATACCAAATTGGATTGCAAAATTATTTTTGTAAAGTTTGAAACTTGGCAAAATTTTATATATATTAGTCCAAATTCAACTTCTGCTGAAGTCTAATTTACACACAACAAAAATTAAAGATGGAGGAGCAGATTGTCCAAAAAAAGAAGAGGTTTTTCTCATATATATATATATATATATATATATATATATATATATATATATATTATTCTTATTTTAGTTGTATTCCATTTGTCGTTTTGATTTCTATCTGGAAATAGCCTGATAAGAAACCACACCTGTTACTGCAAAGGCTTGTCTATATGGTTCAATCTTCTATTCATAGATTTCAAATCAAGAGCAGAACCTTAATTATTGAAGAGAAACGCTATAAATCAAGAGGACAAAACAGAAGTATCAGAAAGCGACGGACTTGGTCTTTGGAGAATCAGCAATTTTGAGGGTCTCTTCGATGAGCTTTCTGGCCTTTCTGCTTCTAATCTCCACTCTCATACTCTCACTCTTCTCCATCTTATCGTAAGGCTTATTCTTCATCTTCAGAGACCTTGTGATCTTCGACTTCAGACTCACCACCAGCCTGTCCAGACCCATCATCACCATTTTCGCCGATTCTGCTCTCGAACACTGAAACTGAAAACCCAAAGAGATAACTGATTAGAGAAGAAGAAGAACCAGAAGGAGGAATCGAAGGAGGAGATTAAGCATATAAAAGGGTAAGCTTTGCTCACGCACTAAGAAAAATCAGTTTCAGAGGAAGAGAAACCTTGTGAAGGTTCTTGTGGGTTGAATTGAAGCTTGCTCTTCTGGGAAACAGAAGACTTCTCAATGGAGCAAAAGCTGAGAATTGTGCAGAAATGGCGAGAGAGAGAGAGAGAGAGAAGAGACGAATGTGTGAATAAAGAAGGAAGGAGGAGCGATGAGGTAAGCATTTAGAGGGGGGAAAGCGGACCACGCATTATTATTACAAGAGATTAGGCCTTCTCATACATGTCAGACAAAGCTTGCATCTAAACATTTATTCTTTTAGCAAATAATTTATATAGAGTAGTAAAAACAACTATATTTTTATTATAATAAAATTTAAATATTTGGGGTCAAAATTTGTAGTAGAATTACGACAAGTGAAAGATTTTTTTAAAAAAATTATTAATATGATTATAAGTTATAAAAAATTTTAATCATGTCATAAACTTTTTAAAAAATTGTTGATAGTATATTCGAAAGAATGAGACTTCTATATTTCACTTTATATCTCTATTATATTCTTTTTCAATTAAAATATGATAAGTTTATAACTAAATAATTAAAATACATAATTTAATTTTAAATAATATATTATTTATAATAATTATACATGTATTGTGATATAATTTAAAAAAATATATACTTATGTTTCAATTAAAGAACAACATAATAGAAACAAAAAAAAACTGTATATAAATTTTTTTAATTCAAAAAAACTTTTGTTATGTCAATTAAAAATATGGTTACTTTATTGTTGGTAGATCAAACGCGAAAATGTAGATCAAACGCGAAAATCTACTAACAAGTGGTTGTGCCATAATTTATGGAGGATACGTAAGTGGAAGTTGGGGAGTTGAGTGGACAACTTTCACTGGTAGATGCTAGATTTTTTTTTTTGGGTATGAATTTGTTTTATTTGAAATTGATCCGATAATGTCAAAATCTTTTATATAACTCATAAATTGTATTATTTTTATTATTATTAAAAATAAGAAATGTGGTTAATTGTCTTTTAATTTGATGTCAACATTTTCTATATATATATATATATATATATATATATATATAAACCTATGAAGACTTTTTTGTTTGCCAGATTGTTAGCCTGTACGTTTCAGACATTAAAAAAAAATTAACTTAGGGTCCAAGATCAAGTTCAAATAATATTTTTTTTATATATAGAATGGGATAACATTTATTTAATTTTCAAAACTGGCTTTTAAATGTACCGAATGGACCCAGTTTTTAAACCATATGTATTTGTTTTGGAATTGAATTCTACAAGTATTTGTTTTTATTTTGAGATTTGTACATATAAGAATAGACGTATTATGCATCACCATTTGTCTTACTAACTCTTGTTATTTTAGAAGAGTTAGTAACCATCAAGTATATCTACTTCTTTTGTGCTAGGAGAGATTGTTTTGGTATTCAGTTTTTCGTCCACAAGTTCAATTTATAAATAAAATAAATTATTTCCTACTCCATATAAAGGGCAAACAAGAGTTTAAACGGTTTTTGCAATCCTAGTTTGGAAGAATCCAAGTTCTATGCTATATATCAGGGGATGTTGTGATTTTTTATAGCTTAAAAATGACTGTGTGTAGTTCAAAAAATTCACGTTTAGTCATTTTTTTATTTGCCATCCTAGTTTGGAAGAATCCAAATTTTCTACAATGCAGTTGGGGATGCTGTGATTTTTTTTTTTATTTTAAAATAATTGTGCACAGTCTAAAATGATCATGCACGATCATCTTTTATTAGCAATCCTAGTTTGGAAGAATTTAGATTCCTTATTATACAATAGGAGGTATTGTGATTTTTTATAAATTTAAAGTGACTGCACACAATCCAAAATGATTGAGCATGGTCACTTTTTTAGTTTAAAAAATTACAACATCCCCTGCTGAATAGCAGGAGACCCATGTTTAGTTTGGAATGCACAACTACAATGCAGAGTACAATTATTACAAAATAGATGTCAAATAAAATATTTATTGATTTTTATTTTTATAAATTATTGAAATTGATAACTTAATTTTACATATCAATTGTTAGGGTTATGTAGTTACTTTGATGCAATGTCAATTCAATTTCAACTATAAAGAATTTAGATTGAACAAGAGTTAGGTGCTAATAAAGACACAATTTTTTAGTCTAGATTCCCTCGTGTTCTTATCAAAACATAAGGGTTATATTTTTATTTTTAATTATTTGATAAAAATTTAATAGTTTAGATTTATAAATAATAAATTTGACAACATGTGATCATATAATATCCAAATTATTAAATTTTTATTTAAAGGTTCATACTGTTTAGATATCACTCTCATATTTCTGCTAGAATATAAGGAAATTCATAGTGAATTTCTTTTATAGGCTACGCTGTAATTTGGTTGACGTTTAAATAGGATTTATGTGATGTGATATTGATCATTTTTCTTAATTAAGGATTTAAACATAAGGTACGATTGAATTCTAACGAGTTACCTTATATGAGAAGATTTATACATAATTCTAATAAATATGTATAGTTTAAAACGTTTACTTTATATGCTTAAATAATTTAAATGAGAATAAGATTAAGGAGAAACACAATTATTAACCATTTTCAGTGATATGTGTATTAATGTTTGGGATGGTGAAAAGGCAAGAACTTTGGTTACTCTAAGTAGTAATATCTAAGTCAATAAAAATAAAATGGTGTTGAACTGTAAAAATATCACCCTCGAATTATCAGAAAGTTTTCATAAATTCATAAATAAGTATCAAATAGTTAATAAAAACCTGAACTAATAATTTTTATCGTTAATGTTAATCCACCTAGCTAGCTACAATATATAAAATGGCGTTGAACTGTAACAATATCCATTTTATAGCTAATATATAATCATAGTGAAGGATAAGTAAATCTATAAAGAGTCAATTTGAATTATTATTATTTTTTGGGACAAAACAGTTTATATGAATTATACACTTGTCAAAGTAACATTTTTATGTTAAGGAAGGGGAAAAAAAAAAACTCTAATACTCTAAAACCTAAAATTGAATTGAAATAGTTTGGCCCCGCCAATTAATAAAAAAGTTTACATATATAAGAAGGTATTTATCATGGGAAATTTTTTAGCTAAGCAACACATGACAATAGAGAGAGAGAGAGAGAGAGAGAGAGAGAGAGAGAGAGAGAGAGGGAGAGAGTGTATATATATATATATATATATATATATATATAATGATATTATTTTACCCAAAAATATACGTCATAGAGCATTAATATTTTGTACTTAAATGAATTTCATATATTTAAGTAAGATCTATTACCACTCTGTGTCTGCCTCTCTGTCTAAATCGAAATAAATCGAGAAAGTATCAATCAGCAATCCAAACTTTAATGCAAAATAAAGGGGGGTGTTTTTTGTTTTTTTTTTTTTGAGCAAAGAGAAGGGAGGCTACAAAAACCCATAGACACAGTGATTTCAAAATTCAAAACAAACTGAAAGAGCCACAAGTTGAACAATGACAGAAGAACTTGATTTGAATCCTCTCCCACGTTGGCTCAAAAAAAAAAAAAAATCCTCTTCATGAATCTATAGACCTTTTTCTTTTCTCTCTTATAAGATTATTTGAGTTTTACACTTTCTTTTCTTACAAAATCCTTTGCATTACAAGTGCATGTCTCGGACTTTTGTAGATCATTATACAATAAAAATTACAATTCAAAATTCAAAATTTATATTATCACAAGTATTACATGGGGGAATTCGGACTCATTGAATCCAAGACCCCCTTAATTTTTTGTTAGACAAAGAGAATTCGGAATAAATCATTCTGAATTTTTTATAATTCTTTTCAAAGAAAATAAAAGCTTAGAAGGAAGTAGTTTGAGTTCTTAAATTTATGTAAAAAAATGAGCCATCCGGTACAACATTGTAATTGAGAAGGGACCAAATGGTATAACAACTTTCTAGTGAGACCCACTCATGCATGTGGATGGTAGATGAGAAATATGATGCTGAGTTATTTTATTAATATTATTTTAATAATATTTGTAAATGTTTAATATTATTTTTAAATTAAAAATAACAAAATTTTTAGTATTTTAATATATATTTTTATATTTTTAGTAGTAATTATATTATTTTCTAATTTTGTTATTATATAAATTTTAGAAACAATTAATTTAAGTATAAATAAGTACTATAAATAAAAAATAAATCATACATGTAAGTTAATTGACCTTTCAGCGGAAAGAATAAAAAGTGGTTTAAATTGATTCCTAAAATAAATCTTAAAAATCAATTTACTAGAGTCGCCACCATAATTTTTAACAAAAAATTTTGAAAAATTAATTAAAAAAGAAAAAAGAAAGACACGGGGGTCTGCGAAAACAGAGATGGATTTAGGGGTTCATTTGAGTGTGGGGAAGGTGTTAGACACTCTACAACACCTGTCTATGAAGACGATTACCTTCAACTAGTCAAATGAAATATGATATGACCTTAAATTCATCTTAATTACCCTTTCTATTGACATGGATACATATTAAGCAGAGAAAACAAAAAATAATAATGCTGCGAACAAACAAATAAATATTTACAAATGGCGGACTTGACTTAGGATGAAAGCTTAGAGCCTATGTACCCTATAAAAAAGATCAAAATCTACGTAGTTCGATCAAAAAAGGTGTGTCAGTTGGTTGATGATTTTTAATTTTCGTGAAAGGAACAAGATGGTTGAAATTAATTTGATTTTCGTAAACAAAATGAGTTTGAATTTGGGTTGTTGTGTTTTAATGTACGAAATCAACTTAATCTCACTCTCTTGCTCATTTCATTTTCTATCTTTTTAATTTTTATGGATTTTTAGAATTTGAATTTTATTTCACATCCAAAAGTGGAAAAGAAATATTAAGGGAAAAGTATTTTTAGGATTTTTTTAATTTCAAGTTTTTAGAGATTTTTTTTTAATTAGGATTTTTTATTTTAAATTCGAAAGGGGGAGGAATTATTGACGAAATGGGTTGTTAGGATTTTGGAACTTATATATATATATATATGTATTATTTTGAAATTTGAACTTTCTTGTTTGGTTTTGGAAGAGTGCAATGGTTATTTGAAATATAATCTTAGGAATTTTAGATTCATGTTTTTATTATTTTTTGGAAATATTATTTCTTATTTTTAATTTTGAAATAAGAGTGAAAATTATCAAGGAAAAGTATCTTGGAGATTTTACATTATTAATTCATATTTTCATAACTCTATTAAAAATAAATTTCATTTTTAATTTTCAAAGGTTTATTGAAAACAGCTCGTTGAAACCAGAATTTATTTTTAAGTACAACGGACCACTATTGAACAGGACCAAGGAGGCATAAGGCCTCACTTAGTCCCATCGTTAGACCTCTAATTGCCTAAGGAGACATAGAGTCACACATGACAATTTCTATGAATATCCAAGATAAATTATCTTTATGATTTATTAATTTATTTTTCCATTGGGGGATAAAGTCTAAAGAGATTAAAGATCTCACGTGGCTCTACCAGTCTATACCTTAGGTGCCAGAGGAGAAAAACAATCTCACTTGGTGATTATTAAATTAAAAAGCATGAAGGCAGATTATTTCGATGACCTAAAAGTTTTGTTTTGAAAAATTAGATATTATCCCTTAAAATCTAAGTAGATTAAAAAAATATCACATGACCTCAATCTAGGTGTCTAAGGAGATTAATGCTCTTATATGGCAATGTTGCAAATTAGGACAAGATAATAATAAGAATAGTAATAATAATAATAATAATAATAACACAAATAGAGAAAAGGAAAAAAAAAACAAATAAAGATAAATAAATAAATAAATAAATAAAACTAAAGTATAAAAAAACAAAAAAAAAAAAACAAAAAAACAAAAAGAATCGAGAAATTGAAAGGCCAAATCACATCCTTGTAAGCAACTCATATGCACACCATGTATACCACGTCCTTTACATGCAATGACTAAGCTTTCTTCATGCATTTAGCCCACACATATGGTAGTCAGCATTTTGAACTCACCTAAGAATAAAACTAACCTCCTACGTGACAAGTACTCGCAGCATCATTGATGTGATACAACACTTAGGCCAGAACACTTCATAAGATTGAACTTACAGCCACATGCAAGGACTAACGAAAAGGAGGTATAAAAGCTATTTTGAACCAATACTAGAGGAAAAGTTTGAACTAAACCTAACCATCATGGCAGGTATTGACCCATTAGACTCGTAGCACCTCTGACTCACTAGCTTTTAAGCAAACATCCAAAATGAAAAGAGCAGCAATGTAACTAGACTAAAAAAAATAGATGAATATTGTCCTCTGATAAGGAGAGTGTATGTACAAGCATCATGCATGAAATGGAAGAACCCAAAAAAAAAAAAAAAGAGTCATAGCAACCATGAATAGAAGAAAAAGAACGCTTCAACCAAACCTAATCATTTTGACATATGCAAACTGATCAGACCATTTGCCTTTATGTTATTTTGAATCCACGAAACAGAGCTGCTTCCTTCTTCCTCCTTCCTCTCACTCTTAATTTTTTCTTTCTCAGCTTTGCTTCTTCTTTTTTGATGCCTTCTTTCTCCTTTTCTCTTCTTCTTCCTCCTCCGTTTCTCTATCCTCTTCTCTTCTTGGTTTTGCTCTCCCTGCTGCCTTCTTTCCCGACTCTCCTTCTTCCTTTCGACGTCGAGTTCCATGTTAAGTTCATATGGTTTCTCTTATCTCCTTTTCCTTTCTCCTCGGTTCTCTGTTTAGCCCTGTTTTTGAAGCTCGGAATAGAGAGCGTAGTCCTTGGCTTTCTTCTTCTTTGTCGACTTCGTCTCCTCCTCCTCGACTCCCTCTCTCTCCTCTTCTCGTCTTCTTCCTTTTCTCTTTTTCCTCTACTCTCTTCTTCTTTCTCAACTTCATCTCCTCTTCCTCGACTCCCTCTTTCTCCTCTTCTCTTCTTCTTCCTCTGCTCTCTTCTCCTTTCTCAGCTTTTCAGTTTTGCTCTCCTCTCTTCTCTTATCTTCTTCCTCTGCTCTCTTCTTTTTTCTTGGCTTCTTGGTTTTGCTCTCCTCTCTTCCCTTCTTGATTTTGCCCTCCTTCAACCCTTTTAGCTCTCTTCTCCGATCCCCCTTCTTCTCTTCCTCTTGTTTTTATTTATAAAAACTGGAGCCCCTATCCCTTCCTGGTCCAACTCCCTTTTCCTTCTATTTTTTCTGACCTCTCACCCTGTTCATTGTAGCTGAGAGTATTGTGTAGCTTGTTTTTTCTTCTTTCTCGTGTAAGCTCTGCATGTAAAGAGTAGGGTGTGTCATCCCCCTTTGCTACTACCTTTTCTATAGGCACAACAAATGGAAGCATCAAGAGGCTAGCATTTTACCATTTTATTGCTCATTCTGAATTTGCAAGACAAGGGAGTAGCTTCTTTCCTATAAAATGATAATATGACAGGTTTTGCTTTTTCTAATATGTCCTTTTTACCTTTTGTTTGGATTTTCAATATGCTTGTTCTTTTTCCATTTTGATTTTTTTAATCTATTTTGTTATTTATTTTTCATTGAAATTCTCATTTTATTGCCTCTTTTGCTTCCACACCTATTTTTTATTCATCCTTCTTTTCTTTTTCTTTTCTTTTTTTCTAAATCATTTCATTTTATATATTTCATTTTCGTTTTAATTTTTCTAATTTTTATTATTAACACTATTAGTTTTCATTTTCAGGTTTTTCACTTTTATATATATATTTTTTTTACTGTTTTTCTTTTTTCCATGATTTTTACTTTGATTTATTATTATTAATTAATTATTTTATTTTTGAATTTTTATTTTGCTTATCTTAAAGTCCTCCCATTATTTGTTTTTAATTTCAACTTGTCCCCAATTGAGGATGTCATTTGAATCTTGGTCATTTTTCATTTTTCCCATTTGCTTAGTTATTAATTGATTGGTGAATCAATTAAATAATAATGTAATTAGGAATGAGGTGTTCACAGTAAGTAAGTGCAATTAAGATGTAAACTTATTTTAATCTTCCATTTATTGAAATTTATTAATGGTATTTAAAAATCTTTTGCAATTTAGAAGCTAAGAAAGAAATTAGTGGCATCATGTAATAAATAAGTACTATAAATAAAAAATAATTATATATGTAAGTAAGATGTGAAAGAAATCACATGCAATTTAGGAGCTGGAGAAAGAAATTAGTCGGACCCACTCTTGCATATGGATGGAAGATATGAAAAGCAATATGTTGCTAATTATTTTAATAATATTTGCAAATTCTAAAAAATATATTTTACAAATTGAAAATATAAATTATTGTAACCTTTTTTTATTAATGGCATTTTAAAATTATTTGAATTGAGTAAAAAGAAAAATGATCAATTTGATATTCTTTTTGCATTTTTTTTTATTTTTAGTATTACCGTTATTTTGCACTAAAATGACAAATGAAAAATGTAATTCTTTTTATTAATTTATAATTAAACTAATTTTTTTTGCATATCTGTTAGATAAAAAAATTAATTTGAATATATATAAATGCTAAAATAAAAAATTACAGTGAATGGAAGATTAAAATAATTTTACATCTTAATTGCACTTACTTACATATATAATTAACTTTTTTCTATTTTTAGTACTTATTTATAATTAAGTTAATTGTTTATCTAAAAGCTATGTAATTAAAAAATTAGAGAATAATAAAATTACTACTAAAAATATAAAAAAAAAATTATTAAAATAATGTTGTTATTAAAATAATAAAAATATTTTTATTTTTGATTCAAAAAATATATTTTCAAACGTTTATAAATATTATTAAAATAATATTAATAAAATCCATTAGCATTTTTTCTCATCTGCCATCCATATGCATGGGTGTTTCCATTGGAATCTTTCCCCAGCTACCACTTGTTCTCTATTTCTTACTCTCCACTCTCAACTCTCCACTCTCCACATAGGTAAGTCTCTCCCCCTGCTCCTAAGGAACTCGTCTCCATTCATTCAGAGTTCACGTTTTATTTATCTATCTGATTTAGATTCAATTTGTCCGATTAATACTTTTTATTATGTAAGATTTTTAAAAAAATTAATTTCTTTAGTACATATGGCTCAAAAAGCCGAAGTACTACCATGGGATAGGATACCTTTTATTTCCTTCTCAGTTACGTTGTTGTACGGAATGACTCATTTTCCCAAAATAAATTTGGAAACTCTAAATGGTTTATTGATTTTTTTTTCTCTTTAAAAAATTGAGTTTAGAGATTAGGGTATAAAAAAAATAAGAACGTAAAAAAATTATCAATATTGCAAAGTTGTTATATGATGATTATAGTTATTAAGAATGAGAGGATAAACCAAATAAATTAAAGTAAAAAAATAATATTGATGAATAGTTTTGTGGTGATATGACGCAACCTAACACCAAAAAAAGAAAAAAGATGTAATAGAAGCATAAGAGGCTATTGATAATTCAAAAATAATATTAAAAGTAAAAACCAGTTACAAATAATCTATAATAGGCTTTCATATGAAACCCTAGACAAAGATTTCAAAATTATAATAAAACCAAAAAGGAACAAGTGTAAAATAGGATAATAATTATTGGTTAAAAATAGAATAATAATTAAGATATCTAAAAATTAAAGAAACTAACAGAATCTGAGTTTAAATCTAGACTCAATTGTAGTTAGCCGGCGTGTTCTACAATGATATTATAAATTTAAAAATTATATTATATTGAAAGTTATGCCTTTCGAGGTTAGACTATATTTTAGGCTTACACTTGAGTTTCTATCAATTAATGATCTAATGCCCAAATACAACACATTCCACGTCATAATATGAATAAAAATTATTACATATAAACTACTAGGGCAATTATAAGTAGTTTTAGGTTTAAAATAACAAAACAGAGTGGAGAGAGTAATAAATTATTGTGAAAATTAATAGAAAGATTCCTAACATATATTTTACATACATTTCCTAGTTCTGTGTTTTGGTTTTCATCAATTTGGTATCAAAATGTTGAGTTATTGGGTTGCATCAAATAATAGGTAGCAGTGGCGGAGCCAGGAATACAAAATGAGAGGGGCCAAATATGAATTAATATATATATATACATAATTTTACCACCAATAAATTATATAGAAAATATGGATATTTAATTAATATAATATATATTATTGAAATATATTTAAAATCAATATCATTAAAAAAAAAATAACCTTGTGCATATACAGTTGTTTTTTCAATTACAAGATTTAAAAATAGACTTCACTAAATATGAAAATAAAAATAACTACACCAAAGAGTATAAACAAAATACACACTATAGAAGAGAAAAATCATTAGTAAAGTATAGATGTGTAATAATTTTGCATAGTGAGAAATGAGACATGAATAAAAAATGAAGGCACTAGACGTGAACAAAAATAAAAAATAAATTCTGAAGCAGTGAACCAAAAATAAAAAAATTTTTTATACCCAAAAATGAAATGAAGGTATTTGAGAAATGTGCAGAATTTTGACAATAAAAAATGAAGTAAATTGAAGAATATGAAGTAAATGTGTGAAGAGTAGATAGTTTTGTTGAATACTGGATTTTCTACCTAAAGTTTTGCATATACAAATGATTGAATAAAGATTAAAGAGTGAAGTTTAGAGGCATAAAATAAATGAAACTAAAGAGATATGACTGAGCTAAATAAAGCACTTCAAAAAATTCTAAATGAACAAATAATAGAGCATAAAAACACATTAAAAAAAGTTAAAAGAGGAAAGTTGAATTTTATTTTATCTAGAAGTCATAATTTAACATTTTGTCAATAATGTGAGGGGTCAAATTAAAATTTTATCTTATATATAGGGGCCAAAATCTAAATTAAGCATACTATATATATTACATAATATATAATATATGAGAATTTAGGGGGGCCATGGCATACAGTGGCCTCCCCTTCCCTCCGCCTCTGATAGGTAAGATAAGACACTTGGTAAAACTTCTTTTCCTTCTTTTCTAATATTCTTTCTTTCATGTTATCCATTTGTGGTTTCTTTGCATTTTGGTTGCAATATATTGCTGACATTCTCTTCAATACTTCAACAACACTGCCTAATTACATTATGCCCTTTAAAAAGCTTATGGGCTTGATTTGCTTTACTTAATTGCCCACAAAATTTCCAGTTATATAACCATGACCCAATTCATTTTCGAGCTTTTGTACTTAAAAGCAAATTGGCCCAGCATTATTTGCACCATGGTAACTTTGACCCTTTAATGTCTTAGCACTAAATAATATTATTCTACTTGAGTTTTTTTTCAGCTCAAATAGAATGATAATATCTCCAAATTTATGTTGTTTGACATAATCAAAACCATTTAAATGTTTTTTTAAAAGAATTTTATCAATAGCTTGGCCTTTTGTGCATATTAGGCATTTGTAAATCAGCTGAAGTGTTTATCCTTTTTTATTAGGTAAGATGGACTTTATAACCCATGATTAGATCTACTAGTAGGCTCCTTGTGCTTTACTTGTGTACAATAAGTCATCAAAAGGGTTGATTAGTTCCTGGATTCATCCTAGTTAGCTCTCTCCACCAAACCTTTCTATCTGTTGTTTTCAGAGGGCCATATACTAAAGAACTAAAAACCCCTAATAATTCACCTCTCTTCCCTTAACACAAACATGGATCAGATTCGTCGAAGAGTATCTTACCTCTAAATTCACATCATCCCTCCACCACAAGGCGGGCCACCAAAGAGACCCACTAGCTCAACATAAAAACTGTGTATAAAAGAAGGTCTTTTTCAAATTGTCTGTAGTTTATCTGATTTCATTATAGTTTCAAAAAATGAACACTAGCAAGGGTTTGTTGTCTTTGAAAAAGAGGCTCAGAGTCTTCATTATCAATGACACCCTCATTTCCAGACAGTTCCACGCAAGTAAATTCATATTGCTTTACTGGTTTTAATCGGCCAGCCATTAGGCCTCTTTTCCTTAGCCAGCGCATCTGCTGAAAAGACTAATTCCTTATCTAGATTAAAACCCTCTTGAAGATTGAGTTTAATTAGTACTCACTGTGACAAAAACATGCACAAATGGTTCAGAGCATCCTTAACCCATTCACCTTTCGATCTTGGGCTACGACCCTTTCTTCCCTTCACCTTCCTTTTCAACAGTGAATTCCTTTCTTCACCCTTTAAAGCACCTTTCCCAACACTAGCCTGCAAATCACCCATTTTTGGCTTGCCTGAGGCACGACTATGATCGTCAACTCTCACTTTTTTCTTAATGGGTGTGAACTATTCTTCATTGGTACCCTTTTTCAAATTAATGTTTCCCAAATCCTTTATCAGTTCCCCATCATATTTCACCTTACTAACAAGAATAAGCTCTTTGCATATTGAGGAATCTTCATCATCAGTTAGGAACCCCACATAATACAGTAGCCTCCTAGATAAACTCTTATCTATCTTAAATGTTCTCTCCACCCTTCAGCCCAAACCATGATTAGAATGAGGCCCAAACAATTCCTCCATTTTTTCACCACAAGCCTCCCAATCCATTTTAGGCCAGCCCCTAGGAACACTTGGCCCAAAAGCATGTTCAAGAGATTTAATACAATAATTACATACCCTTTTCCCCTCTGTGCATACCATATCAAGCACCCGGACCTCCTTACATCCTTTGGACCATCCCTCATAAACATCCAACCTAACACTATGCTTAAAGAAACTAGTTACTTTCGCACAAACATTCTTCCTTCCACACATTCCATGGCAACCTCATCCTCCACTGACTTAACATATTCAACCTCCCTTTCATCCACGCTCCTTTTTCCACTGTCATCATCACATGCCTCTTCCCTATCCTATTCATCCACAACCTCCCGTGAAAACTCAACCTATTGGAATAATTTCAAATTATTTTGTGGATTAGCGTAAATCCTATTATTATAACAATTTTATATAATTATTAATTAGATAATCAATATTAAACCAAACCAAGAATGAATTAGGTCTTTGTTGACACTATGAGTAATCCTTGATGGATTAAATTAACCATAAGCCCTTTTGGGTAAAAATCCCAACTTATAAATCACTATTGATAAATGATTATTCCATCAAATCAATGACAAAAAATCGATGAAGAGAGATTAAGCTTATACACTAAGTTAATTTAGATAGAGCTTATATTTATTAAATGAAAACCAATTTTATTACTATTTTAAATTACTATAAAAGGGAAGTGGCAACCTTCCTATTAAGTCAAGTGTGTGTGGCTCTCTCTTTAGAACTCTCTCTTTTGCCTTCAAGTTCTCTATGCACTGGGCTTTGTAGGTTACTTATCTCTGTTGATTGGTTGAGCTATGCTCGATGCATTATCAACTCTAGGTCAGTATTTATTTATATGAAATCTCCCATTCTGGACACTATTCATGTATAATGTCATTTTACAGCAAATGGTATCAGATCCTTAAGATTGTAAATATCCTAGCTGTCATGGATAAAAAATACTAGAAAATTGCATGAACATTCATGAACCCTAAGTTTTATTTTAGAAAAATTTTGTCACAAATCTTAGGGATTCTCTAGAAATTAGCTTAGGGCTTTTATAGATCAAAACATTTTGAATAGAATGGTACCCATTATGTACTTTGAAATAAGATAAACATGTGTGGCCACCATAATGCATAAAACCTAAGAACTTTGAATGAAATTACTCGATGTATAGAACAAGTTTGCCAAAATGAGCTTAGAGGTTTACCTCTCTGAAGATTTATAAGCAAAATGATACCTATTTCAAGGCCCTAACACTCACTGAAAAGGAA
Source organism: Delonix regia (assembly GCA_037074485.1). NCBI lineage: Eukaryota > Viridiplantae > Streptophyta > Magnoliopsida > Fabales > Fabaceae > Delonix > Delonix regia. The sequence continues at coordinate 13,436,022 of CM073449.1, forward strand.
GTTGCCATTGAAGCTCATAGGAGCACAAAACCCCTAAAAATTTTGAGAGATATTTCTCCCAAATGGTGTGTTTTATGTTGATATTAGAGATTCATAAATCGTGAAATAGTGATCATTTTGATGCCTATTTTAACACCTAAAGCATTGTATATCATTGGGTCACATTTTTGGATTGCGAAAAGGGTTGGGCAACCTGTCTGGAGGAAGACGATAAAGGCTGACACATGATGACAAAGCCCACGCATAGCTCAAGCACGTGAACTTCATGCACTTACTTTTTTAGCCACAAAATCTTCATAGTTCTATTCCACGTGCCATTTCTTGATTCTTAGTGATTTTCTAGAACTTTTAAAGGCTAGGAAGTATGAGTTTTGAATTTTCTTAGAGATTTAGGGCCTCAAAATGCAGTATAATGACATTGTTTTAATCTAGAAAAATTTGTAAGATAAAAATACATAATAAGGAATAATATATATTGCTCACTCTCTTTAACATTACTTAGAGAAATTAAAGCAAATTTGTTTGCATAATTAGTGAATATTTTATTCCTGATTTTGTGTGTAAAGTGGAAGAATGAGTAAACAAATTCAATTTTAGACCATATTAGGTCACCTACACTTAGTGGTTGTATGTTCACCTATCATAGGCCTAATCATGATGGTGTTAGCCTTATGAACCACCATTGTTGTGGTTATTATCAGCTTACTTTTAAATACATACTATAATTATTAAGGGAAAGGATATTGTTGTAACAACTAGTAATAGAGAATATACCTATATTAGTAGTAGATATGCCTTATCAATGTGACATTATCAACATAATTTTGTGAATAAGACCTATCTATCACTTATTATCAGCATTTTGTTGATTGATGTATTCATAGTTTCTCGTATCATATTGATATGGAAATTATAGGTATATTTTATGATGTTTCTCTCAATAATATGTTTCCTTGGTGTGTAAGAGTTTTCTTAGTTTAGTATGGTTTGAGCCCTTAGGTAGAATTATGATAAACATTTTGTTATACAGTTGCAAAAGTTAAGTTCTGTTATGGAAACCTTGTTTTATAATTATATACCTTGAATATAATTAATGTTTCTTATTTTTTTTCCCTCAACTTCTCTATTCTAGCAACTGTCTGTGGTGAAAAATCTAAATAGGACATATTATGATGATTGGATTAAGTCTCTTTATATGTATATGATGATCACCGAGGAGGATTTGGCTTTGAGAGAATCTAAGCCAGCGGACCTTATGCTAAGTCTAGCACTATTGACAAAGCTTACCATAAACAATGGTATCAGTCCAATTGGATTTGTCTAACTGTCATAAAATATACAATTGAGAAGTCTATTAGACAAAACATTCCTAATAAGAACACCATAATTAAGTATTTGAAAGCAATTAGTGAGAAATTTAAAAAGTTTGATAAGACTCAAAAGGTTTATTACCTCTCTCTGTTAGATAACACTCACTATGACGGAGCGTCAGGAGTACGTGAGCACATGATAAAGCTTGTTAACTACTACAATAAGCTGAAATCCTATGGTATGGACTTGGGTGAGAGTTACTTAGTTTGTCAAGTTCTCCAATCACTTTCTACTGAGTACAAGGTCCTAAGAATCATTTATAATTTCCAAGAGGTAGAATGGACTATTAATCAAATGGTCTCTATAGTGACTCACGAGAAGTAATCAATAAAAAAAAGTGAATTCTTATGCACAGTCAGTAAATTATATTTCACAGGGTACATCCAACAAGGCTGGAAATAAAAAGTTGAAAAGAAAGAAAAGTGAAGGCAATGTCGATGGCAAAAAACCGTTTGTACCCAAGAAGAGCACTAAGATTAATAAGGGTTAAAAAAAGAAATCATTCAAGGGTGAATATTGTAAAAGGTCTGGCTATAAGATCTCTGATTGCTTTAAGTTGAAGAACAAGCATGAGAAAGAAGGTACTTCCTTCCGTATTGACCCTCTAGCTCTAGTTTATTTTGAATATAATAATTTTAAAATCTCATCGAGTTTTTGGTGGTTGGATTCTAGAGTAACTATTCATATAACTAATTCCTTGCATAGGCTTAAAGACAGGAAGAACCCAAAGGAAAGGGAAAAGACCATCTTTAGAGTAGAAGGAAGTTCAATTGTAGTTAGTAGTATATGAAATATAATCTTAAACTTACATTCTGGACATTTTTTGGCACTACATATTGTAGTCTATTTACCTTTATTTTGGAGGAATTTAATTTCCATTCCATATTTGACAAATAAGGCTTTTCTTTTGGCAAGGAAATGGAAGAATTGACATTTATCTTGATTATATTATTATTGGGTCTGCTTCCTTGATAAATTGATTATATTTTTTGAATGTGAATGCTAGTCCAGATAATTCACTCAATGTATCTGTTAATACAATAGTAGGACACAAATGTAGAAGAATTGATGAAAATTCTTCCATGCTATGAAATTGATGTTTGGTTCATATCTCCAAAGAGATGTTAGAAAAAATAATTAAATAGGGAATATTACATGATTTAGATTTCTCTGATTTCAAGTCTTGTGTTGCTTGTATCAAGGGAAAACTTCCCACTAGAGCTAGGAATAAAAGGGTGAGTATATTTAAGAATATCTTAGATTTGATCCACACAGATATTAGTGGACCTATAACACCTGTTGCCATGGGTGGTTATAAATACTTCATCACATTTATGGATGACTATTCCAAATATGGATCGGTGGATTAGTTGCATGAAAAGTTTAAATCTCTCGATGTCCTTAAAGCATTTAAGGCTGCTGTTAAGTTGAAATATGGAAGAGCAATCACATGTGTCAGGTCAAATAGAGGTGGTGAATATTATGGTAGGTACACAGAGTTAGGTAGAAATTTTAAATCATTTGCCCTATTCTTGCAAGAACATAAATTGAAGCCCAGTATACCATGCCTAGCACTCCTCAACAAGAATTGCTGAGAGGAGGAATGGAACCTTGATGGGCATTGTCAAAAGTATGATCAGTCACACCTCCTTACCAGAGTTTCTATGGGGCAATGCCTTTAAAATAGCGGCTTACATCTTGAATCAAATTCATTGTAAATTAGTTGAAATGACCCCATATGAACTTTTCATTGGAAATAAGCCTAGTTTAAGGCATTTTCACTACAAAACAGAGGAGAGACCTTTTAATTCGTAGCTTATGAAACTTGTATCAAGGACCGTCAATAGATTCTTTATTGGGTACTCTTCTTGATCTAGAGGATGCATATTATATTACCCTATTCACACTACCTAAATCATTAAGTCTGATAGAGCACTTTATTTTCAGAATGACTTGGATAATGGGAGTGATATTTATAGGACTATCAAATTGTATAATGAGGATTCCATGTTACTCTTGTTGGTTTCTTTATCTCATTCAACTATTGTTTGCCCTAGTATTCCTATTGAGAATCTGACTAATCCTATCTTGAAACCTCCTACAGTTATTGTTGAAGAGCTAGTTATTGAATTGAGACGGTCACAGAGGATACATAGGCCTGTAATTCCTGATGATTATATTATGTATATGCACAAATATGAGTCAGACATTGTTAATGACATAGATCTTATCTCCTTCGATGAAGCTGTGTCAGGTCATCATTCATCAAAGTGGTTGGAGGATATGAATGTGAGATTGCCTCTATGGCAGAGTTAATGGATGAATGCAAGCCTATTGGTTGTAAGTAGGTCTTTAAGACCAAATAAGGGACCAATGGTGAAGTTAAAAGATGTGAAGTCAGACTTGTAGCTAAAGACTATAATCAAAGAAAAGGGATTGTTGTGCACTTAGACTTTGAACTTCACCAAATGAATGTCAAAACAACATTTCTAAATGGAATTTTGCATTAAGATGTGTACATGAAACAATTGAATGGATTTGTTGAATTTGGAAAAGAACACTTGGTGTCTAAATTAAAAAGATGCATCTATGGGCTAAAATAAGCTTTAACACAATGATACCTGCAATTCGATGTTCGAAGAGGTAATCACCTCACTTAGTTTAATAGAGAATGTTTCTAATCAATGCATTTATAAAAAATTTGAAGGAAACAAATTTATAATTCTTGTTATGTATGTAGATGACATATTGTTGGTCAGTAACTCAGTGAGCTTACTAAATGAGACAAAACACATATTGTCTTGCCACTTTGATATGAAGGATATAGGTGAAAATTTATTTGTTTTGAGAATGAAGATTCACCATGATAGATCTCGTGGCATACTTTGTTTGTCTCATGCAACCTATATAGATCAAGTGCTGAAGAGGTTTAACATGCATTCTTACACTCCTTGTGTTGCACTTTTGCAAAAAGGTTATAGGTTGTCGAAGTCATTATGTCATCCTATCTCCTTCGATGAAGTTATGCACAAAGTTCCATATGCATATGCTTTTGGCAACCTGCTATATGCCCAGATGTGCACACATCTAGACATTGCTTATATGTTGGCGTGTTTAGGAGATATCAAAGTAATCTTAGGCATTGACATTGGAAGGCTGCGAAAAAAGTCATGAGGTACCTTCAAGATACAAGACATTACATGTTAACTTTCAAGAAGTCTAAATCATTTGAAATAATATGTTATTCAGATTCAAACTATGCATCATATATTGATGATTGTAAATCCACTTTTGGTTACATGTTTATGATGTCTGGAAGAGCTGTTCGTGGAAAAGCTATAACCAATTAATAACAGATATATTAACTATGAAAGTAGAGTATATTGCTTGTTATGAAACCACCCGTTAGGCCATATGGTTGATGAATCAAATAACTGGCGTGTGTATTGTTGACTTCATATCATGTCCTCTAACCATATATTATGATAGTTCATCTACTGTTAGCTTTGGTCAGAATTACAGGAATTCTAGTTGTATTAAACAGTGCTATTGGCTTTTTCCAGAATCAACAGATCCTTTCTCCCTCGAAGTCATTGTGCACACATCTAACAGCCATTCTATTAATACAAGTGAGTGTGGCTTTCTCTCTAGAACTCTCTTTTTTGCTCTCTGTTTCTCTGTACACTGGGCTTTGTAGGTTGTTCATTCTACTGATTGGTTAAGCTATGTTTGGTGCATCATCAACTCTAGGTCAGTGTTTATTTATATGCAATCTCCTATTCTAGACTTTATTCTTGTATAATGTCCTTTTTTAGCATAACCATTCTTATTGGAGCAACTCCCTAACTACCATTGTATTTGTTTCTCCTTATAAACATAAAAGATTTTTCCATTTTCACCCTACATGACTTAAGGTCATGTTCCAATCAACCATACCAATAGCAATAGCTTTGTAATTTCTCATCATGAACCTTTACCCATACTTTCTCCATTCTCAACCTTGGGACTTAAACTCTACCAATAATGGGATGGATAAATCTATTCCAATCCTAGCTTTAACAAATTTTCTAGTAATACCTCCATTTAGCTTTAACCCCTCTACCACCCTAACATTCCAAATCATACTACCCATCCAAATTATGTTACTCAATGTCATACCCAGCTTTGGGATGCAATGGAACTGAACTTAGAATAAGCAATTAAACTAATCAATCTACTGAAAAACCAATAAATGGAACAACTGCTTGAGATTTAATGTAAACCCTTGCACAACTCGTAGACAATTTTTTAACATTATATTATAATCCTCCTTCTTAGTAAAATAAAAAAAATGAAGATATTTTCCCTGCATTTGAAATGGAAACACTCCCTTTCATATTCCAGCTCCAAATAATAAAATTCTCCACTGTACCTCGATCGAAAACCTTCCTTGCAAACAACTTATCAACCAATGTCAAGTCCTTGTCATGTCCTAGAACCATATCACCCCAGTCAAGCCCCATTGTCACCTTTTCCTCCCTAACCCTATGGTCTACATCCATATCCACTAGAATCATAACAATTACTACTCTACCTATACCAAACTATCTACAAAACACTTCAATGAAAAGAAACAAAGGAAAGAAAAACACATGAACGAAAGAGAATCACTAGAAAACTTGAAAACAAATTAAAAAATTTCCTTCAAGAGGAAAAGTCTATCACAGTAAAGAAGTTTTTCTTCTCATAACAAAGAGCAGACAATTTAGAAGACTTAAAAATAAAGTACTCAAGAACTATTGGTGCTTTTGTTCCCCATTTGTGTTTTAACATTATCTCTTTAATCCATAAATTTAAACTAACTAAAACGAAAATGTTGCATATCAAATAAATTCCTCATTTTATTTTCTTTTGCTAATGACAAGGACTATGACAACAAATGTGACTCGGCATGAAATGTTAGCGCCCATGGAAAGTACAAAAGGTATTTGCATAAGGATTTCATGGATTAAAATATTATTTCATTTATTATTAATTTTTTATTTTTGTCATTTAATCATTTTATTTTTTCAAATATCTTTTTATTTATTGAAAATTATCATTTTTTATTCTTCTATGTGAATTAATGGAACTTAGCTTGAGAATTTATATATGATAATGATCTTAAAAATACATGACTACAAATGAAAATTTTCAATAAATAAGGGGATTATTAAAAGTGACAATTTCTGTGAAGATTATTTTGAAAAATAAAATTACTAAATGACTAAAATAATAATTAATAACAAATTAAGAATCAAAATGATATTTTACTCCACTAAGGCTTCTTTTAGGTGGTTATGTGACTTTAAATTCATGTTGCTGTAATATATCTTGAAGATAGACCCCTCTCCTTTTCCATGCTTATATTGTGGTGTCATTTGTGGCACCAAAAGAGATTCATTGTAAGTGTTAAATTAGCAACATTAATTGCATTCTGAGCTAGTCTTAAATTTGTATTTAAATGTGTAATCTTTTCACTAAGAAGATACCTTAATGGTAAAGTGTAACTTTAATGCATTATAGTGTACTTAAGATGTATTTGGCTATTTTTTAATAGTATCTATAATAAACCATTTGCTACATCCATCCCATTAAAGGTTTAGAGCTTCATATGAAGAGATTTTGTGTGTGTGTATATATATATGTGTGTGTGTGTGTGTGTGTGTGATGGAGTACTTAAGACACTAATTTCTAGTGATTACCATCCTCCTCTCCAGAGCTATAATATGATGGTCTAATTGCCATCAAAGTGAAAGAGGGTTTTAAGGTAACTCAAATTTATATAATTAAGTTCAATATATTCTTTAATTTTGCTAGTATAAATGAAGGCTTTTGAACTATGAGGAGGTTTAGCTCAATGATAGTGAAATCATTTTGAGGGTCCAACGCATTCTAGCCAAAGTCACAAAGAAAAAACCTCTATTTTTTTTTTTTTTTCTTTTGAAGTGGAGAGATCATAAGGGATTTTCCCAAGTGACAATTTCTTAGTACTTACAATATTGTGAAGTTATATAATTTTGTTTTAGATAAAAGCAATTTTGTGAATTTTTTTGAGTCACGTATATTTCATTAATTAGTTTAAGTACTCTGGCCAAATCAAACGAGAGAACATAATAGGGTCACTAATCATAATTATACAACCCTAGCTATCTCATAAGTAACGCACCTCCAAACACAATCTAAACCACAATAACAGAAAGATATCAAGAAATAATTGAACAAATAAAATACTGTGTTGATCCCTAATTTATTAGTTAATTCACCATTTGATTCTTTACTAATTTCTATTTTTTCCCCTCACTTATTTAATTTTTAATTTAGTATTTCATTAATTTCAATTTTCAATTTAATCCCTTTCATTTAGTTAAAACTATAATACCAAAAATAAGATTAGTGAGAGACTAATTTAATAATAAAAATGACTGAGAAACTTGATTAAAAATAAATTTATAAATAAGGGACTAAATTGATAATTGAAATTAATAAAAGTTCAAATCAAGAATCCAAAATAGTATTTTACTTAATTGAATTCTCTCAAAATAAAAAACTTGTCGGGCCAATCCCAAAAATTAAAAATAAATTTAAAGCAACCAAGGGCTTGTTTGGATCCTACTTTGTAAACATGGACCTACACAATAACACCAAATGGATGGCCCATAACTCTCTTGAACTTCATCATGCATTTTAGTGTTGACCAACTAATAAATGGGCTTGGACCCAACCTAAGGAATATGGGTTCTATAATTGAACCTATAAATATAATAAAACATATAGTTACCATATTAATTTACATGGACCTGATTTTAATAAAAAAAATCAATAAACTTGTAATAATATTTTTTTTATCATTTATGTTGAATTATATATACTGATCAAATGCTTTGACACCGATTGTAAATGTGTCAGTCTATCTTTTTAGTTTTTTATTTGTAATTTTAAATTTCAAATTACCACTAAGTGATGATTAATACAATTTTTTTGGCGTATTCTTTTTTATACAAAAAAAAAAACACATACTGTAAATTTTAAAAACTTCAAGGCAAACTAATTTGTTGTAATATGAAAGTCCAAACTCAACCTCATTTAATACAACTTTCATGGCATCATTATATGACTGCTTTTCGTTAACATAATTTAAAAAATATCAGTATATAACTTATACAAAAAATCACTTAAATTAGTGTCCCACAAATGTTGATAGAACTCATTGTACTTATATTTTTCAGCTCCTTATTTAAGTCCAGAACTACTTGCAATTTTCTTTTAAATTATGCGTTTCAGCAGTTTCGTTGGGATGCCTACCTCTCCATACTCAATTCTCGTGCTCATCATTATAATAATTATTATTCTTGTTCGACGAGTAAATTACCTTTTTTTTTTTTTATAAAAAAATATTTAGATAAGTTTTGTTAGTATTATGTATAATAAATTAATCTTAATCAATAAAACTAATTTACAAGTATTTAATATTATTAATAATGTGTATAATAAATGATTATTGACTAATGTGATTGATTAAAAATTATTTATTATATATAATAAATGATTCTTAATCACTATCTTAAAAGACTTGTTAACAAACTATTATACATTCTTTTCTTTCTTTCTTTTACTATAAAAGTACACACAAATTCATTTTGAGTTTAAAAGATGATTAAATTTTTTTAAGAATAACATTAACTCTTGTTAAAAATAAATTATTAAATATTTTAAATTTTTATTTTAATATGTGAAAAATGACAAATCTAATTATTATTAATTTTAAAGTAATTATTTATATTAGCTAAATATATTTCTAATACTTGTTATATTATATATATATATATATATATATTAAATAAAAGAATATTTTGGCCTAAATTATGAATGTACTTAATTTTAGATTTTTTCTTATTGCAAGATAAGTTAGTGCAGTATATCTTTTAATTTCAAAATACAAAAATGTAATTTCCAGATGCAAATAAACAAAACCTTATAATTTAAATATATTTTTAATACTCGTTATATATATATAGATATTAAATAGAATATAATTTGGTCAAAATAAATATAATTTTATATTATTTTTATTCTAAAATAAGATAGTGCAGTATATTTTTTACCTTCTAAAAAAGAGAACGTAATTTTTTTAATGCAAATTTAAAAAACAGCACTATAATTTAAATATATTTCAATAAGAGAGTGTAATCTACCCTCATTATTATTCATCATCTGATAAATATTCATATATCTGAGAATGAGAGTGCAAGTTGTAAGACATTTGAATTGGTAATCTCTCTTGGAATGGAAAGAGAAAGCCCCGAATACTTCTCAATAAAATATTTGTATCTCGTAAAATTAAAGTGTCATTGCTTTGAAAACCAATAACATGGCACGTGGTGTTGAGAAAAAGATTGTGAGCCATCAGAAGAAAAGTACAAGCGCTCTTTATATGCACGACGTGCTTGTGGCTATATATATATATATATATATATATATATATATATATAGATATAGAGTGAAATATTATTTTAGCCTCTCATATATTATAAAATTATTATTTTAATTTTTTATTTATTTAAATATTTAAATTAGTATATTATTTATTGAATAATATTATATTTAGTTTTTTATTTCATATAAAAATATTAAATTTAGTTCCTTAAATTTAAATTTGATAAAGAAAAAAATTTAATAATTTTTTGAAAAATAAAATATTAAGTATGATTTTTTTTAACTAGTGAAAAATTATGTTAAGCATTTCAATAAATGAAGGGATAAAATAATAATTTTGTGATAAGTGAGGAATTGAAAATATATATTTTTCAATATATATATATATATGTATAGAGAAATATTATTATATGGTATGAACTAGATATTATTGGCTCTTCTGTTTTATTTGAACATGCACATCGCTTTTAGACTGGAACTCTAGCTAGTGTTGCAAAACCGTGATTTATATATGTTTATGTGAGACATTAATTGATGGTTGTGTTTGTGTTTATGAATTATGTAGCCCGTGTCCACGTGCATTTCACTTTTTCAGGAAGTCTTTCTTTCAATAAATATGCTTGAGATCTCGTATAATTACACTTTGACGGTTGGTATAATTTCATTATTAATTTAGAATTAATAAAATTTTAAATATTAATTAAAGTACTTATTCCACTAAAAAAATTAAATGTGAATATTACATAATATGCTAATTATTTTTTAAAAAAGTATTTTTATTATCACTCTATAAAATATATTCATTTAAATTAATAACATTTTCCTTTAAAAGAAAGCAAAACAAAAAAATAAATTAATAATTGAATCTTTCTTAATTATTAAGTTTTTCAGATTTAATATTTAAATTAATTAATTAATAACCTAATTTCAAAAATAATAGGCACTTTAAATCACCTAACATAAAGCCTATAACATATAATGAGTCTATTATTTTAAGAATTAACCTAGCTAAACATTCATTATTATTTTTTTTAAGTTCAATAGGTATAATTAATAATTTAGAGACGTAACTCTTAATACTCTTTAATTAGGAAGCCTGTCTTGTCTCTGCTTATTCTCTAAACGATGGGTAACCTCAAGTAAACTAAGTACATCGTTTATACATATATAGTCATATAAATTAAAATGAGAAAATTCTATTTTTAGTCTCTTATTTATCATAATATTACCATTTTAATTATCAAATGTCACATTTAGTTTGACATTTTTTTAAAAATTACTAAATTGAGTCATTTTATCAAATCTTAAACCTTAAATTTTTTTAAAAAATTTGTATTATTTTTAAAATTGAGAAACCACATATAATATTTTTTAATAAGTGGAGAATTATATTTGACATTTCAATAAATAAGGGATCAAACTAATAATTTGGTGATAAATAGAGAACCAAAAGTAAATTTTTCTCCAATCAAAACTCTTTTGAAAAAAATATAATGAACCAATCTCACACTATAATAGATCAAAATTGGCTTCATTCTCCTCCGTCTTCTCTCTCTCTCTCTGTCTCTTCTCTTCAAAGATGAAGTTCCAAGCGATGGAGCTTCTGTTCGGAAAGAACAGCCCAAAACAAATGATCCCAAAAGTAACATTACTTGCAGTTTTTGCCATACTTCTCTTCACAGTCTCCCCATTATCAAACCCTCTGTTTAAAAACCCTAATTCATCGTCGTCCCTCAAGAAGAAGCCATCATTACCATCTCCATCTTCTGCATTTGATGATCTGAATGAGTCGACGAGCCTGCCTTCAACCTCCATCAAGACGTGCGACCTTTTCACAGGAGAATGGGTTCCAAATCCTAAGGCTCCATATTACACAAACAAGACGTGCTGGGCCATCCATGAGCACCAGAATTGCATGAAGTATGGAAGACCAGACACTGAGTTCATGAAATGGAGGTGGAAGCCTAATGGCTGTGAGCTTCCCATATTTAATCCTTTTCAGTTTCTGGAGATTGTGAGGGGAAAATCCGTGGCTTTTGTTGGAGACTCCATAGGAAGAAATCAGATGCAGTCCATGATTTGCCTCCTTTCAAGGGTCAGTAAAATCTTCTCTACCCTTGATGTTTGCAATTTTTTAGGTGTTTGTTTTAAGTTTTTTTAAATTAAATTATGATATATATTTGTTCAAAAATAAGAATTGATAATGTGCTGTTTAATTTTAAAAAAAAAAAATCTAATATTGATATTGCTGGACACAATCTGGAGGAAAACTCTATTTAATCCCCATAAAAATCCTTTTTTTTTTCAATATAGTCCCTTAATAAGTAAAATATTAGCTATGTTGCTACTCATCTTATCTCTTAATCATAAATTACAAGTCAAATCTTATGGTGTGTTGATTTGAAGATTTTGAGGTGATTTAGCAAGTAAGGTAAACAAATAACTAATAAATAAGCATACTCTTAGGTTCAGTATTAAATTTTAAAATAGAAGAAAGCATTTTAAGAACTATATTAGAATTGGTGAATATCTGAGGAGAAGAGAACCAAATTAAAAATTCACTAATATTTATCGGGAACTAAATTAAACACTGACAATATTTCATATAAATTTTATTATTTTTTAGATTAAACTTATTAAAGTTATCAAGTATGCTTGGTGGGAACGCAATATCTTGTCATCATTTTCAATAATGGTCCTGCATATCTCTTCCCAAAGTCTAGAGCCAAAATGACATTATTACTTGGAGTTTTCCTTTTTGGTATTTTATACCTTTCAAACTGCACTCATAGGCATGCCAAAATCTCCACATCATTATCCTTCTCAATGAAGTTTATATAATCATGATGCATGAATACAATTTGCACAATAATTTTAATTCCAAATATGTGGCCCCTAGAAAATTTGACTTTTAGCATACCTAATTGAGTAAAATATCAATTTAGCCTTTTTTTAAAGTTTAGTTTTAATTTGTTCTATCACATATTTTCAATCACAATTTAGTCTCTTATAAAAGTTAATACATTTAGTTTTTTAGTATTAACTAAATTAAACTAAATATATTAATATTCATATTAGTGATGAACAAAATTAATATTTGACTTAGACGAAAGATTAAATTAATACTAAAATTTAATAAATGATTAAATTGAGATTGAACTTATAAATGAAATATCAAATTAAGACTAAAAATTAATAAAATACTAAATCAAAATTAAACTGATAAATAAGAGGTCAAAATAATTTTTACTAAACATAATTATTTAACATATATATCTTGTGGAAGAAAAATACATTGTTGGTTTTTCACTTATTACAAATTATTATTTTAGTCCCTTACTCATTAAAATGTCCAAAATAATTTCTTAATCATTGACAAATGTTACACTTGGTTTTTTACTTTTAAAAAAATTATCAAATTTATTTCTTCTTTCAAACATTAAATTTAGAAGACTAAATTTAATATTATTTTATAAAAGTGACGGATCAAGTGTGATATTTTTCAATTAAGACTATTTTTTACATTTTAATAAGTAAGGGACAAAAGAAAAGGATAAAAAGGTATTTTACTCTATCTTGTAGCAATAAGTAAAGCTGGAAATGCAGTACTCTCCAAGATAATATTAGGTTTAATCCAAGTGTCATTTTCCTGGCTCTCATTTCTATCTTAACCACTTGTCCTAGTTTTGCTAAAAGAAAAGAGGTTTGTTGAACAAAGCCATTTTGGAATTCAAGGGTTAGGTAGGTAATTAAATGACCAAAATGGGAGTAACGTGCATCAAGCATCCTAAGATAAAATCGAATCTTTTGCCTGCCCTTTCTGCCGCACACATCGAATGGAGGATACCTTGTCCTCCATTTCCCTAACTAGCCACATGAAACTATATAAATCCACATATTTTTTTTAAAAAGTATTATATTATATATAAGCCTTTTTAGCTTTTTCTTAATTTATCTTTATAGTTTTCAATTTCTGGAAAGATGCTTTCTTTAGGGTCTGAAAGTGTGCCTCACTCAATAATAGTCAATTAGTTAATGCATTAAGCTGCTTTATTAGATCTTGATTAGTCTGTGATAATGGCAGTTCGTTTTGTTTTATTAGCCTTCTAATTTATTTAGAGGACCGAGAGTATCACAAGTGAGATTAACTTAAAAATTAATTAATAATTTCGTACTTTAATCTACTTAAAAAAATTTCTTAGTAAGGACACCTAAGCTTGCTTTCATGAAGATTAACTAGTTTGAAAGTCCTAGCGAATCCCAAAATGAAGAACTGGTTGGAAAGTCAGATTTCAAAAATATTTTAAAATAAAAATAATAGTAGTAATAATAATAATAAAAAAAAAAGAATTGGCACATTGTATTTGACGATCGAACCAATTTGCATGTATTTACTATAGGCAAAACGATGTCGTTAGCAGTTTAATATTTGTTAAGGTTTGGGATGGCTGCTACATGAATAGGAGCTAGTGATCTAAAAGAGCCATTTAAGGGTTCCAATAATTGTTGAAAATTTAACGAAACCAAAATATTATATACTTGTTAGGGAAGAAGAGAAAAGAAACATGTCAAGTTGCTTATTTTTATTTTGACTAGATATATGATAAAGGTGTCCCATATTTTTTTAAATAAAATTCTTTTATGAAATAATTTTAAGAACACACTATTTCATATTATTCCTATATTTGCATTGCTTAAGTATTTGTAAGATTTGGATAATTGTTTCAAAGCTTTTGGAATCTAAAATGGGAAATATGATGGGACATTGAATATTTAAATGGAAAGATAATCTTAGATGAAAAGCAAGTATCATAGTGAATAATTGTGCACTATTAGTGTAATGTATTATAAAGCAGATTAGTTTACCACTTTTCTGTCTCTTGCGTAAAAGTTCTCCTATATATAATACATCTATTAGCTGGATGCTGAAAGTTTGTGCTGTGTAACATGCACTGTTTCTCTTCACCAGGAAGTGAAATAATTAAATAAATAAACTAATATATTAGAACTTAATTCTATTGTCATCTATTAAAAATAAAACTAAAATATCATATTATACAAAAAGTTAACTTTAGTTTGTGCTAATATATATACTTTAGGAAGTTCAATTTCATACGTTATTTATGGGACACATAAATTAATGACACTTTAACAATAAAACCTATAATTTTAATCAAATCATGTTCAACAAACATTAATTAAGAGAAGTATTAAATTGAGTTTTCATTTTTATATTTTGTGATAATTTAGTCCTTAACAAATTGTCATATCAAATTAATCCTTCACAATTTTTATTTTATACAAAATTAGTATTGTCAATTTAATTATTAGTTAGGAATTAATGAAAAACTAGATCTATACAAAATAAAAAATGTAAAAGATTGATTTGATACAAATAATTTGTAAAGAACAAAATTATTATAGTATAAAAGTGGAGCCAAACTATCTTAATGTAAAAATGAGGAGCCAATTTGATACTTTTCTCAACACAGGTCCATTATCATAATTAATTTGATTCAATCTGTGTGTTTTCTATTATTTTCAGGCAGAATGGCCCATAGATGTATCACCCACACCAGATGAATACTTCAAGCGTTGGAAGTACCCTAGCTACAACTTCACCATGGCCACATTCTGGACACCACATCTGGTAAAATCCCAAGAAGCCGATCCCACTGGACCGACAAACTCCGGCGTCTTCAACCTCTACCTTGACGAGCCCGACGACAAATGGGTCAGCCAAATCGCCGACTTCGACTACATCATCCTTAACGGCGGCCATTGGTTCATGAGGCCTATGGTTTTCTACGAGAAACAAAAGGTCGTTGGGTGCCACTATTGCCTCCTACCAAACGTCACAGACCTAACCATGTACTATGGTTACAGAAAAGCATTTCGCACAGCTTTCAGAGCCATTTACAACGCAGAAAACTTCAAGGGCATTACGTTTCTGAAAACATTTACACCATCACACTTTGAGAATGGACTGTGGAATCAAGGAGGGAACTGTGTGAGGACAAGGCCGTTTAAGAGCAGTGAGGTGCAGCTAGAGGGGGCAAATTTGGAATTGTATATGATACAGATGGAGGAGTTTAATAGTGCCATGAGAGAGGCAAAGAAGAAAGGCTCGAGGTTTAGGGTTTTTGACACGACTCAAGCGATGTTGATGAGGCCCGATGGGCACCCAAGTAGGTATGGGCATTGGGCCCATGAGAATGTCACTTTGTACAATGATTGTGTGCATTGGTGCTTGCCTGGGCCCATTGACACGTGGAGTGATTTCCTGCTTGAGATGCTGAAAATGGAGGGTGTTAGATCTGCTCAAGAGAGGCTTCATTCTAACACCAATTAGTAGCCAGATATATGGATTTTTGAAGATAAGAAATATTGCAGATGTTTATTATTGCATTTTTTTTATTAAAATATAACGTGTAGATTAATAGTGCATGTTAAGTTAATGAAATAGTGCTTATTAAGTTATAAAAAATATCTACATATTATATTTCTATTAAAAATAATAATTAAAAGTAAAATTGTAAAAATTAATCTTAGTTTTTTTTTTCTATTTTTATAAATATGTTAATTTTGTAGTTAATGTTTCCTATTATGATGTGCACCGTTTTTTGTGTTATTAATTCTTTCTTGACTCTTTTTAATCTATACTAGAAGAAAGGAAACAAATTTTAGTGGGATAGATAATATTGATCTCCTATTAAATATTAAAAATCATAAGCTTTACATTTTGTTATCAAACCTAAACTTTGAATATAAAAATATTCACTATGTCAAAATGCTGATTAAGTGGACCATTATTTTTTATCATTATTAATTTCTCACTAACCATATTGTACAACCCAATTGAAACAGATTATATAAAGTGGCCATTCATACAATAAAAGTCATGTATATAATTAGATTCATAAAATTAAGAAAATATAATTTTAGAAAACAGAATATTTTTATATATTTAATTAGATCATTGCTTCGGATATTTAAAGATTGTTTATACATTGATTTTTTCGGGTAAATTAATTAATAAATTGATTTAATTTTATTGGTTCCGTTGCTCCTCCCTTTCGGTTAAAGTCTGATCTAATCTTGCGTGTAACTCACTCAAATGTTCAGGGGAAAATTTACATGATGTTTTTTTATATATTTATTATGCTATTTTTAAATAAAATATCAAATATGGTTAATATATAGTTTTTCAATTATAAGACATGTATAATTATCGTACATAACTGTATTATTTTTAAATTAACTTATATACTCTATATGTTATTATTAATTAATTATATATATAATAGTTATGTACTAATTAAACAAATTGATAATAAATATATAATAATATCTGAATCTAATCTAAATGTTTATAACACCGATTGGATTTTGACAAATATTTTTATATTTTTTAAAGGTTGGATCTGATTCAAGTTTAAGTGATATGATAATCATCCTTTTAGCCCGGCTCTGTTTAATACATTTAGGTATAAGTTTGGATTATTTGTAAATTCAGTTAATTCTACAATGCTGCTAAAACGTCAAACTTCGAATCACACAGAGAGATTTCATGTTTTCTTTAATGCACTCTATTGCATAATAGTTTATTATATTACAAATGCATAAACCCAAGAATCAAGCAAATTTGGGCACGTAGTATTGCACAAATTATTCAACCTTAAATCAAATACGTATAACAAATACAATATATGTCCACATGCCTCTCTTTACCCAAGATTCCCTTTAACCAAGAGAAGCCATTAATTAATTAAGTCCCGTCTTTAGTGCAACATAGTTTGTAACTCTTGGACGATTAAAAATAGTAGACCTCTCCATGATTTTAGGTTAATTTGGATTCTTTATAATTGCTATAGACGTAGCTACAAATAACAATTATAATTGCATGAAGTCATATTTCTTGTTTTAACTGTATTTTATTATTGAAATAAATGTCAACTACAGTAAATTTATATCTTTTTTATTTTCTTTACTCAGGGTAAAACTAGCCATTCCAAACCCAACCAAAACTATCCATACTCCTTCGTTTCTTTGATAATTGAAGGTTGAAGCAACTCGAGTGCCAGACAAACTTGTATAAATTGATTTCTTACTTAACTTTTCTCACCCACAAGACTCATCAATCCACACTTCTCCCAAACCCTTCAAAGGTCCTCTAGTACTTTCCTTTGCTACTAACAGACCTCTCACATTCATTCTAGGGTAAGTTCACACATATAACCCAGCCTAGCTGTTAGACATCTTCACTTCCCCAATTCCTGTATCATTTTGTCTAATTTTTTCCTCTTTCATTTGATTGTCAAAGCCGAGTTGGTCATTGGTCAGGCTCATAGGAGTGATCATCATAGGAAGGGTTTTGGGTGCAAGTGTGACCACCTTGTGTGTTGATCATCACGTTGAGTCCCATAAGGGTCCTTGTAAGTCATCGCTATCATTATGGTCATTTCAGGATTGAGTTGAGCATTTCATATTTTTGTGAAATTAAAAAAAATTGTTAAACCTATTAGTTTGAGAATTGAGATTACAATTTTTCTAGCAATGGTACCCTTTATTTTGGTCCCCCACTCATCCGCCATTTTCAATTTTGGCCACCCACTCCTTCAAAAATCTAAAATGGTCCCCCTGTAAGCTGAATGTGATGCATATTGGTATTTTTATTATCCCACCCTTAATCAAAAGTTAACTTGGTGTGTTAGTTGTTGAGTTGCCACACTAATCACTAACTTGGATTCAAATCCAGCACCTTCCATGGTATTGACGACCTTAAAACACAAACCTTCCTTGCTACATTTGTGTGATAGAATGTCTTCACATCATCATCCTCACATGTGTAGAAAACAAAAATCTCATTTTATGGCACTGACTTTTCCCACTATTCAGAAAACTAACATCTCCATCAGTTCAACACTTTCCATGTTTTGAAAGCTTGAGGGTCAAAAAAAGAAAACCCAAAAAATTGAAATCTTTATCCACCATAACCTTATTCTCCATTGCATATTCTGAAAGCTAGAAGCCCAAAAATAGAAAACCTTGAAAAGACAATCTCCATCTTCCATCACATTATTCTCTAATGCCTTCTGGCAAGGTATTGTTTCACTTTGCTTTTTGATGGTGATATATGGTTGTAAAAGGTTAATGGTGTGATGCATAATGGTTTGAGGTAAGGCTATTTGGAATGGGGGAGATATAAAATATGCCATCAACTTATCTCTTTAAGAATTTCAAAGTTAGGTGAAAATCTTTCAAAAGTTTGTGGTAAGTTTTTCAAATGTTGATGGTAATATGTCAAGGGTTGGTAACCATCCTTAGAAAATATGCATGGAAGAGATCTCTAGAATTGTTGAATTAATGGTTTGCTAGCCTTATAAATAGGGAAATGTGATAATGAGAGTGTGTGACAAAATGAGAAGTTGTATGAGTGTGCGAGAAATGAGAAGAGGTGTAGAGTGAAATGTGTCTTTGGTAGTTATTGTAATCTTGTAGAGAGTAAGAAAAAGTTCTTTCAATTAAAGTCTCTACTCTTGCCTCTTGTATTCTACAAATGGTATCAGAGCCTGATAAATTCCAGCTCTAATATGGTTTGAGCTTAATTCGAGTTTGATCACCTGAGTTTCCAAGCTAGGAGGTTCCTTTATTTGAGTTTGAAATCTAAGATTGTTGTACAAGGAGATTCTACTAAAGTACAGTTAGGAACTGTAAAGAAACTCCATCAGGAATTAAGTAAACTTGCTTTAAGTGCAAGGCATTGCCAAAGTCGCTATGGCTGATATGTCGATGAATACATGCTCAGTTGAAAAGTTAAATAATTACAACTATTAGGTTTGGAGCACCATAATTGAACTTTATCTAGAAGGCCAGAATCTTTGGGACCTTATTGACAAAGATGAAATGATTCCACTAACAAATTCAAATGAATTGAAGAAATAGCAGATAAGAGATAAAAAGGCTCTTTACATATTAATTTTTATAGTGGAACCACAATTCTTTAGATACATTAAGGAAGCCAAGACACCAAAAGAGGTATATGATGCACTTGCCACACTGGTCGTGAGGGCAAATGACGTAAAGTTGCAGAGACTGGGAATGAGCTTGTGGCAATTCGGCAAAATGATATGCCGATAAACAAATATTTTTCAAAGATCAAATTTATTTGTGTTAAGATTTCAAAATTAGATCAAAGAATGTTATTACTAAAACAAAAATACGGAGAATTATTGTTGCGGGATTAAATCCAAAGTATCATAGTCTTATCACTGCCACAAGAGGCTAGGCTAAGAAACTAACTCTAGTAGAGTTAGAAAGTATACTAGCTAACCAAGAGGCTTTACATTCATAAATGTCTAAAGCTTCTTTGAAAGATGAAGAAGCAAACAAAAATGCCAACAAGAAGAATCCAACTGGAAAAAGAAAGGAAATAATAGAAGACATCAAAATGGTTAGCAGAGAAATCATTGTGGGAGAGGCTTGTATCGAGAGAGAGCTCGTCTAGATAACCATGACTTTGAATTAAAGAAAGAGCAACAGAGAGACAACAGATGTTACAATTGTGGTAGAAAATGTCACTTTACTAGAAATTGTGAAGCACCTCGTGAAGAAGGAAATGTTATAAATAAACATTATAGTGATAAAGAATGGGACTTTCAGGCATACTTTGTAGCACAAAAGAATCAAAAGAAATTGCATTGACTTGTTTTGAAAAACCTCAGGAAGATATGGCACTGGCAGCGTTAAGCAACAATTCTATCAACTTCAAAGAAGACTGGATTGTTAATTCCAAATGTTCTAACCATATGACAGGAGATAAAGAGAAATTATTAGCAATTTCTAAATATAGAGGAGGTCAAGTTGTTGTAATAACAAACAATTTGAGATTGTCAATAACCCATGTTGGTCATACAGAAATCAACCCACTCCACAGTACAAGGAAAATGCATCTACAAAATGTTTACCATGTACCAGGAATAAAGAAAAATCTCCTATCAATGTCACAACTTGCATCTAAAGGCAACTATATGGTGTTTAGGTAAAAGGATGTTAAGGTATATAGAAGTCTGGATCCAACTGGTGCACCAATTATTGAGGGTAAATGTGTAGAGTCAGTCTATGTAATGTCAGCAAAGACAACGTACGTAAATATGACGAGAAGAAATGTGACAACAGATTTGTGGCATGCAAGGCTTAGCCACATTAACTACCATAATTTAAAGTTAATAATGAAGAAGGAAATGCTTAGAAGACTTTCGCAGTTTAAAGTTTGAGATGGTATAGTTTGTGCAGGATGTCAGTATGGTAAAGCACATCAATTACCATATGAGAAGTCTAGTTCAGAGCTAAGAAGCCATTTGATCTAGTGCATTGTAATGTTTTTGGACTAGTAAAGCAAACCTTTATCAGTGGCTACTGGTGCATGATCACATTCATTGATGTCTACTCAAGGTACGTATGGGTAAATTTTATGAAAGAAAAGTTTGTTCAAAGAGAAAAATGAAATGGAAGTTGGGCATAAACTTTTGTGCCTATATTCTTACAACGGAGGAGAATATACATCTAAGGACTTTGACTAGTATTCGCAATAGAATAAAATATAACAACAGCTGATGTACCTCAGAACACCTTAACAAAATTGGGTTGTAGAAAGAAAGAATTGACATTTAGCAGAAATTTGTTGAAGTATGTTGTATGCCAAGAATGTACCACCATGGTTTTGGGTAGAATACATGAAGACCACCGTTCATATTACTGATAGGCTACCATAGGCAAAGCTTGATTTTAATCACCCTATGAGAAGCTCTAGAATATCAAACCCACCGTAAGTCACTTTTAAGTGTTTGGTTGTGTTATGTTTTCACATCTAACCATCAACATAGTAAGTTTGACAAGAAGGCAGTTCAGTGCATATTTATGGGTTATAATAATCAACGAAAAGGTTGGAAATGCTACAATCCAACTACTGGTAAATGTTATACATCTCACAATATAGTATTCGATGAGGTGTCATCATAGTAGTCACTGCAAGCAACAAATCTTTTCAATTTCAGGGAGATTAAAGAAAAATTACAAGAGAAATTAAAATGACACGAAATTGAAGAAATTAAACAAGCATGAAAGTGAAGTCCAACCAATATCTGAAGTTGAAGTGAAATCAGTGATAGAAAATGAAAATTTAAGAGCTAAACGAAGTGAAAGAAGCCCTTGGAAAATAGGAGTGCATGCAACACCAGAAGAAGAAAGACCAAGTTAACTTGAGGAGCAAGAAGATTTAAGTGAAGAAGATATTCCTTAGCTATAACAATTATGGAGATCTACAAGACAAAGCAAACCGAACTTGAAGTATAAAAATGTAACAGTGATTAAAGATGAAAGACATAATAAGCCAGCAACATATAAAGAGGTGTCTAGTACCAAAAAATGGAAGAAAGCTATGGATGAAGAGATTGACGCATTGAATTAGAACTAGACATGGGAATTATTGCCAAAACCCAAACATGTACAACCCATATCATGCAAATGAGTGTATAAAGTAAATACTCGTCCTGATGGATCAAATAAAAGATACAAAGTTTGGCTAGTGGCACATGGTTTTCCCCAAAGGTAGGGATTTGATTATGAAGAAACAGTCAATCCAATGGCTAAAATTACCACTGTACAAGTATTGTTGGCTTTTGCTACAAAAAAGTCTTGGAAGTTATGACAGATGGATGTGAAGAATGCATTTCTGCATGGAGAATTGGATCGGGAATTCTATATGAATCAACCAAGAGGATTTGAGAGCAAAGCTCATCCTGATTATGTATGCAAGTTGAAAAAAGCTTTGTATAGGCTTAAAAAAGCACCAAGAGCATGGTATGACAAAATTGTTGAGTTTCTAATACAGAGTGGGTATTCAGTAGCACCAGCAGATTCAAATTTGTTCATAAGAGTTCGTAAAGATAAAGTGACAGCAGTCATAGTGTATGTAGATGATCTGATTATAATTGGAAATGATGAAATTGAAATTCATCAAATTAAAGCCAATCTAACGGTACACTTTCAAATGAAAAATCTTGGAGAATTGAGACATTTTCTAGGACTTGAATTTAAATGGAGTAAAGAAGGATTATTTTTTTGCCAGCAGAAGTATGCCAAAGATCTTCTACAGAAGTTTAGAATGCTAAATTGTAAAACTATCTCGACTCCAATGGAAGCAAATGCAAGATTTTGCTTAGTTGACGGAAAGGACTTAGAAGATGTCACTATGTACAAACAATTGGTGGGAAGTCTGATATACTTAACGATGACTCATCTATATACTTCTCATGTAGTTAAAATAATGAGTTGATTTATGCAACATTCCTGAAAACCACATTTGGAAATAATGCAACACATTTTGAGGTAAGTCAAAGGTATGCTATATTATAGGATATTCTACAAGAAAGGAAATTTATGCAAGTTAAAAGCATATTGTCATACTAATTATGCTTGTGATCATGACATGTGTTGTTCAAGCATGAAATTTGAATACAAAGCAGTAGCGACATCTACACAAGAAAGCACATGGCTGATACAGTTACTGAGAGATTTAGATCAATCAATAGAGTATCCAATAGAATTATATTGTGACAACATATCAACAATTCGCTTGGCAAAGAATCCAATTTTCCATGCTAAGGCGAAGCATGTGGAGGTACATTATCATTACATTCAAGAGAAAAGTGTTGTAAGGAGAAATTGACCTAAAATACGTTGACACGATCATCAAGTTACTGATATACATACCAAAGATTTAAATAAAATCAAGTTTAAAGAATTTTGAAAGCAACTTGGAATGGCTTCAAGAATAAAAATACAAGAGATTAGTTAGTGAGGGGGAGTATTAAATATGCCACTGACTTATCTCTTTAAGAATTTTAAAGTTTGGTAAAATCTTTTAAAGTTTGGTAATAACTTTAAGAATTTCAAAATTAGGTGAAAATCTTTCAAAAGTTAGTGGTAAGTTTTTTTTAAGACTATATATACTAACATAACTTTTTAGAAAAAATAGAACCTTTAATAGGACTTGATTACGTACTAGGATTAAAATGATTATTATTGAGATGAGAGTTTGAAATCCTTCTTCTTTCTCTGAAACTGTTTAAATATTTCTTTAGGAGAGATTTCCAAAAGTTGTTATCTGTAAATCTCTAAGTACTTGGGATAACTCCTAGGGGTGTTTACTATTAACCTTACAACAAACATAGTGGGAGCAAATATCACCTTAAGGACAGTGTGGTAAACACACGATTTGGGCACTATTTTCATCTTTCCTATTTTTTACAAACATTTTATTTAACATGTCTTTACTTATCATATGACTTATAATATGTAGTATACTTATTGATGCTTGTGTTCATTGGTATAAGATTTTGGACATGAAGAAGATCAGATTCATGTATGTTTTAAGTATTTGTCATATATGCTTAAGTGATAATCAATTCTAACACTTTCACTTCCTACATGTGGTTGCAATGGGGCTGAACAACAAGGTCAAAGTTACTAAAGAGACCATTGTATTTGTGAGCATTAGTACGAGGACAAGGTTCACACCTCAACTCATGGGTATACAAGAAACATTAACTGGCCAAATACCAAGAGCATAAAGACCTCTTTGAATATGTAGTTAGACTCTTTTTGGATATTTAATTAGTCATATAATTCTATGTACACAGAACTCTTTTCATGTATCAAAGACATGAATTAGGTAGGAATATTTTCATTCTTTGTCTCCTTTTCCAGTTTTTTCAGCATTACAAAAATTAGGAATAAAGAATCCATATTAAAAAAAAAGTTGAAGTAATGGTATCCTTTGTTATTTGAAACATTGCAGTCCTTAACATTAATGAATTAAAAAAAGGTGTGGAAAGAGAGGAATTTGAACTCTCAATAAACAAAAAGCATATAAATGACTAATTATTGCAAAGGAGTATACATAAAATTATAGGAAAATGACGACGACTCCTATCTTACTTGTAATTAGTTGAAATTCAGTAGTCACAAACTCATTAATTTGAATAGTCATTTTAAATTATTTGATTTATTAGATCATGAATTTTGATTAACTAATTTTTATTGTAAGCAATTCATGGAAGAATGAATCGAGTAAAAACCTATGAATACCCAACTACAAGAAATTACCACATTATAGTCAACATGGGTCTTGACCACCTATCAATGCATGGTGTTCTTCGACTCTTTGTTACTCTATATGGTAAGGATGTTATTAATTGTAAACCAATATTGGGTTATTTATGTAGATGGATGAAAAAATTGTGAAAATTTGAGCTATTGTAGACTATTTGCCTTATGTAACAAGTTGTGATTATTTAGATACCATGTTCATAGAAGCAATAGCTATAATATGTTTAGTTAGAATATAAAGTATCCACCTCTCAATTTATTTTCTCTATATTTGAGGTTCATTACTTGTGTATATGTGCAAATATGAAATTTATACATAGTATAAATATTATCAATGATTTTTCATTATTTCATATTTCATTACTTATATTCATAATATAAGTATTATTTATGATATTTAGTAAATTTGAAATTGATAAATATTATTCCTAAGTATATCTATGTGTACAACATTTATTAAATATGGTATTTATCAAATTTAAAATTTCTAAACTAAATATTATATTTATTAGATTTGAAATTTCTAACATATATATACAAGTCACTACAACAAAAATGTCATATAGTGACAGTAAATTGTCATGGATAAAAGGTATAAAATTGTAGGTATAACTTCAATTGACCTATACCTATAGTATAAATTTTTGTAAGATATTCTTGCTTCTATATCCAAAACTTTTTCTTACCATTACTAAAACTTATGCCCACAATTTTATAAATGGTGGGTATAACATTGAAACATTTAGTTATGAATGCTTTACTATCATTGAAGCTTAAGGTGACAATTGACTAAACTGTTAGCCATGGATATTTTAACATCTTTAAAGCCTGTAATGACAATTTCATAAAACCATTTCCCACGAATATTTTATTGTCATTAAAGTCTTTACACACATATGCTTTAATGTCATTAAAACCATTACCCACAGATATTCCGTCCATAGCTATAAGATTCAATTATCATTTGACATTCCTTGTTCTTTTATCTTACAATTCATTGACATTCATTTAATCTAAACTAAAAAATAAACATGGAAGACAAAGCAAATCTTTAAGTAACTAGAAACTCATTCCATTACAAATTCTAATAATCATCTTCATACAAAATGAAAAAATCCATCTATCAACTCCTATACAACACTTTTCCAAATCATGTAACAAGTAAAATTAAAATGGACTATAGTCACCAAGAAACTAATGTAAGTGCACATATGAATAGCATTTTTAGATTTGTGAAAGAGCTATCCATGATGTCCACTTTGAATATGCTAGAAAACAGTTGATCCTACATGCAGAGGTCAATAATATCAAATTTAAAATTGGCATTACTTAGTTAAGTGAAACATAACATACTTCATATACAATTATCTTTGATTAATATTCACTTAATATCATATAGATATACCATTTCCATTAGGATTGCTTGAAGTTAAAGACCTTGGATTGCCACTATATGAAATATGTAAGCCATTTAGGCATATAGTTTTAGCAAGGATAAAATGTAACCATTATATCAAACCTCTCAAGATGCAACCTCCATAGTCTCACTCAATTTATCTCCAGAAAGTCATTGTTTGATTATTGTTAAAAGCAAATAATTTTTCAGCATTCTAAAGTCTGGCTGTTACCCTTGTATCAAAGAGTTGGCTAGCAATAGTACTTTTGGTAACTGGAACATTTCTTAAACAACGCATATGTCCTCTCTTTTTAGGTCCTAAGACTTTAAAATATGCATCATCCTTTTAAGATGTGAAGCTTTTCATATTTTTAGAATTTTGTGAACTTCACTCTCTATCAATGACCTTTTACATAGATATACAAATTAGAATATAAATAAAAACTTGAAGAGGATCCAATGCCAAATCATTATAAAAAGTGGAATCAAAATATGTTGCTAATTTCAGTTAGTCTAAAATTAACAAGTTATAAGAATGCAATAGGTGCCCAAAAAAACTTAAGGTAAACATAGGCAATTGTACTTCTAACATAGTCATTGTGCAATGCAACTTGAAGTAGGACAATACCATAATATTAAACTTGAAGAATAATAATCGAAGATTAAACTATTAACACATTACAAATGCTTGAAATAGAAAAAAAAAACTATTGTTAGTTAATTTACACTACTATTCAAAACTAATTACATTTTTTATGCAATAAAAACTTGTAGTGTCATTGATTATATTTTACATATTAGATCACATTTAACAACATCCATAATAGCATGTCATCTTCCTTGTTAAAGAAACTATGTAATAAAAGGCTATACAACGAAAAAGAAAAAAAGGTTGAAAAGGTACTACTAGAATTGATTCCTAACCAACCAACCCAACTCAAAAGGCAACAAATTAGGGTAGAGTCTCATTGCCAATAATAAAGCAACATTAAAAGATAAATTTTATAACTATATTATTATTGTAAACAATATCATTCATCACTTTCTACCACAAAAAGGAAAAGGTTAATGGTAACATCTAACATCCAAAATATTGTAGCAAGGGTCACACATATAAGGGAAAAATTATCAATATTTTTATTTGGTAAACAACTCACCTTGAATAGAGATGTTGATTCGGGTATATCATAGTAACTCATCTAGGACTTAATGCAGGATTTGGTTTATCACAAAGGAATGGACAAAGAGTAAAACCATCATCACAGGGAACATTGGTTTTACCATATTTAAGTTTATAAACAACTATACACTTAAGTTTTGTGAGAAAATAAAGGAACCAATGTATTTGAAAGAAGGAAATACATATCCTTTGGTGAAGAGTATGAGACTAAGATTGACAGAATAGAGAAAGGATGAAGCTTGCACTGAATGAACGAAGGGGATAGTAATTTTAGGATTTCATGGAAGTGATGGTGTGTGTTTAGGGTAGGGTAAAATGAGGATTTGGGGTAAAAGATTTTAAAGATTTAGTGCAAAAAGGAGGGAAATTTCTGAGAGGGAATTTTTTAAAGAAAAATTTTTAGTAAAGTTTTACCCATAATTAGCAATCATGGGTGAAAAGGATTTTTTTTTCCTTTATTAAGAACTTTACCCACAACTGTAAAAGTAATCTTAAATGAAAGTTATATCCAAAGTTTTTTTGGATTGTTTGTAAGTATAAAATATCTACACATACCAACTTTTTATCTGTCATTAAAAAATGACTGTGTATATGATACTTTTTTTGTTGTGTGTGCAATATTTTTAAATTTGAAATTTATAAGTATAATTTATAAATTATATAGATATTATTCAGATCAATATTTTGGGATATATATAAATGATGATTAGCTTCATCTATAATTGTCATAAAGAAGAAGACAATGAACATAGCTACTTTAAATTCTATGCATCAACCACATTACAATACAACCATCAACAATATGGTGTTCCCTAAACAATAAAGCCACATTACAGAGAAAATTACTTTCCTAAATAACCATTACAATACTATAGCACTTAAACAAACATTCAAATAACATTACATACAAGAGTACATCAATATAGCTACATAAAACACCAATATAATTAATATCATTATAGCCACCAAACATAACAATATTTTGACTTTAAATTTCACCTTCTCACAATTTAGACCCTTATTATCTACCCATACAAAGAAGTTGCAACTGGTCCTTATTTGTATAGGGGGACAACATATGAACCTCTTGCCTAGATTCCTTTTTATCGTCAAGACTTCAATTATGACTCTTATTCAACACTTACATCATATATCGTGTGGCTATGGTATGGTCTTGGAAAATGAAGACATAGAAGATGGCTCATCCCATGATGATCTTGCAACCCTAAATGATCTTTCATTGCCAACCATTTCTATAAGCTTGCTACTACATGATCACATATGCAATCACATAAAGCATATACCAAATTAACATATATAGCTTTGTATCTCCATTCACATCAAATAGTTTTACTACAAATTGATACTATTCTATTGACATATCAAACTCAAGACAATTATTTATTTCTGATGATACATTGGCTAGCATTTTAATTAGGAATTACACAAACTATAACTAGGAAATTGACACTTTACAATAGCTCAAGGTTGGTTTAATATAGAACAATAATTCGCATAGGTTCATCTTAAAGCACCATGATTGTTTGGTTTTATAAAAATAGAACCTATCTCATTTGTTATGGTTATTTTGACAAAAAAAGAATGGTAAAGTACAATAAAAGTTCAAGAATGGGTAAAGTACAACAATGTTATCATAATAATAAGTTCCTCACAAATGTTTGGCAAATTTATTATATTCAATTCTAACTTCTTAATATCAACTTGACAAGGCTTACCTATACTACCATCGAGTTTTCCTAAAACATCCAACCAAAAATTAGCTATATTTGATAATCAATAAGAGGTAATCAGATCAAATCAATTATAAGAGTTAAATGTTTAAAATCACAAAAAATTGAATGATCTAATCAATTCTGACATATTCAAATAAGCACATCACCTGCGCTAGATTTGGATAATCAAAACAACTCAATTGGATTCAAAAAACCATAAGAAATCAACATATTAGAAAGGGCATTCAAATAACCAATCATGACAAATTGATATCTCACCTTAGCGTGCCATGGAATAATTTGACCCTTCCCTTTTTGCCGTTTGACACGCCCTTCCTTCTTAATGGCTTAATGTGTGTTTCTCCTTCATCAAGCTCCTTTATAAATTAAAGATGAAAGAGGACAAAGAGTATGCCGATAGAGTGAGACTTTCATGATGGCAACAAAGACAAATGATGGTGCTATAAAAAAAAGCCTTAGGACCAATTTGGTCTAACTGTTATGGAGTGGATTTGTGTTCTAGGGCCACCAAAAATATGATTTGGCAGGTTAATGGGGTGAATTTGAATCCTAGTTAGCAATAATGTGGCAACTTAGTAGCTAATAGACCAAGTAAGCTTTTGATTAATTGTGAGATGACAAGAAAACAAATATGCATCATGGTCAACTCACTAGGTGACCATTTTAGATTATTGAAGGAGTTAGGGACCAAAATGGAAATTTGGAGGATTCGGGGACCAAATTAGGGTTTTGTTGTAAAAAATTTTAAATAATCTTCTGCACTTAAATATTATGATTTTTTAAACATATTTATGAATTTTGTTTACAAAATATTTAAGTATGATAGGAATTGAATTTCATGGTTTGTATGTCTTACATAATATTTAAATAATTTAATGTTTTACTTCTTGAGAGTAGTTAATTTAAAAGGTGTTTTGTAGATTTCTAGGAATATTCAAATACTTCTTACGAAGAATTATACCATTGTTTTTAGACTAAAATCCTATATTGGACTTTTATAAATGGGGTATTCATGGATTTAGTTCCTTATAGAATTACCTTGTTAATTTAGTCCCCACATATAAACTACAAAGGCAAAGGGGATGCCTTGATTACAAGCCTAAACATATTAATCCCACCTTCAAAAATTTGAAGTAAAAAATCAATTAAATAAAAGATTTTAAAAATTTGAGTCAGATTGAGAAATAAAGAATAAGTCATGAAATAACTTCTGCCTCATCTGTCCAAGATAATCTTTAGGTGAAGCCTTGTTATCTGCCTATTATATACAAAATAAAACTCCCTATAAGAAAAATGATTAAACACCATATAAATTATGGAAGAGATATGCATCTAACTTAAATAATTTGAGCATGCCTTGCAAAGGTTATGTTACCTAATCCCAATAAAATAGAAAGTAAAATTTCCTATAAGAAAAATGATAAAACACTATATGAATTATAAAAGGGACATGCATTTATATTTGAGAGTGTAGGGGGATGCCTTGCAAAGTTTATGCTACCTTACCCCAGAAGAAGCAAAATAGGGTTTAAGAATTTTGATTACATATTTGTCAGATATGCTAAGAACAATGTTGTTTATAGATTTCCTGCATTGAAAAGTGATATGCTTGATTGTAATATCATAATAGAGATAAAAAAATACTGAATTTTTCAAACATATTTTTCCTTTAAAAATTTAAAATATTTCTCATTCACCTGCACATTGCTCAGAATAGTTAGTCTATGAGTGTATATATATTAATTTGAGATATTGAGCTTGTAAAGAGTTAAAAAAGGA
The DNA here is from genome assembly GCA_037074485.1 of Delonix regia. NCBI lineage: Eukaryota > Viridiplantae > Streptophyta > Magnoliopsida > Fabales > Fabaceae > Delonix > Delonix regia. The sequence goes on from CM073449.1 coordinate 13,467,127, forward strand.
ATGTGGTCTGGTATACATACAAGCTTTATGCGAAAAAATAAGCGTATTTGACTTGACGTAAGCGGGAGTTACCATTTTTAAAAGCATTTTTAACCCTTCCGATAAATTAAGGATAGCATAATTTTAGACTTGGAATTCATCAGTCTCCTACATTAACACCATTTACAACAAATCTCAATTAAAAATATTATGAGTACGGTATAAATAAAATAATATAGTTTTATCTCTGGATTGATATTAAACAAGTAAAAAACTTTTTTATATCTATTGAATTCTTGAATTATAAAACCTATTTATATATCCAATAAATTTTTCCAAATAGAATTAATCTTTCACGAATTAAAATTCATTTACTTAAAATCGATTCATATAAAATTATATTAAAAATATAAAGTCTTAAATTAAACAACTCTATTATAATTCAAAAAGCATAGAACGCGGGATGGTTTTTCTAAGACTATATTATATTAACTTTTGTGTGCCATATATATATATATATATATATATATATATATATATATATATATATATATATACCATATAATGGGAAAATTCATCTACGTATATATGCCAAGTCATAAATATCAGGCCCTAACTTTTGTTTTCTTTGAAATTCTCTTCCCATTAGTTTTGTACCCTTTGGAGAGATCGGTACAGTAGAAACCATCAAACATTAGATCATAATCATAAAACGAGATATTGCATTTTTTTCGTGCAGTCCATAACATAATATTTTATTACATTATTTACAAATATATAAATACAATAACAACCCAAATTCAGGCACAGGTTTCAGTTATTTATTCATTGATGGATCATACATCCTATAACATATACAATATCATATGCCTCTCTTAATCCAAGATCCCTTTGATCAAGATAAGCCATTTATATAATTCAAATCCAACTTAGCCGTTGCATATATCACAGTTCATAACTATCCCATTATTCATAATAATAAAACACAATTTTATTCTCTTACTCATCAATTTTTAATTTAGATCTTCATTAATTTTTATTTCAATTTAATCCTCACTTATTAGTACATTTTCAATTTAATCTCTTATTAATTCTAAATTTAGTTAAAACTGAATAATAAGTGTACTAACTTTCATATATGGACCAAATTGATAATAGAAAAGAATAAGAGGCTAAATTGAGAATAAACTAATAAGTAAAAGATTGGATAAAAAATAAAAATTCATGAAAGACCAAATTAAAAATCAACTAGTAAGTGAGACCAAAATAACATTTTACTATGAATCAAGATAGTCAACCTTCCAATATCCCTCACTTTCCTCCAACACTATGTTATCCATTTCAAATGAATGCAAAAGCATCCAAACCCCTAGAATTTAGATCCTCATGTTTTTCTCATTTTATTGTTATGTCAGAGAAAGAAAGAAACATAATAAATAAGGTTTATTATTTAAGTAGCTCCAATATATTCAAATATAACTTCTATATCTATGTTGTAATATGATAAAATGGATCAATTGTTGTATAGTGAATATGTTGTACAATAGTAATCAATTAATTAAAAGAATTTCAACAAATAAAAATTTTAAAAATAAAATTATTGGGTTAAAAGTCATATAGTAGATTTAATGTATCACATTTAACCCATAATATGGAGGAAAAGAACACGAGGAACCAAATTGAAACCCTAATATATTTCTTTCATCAAATTGATAATTGAAGCAACTTGATTTGCTAGAAATCCATATACATGCTACTATTTCTGCTCTTCACCATCTTCATCCACCCATCTTGTCCCTTTAACCATGTCAGAGACGCCATCACTGCTTCCTCACATACCTTTTCTCTCCCAATACACTCATCAACACACACTCCTCTTCCACCCTTCCAAGATCCTCTCAGACCCAACCAAGCTCCTACCCAGAAACCTCATTCCAGAACCTTCTAAGATCCTCCCCAATCTTTTCTCTGACCCTTCCAATGGCCTTCACACAGATCTTTCCAACGTCCTCTCCACGATCTTTTCCTCACTCACCGAAAACCCTCTGACTTTCCTTCTAGGGCAACTTCTGAACCCAGAAGCCAAGCTTCTCGGGCTCTTTACTTTTCCCATCCCTATGTCGCTTTCCCTTCGTCGATGTCTGATCATCGGAGCCGTCGTGCTCCTCCTCACCGGCTTGATTATCACAGGAAGCGTGCTGGGTCTGATCATTTTGACACCGTTGGTCATCGCGTTAAGCCCCATATGGCTACCTGCCGGCATCTGCGTCGTCACCGTCGCCGTAGGATTCTTGTCCGTGTGCGGTTTCGGAGCTGTCGTCGCCGTTTCTGGGGCATGGCTCGCCAAACATTTCTTCAACCTATAAAACCGAGACGGCTAGTAATGTCAAGAATTGTTGAAACTTGAAACCATGTAGCTGGATTGGATGCGTGTGTAGTTGAAAAAAATAAGGTTCAGCCTGGGGATTTCTTTCAAATTTTCTTTGTATGAAAAAAATTTGTTCAATAATTTAAGGCTAATGAATATTTTGATTCTTTTATATATTTAAAAATCTATTTAATACAATATTTGACTATGATATAAAAAATGTGTAATATGTATGAGTGTGAGATAAGATTTAGAGTTTTAAACCGTGATGATACACTAGGAAAACAAAAGTGCTCCGAAAGTTGCATTGCCAAATGATTTTCCCCATGCACCTAACCAATTTTGTTTAGAATAAATTATGCTTTTTTAATTTACTTGGGACATATATATATATATATATATATATATATATATATATATATATTGTAGAAACATTTCTTCTAATTTATTTTCTGAGAAAGAAATTAATTTATATGATTTTGTTCTTAATATGATAGTATAATTTAGCCAAATTCCAGAAAATATATATATATATAATTTACTCAATATTCGATCTTATAGAAAATTTTCATGATCCATAAGAGGATCTAATGAATTAAGAGTCCCTTTTTTAAAAAAATAATAATAAAGAAAAAGAATTTGGCCACGGTTAAAAGCGTAATTATACGTTGAGTAGTTCAAGAAAATGGATGCCTACGACAAACTTCCGTCAAAATAGAGTGAAAGTGGAAAAGTGAGACAAAAGGTAACCCCAAAAAAAGAGCACTTAGCATGAGTACTCGGTGCACGAGTTTCTTTCGCCCATCCGGGTAATTTTAAATTCATGTAAATCCTATTAGCTACAATCTGATATTTATTTTTAAAATTAGATAATTTTAATGCAAGTCTTCAAAATAATGTAAATTTATCATCTAATTTACTAGCTTGACAAACTCAAATTTGAATAAGTGCATTTTTGGGCTTCAAGCTCTAATTCAAGTTTTACCTTTTCTACATATTAATTGTGACTAATTATTTTTTAAAAAATTTAAACTTATATAACATTAGTCCCTCCATTTAGATTAATTAAAATTAATTTTACATTAAATATAATTTTTGAGACTAATTTATCACAATTATTTATAAAGTATTAAATTATCACAAAGTATAAAAATAAAATATAATTTAGTAATTTTTCTCCTTTTTCCGCTGTGGCTTAGATATTTTTCTCCATAGTTAAATATGTGAAGGAGCTTGTGGAATGGACACTGTCTACCTTGAAAGGGGAATATGGTGGAGACGGGAGGAAAGGAAACACATTCACTAATTTCATACGGTGGAATCGCAGAAGAGGGGATGAAGTGGAAGAATTTGGTCATGCAAAATTCTATGGCTTATGGTGTGTGAATTTGAATTGAGATTTCCTGCATTTAGTTAAATGCACCATGTAAATTTAGTAGAAACATTGAGAAAGAAATAGAGAAATAACACTCGATGACTAATTCGCATTCACTTGTACTCTTTTGCTTCTTCATCCTAGTTCTCTTTGAAAACATCTCAGTGCATTTCATCCCTTAAATTTAAGGAGTTCTTGTGAACTTTAAAATTTATTCACAGTTTATACAACTAATAACAAAAGTACTTTGATCAAAATCATAACTAAGTCACTCTACTTATACTAAGGAAATTGAGAAGTATAATATAAATCACATGACAGTGTAATAAATAACCCAGATTAAAAATAATATCAAGGTTACATATAAACTACTAAATATACGTTACTGAGGAGAGTTCCGAGTAATATGCAAGAGATTTGCCTATATAGTACCAAAAAAATAAAGGTTATGGCAAACAAAACCATGTCAAAAAATGAAAAAAAAAACAAACAAATAAACAAAAGGGCAAAAAGAAATAGAATTGATAATTTTGTGAAATTTACAGAAAACAACGCAGGAGTTGGCCCTGCAAATCATCTGCACTAAGAGATGCTTCAACTTCTCTGGAAAAGTACTAGCAGGTATCCTATCTGTGTGCATCAAAAGTATTTCCAGCTGAACTTGAGCATTGCAAGCCTTAAACGTTCCATGGTCCAGATCTATTTTGAGAGAACGTAGTGGAGCTTTGGTTCTCCTGATCTCTACTCCTCCAGCTACTATGAGACTCATTGAAATAACTCGTGCTGTAATCTTGGCTTCCAAAAGCCATCCTCCTGAACATTCTGATTTGTTCATTATGCTCTGCAGAATCGAAGACTGAACTTTGCCCAGGTTTCATTCCATTATTGAGATCTGCTAATTCATACAAGGAATCCAAGGCTCTGACAACCTGGGAAGTAAGGTACAACAGGAAGCATACACAATTAGCATCTCTGAAATCGAAATTTAAAACATTTATGGTGTCTCTGATACCATGACAAAGGATACCAAGGTATAATAAGATATATGGTATTTAAAATGTCCATGTTTGGTATCACATAAAAATTCTAGTGCAAAGGACCAGAGTGGTATTTCACAAAAATTAACAGAACGTTTTATCTTAAAAAAAAAAAGTAAGTTAAGAAAATTAAAATAAGTGTTATGTGAAATCCCCATGGTGTTTTAGTGGATATGAGATGCTACGCAAAAGAGTATCATCCTATGACACTTTGATATCTTGAATGACACTAGTCATTTTATACCAGTATACCAAACACTGGGATACTGAATGTCAACTAATATCCAGAATGTTAGTTAAGGAGGCTGTACACCTATATAGCTCTTTGCTTCAAAGTCAGGAACAAAATTACCTGACTCATCCGCGGCCTCTTCGCCGCAGAGTGACGTACACAGGCTGCAGCTGCCTCAATCATCTGGAACATTTCATTTTTATTATAGCTCTTCTCTAACCTTGGATCCACCAATAGTTCGAAGTCTTCATTATCAAGTACCTCACTTAGCAGCGGTCGAGCCTGAAAAACAAAAGTCAGATCAAACATTCATAGAATTTAACACAAATTAGGAAGACATCATACTGCACTATTGTCCGGATAAATGACATTTGATAACAAAATAGTCCCATGAAAACTTTGGCAGGAGCAGAACAGTCCAAAATTAGTTCCATCAACAGCATTTTCAACTAACTCTAACTGCTCATGACTTGTGATACAAGCTCAACTTGACAAAGAAGTTAGACGAGGATCAATTTGGTTCATTTAAATATCTCTGATTCTGCATAAATGAATAGGTATTAAGAAAATAAGGAGAGCAAGAGACAATGAGAAAAGGAGGAGGCACCAAACAAAATGTGTCATTGAAAGACTCAGTTACAGTGTTTATAACACGGACCCCTCAACATCTATTTGTACTAGTACTACAACCACTCCAAGACACGTATACCCTAAACTATTGAGTGCACAAGTAACTATTTTTTTAACCTGAAAACCTTTACTAAATCCTTAATAGCTATTAACAAGGTAACTCTTTTCTTAACTAACAAACTTTCCTCAATTCTTAGTTTCTCTTAACAGGTTCTGTTTTGGGAGGCAGAAGGGTGATTCCTTCACACTTCTATGAAATGATCAAAATTCTCTTAGATTTTTTACCAGACTGGCCACTCACGTTGAATAACCTCTCCTGTTTAATTCTTAATATATGCTGTAAGAATATGAGTATTTAAATCTAGTTCATGCTCTTACAATTTGCAAGACAAGGAGGGAGAAAAATATAAATTTACAATAGAGGAAGAAGAGTCAATCTCTCATTCTCAAAATCCCACAATTTTCATCCAACATACATCCTTCATTTTCTTTCTTTTTCTTCATGTTTGGTTTCACTATGAACCTATCTGACTCAGTAAATTGACTAAATTCACTTGTCAATTCCAGCTCCCTGGTTATATTAACTTTGAACGTGGTTTTACCTCTCCAACCCATCTCCTCACAGAAAACAACAAAGAATTTATTAATACAACATAAGATCAAATTTCAACCAATTCATGCTTTAATAGTTTTTCTCTGATGGAGTCCCACATCGGAAAGGTTTCCTTAAAAGAGGGGAAAGGTTTCCTTAAAAGAGGGGCCTTATAAGGTTAAAGAGTTCTACCCCTTAATAGACTAGTCTTTTGGATGGGTTCCCTCCAAAAGGTTTGTGCTCCATCATTCTCCCAATGTAGTTTCAATGAGATGGCCTACAATTAAAAGTGTCTCCAAAATTTATTAATTTTTTTTCCCTATTTTTCCTCTTCCCCTATCCCTAGATATATGATTTTTCTTTTTCTTTTTTTTCGTTATTGTCTTCTTTCTGACTGTTAAAAGTCGGAAAGAAGAGACCAAGTACAGGGGTTCAGGTGCAAAATAAGAATTATGGGAGCAGGAGCTCAGGAAGCTACTCTCACTACAAAGAAGAGAGTTCACATGCAAAGTATCAAGCCTCATCCTATAATTGTCGAACATACCCTTATGCTGATTTTCTAGACCACTACTATTAGTATCACTCCAACTCAAAATATCAAGATCATGCTCAGTTTCCTTCTAAATTTGAAAAAGAAAAATATCCTCTAGATTTTGACTAAAAAGAGGAAGCAGCCACAGAAGAGTCCAATGACGTCAAGACAGTAGAATCCCTAGATTGCTCATCTAATATCAGTAAAGATGGTAACATTATCATTATAGATTCTGAGGAGCATTTGGAAGTAAACTTAGAATGTGAAGAATAAGAAGATTGTAATGAGCATTTCAAAGAAAGTTAGAATGTTAAAAAGATCAAAATATTCATCTTGCAAATACACAAATGAAAGGTAATTCTGTTTGAAAAAGTCGGGGAAGTTAAAGCAGAGGTTCCAGAAGCTCACATGCACGCTTAACCAACTTAAGTGCTATGCCATGTCAAATTCAATATTTCTTATGTGTTGGAGAGTCTAAACTTGGTTTTGTAGTCTTTTTTTTCTTTTTCGTTTTTGCCTTTTATACTACCTATGGCTTCAAGTTGGACAATTCTAGTGCTTCTGTAATTCAAGAGTCAAGGTCAAGTTTTTATCTAACCCGGGGAGATTGATGGCGAATGGGAAAAGAATATTATGAGTGTATGGTCAACATCAATTAAGGCTTAAATTAGAAATACTCTGTATTACTATGTCCTTTATTGTTTTAAGCATCTATTTCTAGTTTCCTTTATAAACCCTTGGCTGCTGACTTTTCATGGAGCTCAATGGTTAAATAAACTATCAGCAATTCTTTTCCTTTCCATCATCCTCCTCCTCCTCCTCTATCTCCCTATTTCTTCCTCTTCTTTCTTTTCTACTGGTCCAACATCATCTTACCCATAAATATCACAAAGGAAGAAGAAGAAAAAGCAGAAGAAGCACAACAATTTTAATGTTCGTATATAATTTACCCATTCAACCAGGCTCTCATCACCAATTGGCTGAGAGGCATCCACGGGCTTCCGACCAGTAATTAGCTCCAAAAGCACAACCCCAAAGGAGTAAACATCAGACTTTTCAGTCAATTTCCCACTTGTTGCATATTCTGGAGCCATATACCTGAAATTCAGACCATTCTGTCCATCAAATATACTCAGAACAGGCCAAGGCATACATGACTAATATCAATCCTCAGATGAGGTGACTTTGAGCTCCATTTCATATGTAAAAAGGCCTTAAATTTAATATTTGAAATAAATCAGCATCAGATGACCAGAAACTAATTAGGGTTAACTCGAGTTTTTTCTTAGAGTTTTGATTTGGGAATTTTGGTTCAATTAGGGTTTCAAATAAAGCCATATGGAGTTTAGATTATTTAAGCATTTTGGGCTTCGAGCCACATTAGCCCATATCTTGTAAGAAATAGGTGCTTAGTCAGTTACAATCGTTACATTTCTCTTATTGACACTAATGAATTTGATTATTGAGTTGTCTTTAGAGTGTTCTAGTATGTTTTCTTTGGTTCTATACCACTACTGTTTGATTAAGCCCATATATGATACATCCCAGTAGAGGAATGACATACAACAGTAATACAATTATCCATTCCCAGACCTTTCCCACTTTCTCCTTTTGCACAATCTTTAACGACCAAAAACTACTATTACATACTAATCAAAGAATACAATAGAATAACTAATAATAGATGTGATACGCATATTTCAATAAGAATAAACAAGAGAAAATTACAAATTATAAATGGATAATTGTAGGATTCTGTCAACAAAGACCAAATTAAATGGCTAATGCTCAACTGCAAAGACAAAGGTTACATACCCAAAGGTTCCCATCACACGAGTGGTTACATGTGTGTATGAATCCAAGGCTAATTTTGCAAGCCCGAAGTCAGAAACCTGTTGGTCAAAACCCCAAAATAATCATAAAAACAAATTACACTAACAAAATAACAATCTAAATTTGGATATGCCAATGCTGGAAATATACTGGATAGATTTAGTCATTTATAATTTTTATAATCCCATCATGGCATTAGTTGTTATAGCATATTATTCAAATGAAAATAGTATTCAGCAACAGGGTATAGATGTTATAACAGTGGCTTACTTGAGCTTCAAAGTTGTTGTCAAGAAGGATGTTTGATGACTTAATGTCTCGGTGAATGATACGTGGATGGCCTGATAAATAAATCAAAGAAATAATATAATGCTGAATATAAAATCAGTTATTTATGGAAGTACTTGCAGTAAGAACAAAAAAGATCAAGCAACTAAAATGTTAGTGCCATGAAAATGCTTTAATTTTCAGGTATGTATTCACACTTGAGAAATTTAAGTTCAAAGCATGAAATATGCAGTGCACTGTAGAAAACTGAAGTAAAAGGAAGTGATTTACAGTCTTCATGTAGGTAAGCTATTCCACGAGCTGAACCAGCAGCCACCTTGACTCTGGTAGCCCAGTCCAAAACTGGCCTGCCTTCACCTGCAAAATTTTACATAGGCAGGTTATATTTTAGATCAAAATTTTAATAAGTATACCCTGTGAAATTATTATATTTACACATGTATTTAAATTTTTCAGCCAGCTAAATTTCTTACCATGAAGATGGTAATGAAGGGTATTGTTGGGCACATAGTCATAGACAAGCAATCTTTGATGCTCTGATATACAGTAACCCACCAAGGAAACCAGATGACGATGATGTACTCGGCTAATGATCTCGACTTCTGCTTGGAATTCACGCTCCCCTTGCCCACCACCAACTTTGAGCTGTTTAACAGCTACTTCTCTTCCATCTGTGAGCAAACCTTTGTAGACACAACCAAATCCACCTTCACCCAAAAGGTTTTGTGCTGAAAATCCATTTGTTGCTTGGGCTAGTTCTTCATACATGAATGATGATCTTGACTTACTTACTCCACCAGGCTCTGATGGAGAATACATGAAATCGCTACCAGAGTTACTACCATAAAAGGGAGCCGGAGACTGTGGCCTCAAGAATATGGTACCTAGAAGAGAAGATCAATATTCAGAAAAGTTATTCAAGCTTTCATTTGAACATTCAATTATTGCTCAATTAGTTACAATTTACAACTACAAAAGGCAAGCTAACTGCTCAGTTGCACGTCATTTAAAAAGATAGGACCCAAAGGTATATACTATCCAGAAAAAAAAGATGAGTCTAACAAGAATAATCAATTTTCGTTATTATTACTTGAAATTTTCAAAGGTATATACTGTATAGAACCCAAAGACCCAACCAATGAAAGTGCAGCAGAGGATAGCTTTAAGTTCAAAAAGGGCACCTTATTAAAGACATAATTCAAAAGAAAGAAAATGGTACCCAATATAATTTTTGCATATAAATACAGGGAAACTACTATTAGATAAAAGAATAGGAAATATAGTTATGTGAAAATGGCTTTGAGTTTGAGACCAATTGAGCTTGTATAAAAATACAATAATGTGCCTCAAAGATGAGAGATGAGGTTTTACTGTTTTATAGACAATATAGACAATTACAAACACCATAAACTGATTTGATCCTTTCAAGTATAAAAACTGCCCCCAGGCATGCAATAAATAGAGATCTCATGCAAAAACTAAGAAATGGAACCCATCCGCATGCCATAGGCTGTCATTTTAAAAAGAAGTTAATACTCGACGGTGATGGTGATTAATAATTAGATTTTTTATCATGACTAAAGCTGTTTCCTAAATCGTTTAAAGGAAATCCAACAACAGAAGCTAGGGACTTCTTTATTTTAAATTTTTGAAGTATGCAGAAACCAGAGTCTAAATATTCCAAGATTATCTATAATTCAAGCGTATATATTATTTAGTAGATCTCTTAGTAATAATCTGAATAATACAAAGTTGAGGTTAACCAAAAAGAGAATACAACAACCAACAAGAGAAATTTTCCCAATGGTTGGCAATGTACAATCCAATACCTGAATTCTGAGATGAGGCAAACGGAGAAGTCATACCATAACCAACTTTTGATCCTGTTTCCTTCCTCTTTCGTTTTACAAACCACATGGCCATAATAAGAAGACTGAGGACAACAAAACCAACTACAATGCCAATAGCCACACCACCTCCTGTATTTAACCCTCCTGTATGTGTAGGTGGGGCATTTGTAGTTATACCAGTACCATCAGTTGATTTTGCAGTTGGTTTCTCTTTTGGAATTGATGGTAGGGACACAGTTGGGCCCCCAGCTGCTGATGTATTAGTTGGAGGAGTAGGCGAAGAAGTTGACGGAGGTGAAGAGGCAGTTGGAACTAAAGGAGGAGATGAAGAGGCAGATGGAACTGATGGAGGAGGTGATGGTGTTGAGGATTGAGGGGGAATACTTGTGGAAGGAGGAGAAGGAGATTTAGAAACAGATGGAGGGGGTGTAAGCAAAGGAGTACTTTCTGGCGGCTTTCCCTGTGGCGGAGGAGGGGAATGGGAGGTTGGTGGTGTTGAGACGTTCTCTGGAGGAGGAGGAGAAGGTGAACTATGCTGAGAGGGAGGTGGAACTGCCGTAGGAGGTGAAAGGTGTCTAGAGGGAGGTGGTGGCACTGCCTCAGGAGGTACATTTGAGGCTTGAGGGGGAGGAGACCCTGCAACTGGAGGTGATGGGGATAAATCTGGAGGGGTAGGTGAATTCTCAGTCGGGGGAGAGGCAGTGGCAGTAGCTGGTGGAGGTGTTGTAGGCGATGGTGGTGGCAATGCAGGAGGTGTTGGTGGTGGAGAATCCGGTGTAGACGGCAAAGTAGGCGGTGGCAATGCTGGAGGTGGGGATGAAGTAAGCGGTGGTGTAGACGCTGGTGGTCCTGGTGGAGGAGAAAGAGACGGGGAAGGAGGTGGGGTTGCAGGGTCAGAAGGAGATGAAGGAGCAGGGGTATTAGAGGTTTGACTGGGCGGAGAAGAAGTGGGAGGTGGTGATGTGATGGAAGAATTTACGAGGGAATCTGAAGGAGATAACGGTGGTGGTGGTGAAATATCAGCAGAAGTGGGTGGCACTGCAGAAGAAGGGGAAGAATTTGGAGAAGCCATCACTGTAATCTTCCCTTGAAATCAAAATGCACTAAAACACTTCCATTGCTACTCTACAAAATTAACGACACTCAAGTCTCCAATACCTCCGCAGAAACTTAGAGTAGACAAAGCAAAACATTCCAGATCAAGCATCAAGCCCAAAGTTCAGATCAAATCATCCACAACAAATGCACAAATTTCTTCAATAATCAACTTGACCAGGAAGACCCCGTTCTCGAAAATGTGGGTTAGAAGAAGTAAATAAAAGTCAATATCCACAAACTCCTAAGAGCAAGTGAAAATTTCTGAACACTCCAGTACAATCCTCAAAGAAATGCAACAAATCGTTTTCCAGCAGAAAGACAAACCAAACCTGCAGCATTATCCCCAACATTTGTTACTCATCTTCTCCGCTTCAGAACCAAAAATAAAGCCAAATGCAGTCTGGCCAGATCGCCAAAACGAGTACAAGTTAGAACAAATCAACGGAAAAGAAGAAATGTTTTACCTAGAGAACCTATCTAGACATCTATGACAGGTTGGAAGCTTCAAGTTCCACAGGAAAGCTTCTTTCGCGGAATATGGCAACAGACGACACCCACACAAGACGGGCAAAAGAAAACGTGGAGGCAACTTCAGAAGACGCCCCACTTCATCCCAAGTCTTTCACTCACATGCAGAAGGGAAAAAAAATGATTTTTCCAAATTTGAAACAGTAATTAACTAGTTGATTTTCTTTCCTTTGATGTTCTCTCCCTCTTGTTGAAAACGCAGTGGTTTATTTTTTTGGACTGAAGTTGATAACACAGTAGTTACTGGTAATTAGTAATTACATTTCATAACCTAAAAGAAAAGGTTATTACTTTACTATCACTGACTAATTATATTAAAATGATTTGAAGTTCATTTTAGACAGAAATCTTTAACATTATGAAAGTACTACAACAGACAGATTTCTCTTCCCGTCTATCTATCTAGATTAATTTCTTTATGTCATCGCTCTTTATTACCAATTAATTTCGTTTTTATAGTTAAGCTTTATCATTTGGAGGATCTTTTTCTTTAAAATTCCTAATACAGACCCAGTTATAAGTAATAGCTAGAGAACTTCAATTTTTAAGAAATGGAGTTGTGTAAAATTTCCTAATTATACGATGTATTTGCATTTTTGACCAGGTTTATATACAACCGACAGTACTCTCAAAATTGAGGCTAAGTGGTGAATTCCAGCACATATCAACTATGCTTTGTTGGCGTTACTGTGTTAGGTTGGTCCACACTTTTGACTTTTATAATTTTTTTTTTTTTTTAACATTATGCTATTGCAGGGCATGGAGTTTCTCGTCTTGTTCAAATGAATTTGCATTTTTTTTTATGACAAGGGCATTCCTGTAAATTTCTCCAGGAAAGATTTTGGAAGGTTAGATTAAATTTTTAAAATTATTTATATCAAGTTTTTAAAAATTACCTATTTCGATTTTTAAAACCTTTCAATTTTGACAACACAATTTTAAACATGACTCATTGGATTTTTTGTAATAATTTATCAATAATGACGGTTAAATTTAAATAAAAAATAAAAATTGGAATTTGGACTTGGATTTTTTGGCCAGATCACTTGTAATAATTATTGATATAGTAATTAATTTTTAAGATAATTTTTGACCACATATGATTATTTTCTACTTTTAGACCTATAGTTATTATAGGAATTTAGATTCTATTTTTCTCTAAAAGTATACATTAACGTGTAGAATTGAATTTTTTGGATCACTCAATATTTGACCCGATTTTATATCAAATTATATATTTTTGATTCAAGAGTCGACTTGGCTTGGTTAATATCAAGGTTGGATCTCTCATTTTTTAAAAAAAATAAAAAACTTAATAATGAAAATGGTTTTTTGAAGAAGAATTAAAAAAATAAATTTAAAACGAAATATAATAGAATGCAAGAAATTTAGGATTTAAAATAAAAAATTTAAATTTAAAAATAATTGATATTTTAAAATTTTATTATAAAAAATTTTAGCTTAAATAAAATAAAAAATTATTAAAAATAATATAAATAAAAAATAAATACCAATCTAGGCCAAATTGATCGACCAAACCGAGTTCCGTGTTGCATGATTCAGTTCTTCACGCAGCTAGTAGTTAAGTTCGAATGAATGCCTCTCTTCTACTCAATTATAGCAAAGAAAAAAAAATTATAGAGAAGAGAAAGGTTACTTACTTTACGCAAAGTACAATTTGGAGACTTGAGGTGTGTTTGGTGATGACATAAATAAGTAATGTTATTTTTAAGTGAAGGTAAGACCTGTTGTTCTTCTAATCTAGAAAATTAGAACTTAGTAGAAAAAAGCCTTTAATTTGTTTAAAAAGTTATTTATTTAAAATTAAAAATTGTATGATTATCCAACTTTATTCTTTCATCAAATGCATAATACTACATTACCTACACTACTTAATTCTTTGAAATTCAAAAATTTATTATAAAATCTACAATATTTTATTGATATAAATTTTAATTTTTTAATTTATTTTAATTGTGTATTTTCTATATGCTTCTTTTTATTTAATATTTTTATTTATTTACTATATTTTTTATTTAATTATATGAAATTGATGCTTAATTTAATTAACATAATACAATTTCACTAATTTTTCACCATAAATATATGAGGTTATGAACTGCAAAAATATTTTAAACTTTATTCTTCTTAATAATTTGACGTTAATATAATGTTTTTAAAGATTGGTCAAACAATAATGACGTTGACTTAAAATTACACGTTAGATGATTTAGCTACATATTTTATAAAATTCATTTTGAAAATAAAAAAAAGTGTTCGAAACACGACCATGCACTGGACTGCATCTCATATCATGTGAAGCAATTTATATCTCCAAACTTTTGCTAGAATGTTTCTTTTGCCTTATGGAGAGTTGAAAAACCGTTTAATATATTAAAATAATAGTTTGTTTTCAGGCAATTTTATTTGATTTGGTATAAGATTTTTTATGAAAAAATATTGTCATCTTTCATACTTTTATTTGTATATAGATATGTAAAATTTACTTATACATTAAATAATGGTAAAATCTTCAATTTACTCACAATTTTGAATGTACCAGTGTACCCAATTATAATATAAAAATATAATTATAATATTAGTATTTTTTTAGTTCATATTATTATAATTATATCCTTACATTATAACTAGATGCATTAGTATATTTAAAATTATGAATGTATAAAAAATAACACATTAAATGAATTGTATTAATGATAATTTATTTTTTAAATATAAATTATATATATACAAAATCTCTTCTCAACAAAATTAAGTTTAACATAATTAAGTTAATCTAAAATTAATTTTTACAAGTCCAATCCTAACAAAAATGCATTTGTTGATTGAATAATGTGTATTTACCCCTATAAAAAAAAAAAAACAACCCCCCAAATTCAGAAAAATGAACTTTTCAGTAAGAAGAGTGAACAATTTTTAAAAAGACGTTTGCTTTAGAAACAATCTATCACATTATACGTTTAAGAGAAAAATATTATTTTAATTCTTAATTTATTATTAAATTATTATTTATATTCTCTTACTTATTTTATTTTTAAAACCTAATCTTTTATTTATTAAATATTAACACTTTTAATCTTTTCACATAATTTAATGAGGCTTAATTTGAAAAACTACAATTTTAAAAGTAAAAAAACGATAATTTTTAATAAACAAAAAAGTATTTTAAAAATTAAAATAAATATAAAAATTAAAAATAACAATTAAGTGATAAATAAAAATATAGTATTATTTTCTCTTTTGATAAATTACAGCTGTAAGAAAAAAATTGATGCGGAAAAATCAATCAATACTGAAATTATATAATGACATCTTTCCCTGAAGTGGCTAGTTTTAAAACTGAGAGACCCAAATAGCTTTAGATAAATTAATTTTAAAATAAGATCGAGAGGCTTAAGAACATGCTTGATGGAATATAATTAAAATGCTCTGCCAAGCTGTTAATCATAATTTTCTATGTATGACCGCGTTAACAGTTGCAACTAACTCTCATTTTCTTGGATCGCATTCTCTTCTTTTCACACTTCTCTCACCTGCCCAAGTTGCTCTCCACACGCTTGCATTTGCAAACCCTAAACGATCATGGAAAAAAAATATAAAATTAGTCTTTTATTTTTATTTTTATAATAATTTAATTTTTTATAAATTAATTGTGATAAATTAATATTTTATAAATTTAAATTTATACAAAATTAATTTTTTAAATTTAAATTTATACAAAATTAATCACTTTATTTGAATTAACAAAGAATTGATTTTATAAAAATAAAATTTTTTAAAAACTAATTTATTACGATTATTTGTAAAAAATTAAATTATTACAAAATATTAAAGTGAATGATCAATTTAATACTTTTCTCATCATAAAATATTTTCATTTTTTTATAAGTAATAATTAATAAGTATGATAATATAAACAAATATAATAAAATAAATAAATAAATTATTATTAGATAATAATAATTACATTATAATTACAATTTATGATAAACCCAAGTCAATAATACCATCATTGAATAATTTAATATGCACTTTTTCTTACACTCTAATTATTTTAATCGCATCGTTACAAAGAAGAAGCTCGATGATCGTCTAAATTTATTTATTTTTCTTTCTGACTCTTTTTGTACACCGAAAATTTATTAAACAATATGGAAGACGATGTCCCCATCGCATTTGTTTATGAGCATTGTCACAAAACAGTATTGGCACCAATGATAAATCTTCAAATTTAAGTTTACAGTTTGTTGAACTGACCAATAAACAAACATGCACTACAAAACAAACATGCAACGGTGTACACTGAATCTTTCCTTTTTCCTTTCCAATTTGCTTTTAGGTGCTATATTTTCATAAAATTATTGAAAATTTTACATTTAAAAAGAATATATCCCATTCCCTCAGGCTTTTTATATTATGAAAGTGATAATTGATTATGCAAAAGCTCAACACTAAAATGTTAGCACACACTTTTAACAATAATTAAATCTGCACTCTTATCCAGTTAAATATCTAAAAAATTTGTTTTTAGAAATACAAATAATAATGTATTACAATAAAATAAAAATTGTTTTGATAAAATATCGAATTCTTAATACAATAAGGGCACAAGTCTCTTTCGCAATTAAATAGAGAGAAATCAATATTATTTAATTCTTCCTCAAAATAATTATGGCACTCAATAATCATTTTTATCATTCTCTACCACTCTAATAAGCTTCAACAATTGATTTAGAATTTGATTTCAAAAGCCACAAAAAATTTAAATTATATTAGATCAAAATAATCAATATAAATTAAAGGAAATAAAATTTTATAAAATAACTGACAAGTTTTTATTAATTAAAAAAATTTTAAAATAAAATAAAATTATATATACAAATTAAAATTTTTAAAATTAAAAAAAAAAAAAAGACCACGAGATCTCCTAAGCCTATTTATGTGGTTAAATAAATTTAGATAAGTTAATTATTCAAGTAAGTCTTGCATATAGATTATTTTTAAAGAATTAAAAATTCATTTTAGTCCCTTGTTTTTATCTTATAACTATGCTTTTCTTGCTTTGCATGGGAATCCAATGGGGTGTGACTTGAGCAAGGTTTTTAAAAATTATGCTTGAATTTAGACTCAAGAAAATGCTTAAACTTGTATTTTATTTTGGCTTTTATTAATATTTTTTAAGCCAGACTTATTAGGCCAATCAGGCTTTATTATGTTATTTTGTTACTTAAGGCTTAAGATAAATTATATAGATAATTGTTATTATTACATATAAAATTATATATAAAAAATTATAAATACAAATGAGTTTTTATATTGGTATAAATAATTTAAATAAAATATATTAATTTTTATTTTTTTATTAGAATGTCATGTTATATTAAATTTTTTTTAAATAATAAATTTTTACTTATTAAAATAGTATTCATTCAGATTTTTTCAATTTAAGTTAGACTTTAAAAAAACCCAAGCCCTACATATTTTACAAATTAGATTTTTTTTGTTTAGATTTTAATTTTTTATAGGATAATTAAAGTGGCACGTTAATATTTACAACATATATATATATATATATATATATACTTACATACATACACGAAGCCATTTAATAAAAAGACAATTAAAAAAAAGACTAAATCAAAACAATTATAAAAATGATCAGGATTTAATTAAAACTAAAGAAAAAAAATAAAACATAAGGAAGTAACCTGACATTATTTTAAAACATTGAAAAAAGCCTTTTGTTCAATTTATTTGGTTACGAAAGAGACAAGCAGGAGAGATATGTTAGTAAAGTTAACAGGACTAAGAAAAGTGATAATATAATATATTTTTTCAAACATTAGTTATGAAGACTAAATTAAACTTTTATCCCAAAATTCTTAAAAGTAAAATTTTAGCGACGACAAATGTATTATATAAGAAGTGAGAGAAATAACTGAGCATTTGTCTAAATTAACATAAACATTATTATAAATGAATAATAATTTCTTTCTTGATTTTCATATAAATGATTTTCGCATAAATTTTGAACATTTATTTGTGACCCAATGGTAATTAATAATTTGTTTCACCTTTTTATTTAAGATTTCTTCTTTTCACTTGATCTTTGCGTTAAACTTAAGGGACCAAAATGAATTTGTTCTCTATAAATATTATGGCGGAACAAATTGGTCGTGAACATATATTGTAACCCTGATAACAAATGAATGTTGCATTGTGCTATTTTTTGTTATTGTTTATTGTTATTTTTTCTTCCAATTTTTTTGTTTTATTCTTTTTCTTTAAAAAAAAATTCCTGTCATTTTACCTGGAGTCTCATATATCACATAGAATTTACTACTAATTAAAATTATAATTGAAGTGCATATTATATAAAAAATTTAATCTTTGCTTGTGCACATGAAAAAGAATAAAATAAAAGGCCATCTCATATCTCAAAATTAAAGGGAGCATCCAAAGAACTTCATTTTTGTTGGCAAGAAAAGTTGAGTAAATTAATAATTTAATTCCTGAAATATCAATTTACTTTAATTTTGTTCTCTAACAATTCTCAATATATTTCTCTAGACATTTTTTGCAATCAAAATGACTAATGTGGGAAGCATTTGAGGTCACGAATGCACGAAAATTTAATTTCATTGCGCGTTTAAGACATCTAAGCAAATTTATATAATTAGTTGTGTGAGATTTCCTTAACTAATTAAATTACCATTCTGATTGGAAAAAATGTTTTAATTAACTTGAGAAGATTTATTTTTTAAAGTACTAAATAGAAAAGTTTATCTTTAAGAGCTAAATTGAGAAAAAGAAATCAGATTATAAACATTATATCAAAAGATTAAGCTTCTGTAAACCAAGTTATTAATTTACTGAAAAATTATTGCTCATTGTTTTGGATGATTTCCTCAAGCAATTATCAAATTTAAAGAGATTTCTATTTAATTCCAACATCAAGCATTATTTATATTCTATTTCATTCCCTTGAAAAACTAACACATTTTGCAACCATTCTTCATTTGTTATAGTTGACATTTTGAATGATTTTTTTTTTTTGAAGTTTTTTAGTAAAAATTAAATTCTAAGAAATAAACGTTTGACTACACATTATAAATAGTTGATTTTTCCTCGTGATGATTAACTATTTAGCATAATAATTGATTAATTATTATGAACAATTAAGTGTTTATATAAAAGAAGTAATCACTTATAAAAAATATTGACTTTTTATCTTGTATAACTGACTACTTATCATTAGGTGGTGATATACATGATACAATATGCACTATGTTAAAGGATTAGTTTTATTTTGTCTAAAAATTATCTGATGTATTTTTTTCTTTTTTTGGTTAATGATTACAGAGGAATATAGCATTTTTCATGATCCTAAAGTAATTTTAATAATTATTTGATTTTCTATGAAATTTTTGATACTATCAAGGATTATTTTGTAATTTACTTTGTCATTTCAGAATTAACTGGGTCCTAAACCCGAAATTACAAACTCTTGCCAAATCATCAAATTCTTTTTATCTAACACCTACCTGGCACTACTTGACTGGTCCTCTTTTAGTTATATGGATGCAACCTCATTTTGGGCTGTATGGAAGGAGGACCTCCATAATAAAATGGGCTGTTGCAAAAGGAATCAAAATAAAATGCTCAAAGACAAACACCAAACAAGATTGAGGCAGAAATCCCTTCTCCATTTTCTTTCCATCAGTCCTATTCCAGTATGCCAATCAAGATGCTAATTCTTAAATGTATATTTTAAAAAGTTTTCGGAACTGAAGAAAAGTATATAAATTTGAAAATTCAAAAAAAAAAAAAACTAAAGAGCCTTGGATCAGCATGTGCCGGACCAGCCCTTATCGCAGCATCACCAATATAGAATTCATAGCGACCTTAATTGAACGGTGTCGTCTTTGTGAAGCTCAACATGGCGATCTTCGATCACCAGTGAAGGCGTCTACAAACACATTGCAATGTCGTCAGGCGAAAAAGCATAGGTAAACTTCTCTTTTCCCTCCGGCCACCACTTCTCGCAACCAATTATTATTGTAATTTCGAAGATTGCGCTCGTTAAGATTTTAGGGATCGCAATTCGATTAGCTTCTGCTGGAAAATTCCCATTCCTACTGCTTTTTCCTTTTGTTTCATACTTGCGTGGTTATTGCCTCTCCTCAGGCTTCTCTCTTTGTTCTCTATATGTTTTACAGCTTACAAAGTTGCACATTTTAAACACTCTTTCTCAGGCAGTCAAGATTTGAATGTTTGAAGGTTCAATCCCTTTTCTCTTCTTAGCTAAAGAATATACTTCTATCTTTCCTGTTTTACTTTGCGTTTGGTTGTCAAGCTTCTTCAAATTCTAGAGAAGGGAAACAATTTAGATTTTGGAAGTTTGGGTTTGTTAACTACGCCTCTGACTACTTTTCTCGAACAGACTTGGCTGTTCAAGCAGAATGAATCACTGGTAACTTTGATAGCCAAGACAAATATTCACTAATTTCTTCAAATTAAAAATTGTCTTATGGTGGAGTAAAAAGTAATTGGAATAAGAATGGTTATACAACAGAAATGATAGTGGTTTGAATCATTGATGTCCTGTATCCACTTCCTAAATACACAATAAGATAACTTTGCTAATATGAGAAATGAGTTACCGGATAATGTTCAATAAGATTCAGCTTTTTAGCTTTTAACTTCCTATTCAATAAATAACCTTAAAAGATCAACATTCTAACTTTTAGTGTTATACGCACTCTAGATTTTTCACAAACTTTTGAAGTTCTCTAATCGTGATGCAACCTACACACAAGACTAAAACCTCTTAGATTTTATTGTTATTAAATTAACCTTATGGGTTCAACATTCTATTTTTTATTGGCTCACAACTTTTAAGGATTTTACCAATCTCATTAGAAAAATATTATTCAAATTTTAATAGTAAAAACTAAATTAAAACATTTGTAAATTGTAAGGATTTAATTATAAATTTTTAAACTATATAGACTAAATTGAAAATTGAATGAAACTATAGGACCTGAAAATATAATTTTCTATAAGAAATTTTTACACTATGAAAATCAGAAGTGAAGAAAAGAATAAGAATTAATTTTTTTTTGACATCAAATTCATGAATTTTAAACGCTGATATTTATGCCATATAAGCAATGTCTTTCATGAATTTGGAACCTAGCTACTATGCCTACGTGTAGTGTTCGTCTGTTTGTGACAGAAATAAAAAAATGCGTATAGTTTATGTTTGAAAATTCTAGTTAATTAATCCTTCCATCTTGGTAAAAACGAAACAAAAAACAAAAAGCCCCCAAAAAACGTAAAACAAAGAGAAGATAGAAATAAGAAAAAATGCGGACGGAAATTAGAAATTCTCATTAACTTATTGACATTTTCTGAATTGAATGGAAGAACACTTATACACCCAGTAATGACTGAACCACCAGCAGTAGCTCTGATCAAAATTCTCATTCTACTTTTCAACTTTGCTTTAAGATATTAGCGAGTGATTCTTGATCATCAGTCTATGATAAACTTTTGAATTTTCTTGTCTTTTATTCATTGATATTCCGATAGTTTTTTTTTTTTTTTTCACTTTCGAGGGGATGGGGGGGGGGGGGGGGGGGAGTTTCAGGTTGACAAATGGCTTGAACTTGTCTTAGCCGCTTCTGGTAGATGCATCCGTTCAAATCAGGGGGGAGAAAAAAGAGAGGAACGCCACAAATACATAACTTTGCTTGAAAGACAGAGTTTACTGACACGAATTTGAAAGTCTCCATCTACACTTCTAAGCAAACATGTGTATTAGATATGGAAATACAAAAGTTGAAGTACATTCCGAGAAGCCGAGAAATTAAGACTTTTTGTGAACTTTTAAGACGTGGAAATGATTAACAATACTTAATGACAGAAATGACCGAACCAGCCGTTTTTTACATGACAAAATTCATCTTTCTCTTGCATTTCATCCCCTTTGCTGTGAATCCACCATAAGAGATTAGTAAATATGTTTACATCATCAAAACCTTACAAGTTTCTTATCTTCTCTAGTGCACTGTCCCTATCATGAATCCCTTCTAAGGCATACACCAACCCTTTCCAACCTTCTCTATTCAACGCAGGCAATGTCCATTCCACAGGCTCCTTCACATATCTCACATTGGAGAACAGTAGCACAGTAATAGGCAATAATGGTAAAACCTAAATCCCAAGCTACATTCTTTCCACTCAGGAGGCGCAAACCATAGTCCACTGTCTCTCTTGTTAGCCCAAAGAACACCCCTTTCCCTGTTCTTTATTGTGAAATCTTCCCCCCAACCAAATCTTATGCAATATCAAATAATATCATCGCTTTCATTATCCCAATTGGACCTACTATTTCAACTGAAACTGAATTATAAGACTTTGCTTACCTTTGCTTTTTTGCCTGCAGGTTGCCTCCAAGCAATTAAGGGATATATGATGCTTCTGTTCCCCTATAAAAGAATTAAAACGTAAGTTGCAAACTCTCTCTGTTTCTCTACTAATTTAAGTTTTGATGTGGTTGATCGGTAGATTTAATCAAATTTGAATTCTATTAATTTGTGTAGAAGTAACTTGTTGCATGTTATACATTGATTGATCCTTCTGTTTTCAAGTGAGTAACAAGTCCAAAGATGTGCATATCCTTCTCCCTTTTTCTTTCGGGTATTAGAATATTCTTGTATTGTGTTTTTTATAATTTAAATTGTGAACTGAATATTAATAATTTTGACTCTGACTTAGTATTGTAATTCTCCAATCGAATAGTGTATGGAGAAGACCATCTTTCTATGATGATTCTTGTTTGCATGCTTGTCTGCGGAAATTATATCTGCAGCAGTGATCCAAAACCATAGAACAACTTATTTTTAAAAACCAGAAATTGTAGTGACGGTTTAAACAATCACTATAATGTTTAAAATGTTTTACACAATCAACATCAGTCCAAACTATATATTTATATACATTAGAAATTAATTAAGATGTAATAGGCCTTCTCCGAGTAAGATAGGAAATTTTTCTATTTTGAAAATATTTTTTCTTTATTTAGTTATAGTTTATTTAGAGACAGTAATGTTTATTTGCTTTTTATCTGTCTCAAAGTTAGCTACCGAGAATTATACAGGGGCAAAATTGGAGATGGAAAAATGCAGTCTCTGAACTCTGCCTTTTTTGTTTTTTTTTTTTGGGGTAATTTAAGTTGTAAAGTTGTCGGAGTTTAATCCAAGAAAATGTATTAACTCGTACATCAACTTTATTTCTTATAAATTTTGTGTAAACGCTACGGGTTTAAAAGATTTAGCCTTGACTTTCAACTTCTTTTTTCGCCACCGGAGAAAATTTTAAGCCATGAAAGGCAGAAGTGAAAGTAAGAATAGGGCTAAGAATCAAATTTTATCGACATAAAATTCCTTGGAATTTCAAACACTGATAATTATACCATATAAGCTAGTTCTTCATGTGAACTCCTATTTTAAGGCCCGCGTGGCTTTTTATACATGGCCCAGTGAATAGAAATGCCTCACAAATACATAACTTTGCTTGAAAGGCAGACTTTACTGACATGAATTTGGAAGTCCTTATATACACTCATAAGCAAACTTGTATATTAGATAACGAAATACAGAAGTAGGAGTACATTGCGAGAAATTATTAAGACTTTCTGTAAACTTTTAAGACATAGAAATGATTAACAACACTTAGTGACAGTAATGACCGAACCAGCAGTTTTTTCCATGACCAAATTCATCTTCCTCTTCCACTTCCTTGCCTCTGCTGTGAATCCACCATAAGAGATTAGTGAATGAGTTTCCATCATCAAAACCTTTCAAGTCTCTTATCTTCTCCAATGCGCTGTCCCTATCATAAATCCCTTCCAAGGCATACACAAACCCTTTCCAACCTTCTCCAACACCTTCTCTATTCAACGCAGGCAGTGTCCATTCCACAAGCTCCTTCACATACTTTACATTGGAGAACAATAGCTCAGTAATAGGCAACAACGGTAAAACCTGAATCCCAAGCCTACACTCTCTCCACTCAGGAGGGGCAAACCATAGTCCACTGTCTCTCTTGTTAGCCCAAAGAACACCTATTACCCTGTTTTGCTTTGTAAAATCCTCCTCATACAAGTTATCTCCCTCTTTTACATGCCACCACATTTGGGCTGCATGAATTTCCAGTGCTGCAAGTGTAGATCCTATAGCAACGAGATGGGTATCACCATATGCTAGACCCATTAAGGCTGCTGAATAGTATGCATTTACAGCTTCGCTTGTGCTTTCTTGATTTCTTCCATCTGCAAATTCAGTTAAACCTCCAGCCCAAGAGTGTAACTTATAAGGGTCAAAACACCTTAGTCGTGTGTAATTTGAGTTTGATCTTCTGCCCAAGTTCATAAAATCTGCCATGAGTGAATAGGCTTGAGGCTTATATTTTCTTCCCCAGGCAGGGTCAATCTTTGAAAGAACTGCAATTCCATAGAGGAAGTATCCCAAATGATAATGGTGATCATTGTAAATCCCAAACCCAAAATCAGCACCAGAATCAGTAGACCCTTGTTTAGTCACAATCCCTCCCCATTTGGGATCATGAAGAAAGCCATTCCCATTAAAGGTTCCCTCCAACCATGGCTCAATGGTCTCCTTCAAGAACTTCCTAATTACAGGAATCAAATCGAGAAAACACACTTCTTCAGCTATTAATGCCAGCCTCGCTGCTCGTGCAATCAATTTCCCATAAAAATAAGACGAAGTTGTTGTTATCGACGAGGAATTTAAACCCTCGACATCTTTTGAAAGCGCTGAAACAATTTCATCATAGGATTCTTCTTCGATACCTCTTGTGGAATGCCAAGTTACAGAAATAGGATCTGATTTCAACACCCATGAATCTCCAATCACACCAACAAGGTCACCATCGATGCTTCTATACTTGAAATCCTCAAGAACTGCAACGTTACATTCATAATTTGATAAGAGTTGAAGATGGAGAGGGTGGGCTAACAACAGCAAGTCTCCCCACCCTTTCTTTTCCCATTGATATTCCACACGAAATGGTCTTGCGAGTAAGGCCTCCCCTGAAACCGGATAGCAAGGACTAAACCTGTCAAGGATTTCCTCATATCTCGGGCTCGAATCGGCCAACACCGCGATCCGAATTATACCAGAAAACCCATCGGATGTAATCTCAGAAAGGGTATGACTCAAGTTGATGGAAGACGAGGCGTATATAAGCCATGTCTGGCCGTTGTTGAGCTGAACGGTGTACTTGGTGCGGGAATCGTTGGAAGAAAACGAGAGGATGGCATGGATGGTGGTGATCGAAAGCGCGGTACGCTGGGTTACAGCCGCCGTCAGATAGGGGCTTCCTCTAACGAGAAAGAATCGCAAATTCGAAGAGGGAATGTCCAGCGTGACGCTGAGATCATGATAGGAAGAGATTACATGCTTCCGGTTTGAATCTGGGTTGGCTTTTCCGATGGTGAGATCGGCAACGAAAGTCTGGTAAATGAAAGCAGAGCTGGAGAATCGAGATGGGTATGAGAGGGAAAGGGAAGATGTTGAAAATTTGACGAGGTAAGGATGAATGTACTCAGGCTGGTCTCCATTTTTGAGAACGTAGTTTTGGAAGAAGGAGTTCGTAGGAAGTGGGGTTGAGACGAGGTTTGGGGAGAAAAAATTGGAGGGTTCAGGAAGAACTGTGGATTGGACTTGTGGGAAAAGGAAAGGGCCACTTTGTCGCTTCTTGGGAGACATTGGTAATGGCGGAGGAAGTAGTTGCTGTGGTGGTGGTGGTGGTGGTGGTGATGGTGAGGGTGATGCAGAGGGATCAGGGGGTTTTATAGTGTGTTTGCCTCGCTTCTTCAAGCCACTGATCATTGCATTGCTGACTTTTCGTCTGAGTTTCTTGAGCATTTTGCCAGCTGCAGTAAAAGAAATATATTAAAATCAAAATTATTTAGTGATAAAAATGAATATGGAAACAAGGTTCCAATGGTATTCTATCAATGACGTATTATTAAACTCAGTTTTACCAAGTCGAGGACACATATCTTTGATGAATTGAAATAACGATCAGACTAAGGTGGGGGCTTATTTGGAAAACAAAAAGATGAGAACTTTGGAAAATAAATAGGTATGAAAGTTGAATAACTTAAAACGCGGAAAGTTGTAGGTTGGAAAGTTATTTATTTGTAGTGGGTATGATGAATTATTTGGGCAAAAAATGCAGGAAGAATCCACTGTAATGTAAAATGAATGATTGGGCGAGACTTGCCTTAACTTGCTTCAGCGCGTTGGTGGGTGCTGGAGAGAGAGGGAGAGAGAGAATGGGATGGGGACATGCAAGTAAGAGGGATTGGATGAAGTTGAAAGGAATCTTTTGGGGGAAGCTAAGAGACTTCGATGATTTTAAGAAAGGAATGGAATTGAGGTTTCCCCCAATAGGAATGCGCAAGGAAGGAGGATGGCATCATGAAGTTTCCTTCAATTCTAAACGCATCTTGTCCAAGTAAGAGAGGGGAATTGATGGAACCCTTAACGGCTAAGGTACTATAAATCTATTATTCGAGGGAAAAGAAATTCTACTTTATGTTGTATATAAGATAAAATCGGAAAAAAGATAAAATTTTTGCTTAACTTACATAATATAAGATTGAATTATATAAACTCTTACACGTCTTTAGTGCATTTATCAGATTGTATAAATTGATATAATCAATTATAATTAATCACATTTGATATGATGTAACATTATATTACTAGTCATATCTCTCTTAATCTGGTTAAACATAATTGGAGGTTTTAACCGTCCTCTTCTTTTTGAAATAATAAATGGCTGATATTCTCAAATGCCAAAACTATTCTACCTATATCTTGTTTCTATTTTTAAAAATTTTTTTGTACAATTATTGTTTATCAGATACCCCAATCACTTTTTTTTTATATATATTTTATAGTTAGCAACCCAAAATTAATTTTATTGGGCCCGCCACCCAATAAATATATACTGAGGGGGTGCACGCCGTCATATTCAATGAGCCCCTCTTTTATTTTATTATAATAATAAATTTTTTAAATAAATAAAAAAGTAATTATATTTATATTAAAATAGAAAATAAATAAAAATATTAAAATTTGTAAGAAAACTTCAATAAAAATTATATAAATTATAGTAAAAATTGAGAAATTTTAATTTATTTTAGTTAAAATATTTAATCTTATTTTTCAAAATTTATAATTTCATAAATAATTATATTTCAGTTTAAAAATTAAGTATCTTACTTATTCATACCATTTTGAAAATTTTTAAATAAAAGATTGATATTTATTTAAAAATTTCATGAAAATCTATATCTCTTTTTTCTTTCTACCATTATTTCCATTTAAATCATATTTATATATTTATTAAAAAATATCTCTTTTCTTAAAGGTGTTTACAAAGTTATAATGAAGGAGATGATTATATACAGAGGTTGGAAGTATCAGATTTTTCTTCTGTAATTTTGTAACATAAGTGAATATGTTAAAAGTAATTTAAAGAATATAAAGTTATGATAATAAGAAAGTTTGTTTGAACCGAAGGTATTTTGCGAACACTTCTTTTTTTATGAAAAAAATTAAAAAACATGAGAAAAAAAATTTAAGAAGGGCTCCTTTAACAAAAGGCATCATATAAATACACACTTATTTTCATATATAGATAATTTAAACAATAAGTTTATTTCAATTTAAAAATGAGGCATCTTAATTTTTCAAACATTGATCTTATTTTTAATTTTCACGAAGATGTTCTTGATAATAAGAACAAATAATAATTCAACATTGGGTCTTGAAAAAATATTTCCTTTAAGAAATTATACTAAATTGATCCCTCCTCTAAATATAATTGACACTTAGAAAAATATTAGACTTTGTTTGGCTTTATGGTAACAAATTTATTATAATCCTTTTATGGCACAATATATATATATATATATATATATGTAATACCTATCAAACCTTTATAAGTTATTTTAGGTTTAAATATATATAAATAAATGAATAAAAATAATAAATTTTAATTTTAAGAGATGGAGCAAGGAAAAAAATTCACTGGATATAAGTATAAATTTTAAATGATGATGGAACATTGGAAGAGGAAATTTGAGAAATATTAAATATGGATGTAGATAATATCATATCCAGTGTTATCAAAATCGTTATTTAACTTGATAGAATCACTGATTCTAAGATCGTAGGTAGCATTTTCATGTTAAATTGTAAGTAAAATCAGAATCAGTGCTAACTCGGTCAAATTCACCACTGACTTGCATAAACTCGGTAAAATTGGCAAGTTTGACCGAGCTAGCCGAGTTTGAAAATTGGACTATTTTTGTAGCCCAAAGAAAAAATCCTCATATGATCATCTAAAAATGCTTCTTAGCCCAATACAACAATGCCAAAAAAAAAAAAAAACCAAAATGCTAAATGCTTCCCCCATTGCTGATGTTGATATGCCTAAAATCCCTAATTGCCTCTTAATCGCTTGCTGCCTCTACTCTTGGTACCCTACCCATCCATCCTTGCCTAGGTCATCAGGTTGCAGCAATTCGGTGAAGGTCGGAGCAATCCAGTGAAATCGTAGCTCATAGTAGTCCTCCAACCATAAACTGTTCCTGAACCTTTATCTCATTCCATTGACCATCGTGCTTATCTCCTTATCTGATGTTCATCTTAGCAACTTGACATATTGGTTTGGTCTTTGGTTAGGTATGGGTCTTTTGAGTTTTCTCTTTAATTTTCATTTTTCTTTTCTTTAATAGAAGTGCAAATTAAGACCTAAGTGGATTTTCTCCTTCCATATATACATAAATCTTGTGCTAATTGGAGCAGCTTCTTCGTGTTTCTTCCCTCACATCATATGACCGTTCCATTTTCACTACTCTGAAGCTCGCCATTATTGCCATTCACCGTGTTCCACTTACAGGAAACTATTAGGCATCTTTTCCCTTCTTACTTATTAAAATTGCCTCTTTGATGCCCCTTCTGGCTAAATAGAGTAATAAGATGCCTTTTGCTAACTTGTTAATTAGAGAAAAGGGCAAAAATGGATGTATGCTAATATTATTTCCTCATAAGGCTAACTTGTTTCAGGTAAGGCTTGGCTCAATTGATAGGATTGAACCATTTTAACTAAAGTGTTGTAGTTATGCATTTGATAGTATTGATGGAAATAAAATATGTTTCTTTTAGTTGCATGATTATGCTACATCCATTTGTAGTTAGTAAAATATGACATATTGCTAGCCCATAAGAATTGAAAAGTATATATACATTTTGTAAGAACTCTTAGAACTCACATCTTAGATATCCACTCTTATGTAAAGATAATATTGCTAATGAATATTTTTATATCCCTATCTTAGTTTTATTGGTCGAGCCATTTCACCTATTAGCTTGCTAATGTTTAATAGCTCTTTATATGTTTAGTAAGTTTTTTGTTTCAAAGAAAAAATTTTATGCCCTTGGTGAGCTTTGTTGCTACTCTTTGCAAACATTATATTCACCCTCCCATGTTACTATCTAAGTACTATGAACCTATTGAATCCAAATGGGGTTAAAGAGGTTGTAAAAGTTTTTGGGACTAAACATGTATTATTATGTTAGTTTAACAACTAGATTGTGAAAGTGAAGTGAAGAAATTGAGCCCAAGAAATATTGTTATAGTAGAAGCAAAAACATTTTGTGTGATTTGTGGAGATTTCCTTGACAATTAGGATATAAAAATGAAATGGTTGAACCATTGGACAAAAATTGTCTAAGTTATAAATTGGTGATTCTCATTGATGGTTATATTTTTCATTTCATGATTAAGGAACGAATATAAGATTTTTCCACTTTTGAACAAATTATAAAACTTATTGTATGAATTGTGAATTGATTTCCTATATTTATTCATCTTTGTTTTAGTTAGCTTCATTAGGATTTCTTTTTAGCTAATATAAACTTCTATATTGTTTTGTTGTAATACACTAAAGAAAATATGTCTTCAAGTGCAAGTGTTACATTAATCCTTGCTAAAATGTAGTTGCTAGAAGGGAGAATTTTCATGGTAATAAATTTGATATAGGGTGGAAACATGGGAAGGATGTTAGTAGGGATGGTAAAAAAGTTCGATGTAGTTATTATGATAAGATTTATAATGGAGGAGTTTATAGGTTCAAACATCATTAAGCTGGCACAAGAATAGATGTTGAACCATGTGTTAGTGTTCTAGATGATGTTAAGGCATATATGTGACAATATATTATTAATGCCAAATGTGCATCATCTAAAAGGAAAAGATAATGAGTTGATGTTGGTGAGGAGGAAACTTTGAGCAGTCAAGGACATTCTAATTCCTAAGACTTGATAAATTTATTAAGAGCTCCAAAAAAACATAACAATGGCCAAGGTAGCTCACAATCTACCATTAATCACATGTTCAAGAAAGATATTAGGGAAGAAGCTTGCCAACAAGTAGCTCGATTTTTTTACACAAGTGTCATTCCCTTTAATTGTGTAAAAAATCTTGAGTTTATTAAGATGAATGAGATTATTGGAAGATATGACCAAGGTTTTAAGCCTCCATCCTATCATGAGATTAGAGAAAAATACTTGAATATGGAAGTTAAGAACACACATGCCATGCTTGAAGAGTTTAAATAAGAATGGAAAAAAAATGGATTGTTCCATTATGTCTGATAGGTGGACGGATAATAAAAGGCATTCCATTTTTAATTTTTTGGTCAACAGTGCTAAAGGGACAATGTTTTTATATTCACTGGACACTTCTTATATTTCTAAAACTGCTGACAAAGTGTTTGAGATGCTTGATGAAGTTGTTGACAAAGTGGGAAAGGAGAAAGTGGTGTAAATAATATTGATAATGTTGCAAATTACAAAACAACTAGACAAAAATTGATGAAGAAAAGAAAACATCTGTATTAGACACCATGTGCAGCCTATTGCATTGATTTGATGTTAGAGGACTTAGAAAAAAAATAGAGTTACATAAAGAAACTATAAGTAGGGGTAGAAGAATTACAACTTACATTTATGCAAGATCAATGCTCATTAATATGTTGAGAAATTTGCAAAAAGGAGAGACTTGATTAGGCCAACTTTGACTCATTTTGCCATAGCTTATTTGACATTAGGTTGTCTTAATGAGTATAAAGCGGCATTGATAAATCTATTTAATTATGAGGAATGGAAAGATAGCAAATTTTCTACAACCAAGGATGGGAAGGAAGTGACAAGAAGTGTTATGGATAACAAGTTGTGGAAGAATATCATTACTTGCCTTAAAGCTGTTGTTCCTCTCATTAAAGTTCTTTGCTTAGTGGATTCAGATGAAAAACTAGCAATGGGATTCATATATGAAGTAATGGAAAGTACAAAGGCAAATATTAAGATGAACTTTAATAATATTTTAAGGAGGTAAATACAAAACTAGTATACCTTATGTTGATATCATTATCTTTAATATATTTTAACTTCATTGTTTGTTGATTGCTGCAGCTATGAGCCTGTATTAAATATAATTGATAAAAGTTAGGATGCTCAATTACTTAGGCCTTTACATGTAGCTGTGTATTACCTGAATCCTTATTTTCACTTCAACATTGACTTCCAAGCTGATTATACGGTTAAGTAAGGGTTGTATGAATGTGTAACAAGATTAATTAAAGATACTGGGAGAAAGAGTCAAAATTGAGTTCCAATCAGTTGAATTCCATTTCACAAGAGGCATGTTTAGTTATGGTTCTGCACAGACATTAAGAACACAAGTGGCTTCAGTAGAATGGTGGGAAGCCTATCGAGATGGAAGCCCAGAACTTGAAAGATTAGTAATTCGCATTCTTAACTTATAATGTAGCTCTTTTGGATATGAATGTAATTAAAGTGCTTTTGAAAGGGTAAGTAATTGTAAAATTATAAATTATTTTCTTTCTTTATTTTCATTTTAATTTTTTAGAGATTAGAATACTTATCAACATTGTTTATTGTGTTTAGATTCATACCAAGAAAAGAAATCAGTTGCACTAAAAGAAGATGAATGACTTGACATTTGTGATGTGCAATGTGAAGTTAACAAATAAGTAAACTACAAGAACTCATATTTATGATTTTGATGATATTCATTCTGATGATGAATGGATAACTGAGGAGATGGGAAATGAAGGTAATGTGGAGGCAGATGATGAGGTCCTTGAACCTATTCAAGTTAATCATCTTATGACAACAATAAAAATGGTGATTTGGTTATTCAGCTTGATGTCAGTGTTAGTGGTATTGGTGTTGGTAAACAATTTAACAATATGTATTTCGATGATGACTTCCAGGATGAGGAAGAAGATAATAATAATGTTGAGAATGAGAATGAGATAGGTGGATGTTATATAGGAGATGATCAAGATTCTAGAAGTGATAATAGTCATGGGATTGATGATCTTTATTGAATTTATATTGGAAGTTATTATGTTAAATGAATGATTATTATGTATTAGATATTATGGATTATCATTATAGATTATGAACTATAGATTATGGAGTTTATTGAACTTTGTATGTTGATTTGAATGAAAAGTATGCAATATGAAATGGATTGTGGATTATAAAATAGGTACTTATGTATGAAATTTTATGTGATTTTGTGATATGGTTATGTTCAATACCTATACTTTTACGGTTCTACGTTACGAGTTTATGTTACAAGTTTATCTCATTTTTCAAGTTTACCTAGAATCGCAATTCTAACAACATTGATCATATCTGCATTATAAGTTAACAGGATTATTTAAGCTTTATTCTATTCATTTCCAACATTTATAGTTGAATCCCAGGGTGTGCAAATATGATATTTTCAAGATTTATGATCTCATAGTATAAGGTATTCCTAAAGAAATTACTACAATACCCTTATTATTTTATTTCTCCACCAAATTTCCCTTCATTCTTGCCCATCTTCCACTCTGAGCACGCTTACTTGACTCTCTTCACCGTCTTTCACTTTCTGATCACTTCTTATCGCCATTCATGCTCACTGATGGATGTCTAGTGTCACTATTCCTTAGTTGGCTTAAGAACATTCTTCTTTGACCACGTTTGGCTAGAAAAAGTATAACATCCCTAAATTTGTGATTTTTAATATAAGCTAAGTTATTTAGAATAAATCAGAAAGAATTACATAAGAATAAATATGCCTAGTTGAATCATTTGAAAAAAAAAATCTAGAGCTTAGTTTTAAGGTATAAGGGCAAAATGGTCATTTAAAAAAAATGTTAAGGGCAAAATGGTCATTAAAAAAAATACCAAGGGTAGAATGGTAAATTCATAAGGAGGGACACGTGGCATTACCTTAACCTGCAGGGCCCATACCATAATAAAATATTAGATATTTATAGGGCCCACGCTATAATTATATCTTAGATTTTCATTATTTGAGATTGAATTACAACTGTTGGATTAAAAATATGTGGTTAAATCCTAGTCGTTGAATTCTTTTTAAATACCCTACACCCTATCCCTTTTCTTTACAATATTCCTTACATTCCTCCTCATGCCCATTTCACTCACTCTCACCTCTCCATTCCACATTTAGATCAAGAAGGAAGGAAGTAATTTTAGGAGAATTACAAGAAAGGAGAGCGCATATAGGTAACATGATTTAGCATATTCTCATTTCTCTTGTTATTTTTTGCTTCTTCTTTTTGAATGGTCTTTATAGTAATACCTTTTGGCCTAGGGTCATTTATCTTGAATTTTTGTTATGATCTTCCATAAGCTTATTCAAGGTCTAAGAAGGATAGAATTAAAGAAGAATGAGGATAGATAGATATTTTAAAATATCTAGAAAATATTATATAAGACATAACAACTTTAGGCTAACAATTTTGATGTGTAGACGACAATATGATTATTTGATAAGAGAACTATTCTTTATGAGATTAAACTATTCTTATACACTATATACTTATTGATATTTTGGAATCTCATTTGATAATGACTTACTATGTCGCCTTAATATATAATGGGAACCATTGGTAATGACTGACTATGCCGCCTTTATATATATATATATATATATATATATATATTTATATTGTGAACCCTATGAGTTCCTTAGCAAGACATTATATCCCATTAATCCTACAATTTATGGCAGGTTATACCACCTAAATGATAAAAGGAAAAATGGTGTTATTACATTTCTTGGGCTACAACTTGAATTTTAAGATCAATGGCTGGCTGTGCCACCTTAATGTTCTTAAAAATTCAGGAGAGGACAAGAATGTATCTTTACTGGGAACAACTTGAAATTAATTGACACTAAAGGGATTCTTAACCGTTATAAGAACATCAATGTTTAGAGAATTACAAAAGAAATCATGATATTTCTCTCTCAAACTAATCCAATCTTGACCATATATGGCTTGGGTGACATTTTATATTGCCTAACTTTATCTTAGGTACTCGATAGGGAACACCTTAGCTAAAGGTAGGGTTACGCCTACCGATCAGGTGTTATACGTTAGGGTTCATGAGACTTAATCACTTAGGTATGATAGTCATATGTTGGGGTTTCATAAGACTCGAATAACCTAAATATGACTTCCTAATGCCTAATGGTTGAGGACATTGTCTACCTCTGTTTGTCATATGTTTGCTAATGCATATTTGTATGTTATGATATTTGACATCCACACATATTTTCTAAAAATCATAATTTATGGTCATATTATATTCCATGGATATTTCGAGTATCGTATATACTTTTTCATGTTACTGAGAAACTATTCTTACCATTCTATTAATGATGTTTTTAGACAGTCAATTACCAAATTTTTTTTGAAGCCCGTGCGAAGTGAGTATTTGTCCCACTAATTAGGAAATGTTTGTTATTAAGATCGTCATTATAAGATGTGATATGCCTTACGTGTCTTACCACTTATTTTCATGCCACATGAGGGCATGAATCTTACTAGTTTTTTAAGCCCTAAATGAGTCCTTAATATTAGACCTAATTTTGATAGATACAGAAATAGATATACATATAAGTCTAATACCTCTTTTCCCAGTTTTGTTAAATTATCCATACGGATATATGAACAAATGGATGTACAAACTTTTGTTATCTATAATTATACTATTGTGTTTTAGATATTCTAATGTATTTCTCATAATTCTCAATTCATAATTATTTTAACTAAAATTTATAATCAATTCTATACTTTGTAACAAAGGTGTTACAAAAAGCACAGATTGCTGGCAAACATGCATCAGGCACGATTTTTAGCTACTTTCAATCTATTGAGGCGTGTTTTGCTTTGTTTTACCTTAAGGTTTTAGTTTCTTAGTAAATGTTGGCCACTTTTCCCTCATTTCCATCGATTAATTTTGCTATATCAGCTCAAAATTGAAAAATCCCAATCTCTGGTACTATTCATTGCAAAAGTGAAGACTTTGAGCTCAATCCAGTGTAATCTCATCAGATTAGGTTAGAGATTCATATCCTAAGTAATTTTTGTACCTTTCTCCCTTAGAATCATTAATCAATTATGAGTTTTAACTTTAGGATTGAAAAACCCCAATTTGGAAGTATATGTGTATATTTGTAGGGGGACGAAATTTCAAGTTTTTTTTAACTTCTCTAATATCAATAAGCATCTAAGAAGTAAATTAAGGCTAATAGAAGTTATCATTTTAAATTTAAAGTTGATTTAATTTTTATCTTAATTTTTCCTAAATTTTCCATAGACAAAAGGATGGAAGTTTGAATGGGAAGTCTCTTAGGACTTGATTAAGTGGTTATAAATGTTAATAGTAGCTTAATGAAGGATTTTGGAACATAGTTGGATAATCTCTAAGGCTACATTGGTGTTCATGATAAATTATTGAAATTTGTATACGTGCATAACTGGGATACTATATAAGATTCAAGGCCTTAAACATTTTTTTATATCAAGAATAAATTTAGACCAAGAGTGTGATTACTCAAGTTACTGAAAAGTAAGAAGTACAAGTGGACTTGGTAGTAATTATGGAAAACTCTATGGCGAAAATTAGTTATAAACAGAAAGACTTATATTATGGCCCTAAAGCAAGTGAATAGTTAAATGGAATTAATAGATAGAATGTGATAGATTATTCATGGATATTAGTGGCTTAGGGCACTTTACTTGATGTTATAGGCATTTATGACTGATTGTCATTAAGGGGATTGTAAATGAAGCTAAGAAAGGGTTGATATATCCTTCTTCAAGTGAGTAGATATTAGTAACTATGCTTATTTTTTGTTTTTTTTAAGTCTTTCCTATGATTTAATATGTATTTATGCTCTCCACTGTCTTGGGAACAAACTTCTTAAAAAGGTATTGTTTCCTTTTGAAACTATCCCGAAAACTTTGGCAAATATGATGGGAAATTACTATACACTTATTTATTCATATTTGCATCAATTGTTAAGAAATAGTTTAATACTTGAATGATTTACAGCAGGAGTTAAATGATAGATTGCTATATGAATTCTGTAGAATTCCTGAATGAAATTGCTTATTGTAAATCTTTTGGATTGAAGGGTTACTGTTATTTATTCGAAACTAAATTATGTTGTTATTTATTACTAAAGAAAATCTTTTTTTTTTCCATGGAAGTATGTCTAATGCAGAACCTTGCAGTTAATGACAATAGATGTTAGCTATGGTGCACCATGTACTATGATATTATATTGAGGCCTTGTGCCATATTACTGGCTATTGTGAGCCTATTTGCTTACCACTGATTATTGCACTGTACTGTACTGTCATTACTAGCAGATGCTAGTACTTGATTATTGATTTATTGTTGGTTCTTTTGGATGTCTTCCACTTTCGTATTTTTCAATTTGTAGGTTTAAATTATTTTATTATATGGATTATGTTTGTGCAAGGAAAGCTCTTATTAGCTTAAAAATTGAGTTCCCTATTGAAACTCATGACTTATGGTTTTATTTAAAATGATCATAGGTTTGTGAAAAATTCTACCGTTCTTGTCTGTTCCATTCTTGGTATAATTAGTGGTATTTAGTCACTGGGTGTTGTCACTCACCCTTATCTCTTTATGTTTTTCTAATAACATTGCTGAACCTGGGCCTTCCTCTATTGTGTAGAATCCAGAGTCATCCTTTTGGTAAGCCCTGCATTGTCCATGTTGGAGCAAGTCAACAATAGCATTAATTGGTCTCACTTGATCTCACTCATCTATAATATTAATTGGTCTCACACTTGGTCTCACTAGCATTAATTGGTCTCACTCACCTATAATATTAATTAGTCTCACTAACATTAATTAGCCTACATTTTTTTAATGACTGTTATGTATATAAATACCCATGTAAACAAAGTGTTGAATAAGTAGAAGAAATAACATCTTTCCCTTCACTACATGGTATCAGAGCCTTCTCTATTCCCTTTTCTCAGTTCTATCCATTATTTTAGATTCTGTGTTGCCTAGATCATCACCCAAGGTGATCAATTTTGTCTCATCGCGAGCATAGAAAAGACCGACGTGTCAAGATCAATCAGACCTAGGAGTCAGATGGCTCGAACCTTGGCACGTACAGGGGTGTGGCTAATCTATTTCCTTCCATTCTTCATTTCTGATGATTGACTGCTCCTTTTCGGCATAGCTCAGGTGTGTTACAGATGATTGGTGGGGTGTGAGTGATGGTTTGGGAGTCTCTTTTCACTTTTATTTAGTGCATTTTTCATTTGCAATAACCAAGCTAAGTTACTTGTCATAATGTTTGAAGTAAACTCAATTGTAACTAACATAGTTCCAGTGATGTCCAAGATCATATAACACAAGTTGAATGACTTTTGGACTAGAGCAAGACAATTCACATCTATTTGAGGAGCATTGCCAAAGATGATCACTTGATTATTGATCTTCCTACCGATGATACTAAACAAGCTTGGTTAAGAGAAGATGCTCGACTCTTTTTACAAATTCGAAACTTCATTGTCAGTGAGGTAATTAGCTTAATTAATCACTGTGAGTTTGTGAAAGAACTAATGGATTATTTGGATTTCCTTTTAAGGGTAATGTTTCTCGAATTTATGAGGTGTGCAAGGTATTTTACCTTCATGATAAAGAGGCTAGATCACTTATGGCCTTTTTTATGGACTTTAAGAAAACTTATGAAGAGCTAAACATGCTACTATCATTTAGTTCTGATGTTAAAGTGCAACAAGCTCAAAGGGAACAAATGGCAATAATGAGCTTTATAACAGGCCTTCCCTTTGAGTATGAGACAGCTAAATCTTAATTCTCTGAAGTTATAAGATCGTATCTACTTTTCTCTAAGAAGTTTTCAACTGGGTTCTTTGCACGGAAATTTCTTCTTCAGCCCTACTCAACAATGCCCTTGTTACTAACAGAAGTAGTAATGATACTGGCTATAAGATGAACAACCAAGGAAGAGGAAATAAGAACGCAGACATCCATCACAATGAATTAGGGAGTGTTAAATGCTACAATTATCATGAATTGGTTATACAAAGTAGACGTGCATGAAATTATTGAATCGTACTTAAAAGACCCAAACTACTAATGTTACATCCACTAGTTCTAACTCCTCATTTGAAAAGTCAATTTTGGTTTCCGTAAATGAATTTGCAAAATTTTACCAATACCAAGACTTATTGAAGTAATCAACATCAGTCACTATTGTTGCAGAGTCAAGTAAACCTACTGTATGTCTCATCTCTTCATCATTTAATGGGCCATTGATTCTGGCACCACAAATCATATGACATGTAACATTAATGCCTTTTCCTCCTTTCAACCCCACAAATCTCCATCGCTTATAACAATAGCTGAAGGGACCACCTATAACATTATGGGATTTGGGACGGTTAATCCTACTTCCTCAATTACATTATCATTTGTCTTAAATCTTACAAAACTTGCCTTTAACTTGATTTTTGTTAGTAAGCTTACTCGTGACCTTAATTGTAGTATCTTATTCTTCCTTGACCATTATCTTTTTTAGGATCTTTTGACAAAGGAGATTATTGGTAAATGACATGTATCTGATGGTCTCTACATTCTTGATAACCAAATACTGTGATTGCTTGCTTCCTCAACTTCCTAAACAATTTTGGGTTGATGCTATGTCTATGACATGTTTCTTAATCAATTGTATGCCCTTATCTATCCTTAATAACAATAGTCCTTATGGTGCCCTATTTCCTAACAAGCCATTATTTTTTGTAGAGCCCAAGATATTTAGAAGTACTTGTTTTGTTCAGGATATTTGATCTCAGGTCACTAAATTAGACCCGAAGTCTTTAAGCTGTGTCTTCCTAGGATATTCTTGTACTCAGAAAGGATACCAATGCTTTAGTCCTGATATAAATAAATATATGAGATCTACTGATGTTAACTTTGTTGAGAACATGTTGTTCTTTGGCACACCTTTATTGTCTACTAATCAGGGGGAGGATGAAGATTGGTTAGTATATATAAAATCACCTCCAGATATCCTCTCTTTCAATCAATTAGGAGACTATGATCCTTCACCGTCTCTAGCTCTTGAATCCACATCATCACTGCCTAACATTCATGTCTATTTTAAAAGACAAGAGACTCATGACACATGTACCACACCATTTCCTATGACATTAGATCCGAATCCTAGCATTGATGACTTTCCTATAGGCTTTTACAAAGGTAAATGCTAGTGTACCTATCCTATTGCTAATTTTGTTTCCTATGATCATTTGTCACTTTTGTCTAACTCTTTCATTTCCTCTTTAGATTTGGTTTCTACTTCCAAATCCCTCAAGGAAGCCTTAAACCACCATGGCTAGCGTAATGCAATGATGGAAGAGAATAATGACCTGAATGAAAATGGAACATGGGAAATGGTTGATTTACCTCTCGTAAGAAAGTTATTGGCAGTAAATGGGTGTTTATAGTGAAAGTTAATCCTAATGGCTCAGTAGCTCACCTTAAGTCACATTTTGTTGCTAAAGGTTATGCTTAAACATATGGAGTGGACTATTATGATGCCTTTTCACCTGTTGCTAAAATGACTTCAGTTCGGTTATTCATTTCCTTATCTACTAGTCATAATTGGCCTTTACATTAATTGGACATCAAAAATGCTTTCTTCCATGGCGATTTGCAAGAGAAAGTGTATATAGAGTAACCACTAGGGTTCATTGCTTAGGGAGAGTATGGCAAAGTTTGTTGTTTGTTGAAATCATTATACAACTTAAAGCAAAGTCCCTGAGCTTGGTTTGGAAAATTTAGTGAGGTTATTCAACAATTTAGCTTAAAAAATAGCAAGTGTGATCACTTAGTATTCTTTAGACAATTTGAAGTTGGTATAATTCTTTTTGTGGTGTATGTTGATGACATATTGTTATAGGAGTTGATGATGAAGAGATCCCATCCCTTAAATCATTCCTACATGCTAAGTTCCACACTAAGGACTTATGATAGCTAAAATATTTCCTAGGAGTGGAGGTAATAAGGAGCAAGAAATGAGTCTTCTTATCTTAAAGGAAATACGTGCTTGATTTACTATTAGAAATTGGTACAATAGGAGTAAAACCATGTAGTACACCTATAGCTCTTAATCTAGGTCTCACAAAAGAAGATAGTGAACTATTTGAAGATCCTGAAAAATACAAAAGTTTGATTGGAAGGCTAAATTATCTCACAGTAACGAGTGATAACTCTTTGAAAGAAAGTTATCTAGAACAATATTGATAACAAAAACATTTAAAATACAGGTGAAATCTTATTAATTTCAAAGAAATTTCATTTATATCTTGGAAACTCACCATTAACCATTGTTAAGCATAGATTTAAGCATGTTTTGTGATGAACTTATAGGAAATGGAGTCGGAAAAGCACAAGCAAAGAAGGGAGGAAAAAGTGAAAAATAAGAAGATTCCAGCGCCTAGGAGCCAAATTTGCACTTTGAAATTTTGTAGTGAATAGTACCATGCTAGGCGCCAATTTTCAGAAAAATATTGCCTAGACGCCATAATTCCAGCACCAGGGAGCCTATTTTTTGGAAAATAGTGCCTAGGAGATAGAAAACCACCGCCTAGGCGCCCAAACCACAGTTAGCGCCCGGGCTTATGCATGCCAGAAAACCACTGCCCAGGTGCCAGAAACTCAGCGCCTAGGTGCCAAAACTAGAGACATGGTGCCTTGGTGCCAACTGGGCGTTACTCAGGTGCACCGTCAAAAACCCTAATTTGCTCTAATGATTGAAGGCTCCATACCTAACCCATACTATACTTTTAGGGTTCTGAGGCTTATATAAAGGGTCCTAAAGGCAAGAAGCAAGGGATCCAAGCAGAGAAGAAGCATTGAGACGAGTGGAAATCACTTTGGGAGAAATTCAAGTTGAGATTTGCTGAGGATAGGGGTGGTTTCAGAGTGAAGGCTTT
The DNA here is from genome assembly GCA_037074485.1 of Delonix regia. Lineage (NCBI taxonomy): Eukaryota > Viridiplantae > Streptophyta > Magnoliopsida > Fabales > Fabaceae > Delonix > Delonix regia. The sequence goes on from CM073449.1 coordinate 13,509,005, forward strand.
GTATAGAGTTTTTCCCCATCTGATCCCTCTCCTCCTACTTCATGTATTCTTTTTGCTTTTCTTTGTTATTTGAATCTATACTAATGCCTATTAGAAGTTAGCAAGTTTTATCCGGTGTTTTGGCTAAACCCTTTGTGGGATTACTTTTGTGTGACAGTATTTTCTGATTGATGTTTTGAATTCAGTTTACTTATTTTCATTATGCTTTTAATGCTTTTCTAAGCTTGATCACTTTAGAATTGAAATGGTATTTAGGCTAACTCGATAGGGAAACCCTAAATGAAGAATTGGATGAAGATTATCTCTGTTTGCATGTTGAATGAGTAATAAGTATAGCAATTAGTAGTTAAGACGATAGTACTTGATTATCTTAGATAACTAAGATTAGGGCAGTGGTTTACATCAACTGTCTTCTCAGTTGGCTTTCATAGAAATATAAGGAGTTGGGGGAAGCAATTAGGTTTATGATAATTCAACAGAACTTCGTTAGTAGTTGAATCCTTAGGTTAGTAAATTAATTCATAACTCAAGAAGAAGTAACTATCAATACAAAGTACTTACACATTGAGGTGAAGTCAATGTGCTAGATTCATTTAGTTGTTTTTTTACTTAATTTTACATTATTGTTAATTTATTCAATTATATACTCTATCCATTTACTTGATTTAAAAGTTTAATAATAGTATCAGTTTAGAATTAAATCTAAGTCCTTGTGGGAATGATATCTTACTCACTCTTTATTACTTTTTCGCAACCATGTGCACTTGCGTGTATAGAAATCAGCAAACAACAAGACCATATATTGCTTACACAGTGAGTATTGTTAGCCAATATATGTCTTCACCTACAGTTAATCATTAGGTAGCTCTAGAACAAATCTTATGCTACTTGAAAGGGGCCCCAGGATGTGGTCTACTATACAAGAATCATGGTCACTCTAATATTGAGTACTTCACTAATGTTGATTAGCCAAGATCCAAAATAGATAGGAGATATACTATTGGCTGCTGTGTATTTATTGGAGGAAATTTGGTATCTTGGAAAAGCACAAAGTAAAATGTGGTATGTAAATCTAGCGCTAAATTAGAATGTAGAGGTATGGCACAATCTACATGTGAAATTATATAGATACAACATCTTATGGAGGAAGTTGGATTGAAAGTATAATTACCAACAAAACTTTGGTGTGATAATCAGGTTGTTGTTCATATTATATCAAACCTAATCTTTCATGAATGAACTAAACACATAGAGGTTGATTGTCATTTTGTTCGTGAAAAAATATAAGAAAATTTGGTCTCTATAGGATATGTAAAAATAGGAGATCAGTTGGGAGATATTTTCACAAAAGCTCTCAATGTAAATTAGATTGAATATCTTTGTAACAAGTTGGGCATGACTAATATCTATATACTAGCTTGAGGGGGAGTGTTGGAACGAGTCAACAATAGCATTAAGTAGTCTCACTTGGTCTCACTCACCTACAATATTAATTGGTCTCACTAGCATTAATTAGCTTACATTTTTTTAGTGAATGTTATGTATATAAATTCCCATGTAAACAAAGTGTTGAATAAGTGGAAGAAATAACATCTTTCCCTTTATTATAGTCCACAAGGGCAAATATATTTTTTTGTTGTAAATCTTGTATATATTGAAATCTAGTAGTTTCATATGTCACCGGTAGGATTTTGTATTGTTTGTATATGTATTTGTTATTTGATTGTGGATTTTATTGTGAGAATGAAGCTTTCTACCTTTTGATACATGTGTCTATTTGTGGAAATTTCATGAATCCATATTTCAAAGGAGATTCTATCGAAATTTTTATATAAAAGTCATGTAATGAACTAGTTATTTATCTTCACTCTATATAGATTGTATATATATTAACTGATTGATATGATTGTATAAAATAAGGTTACAAATTTGTTAGTAATCATGAAGGTAACAATTTTTTGTTAATTTATTATAAAATTATTAGTAATATTTTTTGGAAATGTTATCAATGTCAATAAATTAATTTTCAATTGAAAATGTTGTGTTTTTATAAAAAATTTCATAATATAAAATATTTGAATATAAATATTTATTTCCACTATAAATAAATGGAGAATTTTTAACATATTAAAAAACCAATAAAATAAAATTTGTTTTATAGTCATTTTATAAAATAAGCTACTAAAATAAAGTACATGTGGTTATGTTATCATGACTTTGAAACTTGATCCTTGCATTTTATTCTTTTTTTTTTCTCCCAGTTTTATTCTCTCTTTTATTTCTAATAAATATATAAGTACAAAATGAATATGTTTTTCATCATAATTTTATTTCTTAATTAAATTTTTTAATCTTATTATATGTTATGAAATTCAAATATTATTTGATTATTATTTTTCCACTTCTCAAATATTTTCTACAAATTTAACTTTAAATAATAAAAAATAAGAAATACTTAGAATTTTGAAATTTAAATTTTTATTTTTTTTAAATTAATATTAATAAATAATTAATGTATTCAATAATTATAATTAGAGAATATTAAAATATTTAATTTATATTTATCATTTATTTTTATATTATGTATATATTATTTAAATATAAATTATATTTCAAAAAAAATATCAAAATTAAGAAAAATGGCATTGTTAGAAAAAATAGGAAGTTTGTGGTGCTTGTTGCACCGCAAGCTTTCAATGAGGTTCTAGCTTGGCATTGGCCGCAACCTTACCAATATTAAAAGAAAAATTAAAAATAAGATATGAGGGAAACTTAGGGATTACATTATTATAAATGGTTAAAAATGGTATACGGTGAAAGAGCCGGCATAATTGTATTAATAGTATATTAGAAATATTTAATTTTTTACTTTTTACTCTTATCCCTCACATACAAAATACTTTTCAATTTAATCTATCATAATTTTTTTAATTTGATTTCTCATAGATAAGATAGTTTTCAATTTGATCTCATTGTCTTTTTAATTTAGTCAATTACATATATATAGATATATATAGATATATACATATATATATATATATATATATATATTTATTTATTTATTTATTTGATTCTTCACAAATAAAATTTTGTCAATAATATCCTAAAACACAAGCCAACTTTTAAAAATATGAACTCAAAGAAATTTTTTTAGTTTGGTCCCTCACAGATAAGATATTCTTCAATTTGATCAATCGTATAATTGTTTTTTCTATTTACCCCTCACATATGGACAATTTTCTATTTAATTGCTCACAAAGTAAATTGTTATTAATTTTGAACATCTTATCCCTAATTGCTTAATTATTTAATTAATTGATTCATCAATTAATTTATAATTAAGCGAATATGGAAAATTAAAAATGACAAAACCTCAAATGGGGACAATTTAAAATTAAAAATAAATAATTGGAGAACTTTAAGACAAGCAAAATTAAAATCCAAAAATAAAAATTAATAATAATAATAATAATAATAAATCAAAGTAAAAATCATAAAAAAGAAAAATAAGAAAAGCACAAAAATTGAGAAATCAGGAAAATCAAAAATCAAATCAAATCAAAAAGAGAAAACCTTAAATAAAATATAATAAAAAAAAGTGCAAATAAAAAAAAGAAGACTAAAAATTAGAAAATCAAAAACGAAAATCAAATGTAAAATAGAAAGGAAAGAAAATCTCAAAAAAAGCAAGGTGCGTGCATCAAGCATTACCCACCAAGGAAGGAAGAGAAAGAAGCACCTCCCCCTACAAGTTGCCACTTTGCTGTGGCCTATAGCCTCTTCTGCATGCCGGCAGAAGGGATAGAAGCAGAGCATAGCATAATGATTGAATCCTCTATAAAAGAGAAGAGACTAAGAGCTTCAGGAAGAAAAAGGAGAGGGAAGGTTGAAGATTGTGAGGAGAAGAACGAAGGAGAGGAGAACCAAAAGAAAAAACTGAGCTGCAAAATTGAAACAAGAGAGAAACCAGAGCTCTGTCCACAAAACCGAGGGGTGAGGAGAAGAGATGTGGCCTCCGTTCAGTTGACTTAAAACAGAGACGAACAGCAAAGGTGGAGACAGAAAGGGAGAGAAAGCTCAATGAAGGAAGAACGCTTGAAGAGAGCTGGAAAAGAGAGGGTTGGGAAACTCAAAAGAGGACTAACGTGAGTTTGAAGAAGAAAAGGGACGGTCCAAGAACGTAAGGAGGAAGGGAGAGAAAACTAAAGAGAAGCTCGAAAAGGAAGGGGAGAAACTTTGAGGCGTGAATCAGGGAAGAAAAGAAATGTGAAAGAGAGCTAGAGGTGAAGCAAGTTGGAGAGACTTTGAGGCCTGAATCAGAGAAGAAAAGAAATGTGAAAGAGAGCTAGAGGTGAAGCAAGTTGGAGAGACTTTGAGGCGTGAATTAGAGAAGAAAAGAAATGTGAAAGAGAGCTGGAGGTGAAGCGAGTTGGAGAGACTTTGAGACGTGAATAAAAGAGAAAAAGCAAAAGAGGCATAGAAAAACAACAAGGAGTGAACGAAACTAAGATTGAGTTAATCGAATCTCAAACTCTGACTTTGCATAGCCAAAACAGGGATGAACAAAGTATAGTTAGCATTGAATAACTCCATCATGTTGCTTCTTCATGTTTCTCTCAGCATAGGTTAGTTTAAGTTTTTTTTTTCTTTTTTCTTTTTCCTCTAGGTAGTTGTTTGTTAATGCTGTCACTATTGTTTATTACATTCTATTTTGTTTTATATTTTCAAATCTTTTCTGCAACTATATTGGTTTTGTGCTGGGTTGATTTGTTCTTGTGGTGAGAGAAGAGAAGTTCACAAACGAAGGAAGGAAAGGCAGGTGCTAGACAAAGAAAATATTGGAATTAGGGAAAGAGAGAAAAAAGGAGTTGACAGAAAAAAAAAAAAAAAAAAGGCAAGGGAAGTTAAGGGAGGAGAAAATGGTGCTGAATACGTGAAAGCATGAGGTAAACGAATGGAGAATGCAGAAGAGAAAGAAGAAGAAAAGAGAGGTAAGAAAATGGAGATGACACTGGTAATAAAAGAAATAGAAAAGAGGCTCAAAATAAGAAAAGCATATAGTATGGTTTTGGTTTGAAAGCTCCTCCATGCCTTAAGTCAAGATATCCTAAGCTATGTTCGCTAATGAGACTTAGTAAAATTTGAAATGATTTTGTAGTAGTGCTGTTTTGTTGGGATCCCAAATATGGTTGTGTTGTGAGGATTTAGGATTTTGTTATGGTCTTTGGTGTTAGGCTTGGAGTTCAACAAATACAAAAGTTTAAGACTAAGTGAGACTTTGGGTGTGAAAAGATTGTAGTTCAAAGTTGGGTTCCAATTAATCATGGCAAAACATTGATTTTGTGTGGGTCAACAATAATAATAAAAGAAGGACAAATGAATAAGTAGGTAAAATGATTTTTAATTAGGCATTACGTTGGAAAAGTTGTTGTGTGAGGCTATCGATCTCCTTAGGCACTTTGAAACTAACAAGTAGAGGCCGTGTGAGATTCTAAGACTCCTCAAGTTTTGAAAGTTAATACACATTTTTTAAAATAATTAAAACACCAATCAAATTTCAGTCCCGTTTGGCTTGTGAAAATCTATTCAATTTCAACTATCATGTTCTTTTCATAAAAATATAAAAACACCTAACAGATATGCCATTTTGGTCGAACTACGTGAACTTGGATCCTTATTATAGGGTACGTAGGCCTTAGGCTTTCATTTGAGGTCAAGTCCATTATTTGTAAATATCTATTTGTTTACTTTCATTATTGTTATTTTTGTCTTCTCTGTTTAACAAGCATACATGGTTGTAATAAATTTAAGACCATATTCTATCTCATTTGACTAGTTTAAGGTAACTATTCTTATGGACGGGTGTTGTGGAGTGCTTAACACCTTAACCACACTCAAATAGACTTCTGAACTCATCTCTATTTTTACAGACCACTTTGCCTTTTCTTTTTGTTTTAAATTGGTTTTCTAAAGTTTTTCGTTAAAAATTTTGGTGGTGACTCCAGTAAATTGATTTTCAAGATTCATTTTGGGAATCAATTTAATCTCTTTTCTATTCTTTCCGCCGGAAGGTCAGTTATGACATTAATAATATCCTTAAAAAAAAGTAAATTTTTTAAAAAATATGAACGATGTTATTGATAATAGTTTTATTTGAGAGAGATCAAATTAAGAAACACCTACGTGTGTGTGTGTGTGTGTATGTGTGATCAAATTGATAAATATCATATTTGTGATGAATCATATTGAAAAAAAAAATGATAAAGGACCAAATTGAGAAATACTCCATATATGAGGGACCAAAATGAGGTTTCACACATTTGGTCTTTATTTCAAAAAAAAGAAATTTTATAAAGGATGACATTGAGAAATACTCCCCCATATTTGGCCTTTTTTAAAATTTAATTTTCCCTCTCACATTAAATTTGTATTGATATATTACTATTAGTATGAATGTATATAGGTAAACAAAATAATTAAATTCTTTTTCTTTAAACATTTTGGTGGATATAATTATTTGAAGTAAAAAATATTTTTGTCAAAATAGTTAATTTTCATCCTATCAAGTGTTATATAGTGTGTCACAAAAAATAGAATTGTATTATCTTCTACAATATAGTATTTTTTTTTTATATTGTCACATTAAAATATTAAAATCTTATTTTGTCTTATTCTATCTAAATTTATATTATTAAGTCTTATCATATTAGGTGTTTCACGATGAGTTAAATGAGTCTTAAGTGTCGTAACCGACCTTTCGGCGAGAGGAAATAAAAAAGTTTATTTTGATTCCCAAAAATGAATATTGAAAATCAATTCATTTGGAGTCGCCACTAAAATTTTTGACGGAAAACTTTGGAAAACCAAAATAAAAAAGAAAAAGGCAACATGGTCTATGCAACCAGATATGGGTTTGGAAGTCTAGTTTAATGGGTATACCCGTCCATAAGGACGGTTACCTTAAACTAGTCAGTTGAAATAAAATATGGCTTTGAATTTATTGCAATTACCATGTATTGACACGTATACCCATTAAATAGAAGAGATAAAAAAAAAACGACAATGATAGAAGCAAACAAGTAGATATTTACAAAGGGCAGACTTGACCTAGGATGAAAGCCTAAGGCCTATGTACCCCGTGATAGGGATTAAAGTCCACGTAGTTAGACCAAAAATGGTGTGTCCGTTGGTTGATGATTAGTAATTTTTGTGATGAAAACAAAAGGGTTTAAATTAAACAGATTTTTGTAAACAAAACAGGATTGGAATTTTGTCTGTGTGTTTTAATTTACGACAACCTGATTACTCTCACTCTCCTGATCTCTTCATTTTCTCTCCCTCTTTTTTGGAATTTTAATCTTTATTTTGTGATTTAAATGAAGTGATTATGAAGGAAGAACTAATCTTTTTGTAAAAAGAAAATTTAATTAGAATATTTATTTTAGCATTATTATCATTATTGTATTATTATTTTAAAACAGCTACGTATTAATTTTTAGGGTTTATGGAGATTAAAATCTTACACAACCCTAAGTATTCGAGGAGAGCCATATTTTCACACGATGATTTCGTGAATAATGGAGGATATTAAAATGTTTATTTTTGTATTATTCTTATTATTATATATCTCTTTTTTTATTTAAAAAAAAACATATGTATTGATTTTCGGGATCTAAGGGGATTAAAATCTCACATGATCCAATGCAATCGAGGAGAACAACATTCCCACACAATAATTTTGTAAATAATGGGAAATATTTAATTAAAGTAAATATTTAATTATTATTGTTTTTAAAACAAATGTGTACTAATTTTAGGGATCTAAGAAGATTAAAATCTCACATAATCTCATGCAATCGAAGAGAACAATATTCTCACACGATAATTTCATAAATAATGGGGAATATTAATTAAAGTAGATATTTAATTATTATTATTATTATTATTATTTTTGTATTATTATTTATAATAAGTATGTATTAGTTTTTGGGATCTAAGAAGATTAAAATCTCACACAATCCCAAACACCCGAAGAGAATAATATTCTCGCTTGATGACTTTCTTAGAACTTTGTTTATAAAGCCAAAAATTAATCTCATATTGACACAAAGATAATAATAATATATATACACCTATATGCATATATATATATATATATATATATATATATATATATAGACATGATATATATAAGCATGACAAAAGAAGAAGAAAGCATATTGAAGCAGGCATCAGGAAAAAAAACATATACCCATATACACACACGCATATATATATATATATACATCTATGTACACATACATACATATATATATATATATATATACATATATATGAACATATATGTAATATCTATATAAGCATGATATGAAAGGTATGAAAGCATCAGGAAAAAACATGGAACACTCCCACGCCTATATATATATATATACATATATATGCATCTATATATATACATACATATATATATATATATATATATATATATATATATATATAGACACATGTAATTCTATATATGAGCATTATAGAAGAGGAGAGCAAGCTTCAGGAAAACAGGGAAGCATATATCTATATATTCCCACACACACACACACACACACACACACATATATATATATATATATATATACATCTACATACATACATACATACATATATATATATATATATATATAAACACATATGTAATATATATGTAAGCATGGTATGAGAGGAGAACAAGCTTCAGGAAACAGGGAAGCATAAACTCATATATATTCCCACACACACACTCACACACACACACACACACACATATATATATATATATATATAAACACATATGTGATATATATGTAAGCATGGTATGAGAGGAAAGCAAGCTTCAGGAAACAGGGAAGCATAAACTCATATATATTCCCACACACACACACACACACACACACACACACACACACATATATATATATAAACACATATGTAATATATATGTAAGCATGGTATGAGAGGAGAGCAAGCTTTAGGAAACAAGGAAGCATAAACTCATATATATTCCCACACACACATATATATATATACATCTACATACATATATATATATATATATATATCTATATATATAAACACATATATAATGTATATATATAAGCATGGTATGAAGGCATCAGGAAGTAAAAGAAGCTTACTCTCTCTTTCTCTTCTCCTTCATGTCACCCTTGGTTTCTCTCAGTTAGCTCACCTCTGTTCGCCCCTGTTCATGCTGCTCGGAACAAGGGAAGGTGTTCACAGCTTCAGCTTGGTCTTGCTCATTTGTTGCAGCTTGTCACGGTCTGTCACTGCAGCTTGGCTTAGCTCGTCACGGTTTGCCTCATCTTGCTCGTCTGTTGCAGCTCGGTTTCTCTCCTTTCAGCAACTCTCAGACTCTCTTCTCTTCCTTGCCTCTTTTCCAACTCTCTCGGTCTCTCTTCACTTCCTTGCCTCTCTTCCTTTTTTTACTCTCCTTCCAGCTGCTCTCAGCCTCTCTTTGTGGAGGCCACTGTCATCATTAACTCTCCTGCTGCTCGTCACTTCCTCAGACAAGGTACGATAACTTGCAAGAGGTGGCTACAGCGTTTTGCAGAGCAGCGTCCACTTGTAGTGGAGCCACCGTCAAAATGCCGAGATATAAATCATGTTTTGCCATATATATTGTATTATATACTTTGATATTTTTGATTTAATTTATCTTTTAATTTAACCCCCTTTTTTTAAATTATTTTTTTGTAATTTTTGTCATCATCACTATTAATATTTACCTTTTAGATTTTGTTCTATTTTTGTTTCTTTTATGATTTTTTATTTTGATTTGTTATTATTATTATTAATTAATTCTTATTTTAAAATTTTTTTTCTTAAAGTTCTCCCATTATTTATTTTGAATTTTAAATTGCCTTCACTTAAGAATGTTATTTGAGTCTCTGTCATTTTTATTTCCTTTATTTGCTTAATTATTAATTAATTAGTGTATCAATTAATTAAATAATTAAGTAATTAAGGATGAGGTGTTCACAGTTGCCCCTCTTTGTTTGTCTCTTAAGTTAAGGAAGCAAATGTTATGAAGAGATGACCCAACTTAAGAGCAAGCAAGCAAAGACGTGAACACACCATTTCTCATGCTAAGGGAAAACAAGTAAAATGAGACCTTATGTAAATTTGAGCTCGAATGGGGTAGTAAGTTGGTTGGACATAATATAGGACTATTTGAAAGAAAATTGCCTGGGCATGATGTAGGACTTTTTGGTAGCAATGTAAATTACCTAGACACGATGCAGGACTTTTGATAGAAATGTAAATTGCCCTGGACACGATGCAGAGACTTTTGATAGAAATGTAAATTGCCTTGGACACGATGCAGGACTTTGTCAGAAATGTAAAATTGCCCTGGACACGATGTAGGACTTTTGATAGAAATGTAAAATTGCCTTGAACACGATGCGGGGACTTTTAACAGATATTGTGAATTGCCTTGGTCACGATGCAGGGACTTTTGACAAAAATGTAAATTGCCCTGGACACAATGCATGAATTTGGCGTTGATTTAACGAGAGGTATTCACCTTGTATGGAATATGCTATCACGCAGTGCGACGCATGCACCTATGTGAGATATATACCATCATGCTCAGACTATAACATGATTTGTCCACTTGCTAAGCTTGTCATCTTTATGACCATAGTGTTCCTTAGGAGTGAATATATCCGAATTCTGCTGAGTTTTGCCCTCGACATTTGAATTGTTACCTTGTGAAATTCCAGGATGATTTTTCTTGAACAATAAAAATACTCGTGCTAAGGAGGGGTGTGACTCATTTGGAAGCACCTCTTGTCATTCACGAGATGTGATATAACACATGTTCGTGCGCTAAATGCATGGTGCATATGTTTTTCCCTTCTTTAAAACATAGATTCTGCACGTGGGGTGGATGCATGAGCTAGATATATGATAAACATGGAGAACCATGTATGCATGAGACATGCAGGTTTTTGTAAGATAATGAAAATTTTGTTTACTTTGATACATTTCCAAAATGATGCTTATACCCTAGGCGTTAGAAATAGAGAACGCTACATGAGTGTAGACTTTTTACCTTATACTTTAGAAACTGGAGGGGTGACATATTAAGTCATAGTTTGTGTTGGTTGGAAATAAAACCATATTGCCCGGAGCAAAAGAATTGTCTAACCAAGCTTCTTTTGTCGTGACTTTTAATTCGTCATTCCAACAACTGATGGTCCACTTAACTTTATCTTTTCGGGCCAACACTTGGTAAGCTTAGTTTCCTCTCCTTACGGTATACCAGGGGACATTGAAAATGCTTCAATCTCTTTTTACAAAGTAACCCAGTGACAAAAACAGAAATGCCTAGACGTGTAGATGTTTCACATTTTATGCTTCATCCCAGTAATTGCGTGGAAGCACATATTTAAAAATCGTGGGTGTTTCCAAAATGCGTATCATTAGACAATATTTTGAACGACATTATTCACTTGAATATTTATTTTGCATATTGAATGAATGGAGCAATTATAAAGGTGATACGATTATGTAGAAAGAAGAAAAGTAATAGGAAGCAAGTCTCTTAAATGAGTAAGTGACTTTTGTGAATAGATCACATAGTCCTAAGGAAGATAGGAGATAGATTGGAAATAAATGCAAAGGAGAGCTAAATTGGCAACTGGGATGGCTTTGACTTTCAGCTTTAGGTGACACTGGTCGCTAGAGCCTGGTGTTGCCTCGGATACACATATTTCAAAACTGGTTAATGAAGACAATCTCTAAGGCTCCTTCCAAGCAGGAGATTTAGTCTTGTGCAGCCTCGCTTCATTCATCATCTATTGGCCTAACTTTTGCTTAAGCCGCCTTTTCAGGTTTTCGACTTAACGGGCCCTGATTGTAAAATCTTCTTTCTTTCTTCTTTTTTTTCTTTGTCGTTCCCATTTTTAAGCAAAGTATTTCTTTACTGCATCTGAGTTAACTGGTCATCTGAGCTCTCTTCCATCCATATCGGCATGGACCAATGCACCTTTAGAGAATGCTCGTATCACCATATGTAGACCTTCTTATGAAGGTGCTCATTTGCCTCTATTATCCTCCAGATTTGGGAGGATTTTTTTCAAAACCAATTCCCCTGGCTCGAATTCTTTAGGACGAATCTTTTGATTGAAGGCCCTTGCTATCCTTTTCTAGTATAGTTGACCATGACACATAGCTACTAGTCACTTTTCTTTGATCATATTCAGTTGCTCATATCATGTCCTTACCCACTCACTCTCCTCTAGGTTGGATTCTATCAACACTCGGAGAGAAGGGATCTCGACCTTAATTGGGGTGACCGCCTCCATGCCATATACTAAAGAGTAAGGAGTTGCCTTTGTAGATGTACGTATTGTTGTGCGATACCCATGGAGAGCATACAGGAGCATCTCATGCCAGTCTTTGTAAGTGATAGTCATCTTATTGATGATTTTTTTGTTGTTCTTATTTGTTGCCTCGACTGCCCCATTCATCTGTGGCTGGTAGGGTACAGAATTGTGATGCTTAATCTTAAATTGTTTGCATAACTTCTTAATGTCACCTCCATTCAGGTTGAGGGCGTTATCAGTGATGATCCTTTCCGGTATACCATATCGACATATAATGTTTGATTTTAGAAATTGAAGGAAGACCCTTTAGGTAATATTGGAGAAGGAGCATGCCACTATCCATTTTGTGAAGTAGTCGATGGCTACTAAAATGAATTGGTGTCCATTTGACGCCTTTGGATTGATGGGACTAATCACATTGATTCCCTACATTGAGAATGGCCAAGGTGCCACCAGGTTGTGTAGGGGTTGCAGTGGAGCATTGATCTTATTGGCGTATGTCGGACATTTATGACATCTCTTCACATAGTCAATGCAATCTTTCTCTATGGTTAACCAAAATTACCCACATCTTTGAATTTGCCTAGTCATAGTGTGGCCGTTAGCATGAGTTCCATACATCCCTTCATGAATCTTTGTCATTATCCTTCATGCTTCTGATGCATCCACGCATCTGAGCAAAGTGTTATCCCATGATCTTTTATACAACACTTCTCCTCTAAGGAAGAAACTCATTGCCAATCGACGAATGGTCTTTTAGTTATTCTCAAATGCCCTAGTTGGATATTGTTGACTTTGGATATAGTTTTTTATATCATGGAACCACGGTTGCTCATCCCTTTCTTCCTCCACATTTAGGCAGTGAGCTGGGGTGTCTCAGGTCTCAATCTGTACTGGTAGCATGTTAACTCCGCAGTCTAGCTTGATCATTATGGCAAGGGTAGCCAACGCATCAGCAAACTGATTTTGTCACGAGTCAGATGTGTGAAGTTTATCTCCTTAAACTTTGACATCAATTCCGTTAGGTACCTTTGGTATGGGATCAGTTTAGGATCTTTGGTTTGCCATTGTCCCTTTACCTGATAAATTACGAGGGCTGAATCTCCAAACACATCAAGATATTTGACACCTAACTCTAAGGCAGCTTGCAGGCCATTGACACAAGCCTCATATTCTGCCACATTTTTTATGCATTCGAAACTGAGCTTGATTGCCACTGGATACTGTTTACCTTCGAGTGATGTTATCATAGCCCTTAATCCACTACCGTGTACATTGGTAGCCCTATCAAAATACATTGTCCACTTGACCTCCTTTGGTTCATCTTCTTCCACTGTTAGGATATCTTCATCTGGGAATTGGAAATCCAGCAGTAGGTATTCATCCAAAGGACTAGCTGCCAAATGCTCGGCTATAATGCTCCCTTTGACTGATTTGCTAGTCATATACTTTATGTCATATTCTAAGAGTATCACCTGCCACTTTGAGACTCTTCCTGATACATGAGGACTCTTGAAGATGTATTTGATTGGATCCATCCTGGAGATCAGCCATGTAACATGATATAGCATGTACTGCCTTAGTCTCTTTGTGGTCTACACGAGGCCACAATAGGTCTTCTCAATTAATGGATACTGTGACTCACATTCATTAAACTTCTTGCTTAGGTAATAAATCGCTTGCTCCTTTTTTCCCGACTCATCATGTTGTCCTAACACAGCACCCATGGACCTTGGTTGGATCATCAAATAAAGGATAAGGGGCTAACCTGGCGTAAGTGGTACCAAGATAGGGGGACTCAAGAGGTATTCTTTTATCCTATCAAATGCCTGCTGACAAGTCTCGTCCCATTCCCCTGGTTGATTCTTGCGTAATAATTTGAATATTGGCTCGCAAGTGGCAGTTAGGTTTGCAATGAACCTAGCTATGTAATTCAAACGTCCCAAGAACCCTTTAACTTTTGTTTTCATACTTGGTGGTGGCATGTCACGAATGACTTTAATTTTATCGAGGTCCACTTCTATTCCCTGCTTACTGACGATGAACCCTAAAAGTTTCCTCGATGTGGCCCCGAATAAGCACTTACTAGGATTTAAACGGAGTTTATACTTCTGTAGTCTTTCAAAGAGCTTTCACAACATAGCCATATGACTTTTCCCTTCGGCTGATTTAGTGACCATGTCATCCATATATACCTCTATTTCTTTATGCATCAAGTCATGAAATAGGACTACCATCGTGCATTGATAGGTGGCTTCGGCATTTTTAAGCCCAAAAGGCATTACCTTGTAGCAGAAGGTTTCCCATTGAGTGATGAAAGTGGTTTTCTCTTTTTCATCGAGGTGCATGGGAATTTGATTGTAGCCAGAATATCCATCCATGAAGGAATGTCTAAAGCTTTTTGCTGTATTGTCAACTAGAACATCGATGTGAGGTAAAGGAAAGTCATCTTTTGGGCTAGCTTGGTTTAAGTCTTTATAATCGACGCATATTCTCACTCGCCTATCTTTCTTTGGTATGGGGACTATGTTCGCGACCCATTGAGGGTATTTAGCAACTTCTAGAAAACTAACCTCCCATTGCTTCATTACTTCCTCCTTGATTTTGAGGGACATTTCTCAGCTCATCCTTCTTAATTTTTGTTTCTTAGGCCCCACACTAAGGTACAAAGGTATTTTGTGGGCAACAATTTCATGATCTATTCCCGACATATCCTGGTACAATTAAGCAAACACATCCATATATTCTTTAAACAAATTGTTCATTTCTTCCCTTTATGGATTATCCATTATTTTAAATTGCTTTTTGTCATCCTTGGTCCCCATATTAATTACTTATGTGATTTCTTTATGTGAAGTGATTCCCTTTTCTGAAGATTCTATTATTTTAATGAAGGTTCGAGATAACTCATCATCATTATTAGTTTTTAAGTCATTTGTATCCGAGACAACATATGGCTCATTCAAACAGTGTCTGGGTGCTTCTGCTTTAAACAAGAGTTCCGAGGATTCAAACTCCCTGGAAAGTGAGTAGAAAAGGCAAGAATAAATATGAAAAGACAAGATATAAAAAAGATTTTGGCAAAAAGATTGAAATTGCTGCATCCATTCGATATTCAAAATAAAATTCAAATTGATAGCTATTACAAAACTCATGATATGATATTCAAAATATTACTCTAATGACATGACATCTGACAACACTTCAAATTCCCAATTGTTAAGTGCTTCTCCTAGTTCATCCAGCTGGATCCATATGGCTTTTGTGTGATTTCTTTATTCTTCACTCGCCATTACAACTGGGTTGCTTTGGTGTATTATCTCAACAGCAGCAGGTAATGTTTCTCGAATGTGGGGTATTTCCATTTTTCCTCTCAGCTTACACTCTTTTTGTTGTGTCCCGTGAGTCTTTATAGATAACTCATATCCTAACCCTTGCTATCCCGAATTTTCGGGCAACTCAACTAGTTTTCTTATACCTTGTAGATTAGCGCCCAATCCTTTTCCTTTTTGATACCTATTATTCATCATGATCTTGGCCACTACTTGGTTGACATCCTTAGTAGATTCCCCAACTCCTAATGGGTTTTGGCTGGCACCTTTTATAGATTTTCCAGCCTCTAACACCTCCAAACTCTAGTAGGATCTATCCATAACCTGTTTGGCATTCTCAATGTAGGGCACTGTGCTCGGTTTGCTAATGATCATCTCTTCTTTACCTTTTATTGTGATGAGTTTCCCTTCATTAATGTACTTGATCCTTTAATGCACGGTTAATGGGGCTGCACCAGCCGCATGTATCCAAGGTCTTTTTAGGAGCATCGTATATGCCGCGTCGATGTCCATGACCTGAAACTTGATTGTAAATAGGTTTGGACCAATTTCCACAGGGAGCTTAATCTTTCCAATTACTTCTCTCCTTGTCCCGTCAAAGGCCCTCACTACCATGTCATTATACTCAATACATAACTTCTTGATCGGTAACTGCCCTAAAGTGGATGAGGGTAGAACATTTAGGGTTGACCCTCCATCAATGAGTACTTTAGCAATCACATACCCATAACATTTCAAAGTAATGTAGAGCCAAGGCGGGGTGTATCTTGTCCTCAGAAAAAGCGATCAAGGTGGAGTTTTTTACTGCATTTATCATGTTCACCATCGTTTCTAAAGTAATGTTAGGACGCACATAGGCTTCATCTAATACGCTCTGTAACACCTTTCAGTGGGCCTCTGAATTCATTATAACGATCAAGATTGAAATTCGGGCTGGTGTTTTTTGCAGTTGATCGACCAAATCATACTCGCTCTGCTTCATGATTTTTAAGAACTCCTCTGCTTCTTCTCATTCTCCTTTCTTAGGGGCCTCTCTTAGGTTTGAACTTTCACATACTTCTTGGTTCGGGTTTGGAGTTCCTTCTACGTCCTTAGAGTATACCCGACCGCTACGAGTAATTCCTCCTATGATTTTTGCATGCCCTTTTTCAATGACAGGCCTTTCTCCTGACGCCTCATTATCATGCGAGTATTCTATTTTTAGACCATAATTCTATGGTACAACATGATTGCTCTAATACGAAAATGGAGATGGCACATGGATGACAGTGGTCGAATTTTTGTTGGGCACCAGTGCAGGTATAACAAGCAAGGATCCTTTCATTATAGTTTCTAGGTCGCAATTATTTTGGGCAGGAGTGACCTCCTTAACTTCGTAGATTGGCTTATTAACCACTAGGAAAGAGCTCCTGGGTTTCGTGGGGCCAGACAATCCTTGGTCTTGATACCATCCTTCTCTGTGACACACACGTTCCCTTCAGTGGGTTCTTAAGTCTTTTCGATGGTCAGAACTCCCAACGTCATCATTCTCTGTGCTAACTCCTTAAATTGCCCATAGTCTTCAATGTCATGCCCCACTTCTCCTTCATAAAACTCACAGTAATTCTGTAACCTTCTAGGTATGTTCTGCTCTTTATCCTGAGTGGAAATATAGTTAGCATCCTTCAAGCTTTCATATAACTGTTGCATGGTACACGACACATCCGTCAATTTTTTCAAGCTGAGCTCCTCTCCATTTATCATGGACACTTGTTTCCCTTTATCATGATTTGGCAAGGGATTAGTGACAATGTTGAGGTCATTACCTGCCTTTATGCCAATATGATTGTTATCCAATAACGCCAAAACGTGCCTCCTGAAGGCATAACACTTGTCAATATTATGCCCAGTAGCTCCCATGTGGTACTCACAAGTAGCGTTGGAGTCATACCACCCAGGGAATGGTGGCTGAAGTGGCTTAACAGGCTTAGGGCCCATAAGCTTTTTCGCCACCAAGTCGTGAAAGAGCTCCGATCGATTAACATTGAAGTTGGGTAATGGCCTATCATCGTGAGGCTATTGAGTAGGCCTAAACCCTCTACTTTGGACCATTATTTGTTGCGGTCCAAGATGGGATTGTGGCGGTGTTAGGTAACTCATATGACTACTCATAGTTGGACCTCCCAACTGGTAGGCCATGGCTGGGTTCTAGCTATGAAACGGTGCTTATGGATATTGATTATGCATGGGGCGAGGATGCTGGTATGCAGCGTGGATGTTACTGACATCCCCTTCCTTCTTTCGATTGCTTATAGGCCCTCTGGTTTCTGTGGATGTATTTTCAAACAATCTGTCATGTACATCAGCGTCTATTTTCTCCCCAACCTGGATAAGGTCAGCAAACTCATTCACATGGGTCCCTAACATGATTTTAAGATACGGGTCCCCCAAGGTCCGAATGAAATAGGAACATAATTCTAAGTCCATAAGTGGTGGTTGAACCTCAGCTGCTGTGGCTCTCCACCTTTGGGCATATTCCATAAAGGTCTCAATTCCTTTCTTTTTTAGCCCCTTTAAGTGCTCTCGTGTGAGAGCTGTATCCAGGTTGAACCTGTATTGCCTCATAAACACATCAGTAAGATCTCTCCACCTCTTTAGTTTTGAGTGATCTAGTTTCATGAACCAATGTAATGCTGCGCTAGTCAGGCTCTTGTGGAAGAAGTTTGTAAGGAACCTTTCATCCCTGGACCATATCGACATTTCGGTGCAGTATGACTTAAGATGATAGTGTGGATCTCCATTACCATCATACTTAGTGAACTCAGGTACTTTAAATTTTTTAGGAATTGGTACCTCTGGAGCTAAACATAACTCCTCAAATTCCACAGACTTCCAGTTAGTCGGCCCCTGTAAGGCTCACAGCCTGTCCTTCACCTCCACTATATCTTCTTCCTAGTCTTTCTTTTCATTCTCCTCTTTCACCTTGAGGCAAGTATTAGTGGCGGCTTGGGTAAGACCAGTGAACGCAACAGCCGGTTCTCCTCCTGGGAGATTATAGGTGAAAGTGCCCCCTGATTGCATTCTTGATACCCTTGTCCTTCCATTCCTAAAGTCTGGGGATTTGGGGGTTGACTTACCACTGCAGGCCTCTGTGTCAGTTCCAGCACTCCTATGGCTGAGGAACTACCCGAAGTTACTCCTGGTATCTCAACACTTGAATTAGGGACCCTATGATCCGTATTCATGGTGTTAGTGGCATTTGGCAAAATATTATCTGTAGCCACACTTGAGTTCATGTTCTGCAATAACTTCATCATTTCTAGCATTTGAGCTTGTATAGTCCCCATTTGATCTTTTAATGCTCCCACTTTGGCTTCTAATCATTGCTCAAACTCTGATCGATTATTTTCAGCAGACATAGCTTTAACACATGCCCGGGTCTGATACGTTCGGCTAGACGGTTGAGCTTGGTTAGACGGATTCTTTCCCCCTTGGGCAATGTTTGCTTCTTACCTACATTTTGAAAAAAGAAATGACAGACCTTAATAATATAGCGGTTACTTAGGTTTTTATTTTATGTTTTTTTTTACTTGTTAGTATGTTAACTTGGCATAAAGGGCATGGGAATCTCGGACCCTTGAATCTTTAAGGGTACATATTGTATCACTCAGTGAATCAAAGTTAATGGCTAATGCAAAGGATGTTTAAATATCCACATGCGCAGGTCTGTTTTGCACCACGCAACCTATTCATTCTTCGCATAATTTCTGACACTCCACAGATAAGTAATGAACATATCTGATAACCCAAAGAAGAAGTCGTGCATTTTACTAAGAACAATATGTTTGATTACATCACCTGATTTGAGGTTATACATCAAAAAGTGACCCAGCCTATGAATTCATATTACAAAATATGGAAGTCGTCTCCCTTTCTCACTCATATAAGATTTCATCAACATCTTCAGATCTTCCATAAGGTTATGACACAAGGTGAAAAATTCAGTTATAGCTGCAGGAGTCTTTGCGGGGATGGCGTGCCCTTTAGCTAGTCTATACGCATACGTGAATTCAGGAATGACATCATTGGCAAATAGAATCATCCTTCTAAAGCGCTCTAGCCATATTTCCTTCTTGACTTGCTCTTCATGGCGAGTCTCCCACAATCGAGCCTTTTTAGCTTGATGGTTGAGCTGTTCAATTAAGTTTTGTATTGCTATTGCATTATCACTCTTGACACTAGCCACCTCCATCGTTTTTTCTTCCAACCGTTTGGCGAGGATTTCGATTTCTCGTTGGAGGTCATTAGGAGACTTAAGTTCTTCCACCTCCTCATCATGGCTTCCTTTTCTTTAACAGCCTTTAATAATCGAGTTTGATAATTAAGGGCCTTCTTGTTGCTTTCTTCGGCTCGTCTTTGAACCCTTCTTACTGTGTCTTTTAATTTGTCGTTTTCCTCCTTCAATCTTTTTAGCTTAGTATTCATTTCTGACTCTTTTCTTCTTTTTGCTCTCTCATCTTCTTGTGACTTGGCTAAGCTTTCCAAGTACCTTTTGCTTAATTCCTCCAAACTTTGTAGCTCAACCTTTTTACCGTTTAATTGGTTGGCCAGATATTCATTAACCTCCTGTAGGTCGTTACTCAATAAGGGATTACGAGGCCCCAGGGGTGGATGGGTCCCACCAGTCCTCTCTTTAAGCCAAGCCTCATATCCTTTCATAGTTGCCATGGTGCACTTTCCTAGCTCGAACCTCCCTTTACACACCACATGATTCCATGCATCTCTTATCTTATGGGTCATTTCCACCTTCAACAGATCACCGTAATAGAAATTGACTCTTTGCATAGCCTCTTCAGATGGGATATCCTGTTCGTATGCAAATTGGCAATGTGTAATTGCGGGGTTATAGTTAATGCATCCTCGGGCACCCATAAGGGGAACGTTAAGGAAGTTACCATAGCAGTAAATGATATCCTCGCTTTCCCACCAAGAGAGTTTCCTCCAAACGGTGGTATCTTTAAACTCTTATATCTTTTTAATCCACTTATCACGATTCATTCTTGCTTGTAGTGAAATTGACCCTTCACGGCGTGGATAATCTCGGATCGGGTGATGGATGGTGTTATATCTCGTACCGAGTTGGTATTCCTTACCATAAACATGATTAAACCACCACATGTTCAACAACGGCGAACAACACTTCAATTTTCATTTCTTTTCTCTATGGCAGAAACTCAATGTTAGAAATGTTTTTGCTAAAAGCGCTGGCACTGGGTTCACTTGGTGATTTTCTACCATCCACAGGACACTTACCGCTGCCAGATCAACTACCCCCACTGCTGATGGGAATAATACTAACCCATATACCGCCAAGGCGAGGACTCTTCTAAAAACAACCCAATTCCCTTTCTTAGCTAATGCCTCCAACATTTTCTCTAAATATTTCTTGGATAAACCTTTTGTTGCCCCAGAGTGGCATAACTGTACTCGTGTAGGTTCGTCTCCCAGAATTTAAGCCACCTCGCTCTTGGAAGAGAGATATCCAGGGTACAAATAGATAGGAGTATCTCTGTTAACAGGCATTTTCATCAAGCCTCTGTATTCCTCTAATGTGGGTACAAGCTGGAAGGTTGGAAATGTGAAGCATCTTAATGAATCATCCCAATGTTGGGCTAGGACTACGAGTGCCTCAGGCTGGATAGGGATTGATAATAAATCTAAGATGTCTCCATAATCCTTTTGAAAATAGCGGAGTTGCTCCCCTATGAGTTTCCCACTCATAGTAATTAAGCTTTCAACTGATTCAGCTTCTACCTTCACTTTAACTCTCTTCCCAGTTGAAATTATCCCTGTTGGACTTGTGTCTTGAGGTTATGTGGTGTCCGACAATTCCATCATATCTTTATGCCAATCAACAAAAATGATGATTCAAGCTGTAACAAGTCCATTGGTTAGAAATAAAGTGGGATGGGCACATAAACTTCTTTAATCAATAGATTATTTAGCACTTTATTCACTATTAATCACCAAGAGTCTTATTGATTCATTAGGAGTAATAGATAAAACTCTCAACCTAAGGAAAAGTAGGTCTTCACATGGGCGAGACTCAAATAAGTGAACCAGATAATCTATTGATATATCATTTTTGCCAAAGTTATTGATTTTTTAAAAAATTACCAACTTTATTAATGCATCATCAGGCCAAACTTCCACACAGAGCATATTTTCAACCTTAGCTCATTTCTTAGGTTAATAATGCATCAAATAGAGACATTTTGATAATTAAAACCAGCTAAAAAAATTATTTTAAAAACATGTAACTATGCCATGAATGATATGATAACATGCAAAACGAGAGTGAAATATGCTCCCTTGGTATCCTAATTGGGTCAACCCTAAATGCGGAAAAGTTACCTTAAAGATGACAGGCTTTAGGAAGGTTGTCTATTAAGTTCAGTCAACTAATGTGTATAGTTCTAAGGATAAGTCTAATACCTTAGAGAATTACTGGTTCCCAAATTGCCCCTACTCATAAGAGTGAGGATCTCGCGACATAAATTGGACTAAAAGAGGACAGAATCCCACTCCAGTCAAATTCACATAACGAGATACAACCTGAGCAAGGTCTTCACGATAATCTCTGGAAACAAGAAGCTTCACAGGGAAACCAATATAAACCTCTACTAACCTAAGGCAAGCGAGGACCCGGGTATAGAGCCCAAAAGGTGTGTAAGGTACAATGTTAATGTGCTAGGTATGTGAAGGGAGCATACAAACCTTTGAACCTATAGTTTACCCAACCCTCATATGTCAAACAGATAAACTGCAAGAGAAACCAAGAACTTACAATACAGATAGGAGTTGTCTACCCTAAGGTTTTGTTCCACATGTTATCTATCCAAGCACATGTATTACAAATAAACTAACAAAATTATATGGTAAAAGAGGAACTTTAAGCATGTTATATGACTAAAAGGGAAGATATATACCTATAAATGGCAAATACATAAGAACATACAGGCATAACATGTAACCACAAGAAATAAATAAACACGAAAACAACAAAGAAGAATAAATAATTAAGCTAAAACATAACAAGGGTAATCAAGATATCAGAAAGCCATATTATTTCAACCGACTAATTAAATAGGCTTAACTCCTGAAATATCCCCAGTGGAGTCGCCAAACTATCATAACTGACCTTTCAGCGAGAGGAAATAAAAAAAGTTTATTTTGATTCCCAAAAATGAATCTTGAAAATCAATTTATTTGGAGTCGCCACCAAAATTTTTGACAGAAAACTTTGGAAAACCAAAATAAAAAAGAAAAAGGCAACATGGTCTACGTAACCAGAGATGGGTTCGAAAGTCTATTTGAGTGCGGGGAAGGTGTTAGGCACCCCACAACACCCGTCCTTAAGGATGGTTACCTTAAACTAGTCAGTTGAAATAGAATGACTTTAAATTTATCGTAATTACCCTTTATTGACGCACATGCCTATTAAACAGAAGAGATAAAAAAAAAATGACAATGATAGAAGCAAACGAGTAGATATTTACAAAGGTTGGACTTAACCTAGGATGAAAGCCTAAGGCCTACGTACCCTGTGATAGGGATCAAAGTCTACATAGTTCGACCAGAAATGGTGTGTCTGTTGGTTGATGGCTAGTAATTTTTGTGATGAAAACAAAGGGGTTTAAATTAAATAGATTTTCATAAACAAAACAGGATTGGAATTTGGTCTGTGTGTTTTAATTTACAACAACCTGATTACTCTCACTGTCCTATTCTCTTCATTTTCTCTCCCTCTTTTTTGGAATTTTAATCTTTATTTTGTGATTTAAATGAAGTGATTATAAAGGAAGAACTAATCTTTTTGTAAAAAAAAAAAAAATTAATTAGAATATTTATTTTAGCGTTATTATCATTATTGTTATTATTATTTTAAAACAACTATGTATTAATTTTTAGGGTTTATGGAGATTAAAATCTTACACGACCCCAAGTATTCGAGGAGAACCATATTCTCACACGATAATTTCGTGAATAATGGAGGATATTAAAATGTTTATTTTTGTATTATTCTTATTATTATTATTATTATATATATATATATATATATTATTTTAAAAAAAACATATGTATTGATTTTTGAGATCTAAAGG
The DNA here is from genome assembly GCA_037074485.1 of Delonix regia. Lineage (NCBI taxonomy): Eukaryota > Viridiplantae > Streptophyta > Magnoliopsida > Fabales > Fabaceae > Delonix > Delonix regia. Next base: position 13,532,864 of record CM073449.1, read on the forward strand.
GATTAAAATCTCACATGATCCAATGCAATCGAGGAGAACAATATTCCCACACGTTAATTTTGTAAATAATGGGAAATATTTAATTAAAGTAAATATTTTATTATTATTATTTTTAAAATGAATGTGTACTAATTTTAGGGATCTAAGGAGATTAAAATCTCACATAATCCCATGCAATCGAGGAGAACAATATTCTCACACGATAATTTCGTAAATAATGGGGAATATTTAATTAAAGTAAATATTTAATTATTATTGTTTTTAAAACAAATGTGTATTAATTTTATGGATATAAGAAGATTAAAATCTCACATAATCTCATGCAATCGAGGAGAACAATATTCTCACACGATAATTTCGTAAATAATGGGGAATAATAATTAAAGTAGATATTTAATTATTATTATTATTAATATTATTTTTTGTATTATTATTTATAATAAGTATGTATTAATTTTTGGAATCTAAGGAGATCAGAATCTCACACAATCCCAAACACTCGAGGAGAATAATATTCTCACTCAATGACTTTCTTTGAACTTTATTTATAAAGCCAAAAATTAATCTCATATTGACACAAAGATAATAATAATATATATGCACCTATATGCATCTATATATATACATATATATATATATATATATATATATAGACACATGATATATATAAGCATGACAAAAGAAGAAGAAAGCTTCAGGAAGCAGGCATCAAGAAAAAAACATATACCCATATACACATACGCATATATATATATATACATACATTTATGTACACATACATACATATATATATATATGAACATATATGTAATATCTATATAAGCATGATATGAAAGGTATGAAAGCATCATGAAAAACATGGAACACTCCCATGCCTATATATATACACTTATATGCATACATATATATATATATATATATATATATATAAACACATATATAATATTTATGTAAGCATGGTATAAGAGGAGAACAGGCTTGGGAAGCATAAACTCATATATATTCCCACACACACACATATATATATATATATATATACATCTACATATATATATATATATATATAAACACATATGTAATATATATGTAAGCATGGCATGAGAGGAGAGCAAGCTTCAGGAAATAGGGAAGCATAAACTCATATATATTCCTACACACACACACACACACACACACATATATATATATATATATATAAACAAATATGTAATATTTATGTAAGCATGGTATGAGAGGAGAGCAAGCTTTAGGAAATAGGGAAGCATAAACTCATATATATTCCCACACACACACACACACACACACACACACATATATATATATAAACACATATGTAATAATATATATGAGCTTGATAGAAGAGGAGAGCAAGCATCAAGAAAACAGGGAAGCATATATCTATATATTCCCCCACATATATATATATATACATCTACATACATATATATATATATATCTATATATATATAAACACATATATAATGTATATATATAAGCATGGTATGAAGGCATCAGGAAGCAAAAGAAGCTTACTCTCTCTCTCTCTTCTCCTTCACGTCACCCTCTATTTCTCTTAGTTAACTCACCTCTGTTCGCCCTTGTTCATGCTACTTGGAACAGGGGAAGGCGTTCACGGCTTCAGCTTGGTCTTGCTCGTTTGTTGTAGCTCGTCACGGTCTGCCTCGTCTTGCTCGTCTGTTGCAACTCAGTTTCTCTCCTTTTAGCAACTCTCAAACTCTCTTCTCTTCCTTGCCTCTCTTCCAACTCTCTCGGTCTCTCTTCACTTTCTTGCCTCTCTTCCTTTGTTTACTCTCCTTCCAGTTGCTCTCTGCCTATCTTTATGGAGGCCACTGTCATCATTAACTCTCCTGCTGCCCGTTACTTCCTCAGACAAGCTACGGTAACTTGCAAGAAGCGACTACAGTGTTTTGCAGAGCAGCGTCCACTTGCAGTGAAGCCGCCGTCAAAATGCCAAGATATAAATCATGTTTTGCCATATATATTGTATTATATACTTTGATATTTTTTATTTAATTTATTTTTTAATTTAACCCCCTTTTTTCTATTATTATTTGTTTGTAATTTTTTTTTTTGTCATCATCACTATTAATATATACTTTTTAGATTTTGTTCTATTTTTGTGTCTTTTATGATTTTTTATTTTGATTTGTTATTATTATTATTAATTAATTCTTATTTTTAAATTTTGTTTTTTTTCCTTAAAGTTCTCCCATTATTTATTTTGAATTTTAAATTGCCTTCACTTAAGAATATCATTTGAGTCTCTGTCATTTTTATTTCCTTTATTTGCTTCATTATTAATTAATTGGTGTATCAATTAATTAAATAATTAAGTAATTAAAGAGGGGGTATTCACACTAAAGCTTCATTTAACCCACTATATAAAGCTTAATAAATTTTAATACTATGCCGTATTGGTGTTGAGAGAGAAGACATAATGAAGTAAAATTAGAATATTTTTTATTCATTATTTATATAATTAAGTCTAATTAAGATAAAATACGCGTTGTAAATAATAAAAAAAATGGATAAGCCGTATCAAAAGAAGTTGATTGCATATAAGATTAAACAATATAATACATGCACCAAACGTGAACGACAATATGTAAACTCATAAAATTTACATAGTTTTCAAATGTCAATGATCTTTGAACAAGGGCTTTCATAAAATAATTATGTTTAATGATTTAATAACATCAATAAATAAGTTTACTTCCTTTTTAAGGGTAACCATGCCCTTCAATTGGTACTATATTCATTCTTTAATTTTATATATATGTTTTGATTTAATTTTTAATGATTTTATATAATTTGGTTCTTTATCTTTTAATTTATACCATAATTATTCTTGAACTCTATTTAGTGTTTATGATGGATCTTAATTTTTTTTTGTTGTGTTCCAAAGTGATGCCTTAATTTTTTCTAGGGTTTAAAATTTTCCCTGACAAATGTAGGTTGAATATGACCAAAATTAAAAGTTAAGGAATTAACTTGAAACAAATGAATAATTTAAGGGAACAAAATGGCAGTTAAACTTAATTTTATTTAAAGTTTCATCTTATATTTTAACTTCAGTTTTAAATTGTTTCCTAAATTAACTTTGCTTTTAATTTCAATTTTTTCACGTAATTTTATTTTGTTTCAATTTATCCTTTAACTTTATATCAAGTTGTACTTTTGTTTTTTGATTTTATTGTATTCCAATTTAATCTCTTAACTTTAAAAATACTACTCAACTGTTACATTCTCTCTAACAATGTGAAATTAAAATGATTAATAGAAAAATCATATATGACTTCTTGATGAGTTAATTCTAATAACCTCATTCCAACTTGTATTTACATGCAATAATAGCAATTTTATCACCATCTTTTGTAAATGCAAGATAATGTGGGAATATCTCTGGTGACAATGACCACAAAATCTGAAATAAAATGAGAGAATTAAATAGATTATAGTAGCAATATAACAATTGGTGAAAAAGTGGAGAACCCTCATAACTTATAAAACTCAACCTTTAGGTGGTGATAAATAAGGATATTATGACGAGTATAATCCAACTTGGCAGTAGGATAACAAAAATTAAGCCATCAAGAGCCACAAAACTTTTCTTTCAAACAATCTGGTAATGTGTTAGACAGTTAGAGTGAAAATATTTGAGTATTTTTTGTAAGTTAAGAGATCAAATTTGGGCAAAATAAAAGGATGAAAATAAAACTTAAGGTCAAATTATGAAACCGTAATGGAACAAAACAAAATTAAGGAATGAAAGTGAAATTTGAAATAGAGTTAAGGGACTAAATTAAAAAAATAATGGATACAAATAAAACTTGAGAAAAAGTTAAGATATGAAAAATGTATTTTATCCTTTCTAAGATAGAAATCACTTAGTTTTAATTTTATATTAGCAAAATATAAGATTTAGAATTTATGATTTAAGAATTTAGAATCTTAGAAATTTTAAGTATTAAATGAAGTTGAATAAAGTATTGTTTAAAGGTTATTTTATCATTTAAACATACTAAAAAAATAAATTTATTCTTACTATTAATCACTTGGAGAAAATTTTTTAGTACGGGATGGTTAAGATTGTGTCCATATGTGAGGTCCACGTATATAGATGCAATTGTAGCTGTCCCATGCATCGACATTTTTTTTTTTTTTTATAAAAAATTTAATCACATCAATTGTTTATGAGAAATGTTAAAAATAATATTTTAAAGATAAAAATACACATTAGCTTGGTCTTTTCTGTATGCGAGAGACAATCTTTATTTTCTAAATGATTTTAATTTTGAAGGACTGTTTTGATATTTTTATTTTTAAAAAATTAAATTGATCAATTGACAAAAAATAAAAGATTAAAATTTCATTTTTCTTTTAAAAAATCTAATATTTCTTGGCTCTAATTTGTAGCAGATTAGTTGCTTTAATTTCTTTGATCCTTAGAAGATAGTCACGAAACTAGACACTGTGGTTGTAAAATTTATGTACACTTCAATATCTATTATTCTCGTAGATCATCTGCATTACTTCATCTGTAAATCAAGACGGTTGGTTTATATTTTTATATCGTTAAAATATTATTATAATTGTCGCACTTTAACAACAAAGTAACGATGGTTAAAAAATAAAGTGATCATGATTAAAGATATATTTAAGTGAAAAACACTTTTCCCATGCTTCTTCATCCTTCTTTTGATGTTACAAAAAATCTTTAAAAAAGTTGTTATTTTCTTTGGCTAGGAAAAACAAAAAAAAATTATCTGTACGTATATTAATTCCTTAGGTGTTATAGAGCAGTTCAGTATTCCAAGTGAACCTACTGGCACCGGCCATGCCAATGAGGTTACAAATATTAATATAATTCTATACGTTTATGCTCTTTTCCATTTCAAAGGAAATATAAGTTTGGATGTGAAGAGTAGGGAAAAAAAATAACATTGATATGATTAGATATTATTAGTATATCAAACATGTCTAATTAGACTACATAGCCAATTCTGTAAATTTTTATCTAAGCTTAATTAAATTATATTATATTTAATAGATGTACATTTGTCGAAGAATATTGATATACAATTGACTTTTAAATGAACTATTTTCTGAATCTATTTAGTGTGTTAGTTATAACTCAAATAATTATTGTTAGGCATATTATTTTTTGGAGTACCTATTCCAAATTTTTTTCATTCACATGCTTCATCTTTGTTGATCTCTAACGGACTAGATTTTTATGACTAAAGTAAATAAGTCCAATTTTACTGGGGTGTTTGAATCTTCATTTTATATACAGGTTCTGAAAGTTAATGCTATTTTGACTATTAGTAGCAATGGAAAACAATAAAACCCATTATAAGAGTTGGGGAAATTAATTTTAATGTTTATGGGAATGAGTATAGTTAATAGCGTTATATCACCACAACTAGTTTATTGTTTCTGGCATTTTTTATGACCAACTATAGAAATTAAATCTTGATAGTCTTTGTTGAAGTGCTTTGAACTGGCATTACAAAGTTGGAACTAAACATAGTTTAGCGAATGAACACACCACTAACTTATGACATAGACCGTTAGGTCATGTTTCTTTAGAAAAAAAATTTAGAAAGATTAACAACGAATTAAATTATTCTACATTTGGAATTTACTTGCTTGTAATTTTGCATGGATTTTAGAAAGGATAACAAGCAAAACACATATAGAGAGAAGCCTTAATAAATATTCAGCTTCATAAAATTATATACACCCGCATATGTGAACTTTTAAACATTAATTCTTTTAATAAAGAAAATTAATCCATCACTTTTATTAATAATTATTCATGTTATGACATATTTATTTACTGCTTTAGAAATATCAATTAATAAATGTCTTAGAAATATTTATAAATGAAGTTAAAAGGAAATTAGACTAAATTTTTTTTTTTGGTAAGATAGAGATGGTAAGTATTATGGTTAATGAGATCAAATTGGACAATTGTTACGTGTAAATTAGCATAGTGTAAGTACAAGTAATAAAATAATGAGAAAGATGTGCTCAGAGAATTCTAGTATTAAAATTATGGGTGTAATTATGTATAATTAATTATGATCATAAATATAATTTTGGGACGATGGAGGAGAGAATTAGATGCCTCAAATTTTGAAATAACTTCAATGAATTTGTCTTTAGTTTAATTGCCACAATAATAGAGCTATTACAATGAGTCTCCCGATTAGGTTGGTCTATTTAATTTACTATTTCAGTGGATTGAGTTGAAATTTGTAACTTATATAACATAGGTGAGTTAAACTATTTTAGTTCACTGAACTGGCAAGTTAAATGGATCTATCAGTAGGTTTTTGAGTTGATACACTTAAGAGATTTTGTGGAATTCTTTGTGTAAATGGTTTAATATTTTGTAGTTAATTTAATCTAGCTTATACCCTTATTTTGTCATTAAATAATTAATATTTGTTCAACAATAGACAAAGTGAATGAATTTTTTATATTAGAATTAAATATTTAACTTGTTGATTTTTTTTTTGATTTTTTAAACAATTTTTTGATATATTTTTTTGGTACCTAGTTGGCAAAATTCAGCATCTTAACCCCAAATTGAGATAAGTTCAATGAATTAAACGAACGAATCTGCTTAATCCATCAATACACACAGCCAGGCTGATTTGACAGCTTTGCAAAACAACATAGACGAATGAATATTTGGTTTTGATATGGAGCGGAAAAGAGGAATGGGAGTAATAATTATTTAAGAGGCTAGAAAAATAATAGTTTGGGGCAGTTATAATAAATAATCGTAATAAGTTAAGATATATTTGTCTTTAAAAATAATTTTGAACTTTTATTTTTAAGGAGAAGCTCTGATTTAGTTTTTCTTATAGCAATTAAATTAGTTCGACTATAAGTGGGTTTTTTTTTTTAAAAAAAAAATCAACTAAACATTATTTTCTAATAGAATTATCTTTTATAAAAAAAATTCCCTCAAAACTATGCGAAACACGATGCAGCTGCACTACCGCGTGCCTACTATTTTCTTTTGTTGACATCACATCTTACACTTTTGTTGATTTTTAACTTAAATTTGATTCCAAGAATATATAATACTAAAGTTGTTTTGTCTTTCCTAGACGATTTCTCTTTAAAAAACATGATCAAATCTTAATCTTATCTTTAATTTCAAGTAGATATTGAAAATAATGCATTCTCTTTTGGATGTACTGCATAACAATGACGTTCGAACTTCAATTTTTTTAGTATATCTAAAAAGCTCACAGCTCAAAAACAATAAAAATCTCTAAATAATGGTACAATATCTTTTTAAGTTTAAGAAAAATTGATCATTTGGACCCTATAATTTACTCTAATTTCAAATCGGTCCTTAAATTTTAAAAAATTTGAAAACACTTCTCATATTTCAACATTGTCTGCAAATCACTCCCTCCTATCAATTTAACATCATAACGCCATCCAAAATTCATTGACTGAGATAACGTTACTAACATGACTAGATGAGATGGAGATCTAGGTGGGCATTTTAAATTACATGAAAAGGATCGTGGAATATCAAAACTAAATCCATCATGTTTAATGCGATTATTTCATTTGCATGTGTTGTTCCTTCTAGATGAAGGCTTGTATCAACGCACGAGCTGCACGTGATGGCTGCGATTAATCACATCAAATATAATAAAAGTCAATGAATACAAGGTGCATAATTGTTTGTTGGTTTTGTTTCCAAAATCGGTCTGATCATACTCAAGTTGATGTAAAAAGAATAAACGCCGGCCTTATGCGACCAAGGTGGTGCCAGCATTGTTTGTCGTGTATTTCCTTGTGATTTTATAACAAAAATTGTTATTTTTTAAGGCTAAATTGCACAGAAGTTTCTTAATCTTCAGGTCATGCGCAAATAATCCTTTATAAGTTTTAAAATTTGGTAATGAACCTACTTAACCCTGATGTTAAAAAATTAATTATTTCAGTGACAAAGTATGATAGATAGACACTGTTAGAAAAATATGAAATAGAGACATAATTTAGACAAAAAAATAAATTGTTTCAAACAAAGACGGAAATGGAGATGAATTTATATATAATATCTTTGATTGGGTATTATTAATTATTGAGACAGAATTCGAAAGAGATTTTGTCTATCTTTATTCTACTTTTTTCTAGTAGTAAAAGGGGATTATTTGAGCATAACATCAAAGTTTAAAAAGTTTATTTAGATAAAAAGTTAAATTTTAATGGGATCCATTTAATATTGGCGGGAGTGTATGCATATATTTAAAAGATTTAAGGGGGTTTATTGTCAAATTTTGAAGCTCAAAAAAGTTATTTATACATCATCCAAAGTTTAAGGGAGTTTTATATAATTTATTCTTTTTTTTATTAAAAATTAAATATTAATAAACTTAATTAATTATTATTTCCCTTGAGATGAGATAAGGGTAGGTAAAATAGGAACTTATCTTACTGTACAAAAATTGCCCCACGTGAATTCCCTTGTGCACTTTATTTCACTGACCATGGCTCCGTTTGAAATATTGTAACTACTCAAAAGTTAAGTTGAATCACGTAAAATTCATTGTCGTGATGTTTGACAATTATTTTTGTAAGTGGCTGTAAATATATAATGATAATAAATAGATAATTAACTTATTTTTCTAATTATTCCTATTTGATATCTGCATTGAGAAATCAATAGGCTGACGTGTCCCTTTTGCACTGTGAAAATTTTGATATTATTATTATTATTATTGGTCATTCTTTCTGTATTATTTTTCCTTTTTTTTCTATGGTTTCTTTCCAGCTAAAAATAAACAAACATGATATATTTATTCTTCTCTCATTTCTTTTAAAATAATTTTCTGTATCACACAGACCTTCAGTGTTACATATTAAATATTGGTAATGAGGTACCTAATACACACTATATCAATTTGGATCTTTTTATATTTTAACGAGAACATAGAGTTATATGTAATTATAATAAATCATTTAATAAAAATTTAATGATTTATATTTATAAACATATAGAATTCAGATCGATACTATGTTAATTTTGATTTTTAGTTTGGGATTTACTTGTTCTCTTTTTGGTAGTCAAGAAAGCCAAAGAAAACCATAGCCGGAAAAGTTCATCAAGCTATTTAATTTTCTGACGGTGCTTTAGAATCTCAGAATTTCAGCTTTCTAGTGAGGCGAATGTTCTGTACTTTAATTTGTACGAGAAAACTTCGTGATAATGAAGTTCAAAGATGCAGATCCCCCAGAGTGTTCAACAATCATAAACTGTTACTCTTTAAAAATATTGTACCAAGAGTACAATTAGGGACAAAGAAATAAGAGGTTTGAATTCTTTACGTTAATGTGACTACAGTATACATAGAAATCATAATCACGTGGCGTTATAATTTACATTTTGATTACTTGTAGTCAGTCAAGACAAATCTCAATCATCCAAATTTCACTGTCATCGCCAGTTGCATGATACAAGTATCGGGGATCCGAGAGCAGAAATAAGAACATTGGGCATCGTATACATACTTATCAAATTTATAAGTATATTATTTAGAGTTTAGAAGTTTATAATTGTACATAAAAAATATTAAGTAACTCATGAATTGACTTATTAAATTTATTGAATTTATGATTTTAATATGTTAATTAATTTGTAAAGTCAACAATATAATAATTTAAATTTATGACTAAATAAAATATAAATAAATTTTTTTTATATGAAACTTTTACAATTTATTTTATTACAAATTTAAATATATATAAAAAAATAATAAAATTATATTTAATATATACTTATTAAATAAAATAAAATAAATATTATTAATTAGTCATATTAAATAGTTATTTATATATGACTATCTTAAAATATTTATGTTAAGTATTATTAATTATAAAATATAAATAATTTTTATTTGATTAAGTATAATTAAATTACGTTTAAATAATTTTTTAATGTATATAATATTTAAACTATACAATTATATATTTTAATAATTATTTATTAATTTAAATTTTTAAATATATATTACAAATTTAGCTATTTTTTATAGGTTTGTCTAAATTCACTGGTTTAAAAATTGTATATGAACAAAACTTGCTTCTTATTTTTTTTCTCCAATTATAGAACAAATAGTATTATCTTTGACAACTTTTAACCTCGGGGAAAGTGAGAGAAAATGGTTTTACACCTGTAAGTGGTTCGATTTCCTACCACATGTGCACGGTGGCTATTCTCCTCCCTTTACCCAGAAGAGTATTATTATAAAGGAAATATTTTTGAAATATCTAAAGTACTATGTTGTCACCATTTAATTTATGACACATCTATACCGATGCCTATTTATTCTCTCAATCACCTGAACTCGACATATGTAATAAAAAACCGGTTTTCTTCCTTTCTATAATAATTAAAGGAAAATATTATATAACTATTTCTTAGATTTTACATTAATATTTAATATGTATGACCATATTTAAAAATTTCAAAAATAATTTTTAAATACATAAAAAATTAAAATATTCATGTTCTAGATATCACTAATTAAAATTTTAATTATACATGAAAAATAAAAATCGTCCAATTAATAGGTGCAACAATTATTATTACCATTATTTTCTTCTATAGTTGGAACTTGCAATGCTCATCCAACTAGCTAAGCTGGATTTTTTTTTTCTTTTGCTGGAATAAGCTAGATTGTAATAACCCCCCCAAAAAAGGAAAGCATATATATATATATAATGTAATATCTTAAAAATATACGTAGTTAGAGAAAAATGATTTTATAGGGGTATAAAAGATAATATAGCCTCCTAGTTAAATCTAAGATGATTTTAAGAATAATATTAATGAAATAAAATAGAATTTTAAGGACTAAAATGTATTGAGAAAATAATATTTAGGTTGAAATTATAATTTAATAGTGACTAAAATGAAATAAAAATATTATCTCAGATAAAATTATAGTTTTAATTTTTCAAAAAATTAATGGTAGAATGCGAATGTAGTGTCAGTAAGTCAAAAGGATTAGATTGAAAGGAAAAAATATTATTTGGGTATACATTGTAATTTTATAGGGACTAAAATGAAAATAAAAACTATTGTCATAGACAAAATTATAATTTAACTTTTATAAAAAATTTTGTGGGCAGAAATGTATTGGCAGCATCTTGCACAGTCACTTGCATAGTATCAAATATAATTTGTATAGTAACTTAAAAACTTTTATATAAAGCACAAACAATTCTTAATGAAGAGAAAAAGAAGTCTTGGAAGAAGTGTTTTGTAGGAAATTCATATTTGAACTTGTGTGAGAGGTAGATTTGTGGATATCTCTTCAATCGAGATTGTGCTGTGGAAATAGGGGATCTCTACTATTGATCCCTATTGGTGAGTATATAATTAGCAATGTTTGCTTTTCCTGGATCGTATTTAAGTTTAAAATAATAATCTTTTAATAATTCCATGCATCTTTTTTTGTCTCATGTTAAGTTGCTTCTAATCAAATATGTACTTTAGACTTTTATGGTCATTATAAATATCAAAAGTGGCACCATATAGATAATGACTCCAAATCTTTAAGGCAAAAACTATGGCTGCTAGTTCTAAGTCCTGAGTAGGATCATTTTCCTCATGAAGTCTCAATTGTCTCGATGCATAAGCTACCACCTTTCTATCCTGCGTCAACAAACATCTTAATCCTTTCTTGGAAGCATCACTATAAAGTTTAAAATGTCTTAAAGGATCAGCTATGGATAATACAGGGCTAGTAGTTAGTTTTTCTTTTGAGGTTTGGAAGCTCCTTTCACATTCTTGGGTCCATACAAATGAGATCCCTTTTCTAGTTAACTTAGTCAAAGGTAAGGCAATTTTGAGAAAATCTTTGAATGAATATACGATAATATATGGCTAGTCTAAGGAAACTCTTAATTTCTGTGACTATTTTTAGTCTTTCCCACGTAAGGACTACCTCAACCTTGCGAAGATCCACAAATACTCCTTCTTTAGAAATCACGTGACCTAGGAATTTGACCTCTGGTAACCAAAATTCACAGTTTTCTAATTTGACATATAATTGTTTATCCTTAAGAGTTTGTAAGACTATCCTAAAATGTTTAGCATGTTGATACCTATTCTTAGAATTAAAAAATATCATCAATGAAAACTACAACAAATTGATCTAAATAAGGTCTAAAAATCCTATTAATATAATCCATGAAAATTTTTGGAGCATTGGTAAGTCCAAATGGCACAACTACAAACTCATATTAACCATATCTAGTCCTAAGAGCAATTTTGGGAATATCAAATTCCTTGACTCTAATTTGATGGTATCCTGACCTTAAATCAATCATTGAAAATATAATAGCTCTCATAAGTTGGTATATAAGATCATCAATCTTAGGGAGAGGATATTTATTCTTAATTGTTACCTTATTCAATTGCCTTTAGTCTATACACAATCTAAGACTACCATCCTTTTTAGGAACAGTCAATACTAGTGGGCCCCAAGGTGGTGCACTAAGTTTAATGAATTTCTTTTTAAATAACTTATATATTTGCTTTTTCAATTCTTGTAATTTTAAAGGTGACATCTTATATGGAGCTGCAGAGATAGGTCCAGTTCATGGTACTAGATTTATGGAGAATTCTATTTCCCTTTTTGGGGGCAGGCTTGAAAATTCTGCAAGAAAAACCTCTAGAAATTCATTTACTATAAGGATTTTAGCTACTTTTAGCCCAATAGAAGTATAGTTTAGAAAGATAGATTTAGTTTCCCTAAAATTGTCTTCCTAAACTATTGGATTGGCTTTTGAGAAAGAGGGTGGATTTAGAAAAGATATGAACTTAGTTTGACAATTCAAGACGACGTTACTTGCTGACATCCAATGCATTCCAAGAATAACATGAAGATCAATCATGGGTAGACAAATAAAGTTCACAATAGAAGTGTGTTCTCTTATTTGAATGGGACAATTTACATAAGCATAAAAAGTTTCAACTTTCATAGTGGGAGTGATAATAGAAAGATTATAAGGTAAAGTTGATATTGGTAATTGTAAAGTTTTAATGCAATCAAGTGATATAAATGAATGTGTAGCTCTAAAATCAAACAATACTAGTAATTCAATATTTTTGATAATGAACGTACCTTGTATTGATTCAGAAGGCCGTTAAATTTCCTTTTTATTTAAGGCATAGACTCACCCTTACTGTTGTGGCTTAGGGTTTGGATTGGCCTCAAGATTCTTCCCTTTCTACTGTCGGCATTCTCTGGCAAAATGTCCTGTCTGACCACATTTATAACAAACAATTGGCCCTTGGGAGCATGTCTTACCCTAATGTTGCCTTCTACATTTTCTATAAACTTAGTTTGCCAAATTTTTAGGGTTAGATGGCTTTTTCCCATTTTTATCATTTCTTTGAAATGAATGGAAATCCCTGTTCTTTTTCCACATATTCGATCTTATTCTTTCAGCCTCAGCTTTCATAAGATTTTTAGCCACCACCTTACATCAGTTCACAAACTCAGGATAATTTCTTATTGCCAATGGTGTGATGGCCTTTTTCATTTCAATATTAAGCCCAGACTCTAACTTTCTGCATTTCTAGGCTTCATCTTAGTTGTATCGTAAGTAGGAGGAGAATTTTAATAATTCCTCGAGTTTGCCCAAATATTGTTCAAAAGTCATGTTCCCCTATACTAATCTTAAGTATTTAGCTTTTTTCTTTTTTCATATCTTATTTCCTTAGGAAAATATTTTTCAAAAAATACTTCTTGAAAATTATTCCAAGATATCAGGGTGCCACGACTTTCCAATATTCATCTTCTTTGATTCCACCAATGTTCAGTATCCCCTGATAATATGTAGATAGTGAAAGTGACTTTTTGTTCACCAGAAAATCCTAAAATAGTTAAAAGTTTTCTCTGTCTCTTTTAACCAAGCTTCAACCATTTCAATATGATATTCCCCATTAAAGGAGGCTGGATTTGCTTTCATAAATTTAGACCAACCGTTTTGATGTTCAATGTCTCTCTTTTGTCCCCCGTTGTTATGATTTTGTAGGTATTGTAGGATTTGGTATGTATTAGTAGCCTACTACCAAATAGCTACCAGGGCTAGTTTTTGCATAGATTCAACAGAATGGTTCCAACGAGTTTCCATGCTTTTCTTGGATACATGAACAAATATTATTGAGGTGATTAGTCTTAATAATATAAAGGAGAAATAGCATAACTTCATAGAGTATCCATTCTGTGTTAATTAGCCTTTAGGTAAGGAAACACTAGTAATTTCCTATCTATAAGCTAACTCTCTACAAGGTCTAACCCATAACTTTTTCAAGAATTCACCTAGATTGATCATAGTGGCCATAACCTTCTAGCCTCTATTTGGATTAACCTCCACATATTTAAAACCCTTCTTACAAAGTATAAAATTTATTATAAATTTCAGTTAATATTAATATGAAGCGAGAATTATGAAAGATGCATTAGAATATCTAAAACACAATAGTTTAAATATAGATAATAAACGTTCGTACATTCATTAGTTCATACATCTGTATAAATAATTTAACAAAACTGGGAGAAGGGGCATTAGGCTTATATCTATATCTATATCTGTATCTATTAAGATTAGGCATAATATTAAGGACTTATTTAGGACTTGAAAAAAACTAGTAAGAATCATGCACTCTTGTGACACGAACATAAGTGGTATGGCACATAACACCATATCACATCTTACAACGATGATCTTATTGACAAGCGCTTCCCAATTGGTGGGACAAATACCCATTTCACTTGGACTTCAAGAGAAATTTGGTAATTTTCCATTTTAAAAAAATCATTAATAGAATGGTGAGAAATGTATTCTCAGCAACATGAAAAAGCATATATGATACTCGAAATATCCATGGAATATAATACGACTATAAATTATGATTTTTATGAAATGTATGATGTAAAATATCATAACATATAAATATGCATTAGTAAACATATGGCAAATAGAGGAAGACAATGTCTTTAACCATTAGGCGTTGGGACGTCATATTTAGGTTATTCAAGTTTCACGAAACCTCAACATATGATTGTCATACCCAGGTGATTGAGTCTTATGAACCCTAATGTATGACACCTGATCGGTAGGTGCGACCCTACCTTTAGCTGAGGCATCCTCCAATAGGTACCCAAGACAAAGTCTGGCAATATAAAATGTCAGCCAAGCCATAATGTGGTCAAGATTAGGTTAGTTTGAGAGAGAACTATCAAGATTTCTTTTGTGATCCTCTGAATACTAATGGTTTTATAACAGTTAGGAATCTTTTTAGTGTCAATTTAAATTCAAGATGTTCCCAACAAGGATACATTCTTGTCCTCTCTTGAATTCTTAAAACTATTTAGGCAACATAGCCTGCCCTTGATCTTAAAATTCAAGTTGTGGCCAAAGAAGTGTAATAACACCATTTTTCTTATTATCATTTAGGCGGTATAACCTGTGATAAATTATAGGATTAATGAGATATAATGCCTTGCTAAGGAACTCATAGGGTTTACAACATATATTAAGGTGGCATAACTAGCCATTACTATGGTTAATAATATATATTAAGGTGACATAACCAAACATTATCAAATGATACATAATATATATTAAGGCGGCATAGTTAACCATTATTAAATGGGATTCTAAACTATCAATAAGTACATAGTGTACAGGAATAGTTTAATCTCACAAAGAGTAGCTCTCTTCTTAATCATTTATACTGTCACCTCATCATACAAAGTTGAAATGCACATAGGCAATTATAGTGCATAAATAACAAAATATTCATATAAGGATACATAATGCACAATAAAATTCACACATCAAAATTCTTATCCTAAAGTTGTTATGGCTTACATAATATTTCCCTAAATATTTTAAAATATCTACCTAGCTTCAATCTTCTTTAATTCTACCACTCTGGGACCTTGAATGGGCTCATGGAAGGTCATGGTAACAAAATTTCAAGATAAATAACCATAAACCAAAAAGGGATTACCTTGAAGACCATTCAAGAAGAAGGAAAAGAGAAGAAAAGAAACTAGAATATGCTAAATCATGTTACCTGGATACGTTCTCCTTTATTTTAATTCTCTTAAAATTGCTGCCTTCCTCCTTGCTTCCTTCGATCTTAATCTAAGTGTGGAGTAGAGAGGAAAGAGTGAGTGAAATGGGTGCAGGAGGAATGTAGGGAATGGTGTGAAGAAAATGGATAAGGTGTAGGGTATTTAAAGAGAAATTGACAACTAGGATTTAACCATATAATTTTAATCCAACAGTTATGATTTAATCTCAGATCATAAATATCTAAGACATAATTATAGTCAGGGTTCCACTGATATTTAATATTTTATTATAGTGTGGGCCCCACATGTGTGGACCACATATGTTAAGGGTAATGCCACATGTCATTCCTTGTGAATATACCATTTTACCCTTGACATTTTTTATAATAACTATTTTGCCCTTGGCCTTTTAAATTTACCATGTTGCCATTAGAATTTTCAAAAAATAACCATTTTGCCCTTGTGCCTTAAAACTAAGCTATAGGTTGTTTTCTTTAAATGATTCAACTAGACATATTTATTCTTTTTTAATTCTTTCTGATTTCCCCTAAATAATTTTGCTTATGTTAAAAATTGTTAAATTAGGGATGTTACAGTCGGACCTTCTCGTTGAACTTCACTTTCCTTTAAAACTCATAACTTGTTTGCCCTATATTTTTCTACTGTCATCGACCATGTAATAGGTCTCTAAGGATGCAAAAGAAAATGGGTTCCTTAAAATGTTGGTGTTCTCTTCGATGTTGCTGGCTACATCACCTAGTATACCATTGTCATAAGCACCACCTGTACCACATCTTTCATTTATAGCCATGGAAAGCGAAAGTTGAGATGGAGAAAGATCTTTAGAGATTGAGAGTAGAGACCTCTAATGGGATTAGTTGTTCCTCATTGGCTGAATCCCTACTAATGTGCGATAGATGTTATAACTGTGCAGAGGAAGAGCAAGTTTTCCTATACCCTATTTCATGATCAGGAACTAGTTCATAATTATTCGTTGTGTTGAATTATTGTTGTTATAATTGGAAAACCATCTTCCAAATGCTATACATCTTGGTCTACATGTTTGTTGTTCCTGAACACAGTCTGGAGAGCTAATCTTCGAGTGTTTTAGAAAAAGGAAGATGCAATGAAAGCACCATTGTTACAAATGGGATCCAGAAAACATCAAAGATAAAAAATAAAAATAAAAATGAGATCCTTTTTGAGTAAGGATAAGCTCTTAAGTACAAAACTCTTCTCAAATTTCTTCTCTGCCTCCAACTCCCTTTTCAGAGCACCTAAATAGGAGAGGCAGAAAGCAATAGTCAAGGTTCTTTTTCTATTAGGCCTTGCTAAAATTATTGGGCTTATTTTTTCCTTTAAGTTAGTATTCATATTGGGCCTACTTCTTATGATCTTAATTTAGTTCAAACATGGAATGATATAGTCAAGCTCTATTAAAATTCTTCTCTACCACTTGCAATACTCCTTGGCTATCACATACTAGAAGGTAAGCAGTAAGGTTTTCTTCCATGGGCTTGAATCTATCCTCTCATATTAGGCTTTGTAGGGGTAATGGGCCAAGAGGTGTAACATTATTCCCCCCTTTAAATTAACCTTATCTACAAGGTTGAAGTAAATGATCATGAAGAAAAGCAAAATTGTATCATTTAGTGCATTATTCATGACAATAATTCCACTAAACTCAAGTAAGTATTTGCCAGTGATTCCATAAACTGTTTTTTAGATCATTAAGCTTGTCATAAAGTTCCCATTTATGAAACCTAGAAAATACTTATGTCTTTTGTTTTAGTTTGTTCACTATTAGCATCTCCACAAAATGAAATAAATTTAACTCCATGTAATTTATCCCTCCTTATGACCTTAGTCATATGCTTTGTCATTGCAATAGTTAGCAATGGAGTTGTTGGGGTCCCATTCACAACATTCATTCTCTTGAGCTTATGTTTTATGATAGGTCAAAATGAAAGCCTCCTCAAATAGACAATCATCAAACTTCTTTGTCTTTATAAATGCTATCAAAAGCATAGAGTACGTAGCCATATCAAAGCTAATACTACTTTCTTTTATATGATGATCAATGGATAATGCTTCCTCGTATCTCCTAACGTTACCTAATGCACTAATTGATATATTGAGCATGGAAATATTAGGTATAATTCCCCTTGCTCCATTGTACTATAGCAACCTAGCTGACTGTTCACAAAAATTGTTTGGTGAAGCTAGCAGTCCATACCTCCTACTCATTAATCTTAATAACCCTAATAATGTAATTGATATACGAGATCCCTGAAACCTAATAGGATGGCCCAGTGATGCAACTCCACCATACACATTAGCTTTCTTAAGATTTAAACCGAAAAGTTTACTATTTGCAAAAACCACAACAGAAAGTCTTCATTTATTTCATAGTAATCCATGGCAGCAACAACATCAATCATGATAGAAGAATTGTTAATAGTGATAAAAGATCTGCTTTGCTTGAAGCTTGTTCTAAGTTGCCTCAATTTTGAAATATTAAACTTTCCCAAACCTTCATCTTGATTAACAGGTATGGAAGGCTTCTCTCTTTTAACTAAAAATTCAACCAAAACTACTTTTCAAGCAAAGTGACTAGCATTTCGTATGGAGATTCCATTCTCAAAACTTTGAATATAATGATAATCCTGCTCATATGTTGTTATGACATATTGTTTTGCACACATTTAAGCATAAACTCCTATTAAAAAGTAATCATAAACATCCCAAATGCCATCTTGGAGCACCCTCAGTAAGCAAATTTAAATGTGTCATGACCAAAGACGCATGACTTATATGGTACCAAATATAACTGATTGAAATTGAATGCTTGAGGTCATTTCTTAGTAAAAACTTGCAATTTTGGAATTTCACTTTTCTCACTATGGTTAGCATAACAATGGGTGATTAAAGTTATATGACATGGGTAGAGTATATATATACGTGAGCTTTTGGAAAGGATGGAGTTAGGGGATAATGAGTTTATTAGAAATATATTTCCAAGGTCAAATATTAGTACAATGTCTAGGTTAGCAACAACTTGATTTTGAATAAATACTTCTTCCAAGTATAAGAATAAAACATAGTTGTAAACATCAAAAGAGGTTGGAACGAGATTACCACTTGTGACCCTGGTCAACTTTTACAAGATTGCAATACTGTTATTGTAATGTTCATCAATTATGACTAAGAATGGAATGAAAGCTTCCAGAGCAAAGACGCTCTACAAATGAGATAGAAACCCTATTGTCAACGTTATATATTTTCTCGTTTGCATTGCTATGTCATCAATTTCATTTTAAAGTGTTAACACCAATGCTAGTTTATCATCATCTTTCATTTTAGCTACTTGGTGTTAACTCTCTTAAATTAGTGTCTGGGCATTAGTTTTCCAATGCCTAGGCTCTAATCCTTTAAGTAGCTTATATGATTTTTCTATAATTTAAAGTGTTATCCTTCCCTGTATAAATATCCAAATGTTTAGGTGAGTATTAAGAGGGTGTTTTCTAATGAAATCCTAATGATACTTAAAAATAAGAAGAGAACAAAACAACGCAAGAAACATAGGTTGCCTCCCAAGAATTGCTTCAGTTAGAGTCATTTGCTGGACTTTCTTATGATGTGTTAGGGATCTCCAGGTGCTTGATCATTGTTGACTTCACCTCCTAAATATTGTCTAACTTGTTTCCCTTTCACTGAACTGTAAGGATATATTTCTATAGTGCCATTAGGTACGAGTGCATTAAAATTTAGGATGACAACTTGGGCATGCTTGTCAACCACCAAATTAGGTGCTCTACTCCTATCATCTGCCATAGCAGGTGATTGTTCTCTTTGACTTCAAGGTTTGTTTCTAATTTTTCTGCAAGCTCTTTCGATCTTTGAGTCCATGGGCATAACTTTTGCTTTTTTACGCATATGCATACATTAGCGCCTAAAAGTTTAGTAAAGAAAAACACTTAAGATTAGCAGTTCTTAGTAATAGGCTCAACAAAATCAAAAGCCAAGTCTCCAACAATGATGCTTAAAACTTGTTCATTTGATTCTACACATACTAGTTGTAACATCTTAAAAAAAAAAATTAAATACATCTTTTTTATAATTTAAAACTTTATGGCTATCTAGACCTTTTAAATAATAATAATAATAATAATAATCATGGTAGATAGGAATCCCATTTATTTTCTTAAACTTTACTGTGTATTTAGTTTCCTTTTTTCTATGTCTAAATTAATACAGGAGCCTTTAACATGATTCATATTCCAACATGTTTCTGACAGGGAAAAATAGCAACCCCACTTTCCAGTGACCATTTAGGCAGTAAAAGAAAAACCTATTGTAGATCTCAGAAGTTATGGGCTTTGAATTAATCATTTAGACGGCGTACCCTGCCATAGTCTTATATGTACAAGGTCTGTAAGGCTTCTTAAAAGTATTATTTAATTTCATTTTAATATCTTATTTTACTCATTCCATTAATTGGGATTCCATCATTACCATGTACATAACTTATAAAAATTTATATAAAAGAAATAGCCTAGTACTCTAAAATGACTAGGCCCGTACAAAATTAATAATAATAAAAATAATAAACATAATAATAATACTTGGTGTAACATAAATCAATTCTAATTATTCATATCTAAAGTCTGTATACCGAACATCCTATATGAAAACATACGTCTTATACACATTATTTTCTTACAAATAATTGAAATGTCCACATGTTCCTCATTAAAGACAAAATCCTTAACTCTTTCTACCCCACAAACTTAACATGCTCAAAATACTAGGTAACTCCCATCTTAAAAATAAACTTAGTCGTGGGATTACAAAATTTGAACCCCTGGACCTTTCAAAGTAACCAATGAAATAGAAACTGATAATTCTATAGTCCAATTTCTTTTTCGTTAGCTTATAGGGCCTTGCCTCAACTGGACATCCCTAAATGTGAAAATACTTTAAACTAAGCTTTTCTGGTCCAAAGCTTATAAGGGGTCTTTTTAGTTGCCTTAGTTGGAACCCTGTTAAACAAACATATATACTGTACTTTTGAATACTTCTCCCTAAAGTGATTCAGGTAAGGTAAGATGACTAATCATACTTCTTACCATATCTAAAAGTGTTATATTTTATCTCTTAACAACACTATTTATAGCAGGCAAACCTGGTTTAGTGTACTGTGGGATGATACCGCTTGCTTTAGGAATTTTGCAAATGGTCTTAGATGTTGTTCACTTGATCCATCATATCTACAATAGTATTAACCACTACGGTTAGATCTGATGCTTTTAATTCTTTTACTGAGTTGATTTTCAACTTTAGCCTTATAATTTTTAAACATGTCCTATGATTGCGATTTATCATGAATGAGTTAAAGGCAGCTATAGTGTGAAAAATTGCCTATGAATGTTAAGAAATATTGTTCAGCATTCCAAGAAGCCATAAGGAATGGTCCACAAGTATTAGTGTGTATCAGTTTTAAGACGTCTAATTTCCTATTAGCACCTATCTCCTTATATTTGTTTGTTTCTCCTTAATGCAATTTACACATGTATCAAAATCTAAAATAATCAAGGGGAGAAACAATTCTCCAAATTATCATTTTGGAGATATACCACAACAATGCTGAATTCTCATTGGTTAATTTGTGCTTTTTAACTATTACATTAACATTCAAGGATTCATTGAATGAAGTAATTGTGTCAAGCATATATAAATTATCGTAACCTGATAAAGAACCAGATACAACCAAATTTGAATTTTGAAAAATACTAAATTTTCCTTTCCCAAATGATAAAAAATAACTATGTTTGTCCAATGTTGAAATAGAAATTAAATTCTATCTTAAGGATAGTACAATGAAAATCCCAATCAAATGCAAATAAATACTAGTTCTTAACAATAATCTAAATGTTCTAATTGCTTTTACCTCTACCAACTTCTCGTTTGCAACATAGATGAGTCTTTCACCATCTTTAGGGTTTCAAAAATAAAGGCAACCTTGCATAGACATATTGATGTGAGTTGTTGCACTAGAATTTATCCGCCATGTGTGTCTAGGTATCAAAGTCAAATTAACCTAAGAACAAATAAAATTAAAGAGTGTACCTTTCTTTGCATGCCATATGTGATAATTGGTACATTGCTTCTTTTTATGAAATGTAGCCCCACAAAAGAAAGAACTATCCTGAGTTAGTTCCTTTCATTGTTTCATTTGTGTTCCCATATCCACAGCTTCCTTATTTTTCTTTCTCTTATTATCATGCCTTTTGTCCTTTGTAATGGAGGCTAAGTGAGCACTTGTTATCTTTTCTTACTTCAATCTCTCATTTTCCTGAACACATTGTGATATGAGCTCATTAAGTGACTAAGAGACCTTTTGCAATTATAGCTCACCTTAAACTAACTGAACAATACTGGAAGGGATATCATAAACAAATGAACTAATAAGTCTTTAAACAAGTTTAATTTGAACGCCATTAGTTTTAAAGCAAGATGGGACATTTTCATAATGTACTCCTTTATGTTTCCTTTACCTGTATACTTTATATAGATAAGTTTTGCTAAGATTGTACTAGTTTTAGCCATTTTATTCTAGGTAAACCTTTTCTCAAGGTCCTCAAGGAAACCTTTAGCTACATCCACTTGATCAGACATAGTGCCCCTAAAAGTTTTTAGAATGACACATTTGATAACCATAAGACTTATACGATTAAACTTTTCCCACTTTTCCATTTTCCTTTTTTCATCTGACATACTCTTGTTAGTGAGATCAATGGGTTTAGGAACCCTTAACGCAAAGTCTAGGTCCATAACTTTGAGAGTGATTTCAATGCTCTCTTGCCATGCTTTAAAATTTATGCTATTCAATATAGGAATTGAGTTGATGCTAGTAGTGATATTAGCTATTGGAGTTGAAATTGAATTGAAAATAAAAGAGATAACTCACATAAGTACCAAAGCAAACCAAAATGGAATTAAAATTTGAATAAAGGTAAAACCCCATCTCAAGATATCTCCATTAATATTTCATCTTTGGACATAACATTTACTTGTAAGTGATATCTTGATGTAGTATTCAAACACTGATAATAAAGTAACATGCCGAATAATAAATCCTCCTTTGGACTAGATTAAAGCTGACATATAAAGTACCAAATAATTATCACGTGTTTATTACCACAGATGCATATGCATTTATATTAAATATAGACTTTCCTTTGGGCCAATAAATATTTAAATAAATTACATACACACAATTGTTTATATATTTCAAAACAAATTAATTTTCACAAAAGTCACTTTGGTGACATTTTGTTTCAATTAATTCATCTTAATATATATATATATATATATATATATATCAATATTCAAATTTAAATTCCCTAAAAATTTTCGAAAACTGAAAGCATGTTTTGATTAATTGTAATTATTTTTTTTAATAATAAATATGCAATGGGCAAACACATGAATAAGAATAATTATTCCTATGTACAATCCCATATAAAATTGAACTCTAGAGTACGTAACTTTTCACACATATATATTCATATATAAAATATTATATATGCATATATAACATATGTAATCTTACATTGAATCACACTACATTATTGAATCATGCATATAAAATATTGTCTCAAAACTTAATTTCTCATCCAATTGAGTCATTAAATAGCATATAGAACATATTATCGCAAATAAAATAAAATATACAGATTGAATAATCAGTTAATTTTGTGGCAATATGTGTACCAAAAATACGAAATTAAGCTAAATTCCATATCACTACAAATATGCTTTTCATATATAAAACATATATTTTATCACACCACACACACACACACACACACATATATATATATATGGATTGAATACTATATCACGCCTCATCTTTATCCCTGTTGTAACAAATTCCATGTTGTTTCCCTTTTTTTTAAAAAAAAAAAATTATATTCATTTCTTATCAATCCATGTCATTGCAACAATATATATCTATATATAAAGTAATATGCCATATCCCACAATGTCACAAGTCATCATGATATCAATATCTGAATTCATAAAATAGATAGAATAGATTTTAGGCATATTGCCACAAATTATATACACTCCAAAAACAAAACCTTGTTGATCAATTAACACAAATTTAACAATCAAAACTTGAAAAGGAAATTTATATTCCCATATATCGGAAAGCCAACTAATTTTTAATGATTTAACGTGAAGTGGGCTTTGATACTATTTGTTAAGGCTGAACTAAATTTTAATAAAATCTTCATCATATTAAGATTTATTATGTCAAATAATCAAGAATACTAATTTAAATGTGGAAGCGTACCTGAATCCATATTGATGACTATTTTACAGCTACAAAACTTCTAAATTAGTATATATGAATCTTAAAGAGGAAAGACCCTTTCTCTTTTCTAATGATGGGATATTAGAAAAAAAAAATTCAAACATTTAATTTAGGGACCATAACCCTATTTTATATAATGGCACATGTTGTCCTAATTTCTAATTAGGCCCATCATCAAATTAAAAATTAGATTTATTTGGATATCTACACATATGAGCCCATATTTTTAAATATACTTTAAGCCAATCCTATTTTTAAACCAAATTAGATCATTGTTTAAAAAATTTGGGCTTATCCTTTTATATGATAGCATATAGCATACAATTATTATTATTTTTAATATATATATATATATATGCCCATATATATCAACACTATATTCTTGGAACCAAATATTAGCCGCCAAGTTTCCACTGTTCAAGAATGAATGACTAAGTTGTTTTTCAAGTGGATTTAAATGCTTGGAATTCAAACACAACGCATACCAAAGTAATTACTTTGAATATTGTGATGACTAAAAAGGAAAAAAGTGTATTGTTTCCCCTATTGACTAAATAAGATATTAACATATATATATATATATATATATAGCAATTATATTATTGACGGTAGCTAGTTGTGCTACTGTTGTCTATAAGACTTAGATTGGCCCAAGTGATATTGATTAAATAATTGATTGGTTAAATATATAATTAAATGAGCTAATTTCTAATTAGTTAATTGAGAAGTAGTTTCCATATGTTTATTAGTGACTAATCACTTGATGTAAGTGGTTAATAAAATATCTAATAATTTGAAATTTGAAATTATTAAATAGTAAAGGTTATCAAATAATTGTATATTTGATAATAAATGTATATTTGGAAATTGGTCCCTATCTCAGTCTATAAAAAGCGATTACGTGTTCTCTCCTAATGCATTACTAGCTCAAACATAAATTAAAAGAGTCTGAAACATAGAAACATAGTTTTTTTTCCTCTCACAGTTCTCCTCTGAGTTTTAGGAATCGGGTTTATGCTAGTTGAGCGATAGATCAATGTATAAATTATTTCCTAAATTAATAGTATTGTATATTGCATGACATGTGAAAATTTATGAGTTCCAAGATTTGGTAAATGATAATAAATTGATGATTTCTATTGTGAACACCTCATCCCAAAAATAAAATTAATAAAGAATAAAAATTAATGATTAATTGATTAATTCGTTAATTAAATAAATGTGGATGGGGCAAATCATAAAATCAAAAAATAAAAAAATAAAAAATTCAAGAAATGAAAAATAACAATGATTTCAAAAAAAGAGAACAATGTGAAAATATCAAAAAAAAAAAATAATAAATAAAAGAAAGCAATAATATAAAACATGAAATCTAAAAAAAGAAAAAAATTAAAAAAATCAAAGAAAGATATAAGATTTTGAATAGGGATATTTTAATAAGAGGATTAAAAAAGGGGAGAAAAAAAAAACCAAAATCAACTTGTCTTCAAATAAAAAAGAAAAGTAAAAAATTAAGAGAGAGTATGTGAAAAGATGATGTGAGGAGACAATCAATCACTTTAACTAATTTGTAAAAATAATAATAGGGGACATATGAGAAATTAGTTGGGTGGAAAGAGGATGAAATAATGAAATTAAAGGAATAAAGAAAAGGAATAAAGGAATGTCGTAACTAACCTTTTAGCGAAGAGAATAAAAGTGGTTAAAATTGATTCCCAAAATGAAGCTTGAAAATCAATCTATTTGGAGTCGCCACCAAAATGTTTAACGGAAAACTTTGGAAAACCAATTTAAAACAAAAAGAAAAGGCAAAACGGTCTGCGAAATCAAAGATGGTTTCGAGAGTCTATTTGAGTGTGGGGAATGTGTTAGGCACCCTACAACACCCGTCCATAAAGACGGTTACCTTAAACTAGTAAGCTGAAATAGAATATGGCGTTAAATTTATTTCAATTACGCTTTATTCTCATGTATGCCCGTTAAACAGAGAAGACAAAAATGACAATAATGGAAACAAATGGATAGAGATTTACAAAGGGTGGACTTTGACCTAGGATGAAAGCCTAAGGCTTATGTACCTTGAGATAGGGATCAAAGTCCACGTAGTTCGACCAAAAAGCGTGTCTAATTGGTTGATGATTAGTGATTTCTGTGATGAGAACATGAGGGTTCAAATTAAATAGATTCTTTGTAAATAAAACGGGATTGGAATTTGATTTGGATATTTTAATTTACAACAACCTGATTAATCTAGCTCTCTTGACCTTTTTATATTTCTCTTTTTTTAATTTTTGGAATCTTAATCTTTATTTTGAAATTTAAATAAAATGATTATAAAGAATGAATTTAATCATTTTGTAGATAAAAACAATTAATTAAGATATTTATTTTTGCATTATTATCATTATTGTTATTATTATTTTAAAATGAGTATGTACTAATTTTAGGAATTTAAGGAGATTAAAATCTCACACGACCTCAAGCATTCGAGAAGAACAATATTCTCACACGATAATTTCGTAAATAAAGGAAAATATTTAATTAAAGTATCTATCTTTGCATTATTATTATTTTTAAAACAAATATGCTCTAATTTTAGGGATCTAAGGAGATTAAAATCTCACACGACCCTATGCATTCGAGGATAACAATATTCTCACACAATAATTTCATAAATAATGGAAAATATTTAATTAAAGTATCTATCTTTGCATTATTATTATTTTTAAAACAAATATGTACTAATTTTAGGGATCTAAGGAGATCAAAATCTCACATGATCCCATGCAATCGAGGAGAACAATATTCTCACACGATAATTTTGTAAATAATGGAAAATATTTAATTAAAGTAAATATTTAATTATTATTATTTTTAAAACAAATATGTACTAATTTTAGGGATCTAGAGAAATCAAAATCTCACTTGATCCCATGCAATCGAGGAAAACAATATTCTCACACGAGGATTTTAGAATTCACTTATAGGATTAAGATTAATCTCACACTGGCATATATAAAAACAAGTAAAATAGTAAAGTTAAAACAAAAAAAAAATGAAAAAACACGAAATAACACAAAAAAATAAGACACAATATGGTGTTAATTTACTGATTACTGAACGTGAACGTGAAGGCTTTCATGCAAGCATGTTGTACCTGGCTCTTTCTTTCTTCTTTCGGTCTCGGCTCGCTCACCGGCCAGCATCCCCAATGGTGCTCTTCTTCTCCTTCCTCCTTGCTTCTCTCTCTCTCTTCAGTTCGTAATGAGCCCGCAATGTTTCTCTCTCTTCTTTCTCTCTCTCCTATCTT
This sequence comes from Delonix regia, assembly GCA_037074485.1. Lineage (NCBI taxonomy): Eukaryota > Viridiplantae > Streptophyta > Magnoliopsida > Fabales > Fabaceae > Delonix > Delonix regia. The sequence goes on from CM073449.1 coordinate 13,560,717, forward strand.
CTCCTTCCCGTGGCTCGGCATCCTTGGTTTGACTCTATCACAAGCTTTCCTTCTCATCTTCCCCTCCTTTTCTCAGCCTGGTCTCCATCTCTTTCTCTCCTTGGTCTATGGTGTTTCTATCTCCCTTTCTCTCTCTCTCTCCTTTCTTCCTCCTTTCACGGCTTGCTCACCTCTGTTTGCCCCTGTTCATACTACTTGGAACAGGGGAAGGTGTCCTTTCTTCTCGACTTGTTTTGGGTTTACTTCTTTGCTTTAGCTCGTCTCAATGCTTCAGTTCAACTCGTCGTAGTCCCCTCGTTCCTGCTCATCACTGCATTCATCTCCCTGCTCGTCACGGCCCCCCTTCGTCTCTGCTTGTACATGTGTTTCTCGGTCCTGCTTCTTCTTCTCGCCACAGTCCTTCACTCCCTCTTCTCCTCTTGGTCCTTTCTCTCCCTTTTTCTCTCCTTCCTTCTCGATTCAGTCTCCCTCTCAGTCTATGCTTCTTTTCTCCTTTGGTCTGCCACTTTTCTTCATCTCAGGCTCACTCCCTCTCCTTGTGTCTCTCCCAACTCAGTTCCTCATCACTCTTTTTCAGAATGCCCCCCTCTGTTTTTTCTTTTCAACCATTTTATAGAGGTCTCCGTTTGCCCTTGTCATTTCCACCAGCATGTAAAAGGGCTGTGGGCTACTTTTAGTCCCCTTTCACCATCCCTCCATCATTATTATATGTTGTGTTTTGCCCTTGCCACTTCCACCAGTTTGTAAAGCTCCTCCATCATCCTTGCAGGAAGGATGGCTCACACGTGCCTTTTCCTTCAGCTTTTCCTACAGCTCTCACAATGCAATATGATGTTGTTTCCAATTCGTGTTTGCAGTTGTATTACCTTTTTATTATTTTATTATTTTTTATTTTTTTACTTATTACTATTACCATAATTATTAATTAATGTTTTTTGAATTTTTAATTTTCTATTTCTATCATATATATTTTTATTTTATTTTTGTAAATTTGCTTTGATTTTTATAATTATTTTAATTAGCTAATTTTTTTTTATTTTTTTTTTGTTTTTGAGTTTATTTAATTGTCTCCATCATTTATTTTCAATTTCAAATTGTCCCCAATTAAAATGTTATTTGAAGCTTTATCATTTTTAATTTTTTTAATTTGCTTAATTATTAATTAATTAGTGTATCAATTAATTAAATAATTAAGTAATTAAGGATTGGGTGTTCACAGGGAACATATGGAATAAAACAAGAGGGAAAGTGGTCAAAAGGTGAGAAAAAGGGAGACAATGGTGAGTGAAAGGTGGTGGAGATAGGAAAAAAAATAGGAAGGGAGATTTAATTTTCCTTATAAATAGAGGAGAGGAAGAAGGAAGAGAAGAGAAGAAGGTTAGAAAGAGAGGTTTTTGAAAGGTTAAGAAATATTAGAGTGAAGGAGGCAATGAAGGAGGAAAGAGGCTAAGGGAGAACTCTATGTAATTCTTCATAACTTTTCTTCAATTTGGCTCTCTTTGTTTCAATTTCTTCTTTTTTTCTTTTAGTTGAAATTATCATGGGCTAGGTTTCAATTAGTCACCATGGATGTGTTGATGTGGTAGTGGTTTTTTTTTTTTTTTTTAAATCTCAAGAGGATTGATGAACAACTTTGTTCACTTTACATATCAATTTTTAGGTTCAATATGGCTCATGTGGACTTTGTAAGTTTTTTGGTACCTCATATGATGCCATTTTACCTTGATATTTGGTGTCAAAGTTATTCCATATGTTTAGATATTTGGTGAAATTTTCCACCAATTTTTATCTTGGATTGGTAGTAGATAAGTGGTGAAATTTTGTGCTTGTCATGAACATGTTTTGTTTCAGCGAATTTTACTATGGGTCATTTTTTTGAATTTTATGAGAAGTGTATATACATCATTTTGAGTTGAAATTTTTCAAAAATATCTTTTGTTATGTCAGCATTATGGTTGAATTTTTATGGGATTTATAATAACGTTTTGGTATGCCATTTGTATAACTTTATGCACACAACTCTGTGACTGGACAACATAGGTATAGTGAACTTTGTGAATTTTTTGGTATTTCATATGATGCCATTTTACCTTGAAATTTTGGGTCAAAGTTATTTCATATGTGTAGAGTCTTGGAGATTTTTCCACTGATTTTTATTTTGGATTAGTAGTTGATAAGTAGTGAAATGTAGTGCTTGTCCTAAACATGTTCTGCCTCAGTGAATTCTACCCTGGTCAAATTGTTGAATTTTCTGGGAAGTTTATATACATAATTTTCTGCTGAAATTTGGCAAACACGTATTTTTGTATGTCAATATTGTTTTAGAATTTTTATGGAATCTATAGTGACATGTTGTTATGCCATTTGTACAACTCTGTGTACACAACTCTGTGACCAGACAGTTTAGGTGTAGTCAACTTCGTGAATTTTCTGGTATTGATCTAGAAATTATCTTAAGCTGATTTTTGAATATGTGAACCCTCTGTATGTCTATTTATAAGATAAATTGGTTTTGAGATTTTAATTTTTGGATATAGAACTTTTCTATTGATTTTCATTCTTAACTCAGCAATAAGAAAAAATAGAGCAGTGAAATTCACTCTTGTTCCATTTTGAGTTGAATATTGTTTCCCGATATGGTGTATATGGCTGTCCATTTTAGCTAATATGATGGTGTCATATGGGGTTTACTTTGGTGCGAAACCTTGGGCTTAATTGTGTCTCTTATAGTGCCATTGTTATTGTGACATGATTAACCTTTGAGTTACTTAATATTGGTAATGTTTAATGTGTGCTCTATTGGTTGTCCAAATGATATTGGATTATGGTGAGCCTTAAACTTGAGAATCATGGCTAAGAGGCATCCAAATCAAGGTATAAAGGACACATAAGCAAGGATGACATATTGAAAGACTAGTAAGGTTAAGTTATCAAATTTCTTGGAGCTTAATTGTAATTAATGTTTTATTAGTCCTTTGTGATCACTATGTATTGAATATGTAATTGGACACCAACACACACCACACCCATGAATGTTTTACTTAACACCAACACACACCACACCCATGGATGATTGATTAAACACTCATGCACACCAAACACCAATGCTGAATATTTTTGAAAATGTGCCATGTGAGATTCAATGCCTCCATAGGTACTCTCCTTTGGTTCTCTTGTCATGTGAGGTCCAACACCTTCATAGGCATATTATACAAACACACACACACACACACACACATACACACACACACATATATATATTTCTTAACATCAGTGTTGCCGTGTAAGACCAACGTTTCCGTGAGTAACTAATGATTCACCAATGGGGCAATGTAAGATCCAATGACTCCATAGACATATCTTGATACTGGTTGCACATGTTTAAAATAATTTTGGGTTCCAACGACCATTCCTAATCGTTTATGTTTTGAATAAGTTTTAGGTTCCAATAGCCCATTACATGCATCTTTCAAATAATCAAAATTTTAAAATAAATAAAATAATATTTTTCCTCTTTTTAAAATAAAGCATAAATAAATCATGTTTTCAAAACTCAAAAAATGAAGAGAGCAAAAAAGTGATACTACATTAATTTCGTAAACTAAAACACATTGACTAGTCATGGACTTTGATCCCCATCACTGGGTACGTAAGCTCTAGGCTCTCATCCTAATTCAAGTCTACCCTTTGTAAATATCCATTCATTTGTTTTCATTATTGTTGTTTTTGTCTTCTTTGTTTAATGTGTACGCGTGTTAATAAAGGCAATTGAGATAAATTTAAGGCCATATCACATTAATTTCATTTGACTAGTCTAGGGTAATTATCCTTATGTACGGGTGTTGTGGGGTGCCTAACACCTTCCCCACATTCAAATAGACTCTCGAACCCATCTCTGTTTTTGCAAACTACCTTACCTTTTCCTTTTGTTTTAAAATGGTTTTCCAAAGTTTTTGGTAGCAACTCTAGTTAATCGATTTTCAAGATTTTATTTTGGGAATTAATTCACCTTTCTATTTTATTTATTCTTTTTGCCAAAAGGTTGGTTATGACAGTTTGGTAACACCATTGGGGACAGTTTGAGAGTCGAACCTATTTAACTAGTCAATTGAAGTAATATGACCTTTCTTTTATATAAATTGCCCTTGTGTCTTTGTTGTTGTCAATTTATTTTTCTTGTTACCCTTTGTGTGTCAGTTCATGTATTTCTTTGTTTAGATATATAACATGTTTTCATGTTCTTGTCTGTTGTTGATCATTGCTGTTATACGTCATCATTTGTTTGTTGTATGACTCTATTGTATGTGTTAGGATAGATAACATGCAGAATAAAATCTTAAGGTAGAGGACTCTTATCTGCAATATATGCTTTTGATTTCTTTTGCAATTTATCTACTTAGTAAATGAGGGTTGGGTATACTTGAGGTTAACAGATTTGTATGCTCCCATCACACACTAAGCAATTACACATCCTACCTTATGCATTTTTTTGGGCTTTATACCTGGGTCCTCATTTGCCTTAGATTGGTAGAGGTTTATATTAGTTTTCCTATGAAGCTTTACATTTCTAGATATTACCATGAAGACCTTGCTCAGATTGTGCCTCGTTATGTTAATTGACTTGAGTAAGATTCCATCCTCTTTTAAGTCCAATTCACATCACGAGATCCACACTATTTGGGTGTGGGCAATATGAGGGCCAACATTCTTTTAAGATATTAGACCCACCATTGGCATCATGCACATTATTTGATTGAGCTTAGTAACCAACCTTGCTAGAGTCTACTATCTTTAAAAGTGATGTCCCCTTTTATATAAAGTTGACCCCATATAGGACACTAAGGGAGCATATTTATCCTTTTCAGTATGTCATTGCAGCATTCATAATCATTCTTTGTTTTCTTTTTGAAAAAATCTCTTAAAATCCCAAATCTTTTGGTTTTGACTTTTCCAATAAATAAAATATTATCACTACATCACCATTTGATATATTGTTGGGCTAAACAAACTTCATACAAATTGATTTAGCATAATATGTATCAATGGAGTACGAATTAGCAAATGATAATTTTTGAACCATGAATTAATGGATTATTTGGTTGAGAAGTCTATTTGCATTAAGCTATACTCGTGTGAGGCTTACCTCTTCCTCTGGTTGATAGCTAAACCTTTTATTCCCAATGAATCAATAAGGCTATTGGTGAATAAAAAGGAACAAAGTGCCAAATAATTCACTAATTGAATCTTAAAAAGGGCTGCATACTTACTTCCTTTTATATTTCTAATTGATGTATATTTTCAGCACAAATTGTCATCATAGTTGGTTGGCATAAAGATCTAATGGAACCATTGGGAACCACACGATCTCAAGACCCAAGCCTGACCCGATTAGTTTTGACTGGAAGAAGGATCAAAGTAAAAATGGAGGTTGAATCGGTTGAAAGTTTAATCATTATAAGCAAGAAACCCGAACGATGTCAGCTCCTGAATTTCGAAGAGACTACGGGGATATCCTGGATTTGTTATCAATCCCTATTCTGCCTAATACTCTTGCAGTACTAGCTCAGTATTGGGATGACCCATTGAGGTGTTTCACATTTCCTACATTATAGATTGCACATAAATTGGAGGAATACAACGGATTAATGAACATGCCCATCAACAAAGACAACCTTGCCTATTCCTATCCTGGACACCTCCCCTCAAAGCACGTGGTTGCCTGAATTCTTGGAGGGGAATCAATCCAGATCCAATTATGCCGTTTGGAGGTGATTGAAGGTCTTTCCAGAAAACATATAGAGAAAAGGCTAGAGGCTCTAGCTAAGTAAGGAGATTGCGTTGTTTTCAAAATGGTTCTCACTATGGCAATATATGGGTTGGTATTATTCCCTTCGGTAGTAGGAGTGATTGACCTCACAGCTGTAAGGATTTTCTGGATGGTGGAGAATCATCATGTGAACCCGATGTCGGTACTTTTGGTAGAGGCATTCTTAACATTAAGCTTCTGCTATCGGGAAAAGAAGGGGAAGCTAAAATGTCGTTTGCCACTCTTGAACATATGGTTTATTAACCACATTTATGGAAGAAAGCATCAAGTTGGCATGAGATTCAACACTATACATCACCCAATCAGAGACTATCATCTACGCGAAGGGTCAACCCCACTACGAACAAATATGAATCATGACAAGTGGATTTAGGAAATAGGTGCATTGAAATATACCACCATTTGGTGGAAACTCACTAGTGGGAAAGTGAGGAGATCATTTATTGTTGTAGAGATTTCCCAAATGTGCCCCTTCTGGGGGCTTAAGGATGCATAAATTATAAACCTGCTATCTTACATGGTCAATTCATATACATTCAAGATGTTCCCCCTGAAATAGTTGTGAAGAGAATTAATTTCTACTATAACGAACCACAAATAGATGGAATAATTCATCAAGTGAGGGGTGCCTAGAGTCAAGTGATAGGCAAAGGGAAATTTGAACTTGGAAAACACATGGCGAAGACCACAGAAGGATACGAGGTATGGCTTAAAGAAAGGACTGACAGAGTTAACCTACCTTTCAGACCTCACAATCCTTTATTAAGTAACAACTTACAAGAGGTTGATGAGTATTTAGCCAAGCGATTAGAAAACAAGAAAGCTAAACTAGAAAATCTTGAGGATTTAGGCAAAGAACACTTAGAGAACTTAGCTAAAGCACAAAAAGAAGAAAGGATAAAATGACAAAGAGAACTAGAGATGAGTTCTGAATTGAAAGATTGGGAAGGGAAAATATCAAATTAAAGGGCACTATAGAAGAATCCTAAGAGCGAGCTAAGGAAGATGAGAGGAAAGCTCATAACCATCAAGCCCGATTACTGAGGGCTATTAAAGAAAAAGATGCCTTAGAAAAGCAATTGGAACAGCTTAAGTCACCTAATGACATGCAACAAGAGATTAACACACTGGCTAGATACCTAAAGGATAAAGCAAAAGAGTTGGTCGTGATCAAGAATGACAATGCACTAAAAATACAGAATTTGATTGTACAACTTAATTAGCAGGTTGAGAAAGCACGACTTTGTGAAGCTCGCTGTGAGGAATAAGTGATAGAGAAAGAAAGATGGTTAGAGCGATTTAAAAGGATGATCTTCTTCACCAACGATGCCCTTCTAGAATTTGCCTATACGTTTAAACAAACTAAAAAATAAACCATCCCTTTGAATACCTCTGTGTCTATAATTGAGCTCTTCACTTTATACCACAACCTCATGGAAGACCTAAAGATGCTGATGAGATTTTAGGCTAAACCATAGGTAAGATCAATTATGATGTATAGCTGTATATTAAAGCCTCATGAAATGTTGTAGCCAAATATTTTAATGAAATGCACTTTCTTCCTTTTAATCACCAAAGTGTGCCATTCATTATGGCTCGAAGCATTCATGCCTAGTTAAAGCTATTTTGGTTGTGTGTTCCAAGTTGAACCTATATATGTGGGCATTAAAAGCCCTTTGTGTTTGCAGTTAATGTTGATTTACTAAGTGATCTAATATGTATCCTTGGGAATCAAGGGCTCAAGGTTCCTAAATCCTTATGCCAAATCAATATGATAGTAAATTGTGATTATGTAAATACTTTATGTTTAACTTGGATTTACTGTGAATATTCATACAGGGAAGAATAAACATTACTCTAGTTAAAAAGAATTAGTCTAACCAAACTCAACAAAAAACCCAGACTTACTTCATTTGCGCATGTGTTAAAGTTATAGCAGTTTAAAATAGCCGTTTTGAACCTAAATGGAGGTTTGAGGTGAAAGTCGTGGCCTTAAAAGATCAAATAGGGACCATACAGTCCCAGATGCTAGAGATGATGAAGCTATTACAAAGCATGAGCACAAGTGTGGCTGCAAACAATGCTTTACCAAATGCTACCAATACCATGAACATAGATCACGGAGTTCATGTTACTAGAACCGAGATACATGGGGTTGTTTCTGGTACTTCATCTACTATGGGAATTTCGAATCCGATTCAAAGACTTTCGACAGTAAAACATCCTCAAAATCCCTTGGCCTTAGGATTGGAAGGGCATGGATACCATGAGTGGAACCAAGGAGGTATCTTTACCTATTACATACTTGGAGGAGAACAACCGGCTGCTGTATTCCCTAGTACTTCATTGCCCGCAGCAAATGCACTTGCTAAGGCTGGGGAAGATGACGACAAGAAGGGTTGGGAAGAGGACATAGTTGAAGTTAAGGATAGGTTATGAGCCTTACAAGGGCCAATTAGTTGGAAATCTGTTGAGCTAGATAAGCAGTGTCTAGCCCAAGAAGTGTTAATTCCCAAGAGGTTCAAGGTTCTAGAATTCACTAAGTATGACGGTAGTGGGCATCCGTACTATCATTTGAAATCATATTGCACTAAAATGTCAATATGGTTTAGAGATGAGAGATTCCTCATGAATTTCTTCCACAAAAGCCTAACTAGCTTAGCACTGTATTGGTTTATGAAGCTAGATCATTGCAGGCTTAAGAGGATGAGGGATCTTACAGATGTATTCATGAGGTAACATAAGTTTGACATAGACACGGCTCCTACATGTGAACATTTGAAGGGGTTGGATAAGAAGGGAATTGAGACCTTTAAGGAATATGCTCAAAGATAGAAAGCAACAGTAGCTGCGGTCCAGTCGCTTCTTCTAGATTTTGAATTGTGTTCTTACTTCATTCGCACCCTGGGAGATCCTTATTGTAAAATCATGTTAGGAACATACATGCATGATTTTTCTAACCTCATCCAAGTAGGTGAAAGGATAGATGCAGATATGAGAAATGGGCTATTTGAGGGTACTTCCTCATAGGCAAAAAGGACAGCAAACAATCAAAGATGGGCAGGGGATGTTAACAATGTTTATGCAATGTACCAACAGCCTTATGCCATGCATGACTAGTACCCATATGCTCCATTTAGTAATTTAAACTAACATACATCCTATCAATTGGGGGGCCCAACCCCAAGTAAATTTGTAAGCTACTAAACTACACATCAACAACATCCTGGGTCACAACAAATAATAACTCAAGGTAGAGGGCTCAAGCCTATGCAACAACCCAAGGAAGATAGGCCTATGGCAAATTTCAATGTTAGTCATTTAGAACTCTTTAATGAGTTAGTGACAAAGAAGCTAATGGGACCTAAACTTGTAAGGCCACTTCAACCCTTATTTCCTACTTGGTATGATCCTAATGCCAGTTATGAGTACCATATGGGGTCAGTTGGACACAACATTGACAAATGTGATGCCTTTAGGAAGCATGTACTTATTTTATTATATAGTAATTGTATAGGCATCCAGGAAAATAATGACCCAAACATTGTTACTAATCCATTGCTAAATCACGATAGAGGAAAATAAGTGGCCATACTGGGAGACGATAAGATCATTGTAAAAAGCTTAAAAGATATGCCATATAACATGAAACAATTGTACCGACATCTGAAAGATGCCGACTATATTCATGGCAAGGTGGAAGAACATAAAGCACTTAAGAAATCATCAAGAGATTATTGTGAATTTCATGGAGGAAGACTAAGGCATGACATCGAAGGCTGTAAACATTTTAGAGAAATGGCCTAAAGGATGATAATATTTAAGATTTTGAGTATCAAAGATTCAAAGGGTAGCCTGAGGAAGACATATGCATCTTGAAAGGAAGTTTCACCAACCTTGTAACTAGAGAATTAGCTGAACTAACAGGATCTAAAGTTTCTCTCCTAGTAGTCAACAAACCAATTTATAAAATCAGGCCCAAAATGTCCTTACCCCACAAGACGCGCCCAGAGAGTTCTTACTCATTGTAAATACACCTATACCAACACCCTCAAAAAGCCAGACAGTAATCATCCATGTGCTGTCTTCATTCCTGTACCAAAGCAATCATATGGTACCATGGAATTATGGCTTAAGGATTAAGTGTTCTTTAAATAACACAACACATGAGGAAAACCTCATCATGGAAGGGAATCATTTAGAAATTGTAGGTAGAATTACCTGAAGTGGTCAGGTTTACTTTAAAAACTTAGAAAGGATTCCAAACCTAAATTTGGAAGTGGGAGAAAGCTTTAACCCAAAAGAAGCCCCTAGGAGAAAGGGATGAGAAGAAACTAATGAGTTCCTGAAAATAATGAAGTAGAGTGAGTGCAATGTTATCAACCAATTGCGAAAAACGTATGGTTGAATTTCCATCTTAACGCTCATAATGAATTCAGAAGCCCACTAGAAGGTATTGCAAAGTGTGTTAGATGAGGCTTATGTACGTCTAAACATCATCCCAGAGAAGGTAGTAAATATGGAAAATATGGTGAAGAACTCTACCTTAATTGCCTTCTTTGTAGACAAAATATACCCAACTCAAATCAAAAAACATAAAGCCCTTCATATTACTCTAAAATGCCATAAATATATGATAGTTAAAGTACTCATTGATGGAGGTTAGGCTCTAAACGTCCTACCTTTATCTACTTTAGGACAATTACAAGTAAAGTTGTCATCTATTAAGCATAATGATATGATAATGAGAGCTTTCAATGGGACATGAAGGGAAATGATAAGGAAGATCAACCTCCCTTTAGAAATCGAGCCCAATCTGTTCACAGTCGAATTCCAGGTATGGATATTGACATAATATACATTATGCCTTTAGGGAGCCCTTGGATCTATGTGGTAGGTGCAATACCATTTACCTTGCATAAAAGGATCAAATACATCAACGAAGGGAGGCTCATCATCGTTAAGGGTGAAGTAGAATTATTGATTAGTAAGCCAAGTGCGGTACCTTACATTGAGAATGTAGAATAGGCGACAGACAGTTCTTATCAGAGTTTAGAAGCCTTAGAAACTGTAAGGTTGCTAAAGATGTTAACAAGGATGTAGCCAAGATAATGAAGAATAGTGGATTTAAGAAAGGACAAGGGTTGGGTCCAAAACTGCAAGGCATGAAAGAACTAATTGAGCTCCTTGGGAACCCAAGCTGAAAAAGGTTAAGATATGAGCCATCTTTGGAGACCTTCATGGTTGAAAAAACACAATTGGGAAAAAGTAAGCATAGAAGGGGAGTAAAAATACCTCATATTCAAGAAACATTCTCTGCTCCCCCCAAAATTAACAACCGAAATGATTAAGTGGCAATGGAAAATAAAGGAGAATAAGAGTTCGAGAAGAGGATGTGGATCCAACTAGACGAGTCAGGGAAGAGCTTTACAATTGGGAATCTGATATGAGACCTGATGTCATGTCTTTAAAGTAATATTTTGAAATGTCATTTTGTACTTGTTAGCAATTGAACTTTATTTTATCCATTGGAATGAATTAATTAATTTCCTCTTTTCTTTGATTTTTGATTTCCTTGTTAATTCCCTTTAAAATCCTCTCCTTTTGTATTTATTTTTGCCTTGTTTGCTTACTTTCTAGTAAATTAGAATCCATGGAATCCTTGTCTAACACTAAGGTTTCTGAGCTTTGTTTGAACGAACTATATGTTGCTATAGATACAGATGACTTTGAAGTTGGTAATGATGATGAACTATCTCAAACACTTGTAAAAATACTTGAATCATTGGAAAAAGGTATCACCCCCTAATGAAGAAATCGTCGAAGTGATTAATATAGGGATAGAGGAAGATAAAAAGAAGTTAAAAATAGTAGATAAACCAGAAAAAGGAGAGATGATTGACCTATTTAAGGAATATATAGATGTATTTGCTTGGTCGTACCAAGACATGTATGGGTTAGATCTAAAGATTACAGCTTATAAAATTACCCTGTACCTAGACATTATGTCCAAGAAGTAGAAACTGAGAAGGATGAGTCCCGAGATGTCCCTTAAGATTAAGGAACAAGCGATGAAGCAATGGGATGCTGGATTTCTAGAGGTTATCAAATACCTACAATGGATCACAAATATAGTTCCAATACTGAAGAAAGATGGGCGTGTAAGGATGTATGTTGATTACTGAGACTTGAATCGAGCAAGCCTGAAGGATGACTTCCTTTTACCTTACATCGATGTCTTGGTCGATAACACTGCAAGAATTTATAGATACTCTTTCATGGATGGGTATTCTGGTTATAACCAAATTATGATGCGCCCTGACAACAAGGAAAAGGCCACTTTCATCAGTTATGAGGAACCTTCTACTATAAAGTAATGTCATTTGGGTTAAAAAATGCAAGGGTAACCTACCAACGAGCGATGGTGGTTTTGTTCCATGACATGATGCATAAAAAGATTGAGGTCTATGTGGATGACATAGTCACTAAGCCAGCTGAAAGGGAGAGCCATGTAGTTATGTTGCATAAGCTCTTCGAAAGGTTATGAAAGTATAAACTTTGTTTAAATTCCAGTAAGTATGTATTTTGGAGCTTCATTTAGAAAACTTTTGGGATTCATTGTTTGCAAAAGGAGGATAGAGGTGGACCCTGACAAGATTAAGGCAATTCGTGATTTGCCACCACCCCAAATGGCAAAAGAAGTTTGAGGATTTCTGGGGCATTTAAATTATATAGCTAGATTCATTGCAAACTTAACTGCCACGTGCAAGATAATTTCTAAACTATTATGAAAGAACCAACTTTGAGAATGAGATGAAAATTGTCAGTAAGCATTTAATAGGATAAAGGAAAACCTCTTAAGCCTACCTATTTTTGTACCATCTATGCAAGGTCGACCTCTAATTCTTTACCTGACAATTCAATCGAAATCCATGGGTGTTGTGTTGGGTTAACATGATGAGTCAGGTAAAAAGGAGTAAGCAATTTCCTGCTCGAGTACGATGTTTAATGAATGCGAGTCATGATATCCATTGATTGAGAAAACCTGTTGTAGTCTCATGTGGACCTTGAAGAGATTGAGGCAATACATGTTGTATCTTGTCACATGGTTAGTTTCTAGAATGAATCCAATTAAATACATTTTTAAGAACCCTCACGTGTTAGGTAGAGTTTTTAAGTGGCAAGTAATACTCTCTGAATACGATATGAAATATATGACTTGCAAGTCAGTCAAAGGAAGTTTCATAGCTGAGCATTTGGTAGCTAATCCTTTGGATGAATAACAACCTTTAGACTTCCAGTTCCCATACGAGGATATTCTAATGATGAAGGAAAATGAATCAAAGGAAGTTCCATAGAAAATGTATTTTGATGAGGCAGCTAATGTACATGGCAGCGGATTAGGGACTATCATATTATCCCTTGAAGACAAGCAGTATTCGGTGGTAGTCAAGCTTGATTTAATTGTATAAATAATGTAGCATAGTATAAGGCTTGTGTTAGCAGCTTGTAAGCTACCTTAGCATTGGGTATCAAAGATCTTGACATTTTTTAGGACTCGGCCTTTATAATTTATGAAGTGAAAGGAGAATGGCATTCTAAAGACCCTAAATTAATCTCGTACTAAAAATACTTGACTGAGTTGATCGCAAAGTTTGAAAGGATAACTTTCACGCATATGATTCGCGACAAGAATTAGTTTGTTGATACATTGGCTACTTTTGCCATAATGGTTAAATTAGATTATAGGGGCAATGTTTTACAAATAAGGATCAAAACTCAAAGCACCTTTACACACTGTTCAAATGTTGAAGAAAATGATAGATAACCATGGTTTCATAATATAAAAACTTATATTCAAAGCTAGCAATATCCTGTTGATGCGTTAAAAAATGATTGAAAGACTATTCACCGCTTAGCAATGAATTTCTTCCTTAATGGAGAAGTATTATATAAGAAGTCGTGGGTTAGCACACTACTTCGATGTGTAAACACATTAAAAGCACAAAAAAACATGACAGAGATCCATGAAGGGACATGTGGGACCCATGCTAATGGTTATACCATGATTAGGCAAATACAAAGGTGCGAGTACTTCTGGCTAACCATAGCGAAAGATTGCATTGAATATGTTAGAAAATTCCTTAAGTATCAGATATATGCTAACAGGATCAATTCTTTGCTTATCTATTACACAATCTTATAGCACCATGGCCACTCTCAATGTGGGAAATCGATGTGATTAGTCCAATTAATTCAAAGGCATCAAATAGGCTTCACTTCATTTTGGTAGCCATTGATTACTTCACAAAATGGATAGAGGTAGGTTCATTTGCTAATATTACCCAACAAGTTTTTCTTTATTTCCTGTGATCGAACATCATTTGTTTATACGAGATACTAGAAAGGATAATGACAAATAATGCTCTTAACTTAAATGGGACTAAAATCAAGATTTTGTATGATCAATTCAAAATCAAGCATAATTGCTCTACACCTTATCGAGCACAGATGAATAGGGCAGTTGAAGCAGCCAATTAGAATATCAAGAAGATTATAGGCAAAATGATAGTAACATATAAGGATTGGCATGAGATGCTCCCATATGCCCTCCAAGGGTATTGTACAACTATCCAAACCTCTACAACAATAACCCTTTACTCTCTGGTGTATAACATGGAAGCCGTTACACCTGTTGAAGTTGAAATTCCTTCTCTCTTAGTCTTGATTGAGTCTAATTTAGAGGAAGGTGAATGGGTCAAAACCTGGTATAAGCACTTGAATATGATTAAAGAAAAATTATTAGTAGCTATATGTCATCGGCAGTTATATAAAAAAAGAATGGCAAGAGCCTTCAACAAAAAGCTTCAGCCTAGGAAATTAAAATTAGGGGATTTGGTATTGAAGAATATTCTTCCAAACCAAGATAATAATAGGGACAAATGGGCTTCTTCCTAAAAGGGCCCATATGTTGTTAAGTAAGTTTTCTTTGAAGGTGCACTTATCCTTGTTGATATAGAAGAAAAAGAGCTTGGAAGGCTAATTAACTCGGATGTAGTTAAGAGATATTTTACTTGAAAAGGGAAAAGAGAATATTTACAATGAAAGTTCGAAAAGGCGGTTTCAGCAAAAGTAAGGGCAACAAAAAGGTGAGTCAAAGTTTAAAGAAATGATTCATGTGAAGATCAATTTCATCACTGAGAACCATCGAAAGTATCATCATTACCTAATTCCAAAGGCGCTTATCCATAGTAGTATACAGACTGGTCAAACACTGTAAGGAACCGAAGTCGATGATATTCCTTCTGCCATTGTACGATCATTAAGTTTGTGATTAATTTTTCCCTCTCTCTCACTTTAGTGCTTTGTGGTTTATAAACTTGCTTTTCCTTTCCTTTTGTTACCTTCACTCTTTGTCCTTACAACGTTGTACTTTTGTTTTGATTACTTAATTCATTCCATGCATGAAATAATTGTTCATTGAATATGACATTCAAAATATTGCTTAAGTGGCGTGTATTTTGAGAAGGTCTACATTTCCTTTTAAGCACATCAATGCAATTATAAGAAACAGGTCTAAAAGGCAACATGGATCTATTGAAATTATTCTGCTTTCACTACTGAGCAATTTAATCAGAAAGGAATAAGGCACTTTTAAGTTCCCAAATTGACTGTCAAACAAGAGCAACTAGTAAACCAGGAAGAGTTTAGGTCTTAAGGCATAAGGGGCAAGAGATTGGGCTATCATTCTGGCATCATTATAGCAAACTAAAGGTTGGGGCATGAGTAATTTGGTTAAACAATTCTTTCACTAGGCAATGTAATGTTCTTCCCAATAGGAAGTATGTTTTGGTATTCCTCATATTTTCCTTTGGCAATTTTCAAAAGACTAAGATCTCTTTGTTGTTCAACTCATAATTAATATAGCTTCTCTAAGGGCAATGTCTTTGTCCCCCTTATCATTGATTTCGATACTTGGAAACTTGGCTCCCTAGTTAAAAAAAAAAAAAAAAAGAACACATTAACTAGATACATTATGCATCTCAAATGTTTAACACACTGTATCTCTGCATGTAGCATGCATAGAAAATATAATTATGAAAATCAAGCATACACGTTAGGCATCAAACCCAATATGTCCTGAGGGGTCACGTCCTAGCTTAGTAATGCACTCCTTTACTTTCTGCCCGCACCTATCAGGGCACCTTTTTAATCTTTTTAATCTGTCAAGACACCTGTACTTCTTGACTACACCTATCGGGGCACTTTTTAATTTCTTGCCCACACTTGTTGGGGCACCCATTTAATTTCTTGCTTGTATCTGTCGAGGCACCTTTACTCTTTGCCTGCACCTATCGGGGCACTCCTTTACTTTCTACCTGCACCTATTGGGGCACCCTTTTAATTCCTTGCCTACACCTGTCTGGGAACTTTACCTTTTTACTCGTACTTCTTGGGGCACCCATCTTATTTCTATAATTTATGCAAAAACGCCACCCTATCACTATTTTAGTGAGAATCAACTCATTATTCACATTCTCCATAGCTGTTATTCTACTCTTCTTTAGAACACATTAAACAGGATTCACCTAAGAGCTATTTGAGATAGGATAAATGATACATGTGTCCAGCTATTTAATTACTTCCTTTCACCATTTCCTTCATGATAGGATTAAGTCTTCTTTGTTATTCAATTGACCCCTTCTCATTATCTTCCAAGAGTATCTTATGCATGCAAAATGATGGGTTGATGCCCTTAAAATTAGCAATTTTCCACTATATGGCATGTTTAAAGTTTCTCACTAGCATAAGGAGATTTTCAACTTGCTCTTAAGATAAATCGAAGGATATAATAACTGAAAAAGTAAAAGAATCTCCTAAATATGCCTACTGCAAATGAGATGGAAGAATTTTCAATTCCAGTGCTGATGGCTCTTCTACAGATGGCTTAGGCAGTACAAAATTTTGTTAAGATAACTCTAGAGGTTCAAATCTATTGCTTTACTTTACTATTTAGTGATTACCTTCTAGTAATGCAAGTTGATCCTTTTTCACTATCATCTGAATTAAAAAAAAAAAAGAAATTTTAAAGAATTATCTCCTCCTTCCTATTATAACTTCTCAGCTACCGAAAAGTCAACTAGAAAGATAACTACACATCCTTCTATATCATCTAGCATCTTAATAGCCTTGAACACATTTAATGTCACTTGCTCTTCTTGCACTCTCATTGTCAGTTGACCTTTCTATATATTAATCAAAGTTCTACCTATAGCTGGAAAAGGTATTCCTAAGATGATGGAAACCTCTATATTTTTTTCATAGTAAAGAATGATAAAGTCACTTAGGCAGATATACTTGTCTACCTTTACAAATACATCCTTAATCTTTCCTTTAATAAGCAATCAACCTATTAGCTAGTTGAAGTGTCATAGTTGTTGGTCTTACTTCCTCAATTATAAGCTTTTTAAAGATAGATATGGGTATTAGATTGATACTTACCCCAAATCACATAGTGCCTTACCAAAGTAATTACTTCCAATTGAGCAAGAAATTGTGAAACTTCCTGTATCTTTAAGTTTTTATGAAAGTATGATTTATAGAATAACATTGCAGCCTTTAGTTAAAGTCACGGTCTCAAATTCCCCAAGCCATATATTCTTAGTCAAAATGTCTTTTATGAATTTAACATGATTGTGCATTTGCTCTAATGCCTCAACTAAAGGGATATTGATATGAAATTGCTTAAGCACATCCCAAAATTTCTTGAATTGAGCATCTTGTTACTTTTTTCAAGAATCTTTGTGGGAAAGAAATAAGCTAGTTACTTAGTTGTGGTCTTTACTATAATTTTGTTGCAACATTCTCCTCTATAACTTTTCCACCATGATCTTCATCTTTCAACTTAAAATCATTAAAGGACTTAAGTTTTCCTTTTTGGATTGAAGTAGGCTCTAATACATTTCCTAAGTTTCTTATTGGCATTTCCAACTCCTTTCTAATAGGGACATTAAAAGGATTATAATGGGGACATAATAAGAAAGAAAACAAATCCCTATAAAGACATTTATATACTCACATATACTTTTGTTGTTTTATGGTCTATAAATTCTTCACTTTTCTTATCATGATGTGTCTTCATAAATAGCTCAAAGAAATTAGATTCCCTACTAACCTTATTAGCCTATAGTTTTCATTGATGAATAGATAGAGTTTGATTGTATTTGATAGAAGGAATACACAGAAGTAAAAATACTTACTAGCATCCTCTTATGCTCAGAAACAAGAATGCTACCACCTTTATGCAACATTCCCCTTATATAAGATGATCAATTTCTCTTAGTGATCACTCGCTTCTCTTTGTACATGTCACTATCCTATTATCTGATCAATTTGTTCATGATATTATCTAGAATCCACTTCGACTTAATACCTTTGGCTAAGTCCTCATAGACTCTATACATCATTGCCCGTAGCCACTCTCCACACTTTTTATTCTAGTTGTTCTTAATTTGTTTATCATACTAAGGAAGCCATTTGTAAAGTTTCTAAAAACATTAAATAAAATGCAATCAGTAAGTAAGGATAAGAATAGAGTATAAGCATAAAATGTAAAATACAAAGGGGAGAATGGAGCACACATACCACCCATTCGTTAAACCACATTTTCTTGACCTTAGATAGAGTTGTACCCCAAGTGTAGCAAGGATAATCAAATTTTCTTTGAATTATGGATGACAATTCTCTAATAACATCCATTATAGGATTGAACCTATATAATTTCCATAATTTATTGCATGATTATCCTAATATGTTCAAAAAAAAGTGAAAGAACAATGACATGCAAGAAAGTGAAAACTTACGTATGTTTATTAGGATAAATCCATATTCGATCATCAATAAGATTGTGGCCCCATGGTAAGGTGGAAGCTATGTGCCACTAAGGGGAAGTCCTTATGATTGATTAGTCTGGTGTGGCGAAAAAGCAGGAGTTGCACCCTAAACATTAAGAGAAAAAGCTTGAGAGCTTAAAGGTACCTTACTTGATAAGGCTAAGGCAATGTACTATCATCTTTATCAGATGATTGAGAATTTGACTCAAAGTCACTCTCCAAATCATATTCATTTTCTATATAATATTCTCTTTTAGTGGCATTTTAGTTGCCTAAGATGGGATTGACTTCTTTATAGCCACCCTCATTATCTTGCAATGTATGGAGTTCATCATTATTAATAAATATAGGTAATATAACTTGTAGTTCGCCACCTTGGAAAGCATTAAATTCAATTTAAGTTATTGTTAGAGCATCAATTGTGGCCTTAGCTTAACTTTGGTAATGACTAGCCAATCAACCCTATCACGATTTGCAGGGTAAGGTGTATAATATACCGGTGTTGCTTGTTGTGCAAAAATAAATGGATCATACTTGTTGTATCTTCTTGATGCCTGAACTTCAACAATTTTATATAGATCATTAATGCTCATACCATAGTTAAGGGTAGAATTAAACCAATTACACTTAAAAAGCACTATCCATTTAACTAGTATCATTGTATATTTTAGTTCTATAACCTCTTGTAATATTTCATAATAGTCATTTCTAACTGTCCATAGTCCTTTCCCCTTATGCAAACACCACTGTTGATTGTTGATTTTTGAAAGCTTAATGCATCTATATGGAACTTGTAACCATTGATAAATTAAATAGGCCATACTTAGATTGTCTTCTTTAGCCCACGAGCTATGTCTTGTAAGAAAGGATCTCTCATATTGTTTGCAAGATTGCGAACCTATAAAATAAAGACCTTTAAATTCATTACTATGTTAAGATTAAAGTTGTAAGTCACAAATTCCTTACATAGTTCTGGAACCACAAGGGGAATTGAGATTTTAATGTGATGTTCCACCTCAACATCAATGATGTGCGTCATTGAAGTAGTTAATCCCTCGACATACATGTTGTAGGCTGAAGTTAAATTAGTAATATAAAATAAATTATGGGGAATACAAAATTATGTGAGGTTGCCTAACTCTTACTTTAAGTAATGTTTCACTTTATCACAATTCATGAGCACATATAATTTGGCTGTAGTTATTTCATTGTCATCAATAAAGCGAGACTTGCATGCCTCAAATGAGCAACCTGGATAATTGAATATTGAAATTGGTGGCAGGATTAGTTCCCCACCTTCATCACTTCTGGGCATTCTCATTCTCTTAGAGTGAACGTGTGGCTCAAAATAGTGTGAATAGAAAAAAGTTGTCTTTTTGATTATGTAAGCCTTGCATATAGAGCCTTTCACACAAGCTTTGTTCTTTACTTTCCTCTTTAAGGTATGGAGAAACCTATACAAGCAGCAGTGGAGGGTCAAACATACATAAATAGATAGGTAGATAGGGCACATATAAGTTAAGATTACCTCTTAAATGAGTACATCCACCAATACTGAACTAGTCCGTCAACTTTAGATTCATACGTTAAATAGATAAGTAGGTGCTCCATTGAGTTAAAAAATTCAGGGGGAAATATCTTCTCTAATTTGCATAATGTCAAGATCATGTTTTGCTCTAATAACTCTAGTTGCTCCATCCTTAATGTAGTTGAGCAAAGGTCCTTAAAGAACTTACTAAGCTTAGTTAAGGGATTCCAAACTACTTCTGGTAAGGCACTCAAGGCCATAGGAAGTAACTGCTTCATGAACACATGACAATCATGACTCTTTAATCTATGTAGCTTTGCCTCTTTAAGGTCCACGCATCAGCAAAGATTTAAAGCATACCCATAGGAAACTTTAAGTTTTTAACCCATTGACAAACTGCTCATTTTTGTTCAATATTGAAAGTGTACTTTGCCTTCGGTTTCGATAACTTACCTTACGGTCAACAAGTTCTAAATCCCTACATCGACATATTTTTTTGAATATTCATTCTTGCCTTTGCATTGCCTTTTTTTTTCCCCTTAACATCCATAATTGTGTAAATCACATTGTCAAACACAATCTTTTCCACATGTATGGCATCAAGATTATGTCGTAACAAATTAGTTTTCCAATATGGTAACTCCTAAAAGATACTTTGTTTTATCTAGTTAGGATTAATTCCATATCCTTCAAGTGTTTGAACTTGTCCACATTCAATGACTTTGGGAAGATTGTGCACTCGCTCCCATACTTGCTCCCGATCTAGTCGAGGGGGATGAGGTGATTTTTCCTCTTTGTTTTTTATAAATACAATTCTATTTCTCCTATATGGATGGCTTAGTGGCATAAATTGTCTATGGCAATCAAAGAAAGTTTTTTTTCACCCATACTTAAGAGTGAATGTTTTTGATTTCTCCATAAAAATAGAGCATGCCAACTTCCCAACTGTCATCCAACCTGACAACATTATGTATGCCAAAAAGTCATTGATTGTCCACATAATGGCTGCTTGCATATGAAAGTTTTGTTTTAATGAAATATCATATGTTAGCACCTTTTCACTTCATAATAGTTTTAATTCATTTATTAATGGTTGCAAGTAAACATCTATTTTGCTTTTTGGATTGCATAGCCCAGGAATAATTAATGATAAGAACATGTACTCTTGTTTCATGCACTTCCCTGGTGGTAGATTGTATGGAGTGACAATTACAGGCCAACAAGAAGAATTTTTCCCAAATTGATTATATGGGGTAAAGTCATTAGCATAGAGCCCTAACCTTACATTTTGTGGATGAATGGCAAAGTTAGGTAGATTTGATCAAATACTTTCCATGCTTCCCTATCAGAAGGATGGGATAAAAGCCCATTATAGCGTCGGCTTTCATAGGGCCATCTCATGTCCTTACCTGTCACCTCAAAAGTGAACAATCTTTGAAGCTTATGAATCAATGGTAAGAACCACACGTGCTTGTTTACCACCATTTTACATCTCCCTCGACTGGTCCTTGCACGATATTGTGCAACCCCACAAAACTTACATTGGCTTTCATTTAAGTCATCCTTGTAACAAACCATACACCCATTTACACAACAATCGATTTTCTTATATCCAAGCCCCAACTTGGACACTAGTTTCTTTGTCCTATAGAAGTCTATAGGAAACTGGCTATCAAAGGGCATTGTCTCTCTCATTAATTGCATGATGTTGTTGTAGCACTGCTCAGGCATGTTATACTCAGCCTTAATACTTGGCATCTGCACAGCAGCTGAAAGTTCAGAGTGATTGGAACACCTTTCCCACAAAGGCGCTTATGTAGTAGCTAACATGTCATAAAATGCTTGAGCATCAGGATTTGGATCCTCATCCACCATTTCTTGAAAATTATCCCTAAAGGTTAGGCTGGTAGTATCCATCATCATGGTTTTTAAAGTGATTTGTTTGCCCCCCTTCATCTTCATAAGCCACAAAGTGTTCAACTTATGGCGCACAGACAACTGGAGATGGCGCAGGTAATTGTTCACCATGACAACTCTGGTAGTGAAAGTTTGGTCTAAATCCATGTTTGTATACATGTACCTTCACCTCATTAAGAATTAGAAGTTTCCTGCATTTACACTTTACACAAGGGTACCTTATTACTTCCCCATTAGTGTATGGTAGCAATTGACTAGCATGTTCAATAAACTCATCAACACCTTTCATAAACTCAAGTGTAAATCCTACCAAGGCTGGGGTCACTCTATTATACATCTATGCTCGAGTCTCCAACAAGTCCTTGCTCTTTAACGCCCCTTCTAAATTACACGCAATGATAGTGTTAATCTACTACCTAGCAAACTAAGTTAGTGTAATTATATACTTTGAACCAATCACAAAGCAACCAAAACTTAATCTTACTTATATGCAAAACTTGAAATAAGCAACATAGGTCGAAGGTGAGGACTTACTTGTTCTCACTCAAGGCAGACACAAGATTCAATAGATACATACACAAGCTTCAAACTACCTTAGTAGATCATGTCTCTAATCTTCGACTAGATAGAAAAGAATAACCATCAAGAGTCTTAACAAAGGCATTTAGAATTCAAGTAAGCAATGCATTAACAAAACTAGTAAAAGTAACACAATTAAAGGACTAAAAAATTCAAGAATAAATGCACACTTTGTTTGAGATTATTGATTATATAAATTATTTTTACTATATATAATTATTAATTATTCTAATAATGAATTCTAGCATTTTATTAGGCATACACTCATCAACACCCTTCATAAACTCAAGTGTAAATCCAAATACGTAAGGAGTTACTCTATTGTACATCCATGCTGAGATGAGTTACCATAAAATCTACATTAAACTGCTTTTATTGTAGCAAATTCTTTTCCTTTTATACATGAAGTACAAATCTATCATATGCAGTGAAGAAGTTGATGTGATGGGTACTTCTCAATGATAATTATGTGAATATATATATTATGGGTGTTTCACAACTCTTGGTAGTTCTTAAATAAAGTAATTAATGTAATGTGCATTAGCAAGACTCATGTTATTACGGTAACTCAATGCAACCTTGAGATAGCTGACAACATTGATATGGCATTCTTGACTATTAGCAACCAAATAAAGGAATTTTAGGGCAAGCAGGACATTCATTTTTCTTAGTTAAAATATCACAAGGTATTAGTAGTTCTTGTACATACTCAAATACTCTAAATAATACACCATCTTATTACTAGACTAGATCATCTCCATTCAGTTTTTGTGATCATATATACTTCAACATTAACAGTAGAGACTAACAATTTTCACACACTTTAATATAATTTTGTATGATTATAATTTATGTTTAAAATTAAATGTCATCATTCATACAATTTATTTGACGTAAAAAAAAAATTATTTCTATGCAAACAAGAATTTGAAATGTAAATTTAAAAAAAAAAAAAATCATATGTCAAACTAAACAAAAATATTTAAAAGGCAAACTCTCATTTAGGTGTATAAACAAGTTTTTAAATATCTCAAATACTTAACCAAACACACTATCAATCATTTTAGTATATTAACAAGTTTATGATAAAACCATTACAATATTTATGCTAAACATAAGTTTAATCCTTATATATATATATATATATATATATATATATATATATATATAATTTTTTTTAATACATGAAGAGAATATCATGTTTGCTTGAACTCTAGTATTAGAATGCTCTTTAATTCAACAACAACATATCAAACATAAACATGAAATTAAGTATTTAACATATCAAAGGATGTGCCAGAATTCAGAATGCTGGAATACCAAACATTTTCTTTTTCTTTCTTCGATAATTAACTTGACGTGCATATAACTGTATTTTTTGATATTTGAATTCAAACTTTCGGGCCGATATTTAGAAAATATTATCCATCTAAATGCACCAATTACATGTGAATGGCGTGCCTTTATAATTGTTCATAACTAAAATGAAAAAATATTTAAATCTTAAACCCAAATACTTAAACCCGCTTACTAAATTAAATCACTTCGAGTTTGAATAAGATTGTACGAGGATTTTTATTAGTATTTTAGGGTGTCATAATATAGTGTATAAACATTTATTTATTTTCATATTTACACACACATATATATAATACGTCAATAATATAAAGTACTAAAAATATAAGAAAAAATAAAAGGATAAAAAGGTAATGAGCAGAAAAATAATTTATTTCTAATTAAATAGAAAGATGCTCACATTCTTCTCGGTTTGAGTGGAGATATAATAATCTCCTTTGCCACTTCCTACAAACAAAATTTATTATATTTGATAGTAGTCACGAAATATCTGCTTTAAATTATTATTCAAAAATATAATGATCATATTGAAATAATCTTACTGCCCTCAATGTAACAGTAAGCCGCTTGATGTGTGGGAGGGAGCGACGCTTTTGCTTTTAAAAGGAGGTTGCTTTTGGGTTTGTTCATTGTAGGAATTGTGTGTTTGAATGTGATTATTTGAAGAAAAAATGAGGGATTTAGAATCATTAAAGCAAAATCTAATTTTGAAGGTAAAAAAAAATAGTGGGAAGCTGTGAAAGACATGATTGATACAACAAATATATATATATATATATATATATATATATATATATATATATATACACATTATATTGATGTTGGGTAAGTGTTTAATGTCATTCATAAGTCGAGAAACTTATTTATATAATATATATTACTTAATTAAATATGTTTCATATAATATACTAGTGGTTTATTCTTTTTAATATATCACATATCTTATTTAATGTTCAGCCCTCTCACAGTATATCATTGGCTCCTCCACTCTTCATGTCAAATGGCCACTAGACTTGACATACAAAAAACTTATGAATTAAATGCATACTTTTGTTAAAAAAAAAAAAAAAAAAAAAGTTGAATACTTTTGACCCTACTTACCTATATATGTGTTAAAACGTCATTCTGTATTGTTAAAGTGAATATTTTTAACTTTTTCTTACTAACTTTTAATATATTTTTTGATTGTCGACAATCTGTCTGAACATTAATGTTGTACAATGTATCATCATTTTTTTTCTAACGCGTTAACCATATTTAAAATGTCCAATGTGGGATTACTATGCTAATGTGAAAATTCATATTAGGATCAAATCAAACTACATGGAATAAAAAGTATCTTATCCTTAATATTTTTGCTTAATCAGTAAATATATATACATATATATATATATATATCACCAATTATTGTTGATAAATTTTTATTATCAACATTACTTACATAATTTATCTATCAAATAATCATAAAAGAATATTTATATGGACTTGGAGAGAATATAATATTCTTTCCTCTTTCTTGTTACCCGCTGCTTAGTGCTTGCAGCTTTGATAAGTCTGATATGCTAAATATGGAAAGCTTCATTTCTCTGTATTTGCGTTTTCATTGCGTTGCTTCATGGCCTCCTTAGCTGAGTAACACAAGCATCTCTATTAATTACTTTGGATCCTAACAGTCTCTTAGCTAATTGATTGTTGTCATTTGCAACACTCGCCGCATGTGGAATTCAAAGCATTGGGTGTTACATCTTTAATCAATAGGTTAACTCAATGGTAAAAGTAATTAGCTCAACAATCGAAAACAAATTAACTGATTATTAGAGTTAGTTCTTAATTAAGTTACTTTTCTTGATAGGTGTGCCCAGATATTCTATCTTAATTTGGTCCTTATGCAGTTAATGATTATTAGAATTGTGTGAATTTCATATTTGGGCTTTTCAAATAAAATTTGAACAGACATATTTTTTGAACAATTCATGAATACATATTAATTACTTTTAAAATATATATTTAGACATGTTATGTTTCAGTTAAACGTCATGGTAATAAAGATACTGATATTTTTAGCTAATTAAGTTTTGCCATATATATTTTATCTTAAGAGAAGACAAAAGGAATAGACGAAGTTCTCTCACTCTGTTTGGGGACAGCTTTAATTTAAAGTTGTTTCTGTCCATAATAAATGTGCTTTTCAACTGGCTCACTTCCTTATTCACACTATAATCCAGATGCTCTATCTATGCTTATGTATTTAATCTATCCAAATACTTTACGAATGTTATTAACCAATAGGACTTGAAAACTAATGCCTAATTGCAATCATGTTGAGAATTATTGAAAATTTAAATGTGTATGCAACGTGATTTGATTTGGCATACGTGATCATGTTATTTTGCTAAATCTATAAACTATTGTTTACCAATATATCTCTTGCTTATTTATCTATTCCTTTATGTCTATGCAATTATGTCCATATTCTTAGTTCCAAACACAGTTTCTTGCATTGCTTCTCAAGATTCACAATCCTGTGGTAAACCTAAAAATCACAAAGTTGCCTTGGCATTTGCTTCCAACCTAGGCTGCATCTTCCTTCTAACTCTTGGGTTTGATTTCCTCTTATGGTGGAGACAAAGATATAACAAGAAATTTTAAGAAATTTTTTTTTTATGTTAATAGTTAGTAAATCACTGACTCAAACAAGATTGGTAGGCATGTCATTTCATTTTCTTCTCTCTTAAAACACCCTTATTTTAAATTTTTCAGAGCAACACCATGAAACCTCAAGAAGTTCCATTTCAGAGAACTTCAGGTTGCTACAAATAACTTCAACAACAAGAACTTGATTGGCAAAGGTGGATTTGGAAATGTGTACGAAAGGTACCTCCCAAATGGTATAGTTATAAAAGTGAAGGGGCTGAAAGATGGCAATGCCATTGGAGGTGAGATCCAATTCCATATTGAAGTTGAGATTATTGGCTTAGCTATGCATAGGAACCTCCTTCATTTGTATGGATTTTGTATGACAACTATTAAGAGGCTCTTGGTTTATCCATACATGTTTAATGGTAGTGTTGCTTCACGTCTTAAAGGTAACTGCAACTTTGCACTACTAATCGCTACATATTCATCTACTTATATTTGAGTCACAATCTTGAACTTCTATGTCATTTGAGATTATTATAAAACTATTCATGACCCTTGACTTAAGAGTATGAATATTGGTTTACTTTTTGATGCTGCACTTTTTGACGTTAAAGCCAAGCCTGTTCTTTATTTGGGAACAAGAAAGAGGATGGCCCTAGGAGCTGCAAGGGGCTCGCTATATTTGCATGAGCAGTGTGAACCCAAGATTATTCACAAAGATGTAAAGGTTGCAAATATCTTGCTTGATTACTTTGAGGTTATGGTACAGGATTTTGGGTTGGCAAAGCTACTGGATCACTATGATTCTCATGTGACAATAGCTGTGAAAGGCATTGTTGGGCACATAGCCCCAGAGTATCTCTTAACAGGCCAATCCTCTAAAAAAAAACATGTATTTGGCTTTGGAATCCTTTTTCTTGAATTAATCTGAGGCCAAAGAGCACTTGAATTTGGAAAAGCAACAAACTAAAAAGGAGCTACTCTTGACTGGGTGAGCTAGATAAACTTGATTTCTTTATCATTCTCAAGTTAATTGTTTGTTCCTTTGTCAAAAAAACTTAAGTACAAAATTATAAACAGCATTTAAGTTTTTCCTATCTAGTTTCACGTATTTAGCATCACAAGAAGAAGCTTGAATTGTTAGTTGACAAGGACCTAAAAATAACTAAGATAAAATTCAGCTTGAAGAAATAGTTCAAGTTGCTCTTTTGTATACTCAGTACCTTCCTAGTCATAGACCAAAGATTACTGAAGTGGTTAGGATGCTTGAAGGAAATGGGCTTGAAGAGAAATGGGAAGCCTCACATAGAGCTGATTCAATAAGAGGCAGATGAAATGAACTCTCTTCTTAGAGAGATACTCTGATCTTACTATTGATTCATCATTGCTTACCCAAGCAATGGAGCTTTTTAGAATAAGGTGATATAGTGTTCTACTGCCAACAAATAGCAACAAGTAGCTCAGTGGAAATGAGTTTGTTATACATTAGCATCATTTTAACACCCTTTAAAGAGTTGTCACCTTTTGACTGGCAAACTCAAATAAATTTTATTATGGGATATTAATTGTTATTGTTGAATATATGTATATATTATATATATATATATATATATATATATATATATATATATATAATTCAACAGCCCTTGCGACGATCAATACTGACTATTGTAAAGGCATGGCTTCACAATGGTCAACATTGATCGTTGTAAGGGCTTTTTAATTATATTGTACATATATATGAGGAAATGTATTATTGTTAAATATTAATTATTATTATTATTGAATATGTTAATTATGTATATATTACATATAAATTTACTAAATATATGTATAATTTACTAAATATCTATATTAATATATTTATTTTATATTTTTATAGTTATTTAATTATATTTATACATATACTGTGCTTAAATAAATCTAGATATATTGTTGAATGTAAAAAATAGAAATTCAATGTTCAATAGAAATAAAATATCTAAAAATTCTCAAATAAATTTTATTATGGGATATTAATTGTTATTATTGAATATATGTATATATTATATATCATTATTTAATATATATAATTTACTCATATATATATATATATATAATTAAATAGCCCTAGCAATGGTCAGTATTGACTGTCATAAAGGCACGACTTCACGATGGTTAATATTGATTATTACGATCGTCACCAAACCAAGGGAAACAACATACACCTCTTTTAAGATTGTCATTACAATGGTCAAATTTGCTCGTCGTAAGGACTTAGTTTTGTGATGGTCGATTCAAACCAAGGGTTTAAGACTGATTATTACGACGACTTGAAATAACCATGTGTAAAATGGCTAAATTAATGACAACTACCTCTCACCATCATTGTGGCTGTGTTAAGTGGTGTCACAACGACTATATTCTTTTGAAGTGTTTGAATGCTAGAAAATGCATGCATGAGGAACATGGGTAAAAAGAAAAATGTGATTGAAGGGAAAAAGAAAAACTCATTGGAAAAAGATATTATAGAAAAGGGCAAATTTGTCATTTCACTCCATGTCCACATGTCAAAGTAGGAGACATCATAGGTTTATCACAAAGAGGGCAAGCCAAGATTCAAACTTAGAACCTTCAAGTAATATAGCTTTATCAAGACCAGCTTAGCTAACCTGTCATAGCAATTCTTTTAACTCTATTTTATATTAGTCTCCTACTTTTTACATAAGTCTTAATGTAATGCTCTACAAATTAATAGTATTAAAATAGCCTTTTAAAAACATAAAAATTACTAAAACAAAATAGTCATTCACTTACTTAATGTCAAGATAGAAGGACTTGGATCTAATGACCTTAAAATCTCAAAAAAGACATTTTGAAAATTTATAGATAACCAAATTGATATTAATACAAAAAGTGTGAGACTAAAATGATTCCTTTCTATATTAGTTTAACCATAAAATATTGCATATATTTATATCTTTTCTATAATTTCTTCACACGAAGCAATTCAATTTTGGTTCAACTATAGTCAAATTAACCAATGACCAATTCATTATGTCAATATAATTATCAATTCAAGTATAGTCAAATTTCAATACTTACTATATATCCCTTAAATCATCCAACTTTAATGCATTTTAGGGTATAATTGCACTAGTGTGACTAGTAAGTGTAGTATGTAATATATTGAGAGAAAATATTATGATAATTATATGTTAAAATATATTAACTAATCACATTATTTATTAAATTTCGTTTATAAACGTAAAATTATTTATAATTTTTTTAAATTACTCTCTTTACTTTTTTTAATTGACCAATAATCTTTCAAAAATTAATTTATAAATTATTAAAAAGAATAGAATTAAAATTTTGAGGATTATTGAAAAAGTAATCATAAAAATGATTTGATAGATTTTAAGATCAATATTTTTTAACATTATTGAAAAAATAAAAAGAGTAAAAAATTTAAATTTCTAAGTTTAAAAAATAAGGGATTTTAAATTTATAAATAAAATTTATAAGTATTAAGATTAAAATTAAAAGTAAAATGAATTGTTTTAGATTCGTATTCAATAGCATATCCTAAATTATTTTGATCATTTACCATCTTAAGATATTTAAATGTATTGAAATTAAAAAAATCTGAACAAATATTTTTTCTATTCAATTTAATCAAAATATAAATTAAAAACATTATATTATTAATTCTCATTTTATTTTCTAATGCTAAAATACCTTAAAAATTTATTATTTAATTCTTTAAAAAATGGAATAATAACAAATATAATATTCAATGTTGAAATAATTATTTCTCTAATTTTTTTTAAAATATAAGTATTAGGGATAGAATTCCCTCCCTAAACAACGTCTCTAATTTAGTTAGATTATTCCTAGTTAGCATATTCTTATTTTGACCTAGATTTGACACAAAATTAAGCATCGATTTTTGAGAGGGAAAATATTGTGCCTAAAATCTGCCCTAAAATCATTTAGTTAAGAAAATAATTGTAAAAATTATTTTAGTGACGGTTTTAGGGAGAAAATTGGGATGGGTTATTTGAAACTAAATTTTCCCTCTCAGAATTCCATTTCTAATTAATTTTCAAAATAGAAAAATAAACAAAAATATTTGACATGGAGTTGACACAAATTTGGAACATATTAGACATGGAAATTGTTCCTTCTCTAAATTTCGTCCCTAATTTCATGTTTTCTTGTAGTGACTCATAATTGTTACCTAGCATTCTCTTTAGTAGCTTATAAGCCTCATTATAAGTCTTAGATAAAAGTGTTCCTCCAGCTAATGCATCCACAATGGTCCAGGTTGAAGGACTCAAACCGTTGTAGAAAGTCTCTATTTGAATCCCTTGAGGAATCCCATGACGAGAACAATTTCTTAACAACTTCTTAAAATGCTTTTACGTCTCATAAAAAGATTCACCATCTAACTGCTTGAAAACTGTAATTTTATTTTTGAGTTAAGCAGTCTTGGTGTGAGTAATGTATTTCATCAAGAATTTTTCAACAAGGTCATCCCATGTAGCAATGGAATCCAGTGGAAGTGAATTTAGTCATGCTCTAGCTCCATCACATAGTGAGTATGGAAACAATTTAAGCCTGAGAACTTCCTAAGTTACACTAGTCCACTTGAAAGCCTCACTAACTTCCATGAATAGCATAAGATGCATATGAGGATCTCCTGCAAGTGAAACCCTAAATTAACCCACTGATTAAAACATTTGGAACATGATTAACTTTACTTTAAAATTTTGAGCTCAAATAACGGGACTGACTATACTCAGATTCAACCTACCTAACATTGGTTAGCACATTCCCTTATAGCTCGATCTCTATCATTAACTGAAATAGCCATGTGAAGTGGATTTACACTCTATCCATTACCCTCTTGTTCAGTCATATTCCTAACTTAATCTCTTTGTTTACTTCTTATAGCTTAGAAAGTAAGCTCAATCTCAAGATCAAGAGGTAATAACTCATTGTCTCTCTCTTGGTTCATACAACCAGATTAACAAACCTGCCAACATAAATACAAAAAAAAAAATTTTAAATGAAAAGAAAGAAAAATTCAAGTCAATTTCTACACTAATTTCTAATAATTCAATCCCTAACAACAACGCCAAAAACTTGTTGGTCAGATCGGCAAGTGCACTGAATTGCTCAAGTAATATAGTAGTGAAAAAGCATCAGCCCATAAGGATTGAGTATTAAAAACTAATGTTAATTAACTTGATTAAAATAGAATGAATAAGAAGTAATAATATCAAGTCTTATATGAGAGTTTAACCATATAACCAATATAAACAAATGAAATTGACTAGTGAACCTAAAAATAAAACTCAATCATAGCAATGTTATGACAATGTTGTAGCAAAATGTATTGTTAGCCCCAATAACAAATTAAATAAAATTATCTCCCAAATTGCTATGTTAACCTCCTTAATTTGTAATTTAACATATTATTATGGGAACCCAAATGATGGATGTCAAATTTAAGCTTAGTATTGAATCAATTATGTGAGACAACAGATATATACCTATATAGATTACATCCCCAAATTACTTGAACTGAACTTTCTAGCACTAAATCAAGCTAATTTACTATTTATTGCTGGCTAATCAACAAATACAATAATTATTCATGAAAAGCTTGATTAAACACTAATGTCATGCACTAAACATAATGTCAATAACTCAAAGCATTGTGTAAATTTAGGTTCAAATAACAACCCTATCATTTAGTTCATGATAATGAAAATCAAAATTGTCTTCAAACTATCCATAGGCTAGTACAGTTGTAAATTGGAATAAAGATTAATAATAATGAAATTGATTGCCAAACTCTAGATCATCTTATCCCAATTAGTGTACTGTCTTCTCCTTTCTTAACTTGTCCTTCCTCTCTTACTGTCGATCCCATTTTGTTACTGTCACAAATTGAAGCAGATCTCCTAGATCAAATATCTGCCTAACATCTATACTTTCTTGCTTTCTGCCTTTGTACATCTTTCTTTGCTTGTTGTATGTATTTATCCGCTCCTCTTTACTCCTTTGTACTTATTCCATAAGCTCCATTCAAAAGTCATGTGCCACATAGACACTTCTTACAAGCCCAAAACATGTATTTCAATCATCCAAGTGAGCATAGGATTTTGTTGCAGTAATTGTCATAACTTTGTCATAACAATGGGTATTGGCTTTGAGAACTCCACTTCCTTTTACCTACATATGAATAATAACCACATCAAGCATCATTCTTTCTTTTTTTTCTTTTTTATGTAAATTACTCTTCCTAAGTCCTTTTTCAGGCTAACAACTCATCCATGAATAATAAAGAAAATTAAGAAACAAAGTCAGATAAAAACTAGAAAAGAAAGACTTGAAAATAAACATTTTCTTTACATATTTGATGTTTGATTACTCTAATTTCTTAGAGTTATTAGAGTGTGACCTGAAAGTAGTATTTCCAAATATAACATGGAAGAATTTCTTTTAAGTTTCACATAGCTTACAAAGATTCAAAACATATGAGCAGAAAGTCGATAAGAGTTTTTTGAATTACTATGTTATAGTATTATAAGTAGGAAGCTGGTGTTCTTGTAAGACATTGAACCCATGTTGTAGAGATTAGATTGACTTATAGAATTAACTAAATCATAAGTTCTAAATAAATATGAAATTAAACTTTTCAAAAAAATGTGAAACAAAGTTTTAAGTATAAATATATTTAGCTTCCTATAAACTTTTATGTGAAGTATCTTCCTAAAAGCTTGTGTGACCAAAAAATCAGTTATTTAAATCAATGCAGTAAGATAAAGAGATCAAAGAAATGATCACTCTAGATATTTATAATGGTTTGGATCTAAGGTAAATCCTACATCCACTCCCAAGCACAGAGTTATGAATTTTACTATCAATGGGAGATCACAAATTTAACCAGGAAACCATGTCCAAATGCTTAATCGCCTTCAACTTTTACATGTTATCCATAGTAACCTCTAGGGGTCATACTTCTATGTTTTAGATTCTAAAAATGAGATAACCTTAAGTCTTGGGATCAACTTCCCTTGACTTTTACTTCCTATCCATGGAAACCCAAACATCTTTAGGTTCACCCACTCAATGTTTATACTTTTTCAACCACTGAAAAATCAATCGGTTCCTAGACACCTTAAAACCATAAGGATTACACTAGGTTTTTAGCAACCCAAAGAGATATACAGGAAGGGTAACACAAGTTCACTAAGAGAAAAATAGACTGTGCTCACTTAGAACATACATTTAGAAATATAACAATTAAGCATAATAATAGAATGGTGGAGAGTAGTATTGATATGCTTCAAAAAAGGTTACAGAACTCACAGGGTGAGAGGTTGAGTGTAGGCTCATATATAAAGCTTTAATCAATACCTTATTCAGACTACTTGCTTGCTTGCGACTTCACTAGAGAATTCATTAATGAAAGTTCAACAAGCAGTTGAGTTAATGAAGAGATTGTAACCCACTTAAAACTTCATATATTCTTCTTCTTCTCTCTCTCTTCCACCACTTTCTTTAGAAACCTTGGATCAATTTATATATCAATTCTCCATTGGATTTTAGTAGTCATAAACGGCTAGATGTAATGTCCATATTTTTGTATTGCAACTTTACTTTCATTGGGCAGCCAGCATAATGGTATTAGCAATAAATGCATTATCCTTTAGTGACTCTATATTGATTAGCTCCAGGAGATGGAATTCATTTCTCGAGAAGCCTTCTGACCAAGTCTGTCATCTATGACTGTGTAGCACTTCCTTCAATTTATCAGTTTTAAGTTGGTTCAGCCCATTATGTCCTAATTTGCTTTTCTTCATTGTAGGTCCAGTGATATTTTAGCCCAGAAGTTATGCTTCTCATTCGGCCTAGTGACATGGCCTAATATTACATCTTCTAACTAGCCAATAATACAAGTTAGGATAACCCAATTTCATTTTTCTTATTTTTGACATACTTAACATATCACAAATTTTCTCAACAAGAACCTTCTCAATAATCAATATTGATCTTATTAAATACAGTAGCTCAACCAAGACTCGTATATAATTCTACGTGAAAGCTCTGCTCTTAACATTTACAACATAATATAATTCACATTTACAAAGGTTTAGTTGGATTTACCTATGGATTTAAGGTTCACTCTAGATTACAATAAAAAAAGATCAAAGTTTTAAAGAAAAGTATTACCTACACGAATAAGTGCAAGACTCACCAACTGAGTGCTACCCAACCTTTAGGTTGCGCAAGTGAATCTAGAATCACCCTTATTTGAAACTTGTAAAATGTTAGGAGACCTATGACTTATATGACAATCAGTGAGCTTATACTACTAACTATGTTAGAAAGGGACAAGTCATAACTATGAAAATTTTTTGAAAATAAAGTTCAACAATCACATGGAATAAGTAAGAATCTACATCAATGTTTAACACACACGATTGAAGTAAAGAAAAATATAGTAAATAAATGTCAATAAAAGAATACGCTCACATGAGTATTCTAGGGTTGATAACTTGTAATGAACTTAATGCAACAAATATAAAGTCATGGACCAAGTAAGGAGTGGAAGCATTTTGATCGAACCAACTAGAATATTGGCACTAGCATATAGCTAGCAAGAGTAACCACTCAGAATACAAGCACAAGTACATTGCTCGTGTAATAAATCTTTATAGGCACGACCCTCTTAACTCCCGAATAATTAGGAATCACAAGCAGAGTGCTTAATTTGAAATAATCTATATTAAATCCACGTTGGTGGTGAACACATAGATTAGAAATACCTTTGCTAGTTGGAGTTCAAATCACAGTGCATCATGACTAAAATTATTGCTAGTAGTTACAGAATTTTGTCCTAGACGACTTCCCCAAAAAAATCATTTATATATATATATATATTCAACATGAAGAATGAATATTTCATATATAATTTTTAAAACATCGGAGAGATTCAAAATCAAGGTATCTAACTATTAGATTATTTTAAATAATCGTTAAAATTGTTGAAATGTATCTAGTTATTGGGACAGTTTGCACATATGATGATATAAGAGCAATATAAGTAGGTTTGTTAGTCCTCCTTGACTTACAATATTGATACAAATAAAGAGAAAAATTTCTATGAGAACCCAACACTAAGTTGGTGTACACATTTCAATCGTTCCTAACAAGTTATTATGTGTTAACCAAGCACTAGATTCTGTATTTTAAAGATTCATAGTAAAGTATGTTGTACAATCAATTACCAGAGGAGGAAAGGAGTTCTTAAATTTTTGGAGAAACATGGACGTAATGAAAAACTCTAGCCATATAATTAAGTATCAAAGTGTTGTTGCTCCAAACATGATAGGTTGATCATGTAAACATTCATGAAATTAGGATTAATCATGGCCATAAGCAAGATACTAAACTTCTTAGCTACTTAATAATAATAATAATATCAAGTGCGTGATATTTTCAATTTTGGCATAAGGACTTATGTTTAAATCTTAGGATACCAACAAGTCGTTGAAATTTTAAGGCATTTACACTAATAGAAAGTTCAAATCATTAAAAGATATTTTTTAGTATAAGCGTGATATTATGGACTAGTACTACGAAGTACGAAGTAGTGGGGGATTATTATGTAATTTGCAATATTTTATTTGATTTGAAGTATCAAATTATAGAAAAAGAATGGATTAATTTTATTCAAACTGATCATTCATAGTTCATATTACATGTATATATTCCTATTTGTATAACAGAACTTACTTAAAAATTAGTAAAGTTCCAAATGGAAAGTTCCAAGAGGCTTGATTCTATTTTAGAAGATCAGCATTGTCTGTAATTCCCTAGTGTACAAATTGCTCTTTAAACAGTAATATTATATGCTTCAAACCCTATTTTCTCAATAGTATCTTATCTTATATTACATTATTTCAGAGTTTTATTTTTTTAATTTCGGGATCAAGTTGAAGGAAGACAAAAAAGAAAAGATGCTGACAAATGAATCACGCAAGTATCTTTGACATTGATTAAGTGATGCTAAAATGGTGTTTACTATAGCATCACGCACGAGCTGCACGTGATGGCTGCGATCAATCACATCAAATATATATAACAAAAATAAATGAATACAACGTGAATTAATTGTTTGTTGATTTTGTTTCCAAAATCTTGTTGTCTCATAATACTCAAGTTGAAGCAAAAGGATAAACGCCTGCCACATGCGACCAGGGTGCTACCAGCATTATTTGCCGTGTATTTCCTTGTGATTTTATAACAAAAATTGTTTTTTTTTTCTTAGGTTAAATTGTGCCGAACTTTCTTGAATTTTATTGAAACATATTTTGTCTGTCTCTTTTGTTCTTTTTTCTTAGCAGTGAAAGGGGATTATTTGAGCATGACATAAAAGTTTAAAAAATTTATTTGCACTCAACTCATAATGGATAGAAGTTATTTGGAAAAAAAAAAATTAAACTTCAAAAGGGATCAATTTAATATTGGTGGCACTATCTGCATATATTTAAAAGATTAAGGGAGTTTATTATCAAATTTTGAAACTCAATGAAATTATTTACTCATTATATAAAAGTTAAAAAGTTTTGTGTAATTTAACTTTTCTTTATTACAAATTAAATATTAATAAATACTTCATCAATAGTTCTTTCCCATGACATAAGGGTAGGTAAAATAGGAACTTGTCTTACCGGACAAAAATTACCCCACGTGAATTTCCTTGTGCATTGTTTCACTGACAAGGGTCCGTTTGAACTATTGTAATTTGCAACTACTCAAAAGTTAAATTGAATAAAGTAAAATTCACTGTCGTGATGTTTGACAATTATTTTTATAAGTTGCTGCAAATATATAATGATAATAAATAGATAATTAACTTATTTTTTATAATTATTTGTATTTGCATTTATATTTGTATTCGTTCGAAATATTCATTTACCAGAAACCTATAAAATTTTGACGGCGGAGAGAAGTAAATTCGCTGACGTGTCCCTTTTGCACTGTGAAAAATTCGATGATTTATTATTATTATTATTGGTGATCATTCTTTCAGTATTATTTTTCTTTTTTATTTTTTATTTTTCTTTCCAACTAAAAATAAACAGGCATGATATAAGTGTTAGATATTGGATATTGGCCAACGATGGATAAGGGGGACATAGCATCCATTAAATTTTTAAAATTTTAATTTTTATATATATATTTTTATCTTATATTTTTTATTTAATTTATAAGAATTTACTTTCTTTAAATTATAAAATTTGTCTTTGACTTTCGCCTTTAGAATCAAATTTTACAGTCGTCTTTAGATAATCAGATATTTAATACACCCGATACCATGCTAATTTCGTTTTTATTTTGGGATTTACTTGTTCTCTGTTTGGTAGTCAAGAAAGCAAAAAACCCATGGCCGGAAAAGTTCATATCAAGCTATTTAATTTTTTGAAGTGCTTCAGAATCTCAGAGAATTTCAGTTTTCTAATGAGGCGAATGTGTTGTACTTTAATTTGTATGATAAACCATGAAAACTTCCTAATAATGAAGTTCATATATATAGATCCCCCAGAGTGTTCAACAATCACAAACTGTTACTCAAAAAATTTTGTATCAAGAGTAGGATGGGGGACCGAGAAAGAAATAAGGGTTTAATTTTTTACAATTAATGCAGCTGCAGTTACAATAACAATTATAATTTACTTATTAATTGCTCACATTATTAAACGTAAATTTCAACCCTCCAAATTTCACTATCTTGACCAATATTATTAAACTTGCGAATTTAGGTAGAATTGTAGAGAGAGTATAAACTCGTA
The DNA here is from genome assembly GCA_037074485.1 of Delonix regia. Classification (NCBI taxonomy): domain Eukaryota; kingdom Viridiplantae; phylum Streptophyta; class Magnoliopsida; order Fabales; family Fabaceae; genus Delonix; species Delonix regia. Next base: position 13,599,312 of record CM073449.1, read on the forward strand.
ACCTAAATTCATGGCGTAAAATTGTAGGAGTTTACCTCTATTAATAAATAACTATTAAATATAATCAAATTTTAAAAATACAAATAAAAATTATATATATATATATATATATAATACCATTGTAATAACCCAAATTATAGAACTAGGGAATGATAAAATAAAATCATTAGAAAAATATATTTGAATCATAAAACTTTTAATTATAATTAATTAAGTAGAAATTGAGTTTAAAAGTTTTTTTAAGAAGCGTTGAGATTAAATCAATTAAAAGAAAATTAAAGGCAAGCTTTGTCATTATAATACTTACTAATATAAAAATTCAAAGTAATTAAAATTTAATATAATAGTAATTTTAATTAAAATAATAATGTAAACAAGTTAGAGTAAATATTATATATATATATATATATATTAATGTATTTTAAGCTATGCAATGAAAAAAAATTTAAAAAAATTTAAAAGTAGAGTTAACCATTTAATCACAATGTAATATGTTATTTACTATTAATTGCAAGTAAAATGTATTAGAGTCATAATAATATAATTATATTTGTAATATATTTTTTTTTATATTTAATAGTTGAAATAATTGAATTGAACTTAAAGTTAGTTAATTTTTTAAAAAATATTAATTGAAATGTTAAATTATTTATATTTAGGTCAAAATTTTAATAAAAAATTTATTTATTTAACTTTAGTCAAATTCGATGAGTCTACCCAAATTTAACTGAGTCTATTCTAATTCTGATTTTACAATTAAGTTAAATCGATTTTTTCACCTAAAAACAACAATTATAATCTTGACAATTACATCAAGACTCAAGAGCAAAAATAAGAGCACTATGAATCATATATAAATAAAACTCACTTCTTTTATTTTTTTGTTCTCCAATTATACAACAAATAGTATTATTTTTGACAATTTTTAACCTCGTGGACAGTGAGATACTAGTTGAGTCCTGAATCATGAGCTCGAAGTCGCATCCTCTTTGTTATGACTAAGATTCTGGTCTGAGGCTGAGCCATGCGAGTCCTCTGCATCAGAGAAGCGTCGAACGAGCCATGCCACGACGACGACAACAACGACGGCGAACCCACACACGAACAAGAATCCTGCAGTGATGACGAACAGAGCGGTGCTAGCAGGGACCCATATGGGGCTTAAGGCGACTATCAACGGCCAGAAAATGATCAGACCCACCACGCTTCCTCCTGCGACAATGAGGCCGACGAGGATGAGCAACACGATTCCGACGATCAGAAAGGGACGAAGGAAAAACGATAAAGGGAAAGTGAAGAGGTCAAACAGCTCTTCGGGGTCCAAAACTTGCCCTAGAATGGATGTGAGAGGGTTGTTGGTAGCTGAGGAAAGTAATGTGGAGAGAATGTTCGAAGGCCCTGTGAGAAGGCTAGTGGGAGAGAGTACCTTGGGAAGATCAGAAAGAAGGTTGGGTATGGGTAGGATATTAGAAGGATCTGGAAGAAGGTTGCTGGGGAGGATCATGGAAGGGTCAGTGATGACCTTGGTTGTGTCTGAGAGGATCTTGGAAGCGTCAGGGATGAGATTAGTTGTGTCTGAGAGAATCTTAGAAGAGTCATTGAGGACCTTGGTTGTGTCTGAGAGGATCTTAGATGGGTTAGGGATGAGCTTGGTTGGGTCTGAGAGAATCCTGGAAGGATCAGTGAGGACCTTGGTTGTGTCTGAGAGGATCTTAGAAGGGTTAGGGATGAGCTTGGTTGGGTCTGAGAGAATCTTGGAAGGATCGGTGAGGACCTGGGCGGTGTCTGAGAGGGTCTTGGAAGGGTCAGGGATGAGATTGGTTGTGTCTGAGACAAACTTAGAAGGGTCAGTGAGGGCCTTGGTTGAGTCTGAGAGGATCTTGGAAGGGTCAAGGAGGAGTGTGGATTGATTAGTGTTCTGGGAGAGGAAAGGAATGTGAGGAATCAGAGATGGTGTTTCTGACATGGTTAATTGACGCCTTTAAGGGGTAGGATGGATGGAGGGATGAAGAAGGTGGAGGTGGAACTTGCTGTATATGTAAGCTTCTCTAGCACTCTCAGGTTGCTCCAATGAACAATTAATGGGGAAAGGAGCAGAATTTAAGAGGAAAAGAACAAGGGTTTTCAAATGTTTTGCTTGGACGGGAGGAAATTAATATGGATGTTGACTTTTTAGAAATTGGAAAAAAATATTAATCGGTATTAACATATCTATGTGACATTTGACCATGTAATGTGTTAGTTTGATAAAATCTAGAGAGAAAAGTGAGAGCTTCACACATATTAGAGGAATAATTTAATTCAATTAACACATCATATAATTACCTCCTCACATAAATATGTTATTATCAACTAATATTTTATCAATAATTGAAGGTTTATGAACTGTGGTCCAATGGCAAAGTGAGGGATGTAGTAGCTTCCATCTATTGGCTAAAAGGGAATCTTGGATTAGGAGAGGCATGCGATATTGTACATGTGCCATAAGATATACATGTGATCCATGAATAAATAAATTATTGCAACACGTCTTATTATTCTTTTTTCTTTTGGGCACTTGAAACACGTCTTAATTTGCCTTGTTAATAAGAATTTTTACATATTTGAAGAAAAATGTTATGTAGTGGACTGCACGATAATGGCATGCTGTAGGAAGACAAGAGGAAAGTTACAAGTGAATAATGATTGAGAATGTCTTGTCTTGGTGTGCATATTATTAAAAGATTCCTAAACACGGTGGTGACTCTTGATATATTATTTTGAATTAATAATATTTATTAGTTAGATAATGTAGTAAACTTTATAAATGACTACAATTATTTTTTATCTTACATAACTTATATATGGGCCTTTAATGCTTACACAGTATATTCCTATCATATCTAAGCCGAATCATATTTCAACTTTATGGCCCGTCTTTAACTAAGACTGGCTTGTTAGAAAAACTATATCATATACTAATTACCATATATTTAAATATACATTGAATTTTTTAGCTCCTTATTTACTAGTACAAAACAGAAATTATAATATGTACCTCTTTAATTTGGATTCAAGGGCGACTATTAAATTTTTAAAATTTTAATCTTCATGTATAATTTGATCTTATATTTTTATTTAATGTTTTAATTTATAAGAACTCGTTCCCTTGAACTATAAAAATTTGTCTCCCTCAATTGAAATATTTAATTACAAGACTTTTGTCCTCTTTAAATATCTTAGATCAAGGTTGTTAAATTCACGAATTTAGGTAAACTTGTAAGAGGGAAGTAAACTCATAACGTAAACTCGTAAAAGTTTGTCTTGATTAATAAATAATTACCAAAATATATAATGTTATAGTTTAAATACTATATACATTAAAGAATTATTTAAATGTAATTTAAATTATACTTAATCAAACAAAAGCTATTCATATTTCATAATTTGTAATACTCAACATTAATATTTTAAGATGGTCATACCTAAATAATTATTCAATATAACTAATTAAATAATTTTTATTTTATTTTATTTAATAAGTACATATTAAATGTAATTTTATTATTTTTTATGCATATTTAAACTTGTAATAAAATAAATTGTAAAGGTTTTATGGAAAAGAAGCTTGCCTATATCTTATTTAGTCTTGAGGTAAAATTATTATGTTACTAACTTTACAAGCTAGTTCACATGTTAAAATCGTAAACTCGGTAGATTCGGTAAGTCAACTCACGAGTTTATCCGAGTTTGTACTAAGTCTGAATTTACAACAAGTTGATTTGTTTTCTTTATGTACAATCGTAAGCTTGTAAACTCAGATAATAAACTCGCATTTGTCCTTGTCGAGCATGTGGGATATTGTGGAGTTGTCGTAAACTCGTAATTATATTTTTGAATGAATGACATGTTTCTACTATGATTCAAATACATTCAGGGCGGTGTGGTACATGGAATAGATTAATTAATTTCTTGAAAATTTATTGAAATATGTACATGTACACTAAACTAATTTGACCTAGAAAGAGCTCTGATTGCAGGTAAAGAAAAAAAAAACTCTTAAAATCACAAATTTGTCTACCTAGTTTCACTTGTAATAATTGGCTAAATATATATAACTCAGATTATAATGAGATTAAAAAGCTAAGTGACGTTATTCATAATGACATGTTGTCTTGGATTCAACAACGGAATTCAATATATTTATTGTAGGTTGATTCACGAACATATGTCAAATATAGTTTACGCATTTATTAGTATGAGAATACCTGAATGAAAACTACTTGCTTCTTTTTGTTGATATTTGCTGATGAATTAAAAAATCAATAAACATACTGATAGATCTAAATATATAAAAGTGTAACGTCAAAGCACTCTATTTTCCCGATAACTTAATAAACGGTCAACTTGACTTTGTAGTTAAATGCAGAGACTTCAGGATTTGTTTTAATTTCATAAGACACTTAGAAAAAAAAAAAAAAAAAGAATGCAAATTCCCTTCAGGAAATGATGTTATATATAATATATATGACCTAATCTCCTCACTTCTCCAAATCGATCCTCTAGCGCGCCGCACAACTTCTTTCTGAAAAAAATTTGCAGAAACGTCATAAGTCCTACGCCAATGCACCACCCTTCGGTGGACCAAGCCTCCGGCTGCATTCACCCATCTGCCGGACCTCGTCACCAGCTCAACCCCCGACTGCCGTTCACAGGTGTCCGCCGCAGTCCAAGTAAGTTTTTCATTTGTTTACCTTTAAAAAAAAAAAAAAAACTTATTCTAAGTAATTTTTTTTTTTCCATTCTGACTCCATGATTAAATTTTTGTAAATTTAATTTCTGTATTTCTAATAGATAAATATTGACAAAGAAAATTATTTATGTTTAGTTGTGTTGTTAAGTTTTTTTTATAAGAACAAATATATTACTGAATTTTTATATTTTTTTTATTGTTGTAATGTCAAATTTTGTGTTACTTCATTGACATTATATATGCTCTTATGTGCAAATTCTATACATATTATTTTATTATAAAGTCAATGTTGGTGAAAATTATATTAAAATTATAGTCATTTGTGCAAATCCTATATAATTTGTATTCCTAGGGTGTTAAAATTGTACAAATCGTATTAAAATTATATATGTTCATGTGTCCACATGTCATAGAACAAAAACAAAGAATAATGTCAAAGATTGGTTGGTGATACAATGCTACATATTCTTTAATTTTCATGCTTTAAAGTGAAGAACTTAATATTTGAGTGCTAACTTGATGAATTAATTCATAACAAAGGTCGATGTTTAATATTAATTAATTATTCTTCGGGTTAAATCATGTTGTAAGGTATATAATTGATATGATTAGGATTGATATGCCCGAAATGCCCCTAAGTATGTAGAAGGATTGAATAATATTTTAGATTATGCATTTTTTAAAATAAAGTATTAAGGATAGAAACATTATATGGATTAAATATACATACTAGGTCAGCATTGTAATTATGATGCAATGTTTGTCTCATAATCAAAAGTGATGATTTATGGGTTACTGGTGTTTCCTTAATCCATGACATAAATTTAGATTGGTTTAGAGACAATGTGATGAAAATGTAGAGAAGAGAAATCCACATTAGACAATTAATGGCTCACATGTTCTAAGACATTTTAAGATTTTTTAAAAGTTGTATTTGGGAAGGATATGAAAGTTAAAAGACAAGGTCGAAAATCTTAGGAAGCCTTGGTGTCAAGGTAGACATCGAACAATGACAAAAAAGTTTATTTTTTTCAACCTCTGTATTGTACGCCCAACTTATTGCATCGCAATCTTGATATTAAGCACATTGAAAAAAAATTATTTGGGACAATGTGATATTTACATTGCTAAACAAAGCTGGAAGACCATAAGTCTACATGAATGCACGAAGTGACTTACAAGAAATAAAGATTAGGTTTGATCTTTGGCTCAATAAAAATGGTAGATATCCTCTTACATTGTTCACATTGACAAATGCAATCAAGTGTATCTTATTTATGACTTTTAAATAATATTACCATACTAAAATGTTACTCAAGCAATATCTCTACATGCATTGATTTAAGATAACAAGGGTTTGGATGATTGAAAAGTCATGATTAATTCACATGTTCCTATAGTCCAACTTTTACCTTTAGCCATGAAAAGAACACTTCCCAAGCAAGTGCGCGCAATTCTTATTTATTAGTGTTCATTCTTTATACATTTGTATAATAAGTGTTGAATGTAAATGAACTTGCTAGTTCTAAGATAGACTTGTTCTAACATTATGTCATATAAAAATGTACTTCCACCCTCATTTGTTATTATTATAGTGCATATAATTGTACACTTAGTCTAAAAGGCAAACTAGGAGGCCTAATCCAATATTGCTTGATGTTTCCAATTGAGAGGTAAGAAATTACGCAATTTGCTTTCAATTATTTTAGTTTGCATAATTTGCATCCATGACTTACAATTCTTTGAATTCTATTAGGTACCTTGGGAAATTAAAATCATATTTACGTAATAGGGCTTAGTTCGATGGTTCAATAGCTGAAAGTTGCATGACACATGAGATCTTAACTTTTTGCTCTAGGTATCTAGATGGAACAAATATTCTATTCCTCTAACCTGGTTGTGTTGATGAATAACCAAATTCACTCATTGAAAAATTAATTGGTGTTGTCAATTACTTTACCTACAATAGAAATGACATAAACACTTTAGGTTGTGTGAACTAAATGTAAATAAGTAGACTATTTCCTTTAGTAACCAAATTATATTTGTTAGTATAAATATTCACTATCCATTACATAAACATATTCACCTCCTACAATTTGTCTAAGGATTTTAGGGACCACTTAAGAAGACAACTAAAAAGTTGTACGCAGTCCTTTTTTGAGATAGACAAGACTAAAGTTAGTTGAGTGGTTCTCTCATTAGGTAAGTACATTTATAACTTATAAGTAAGGTGTAACAAAATAGTTACTTTCTTGATTTTAGATAAGAAATGAAAACAATTGATCCAATTCAAATGATGTAAAGTTTCTAGCCCTAAAACTAATTGATCATGCAAAGCATTGTAGTGTATACAACATTAACATATTCAAGTTTTGTATCATAGAATGAAACCAAAGGCTAAAACATAACATAGTGGAGTTTTCTTTTTGTACATTTGGGGGGAATTAGTTATGCCAAAAGTGGTGATGGACATATGTGGTTTGATAATGTTTTGTATTACAGGGAAATTGGTAGACATATATAATTAAATTAAACTATCATATTTAATTTACAATTATTTTGTTCAAATATATATGGGTCAATACAACTAATCTTAGAGGGAATATAATTGATGAGATAAAATATACTTCTACAAATTTTGCCTACTGTCGTAAAAATGATAATTCATACATCTAAGCTTTGAAGGCTTATATGATTTATTATATGGAAGATGTGGTAGATAAGAACTACAACATACTCAATACCGCATGGGAAAAAATAATCAGGATACATATTATGAATGCTAGCCATATCAATACCAAAACTTGCAAGTGTTAATTTCAAATGGAGAAAAAAAGCATACCATTAGCAAGGTGTTTATTTTTGCATATATTAATTGTGTCTATAATATGCTGTATTTTTTGGTTTCTTGTAACACTGTATGTTCTAATTTTTTGTTTACTTCCTATGACTATGTTTAATGGTTTATTTAATTGATGTTAATTGCAATTCTTGGCAGGAATCTTTAAGATGAATTGGTTTTTCAGCAAGAATAGTAGTTTAAGCTTCTCTTGCGGTGCCAATTACAATGGTCCCCTAAACACCATGCCGCCTTAGGCACTGCTCTTTAGGGAAGCACCCATCTTCCACTTGAATTGGTTACCCACCATGATGATGAAGATGATAAGGGTGAGGCAACTAAAGCACCTTCACAACTTGAACATCCACTTTCATGTAAGAAAGCTTGGCTTGTTAACGTGGTTGGTAAGTATGCTAGAAAATTTTGATGTGCTTAAATTAAATACTCTTAAATTCATGTGCTCAATTTGGTTTTAGAGATGAAGATGGCATGGTGAAGCCGAGAGTTCTAACAATTAATGATGTTTGGTCACTTCCCCACAGTGAAAGGGTTGTCTAGGACCAATTAGAGATAGTGGTGGTTTATTAAATAGATTTTTATATCATAGTAGGAGAGACTTTGAGTTATGTCCTATCAGAAATCTCAGTTCGAATAAAGTTTCGTGTGACCACAAGGATAATATATATAAGACCAATATTTAGGTAATCTTTATCTAATTTTGAACTTACTCTACACTTTCTGGATTTATCAATGCTAATTGTCATTTTGTACCTTTAAGGCTAAATTTGTAGTTGACATTGATTTGCTCAAAAGTTACATTTTAAAATCTATTAGAATGAAGTGGAAAAATCAAAGACAAGAATTGTGCAAAAAAAAAGGTGAAGACGCATGCACAAGAGATCAACCAATCACTAAGGTCCCCAACAATATTAATAGATATCATTGGCTTTAATTGTTAATTACATCTTAACCCATAAAATAATGCAATAATAATTTTTCATCATTAGTTTATTCTTGACTGACTTAAGACTATTTTTGTAAATGAATAGCAAAATGCCCAACAAACTAAAGACAATAGAAAGAAGTTAACAATCTCGTACACTAATAGATTGAAGAGTCTTGCACACCAGAAGACAGAGAAGGTAACCTTCATTTTTAGTAATCATATTGTATCCTCATTATTAACATATATAAGTGTTACAACTAATAATGTTTATTTATGTCGATTGGAAATACTTAGTCTCTCGAACTATTTTCATGTTCAACTTTGATTATGAATTTTTTTATGGATCAATTAGAACTACTTATTTGGGTTAATACATTTTTTGGTTATATTAGTGCACATGATATCATTTGAAGGAAATACTTTGTATGATGTATTTATATCACTTGGAAATACTTGTTCTGGTTAATGTATTTCCCCAATTGATCTGATTGGTCCAGGAAAATATTACAACACATAAATCCATTGCAATACTAGCTTTCGATCTAAGAAGTCAAGAGCATTAAGGACATGTTCAAGGGTTAGAATTGGATCCTTTCTCATCCCAAGTGTTTAAATGTCCTGCCCGTTCTCATGGCAGAATGAGTTCATTTGCTCCTTCTTATTGAGACTTGGAAAATAAGGTTGATGAATTAAATAGAAAAGTTGATGCAATGATGAATTTATTTCTATGGAAGTTCCAAGGTTGTGTCCCTAGAACTTGCCATATTTCAAACGTCACCGATAATGTTCTTAATCTATTCATTATAATTAATTTCTATATGTTGAACGATATTTATGTCTTCTAATATATTTTTCATATGTTTCTTACTATATTTTATATTACAATACATGCACCCGATCAAGCAAGTGAACATCGTTCAAGTGTAGATAAGTGTTCGTAAGAATTTGTAATGCATGTTATTTGGATGTAATTAAATCCTATGTTTGATAACAATGTCATTTGTTGGTCTAAATGTAATTGTAAAATAATTTTAGTTATGTATATTAGTTGAAAGTGAGTAGATAAGTGAATGAGCAAGTATAAAAGCATAAAAACCAAAACATATTAATATATATAAATATTTCAATAAAAAATAAAATATTACAGGTGTTTTAAACTACCACAATTGGCAATAATACAGTGAGGGTTTGTCTCCGGCATAAAACAGTACACAAATTGCTAGAACTATACGTTAATTTAGCAGCAACTGAAAGCAAATCACTGTTAAAGCTTTGGAATTACCAAAAACTGTGAGCAACTGTCGCGGACCAAAAAAAAAATCACAGCTTTTAGCAACGATTGTAATAGTTCTTATTTTTGGATTTAAATCCATTCCATTTTTTTTAATTAATTTTTTGGTTGATTTTGGAGAGAGATAGATAGAATTAGTGGAATAGACAGTTCAAATAGGTCTTACCTAAATAGATTCCACTCACTTTGTATTTATCTTTTTTAAAAAATTAATTGAGAGAAATAAAGATGGTCAACAACCTTATTTTTAGCATCGATTCTAATGGCTCTAATCTTTAGCAGCAATGCTAAAGATTGGGAAAAAAAAAAAAAAAAAAACTGCTCCTAAATTTTGACTTGGTAGTGAGACCATTGTCTTACGGTTAGGATTCATTCCTTAAAATGAAAAAATAAATAAATAAATAAACTCAACTGAAAACATAATGTAATTGGATCAAACAAAATTGGGTATTTAATAAATGAAAAACTTATAATTTATACAAGTAAGGAACAAAGCAACTATCACTTACAAGTTAATCAAATAGCAATTTAAAGTAATTGAAACCAAGGACAAGTATTTTTACTCACATGCTATTAACAGTGGAGGAGAGTTAGCTTGCACAAACACACGAGGATAGAAATAACTATCTTTTAAGAATAAATTATCTTTTATTGTAGAAATAAAAATATTATATTCATTCCCATTAAATATAATATTCAACATATAACTATTTTTCTTCATCAATTTTAAATTGATATATATGGGTTTAGAGATTAAGTATTCTTAAATTAGCTATAGTTAGTGTATGCTCACCTAAAATTTAAAAACTTTCCGTTATCTTCTCATTTTTTAAAATATCAATATAAAAATAAAATTTAGTGGTTAACAGATGATCATTAAAAAAAATTTTGGTCGAATTTAAAAATATTTCATTATCTCCTTATTTAAAAAATTCAAGTTAAACACAATTTTACAATTAGCTTTCGGTAAAACATATTCAAAGTTTTATCTTCTATATACCTACACCTATGGCATTATTGAGAAGATCAAATTCATAGAAGGAAGAGGCGTTTGTAATAGCATTACAAGACACTGGCTACACTGCACTTGATCTTTTTCTTTCCAACTTAGTATTGCCTAGGAGCCCATTTTCTACTTAAATCTCTTTCTTTCTTCTCTTCACTGTGCTTAACTTTATTCATGTGCTAAAGTATGAAATTAAGCAAATGGGATTCTTTTGAAGTATACAAAAGATAGTATATATAATTTAATAAAACTTTACAAGTAGTATGTTTGAAAGTGAATACCACCATCTCATTTGAACTCTCAACTTCTTTAGAGCAACCATTATATTGGGTTGTGTCAAAAAACTTAACCTTCCGTTGACTGTTTCCCAATTCACAACAATTCTGCTTTCTGATCCTATCATTGTTACAGTAAAGAACAAAGGGACTACAAGCCCACTAAAGTTTACTCCTCCCATTAATTTCCATATACTCTTCACCAAGACCTAGAGATGCAGTTATTGGAACTGAAAGACAAATCAAATCAAAATGGAGGCTCAATTCAGCATTTTCATTACTTTTTGCTCCCCCACGGGTGCTAACTAAAAAAGTTCTAACTTATTTTTGTTGAATCAACCTTTTGAGCAATGACATTGTACTGAAAATATCCGTTGTGCTTTCGATCTAAGTTTTTCAGTATGGCATCAGGTCCTTTGTGCATACTCAAATCACAGCAATTTATATTACAGACGGGGGTCACTTAGAAGGGACCTCTAATTAGTTGAGGATAAGGCTTTTCTTCTCTTAAACCTTGTGCTGCTACGATTTTTCTGCATAACTCTCTCCCCCGCTTCAAGTGACTTCACTTTTGATCTCCCATGCTCTCCAGAAGAAGAAATGAATAACTTAGAGCTAGTTTTTGTCTCTGATACACTTCTATACCCCCTCCCAACAGACTCTTCATCACTTGAAGTATCCTCCTCCATAGGTGCCTTTGCTTTTGCCTTGTCCGACAAGTCCATGCCTTCAAGCGTGGTGGTATCTCCTTCGGTGCTATTTTCTGTAGAAGTTGTATCACTGAGCGTGTGGAAGATTGCCACACTCTCCTTTGTTCCCTGAAATGAGGAGAATTTAGCTTTTCCCTTATATAAAGGAAGAAGAGATTTTGATTGTGAGTCAGTCCTGTCCCTTCCCAAACTATAGGTGGTTGAGAGCTTCCTTTCTATGCATTCCCTTTCACGAACCAAATCATCAATCTTTTCATGAACTTCATTGCCTGCTTCTTCCTCAGTGGCCTTTTGCTTGAGTTCTGTAATCGTCCTGTCAAATGCATTCTTTTGGAGCTGAAGAGAGCGCTGAGAGGTCCAGATTTGCAGATAATGATATAAGATACAATCTATATGGGAGAGAAATAATACTATAAAAGAAAATGAGAATGAGAAGGATGTCAAGATTACTCGCTCGTCTAAAAAGCTACCAAGGCCTTGATCTTGAATCTTCTTTTTGGTCCAGAATGTACAGCAGAATCTCACAACTCCAGCCAGCGCTGCCAAGAGAGCTGACTCGACGAAAAGAAACAAGATTATTGCCCTTTCATTGCCTACAGAAAAAACTACATTTGAGTGTTCAACAAAGAAAATGTTCTGTTGTTACTTTACAGAATTAAACTTAACCTGTATAGATGTTCACAAGTTTGGTCCTTGATTGAGAGCAGCTAGATGTAAGCTTCTGGCCTGTAACGGGATGAAAAATTTATATAGTTGAATAACCAACAATTAGATTCAGCTGAAATTATGTCCAGCATATGCTAGAGGAAATTGGTATACTATTCCCAAAAGTTGTAAAACCATGCAGTATAACTCAAATGTATTCTCGGTTATAAATTATAACGGCAGCCTATTTATACGCCTTAGCTATAGTCACATATTTACTGGGTCTCTGGTTCTAATATATCTATATACATAGAAACAATCAAATGAGTTTCATAATTATTTCCAATATGCCTTAGGTAGCCATAAATTCGCAAAATTAAATTTGAGAAGAGGATAGACGCACTGCTTAAAGAATTTTGGCCAACTCCTACTGGAAACTACTTGTATTCAAGAAAATATGGCTTTCTCAAGCTGTTGTCTGATTTTCAATGAACAAAATTTCTTTCACCACAAAAGATTATTCTGTAGAGTGCCAACAAAATCAACACTTGTTTTTTACTTGAAAAACCTAAAATGAATTATAACATTTGTCTTCATTATCAATTCCTTTTGTCTCTTCTCATAATTTCATGGCCTCTTAATCTGTTTCTAAGTTCTGGATTCTTTTCACTTTGACTAAAATTAGAAGGCATTTTATGCTCAATTCTGGGATTGTGATATTCCTAAGAAAGAGAGAGGCAATAATGTAATTTTTTCACAACTTCTTAGTGTTTTATGAGTTGTACGTGATCTTTCCGACTATTTATCTATCCAAAATGGAATAAACATCTTTTCTAATCTTGTTCGTGTCTTCTGAGATTTTGGTCCATTCATAGTTGTAAAAAGCAGACTCTGGAAGTTGAAGTCTATTCTCCAAACGATGGGAAGGGTCAAGCTTGATTTGGCATTCAATTTCAATCCAAGAAATTGAAGCCTTTATGGATTGGAGAATTAGCTAAACCATTCTTGCATCAAAAAGATTCACAACCATTCACTGGTTGAATAATTGGCATGAAGATTGTCATCTCGTAAAAAGTATATGTAATGGGATATGTTTACCATTCCATTAATCAACTGCATGTTGCAATCAGTAGCACAGTCAATCGAGGTTCTAAGACTTGGCCTTTAAAAGCTTGATATGATCACTTATTTAACAGAAACTAAAACTTTGATGTTTCATCCCTTTAGACCACTCCCGAGAAGATTTTTCACCTGTGCTGTATATAGTGAAACTATTATGTCACTTGAAGGTATTAGACACCAAGTCAAGTTACTTAAAAGAAAAAGCTAGTAAATTTAGCAAAGCACTTGACAGACTTTTTACTAGGGTTGGCTAGTATCCAGAGTGATATCAGGCATAACTTAAGAGTCATGGTAATAAGGATACAAGCTAAGAAATATTCAGATCAAACATAGCTGGTATTTAAAGATCAAAAACTAATTATATGATGTAATAGCTATATTTAAGCTTCGTTTGCAGTAGAAAATATGATTACCTATTGTACGGCATTGCAATGGGTTGCCCGTATCTGCATTAAATTTCAATATCAACACATTATTGCATTCACACAAACCATTAATCTACAAGAAAATCATGGTTTAACATACTACATTATAAGGATAAAGGGTAACATTTATCAAGTAATTCTCATAATGTGTTCCATGTAAGAAACAAATATGATATCTAAAGGAATGGACTCTTACTTGAGGCAGCAAGAAAAGCAAGAAGAATCTCCTCATCCATTACAAATTGACTTAGATCACTCTTTTGTAATAAAGATGAAAACTGGCCTGGTTCAGTCAACAACGAAGAATTTCAATAGGCTCCCAGCTATACAAACTTTCCTTACCAAACAAGTTATGAAAAACAGACAAGGAAAGATACCAATGCATACCAGGATAACTTTCAGACCAATAAATAGATCCTGTTGCAGGAACCGACATAGTGAAGAATGCCGATTTAGGTCGAACTGCTGAAACATGGGTGTAATCACCATTAACATGGCTGATTTTGCCTTCTAACTGTGTCTGAGATATATAGACTGCATAACCAGAGCAGTCAAGCATAGGACCAACTTGAATCACAATGTTCTCTACATTTCTTCTTGAGAATTTCTTAAGAGCACCGGTTGGTGAAAATGAGTATAGGAACCCATCTAATGAACCAATAGACACCCATCCTATTACATCAAGTATATAGCATAGTTAAAACCCAAACCATTAGGTCTGAAAAACTTCAGATTATAGCAAAAATTTTAAATTGACACATGAACTTTAAAAAGCTGAGGGCAGCTACGAGGTGGGATAAATAAAAGCACGAACTGTCCAGATGGATAGGAGTCTACTGGTTGAGACTAAGCATCTGACTATCTAAGGGTGGACTCTCATAAAAATAACAGAAAAATTATAATTTATTTATGTAAAGCAGAAGTATGAGCAGATTCTGCCCCTGAGATCCACAGCACATGATAAGGTGAGAAAGGGAATCGCCTAAAGTGATAGCTAATGGAAACAAAGTTTCATTGAGAAAAATGCAGGCAACTGCCTTATGTGCCGATAAAAAATTCAACAATGAAAATGTAACATAAGTAATCTAGTTGCTGCATGGAGAGAAATTATACTTTGTCTACAAATTCTCCATAGATGTTTGGTGAAACTTAAACCAGGTCTTTATTAATTCAGTGACACATGTAGAATAGATAACAATTTACAACAAAATGGTAGTTTCAAGTGCACATACTACATGATATTAAGGCCCCCTTTTATTTCTCTTCAGCATGTTACACAAACCTTGTTAATTTTGGTTATGGTCTCTTGCTTCATAATGTGGTTAATGAGTCATATTACTGAAATTGCAAGTCATTATAAAGTTAAAATGACAGCAACAACTAAGCCTGACTGACACTGATCAAGCTTCTGAGGGAAAAAAGAGAAAAGACTAACCATTAGAATCCACTACAGGCGCACTGTCTGCTTTGCTTAATGGCCCAATACTTCTCTGCCACAAGACGTTACCTGAAAAGACATCTAGGGCCAGCACAAGAGACTTCAATGGAACAGTTATATACAGATGACCATTGTTTCCAGGAGTGACCGTGAAAACTTTATCTAATGAACTAAAATCCTGTATCCATCTAAAGTGACGGCTGCGAACTGACAAACAGTATAGTTCTCCTTCTGTGTTTGAGATCTGAAATGCAAAAACGTGACAGGAGAAAAATAGGCATTACGCATTCAGTTAATAATTATAATGCTGCATAAAAACATGACTTGTTTGCAAGCATTATAGGACATAGTTAGCAGTTTCCAGTAGAGAAATTCTTTAGGTCGACCTAGTTTGCAAAAGTTTAGTCAATCAAGCTTCAAGCCAATCATAGGTAGAGATATAAATATGTCAAAAGTGAGTACTACTAAAATGTATGTCTAACATGTTTACATATTTAATCATAACTGGGTTGGTCTACACATTTTATATAGACTAGATCTACCTATAAACTTCTCTTCAAGTTTCAATGACTTGGAACATGCACCCCTTTCCCTTCTAGCCAGTTCAGCCCAATAAGATATATCACTTACAAAAAATGTCCTCACCCACCGAAACATATTTCTTTAAAGACCATCCATCCGATACAAACTTTGCTGCTGCTATACAACCAGAGTTTGGAATGTTAAATGCAGTAAGCCAGAGATGAGCAAACCTTACATATATGCTACCCTCACATTGATCAAGCACGGGGACTGACGTAAAATAGCAATTTGTAAGATTTTTTCGACATCCTTGACGAAAGCCAAATTGGTAAAGCACAGGTCCCACACTCCAACGTAAGCGCCCATGTGACCCGTACGCAAAGAGTCCCCGATTCCTGATATTGATGAATACGGTGGAACTTAAAGTGCTTACGGAAACCCCAATAATTTCAACTGCTGCCTGCTGACCTGGCTCGACGCCAAAGAAAACTTCTGCTGCAGGCTCAGAATTTCCAATGTTTCGAAAATTAATTTCCAGCACTCTGTTCTCTGCAACCAAATATATCTGGCAGTGTCTTTCAAGAATTAACAACCATTGGGAATCAATTAACAACTATTTTAATCTCAGAGTGCTCAAGAATCAAACCTAGGACGGTAAAATCAGATACTATCTTCTCTTACCAATTGAGCTAACCCTTTTAGTCCTCAACCTATTCTTTGAACATTGATAAACATAGACGTAAGTTAACTTTTCCTCGACTTCCAAAGTTGGTTAATGATTCCTTGATTATAGATTTAGCAAACGATAATCCTCGCAAAATCATTCAACAGTAACTAAATAAAAACACTCAGAAAGTATTATTAGTAAACCAAAAGTTAAAAGACTATAGGATGGCATACCTTTCCTGGACCCCCATGAAGCGGAGCCATAGCAACATTACATTTAAAGTCTAAATGAACAGACCATGCGATGGTACCATTATTTTCAAATGCGAAGAAGTAGTTCTCAGAACAAGCATAGACCCTTCCATCTTCTCCAATTAGAGGCTTCGAAAGCCTAAGTGAAGGGCCTGAAATAAACAATGCTCAAATGAAGAAATTGAAGTTTAGGAAGGACAGTTATGGCGCAATACATGGACGTACATGGACCTTTAGATGGGTAATGATAACCAGAGATAGAAATAGCCAATTCGCATAGCAATACGTAAACCACAAGGAATTGCGTGACCGCCATTGTGGAGTTACCAAATGGATTCAAGAGCGGAATTGGAATGTTCTTGCATGCTTGGCCAGCGATATAAACTGTTTGAGAGTGAAGAAATGAAAGTTAACTGCAATTCTCATAAGACAATGCAGAGACAAGTCTAACCGTTACCTCGCATTTATTAACAAAGGGGGGGAAAATTACATATTTTTTATAATTATGTTTTTATAATAAATTTAAATAATTAATTAAAATACTCTCAGAGATAATAAAGTTAAATTTTTAAAAATCAATATATTTAAATATAAAGAAATATTTTATTAATTTACGCATCAAATAGTTAAAATTAATTATTCATAGTGTTTTTCTTTTCCTAAAACACTGAACTCAATCAATGTATATAAATATATATTGTGTTGGAGATTTACGATAAATGTTTCAAGGAAGTACAATTGCAAATTGTAGTAACACTGTAAATTTGAGCCTATGGATAATGTGATTACAAGTAATTCAGATGAACACTCAATTAATGGAAAGGTTTATCAATTGCAATATTGCATGTTTTAATGAAAGAGTTGAAGTGTGAATTAGATTTATATATAATTTGTTATATTCTTATTATCATATTTTTTTTCATTAACACGTGACAAATTCATAGTTAATCAATAATAACATAAAAATGTAATCATGCATGTGTCATAAAATAATTAAAAATTATATATTTCTCATACTTTGTACGAAGAACAACACAAAAAGAATACTAAGAACTACATATATCCACACATAAGAAATTACATTGAGTAGCTCTGGAACTATATATTACTTTTTAATCTATCTTAGGTTTACCGATCGGCCAATTATAGGAAAATTCATCATCCAACAGTTTAGATTTAATTTAATAATCGCATGTAGTTATTATTTATTATACAACTGTAACTATAGTAGTGATTGCAAAGAATACAAATTATAAGTTTGCAGATAACATGAATGGTTATAGCACTAAAATTTTCTCTTTATTTTTCTTTCTAGAGTATAGAGCAATCAATACTACATTTAATGTAAAGTTCAAAGATATACATTTGGATTGGCACATGAATCTAGCATCCTAAAATTTTGAGTTAAAATATAATATCAAAATATTAAGTCTATGTATAAACTTTCATGTAAAGTTCAAAGATAAACGGTCTCATGAATATCCTAGAACTCTCCGTACACTAACATAGTATTTAGTAACATCTAAGAATGATAATAAAAATGTGATTTTGTATGTTATCTATGAGTTTTTTTATGTTTTGTATACGAATGTCCTTAAAAAAAAAATTACCAAGCGCTATGAGATGAATTTAGCTACTTTAAATGTCCTGTGTTAAGACACACTAATTAGTTGCAAAAAGAATTTAAAAAAATCTTTTTTATATATTTTCTCTTCACAAAAACAATCATGTCATGTTAAGAAATACAAATCAGTTACGAATATGACACCTTTATATATTGAACACAAAATAAGATACCAAAAGATTTAGCAAGTGCATCCTTTGCTTTCTCAACGAGATAGAACATGTTGCAAAAATTGTCTATAAACTCTATACATAATGGGAAGAATTAATGGTCAAAATACTTAATGACAGAGACCAATTATGATATCTATAGTAAATGACAAACAGCACAATTATAGAATTGAAAAAAATATTACATATTGTTTCAATATATATGAATACTCCAATATAATGTCTGAAATTGTTTACTACAACTTACTGTAGAAATTTGTAAACTGAAAATATAAGGACTTGCTACTGTCATTATAGTAAAAAGGTACTAAATCAATTCTTACTTTGTCACAATTTAATCTCTTATAAATATATATAACAAATATATGAAAGTACTAAATCAACCTTTCACTTTTACACTTTATGACAATTTGGTCACTCACAAATTACCATAACAAATTAGTCTCTCAAAAATTATATTTTTTTTACAAAATCAGTCTCTCATTAATAAAAACAAGAGGACTAATTTTATACAAATTTAAATTTGTGAGAAATTAGTTTGTACAAATTTGAATTTGTAAATGACTAATTTGTTACAATTAATTTATAAGGGATTAAATTGTTATAAAGTGTAAAATTGGACTTGGACGACCAATTTTGTAGTCTTCTTATAATAAATCAATTCCTCATAAATCTTATTTTATGCAAAATCAATCCTTCATAAATCCAAATAAAGTGATTGGTTTTATACAAATTTAAATTTGTGAGAGATTAGTTTGTACATATTTGAATTTATAAAGGAATTATTTTTCACAGTTAATTTATGAGGGATTAAATTGTCAGAAAATGTAAAATTAGAGGACCAATTTTGTAGTTTTCTTGTAATAAATCAATTCCTCATAAATCTTATTATATGCAAAATCAATCATTCATAAATCCAAACAAAGGAATTAGTTTTATACAAATTTAAGTTTGTAAGAGGTTGATCTAGCACAACTAATTTATGAAGGGCTAATTTATCTTAAAATGCAAAATGGGGGAGTAATTTTATACTTTTGAAGAAGTAAAACACTTGGAAGAGAGCCAATAATTCGGATTGTCTACTATATTTATGGAAATTGTATAAATTGTACAATTAATATTATGATTTGTATTTAAAATATAAAAATTAAAATGGATAATTTTAAAAATTTTAATTTGATAGTTAAAAATAATTAAAATTTTTATTTAACCATACAAGTTAAAACAACTGCACTTGCTATCAAAATCCATGCAGGAGTAATTATCGCATAATATCTAGTATTTAGATGATATTTTTTTAGTTTAGTCCTTTACATATTATTATTTTTATTTTATTCTAATAAAAAATTTAAAATTTTTATCTATCATTTGAATTGAATTGATCACTTAATCACGTTCAAACTAACATATTCTTAAATTAAATGTTAAACTTTAATTAAAAATAAACTAAAATCATAATATTGTAACTATCATAATAATAAACAATATATAACAAGACCATATTAAAAATTATAAATTTATACAAAATAAAATGAATTTTTTCCTCATAAATAATCTAATCCATGATTCAGATTTGAATATAATTTATTCCAAAAAAAAAAAATTTCTTTATGCTTATCCTTTTAGCTCTGAAAGAGCAATCTTCACTGCATCAAACCCCTCTTCAGCTGGTCTTTCAGCATTAATCTGGGCCAACAGTAAGAAGATCATATTAAATAAATAACTAGTAAGTAGGCTGATGATTTTTTTTCTTCTTAATCCTTATTTTATATATGAAAATTTCACACTTTAAGGTCTGTTTGATAAAATAATTTAAAGGCAAAAAATGTAATTTCAAATCGTATTTAAAATAATATAACTACAATTGTTTTATTTGGATAGCTTATAAAAAACCTTTCAAGAAATAAAAAATAATATTCAATAAATTGTTTTGTCAATGATAAGAAATTTGAAATAGACTGTGTCGGACACAATTTCAGATTAACTAAATCCGAAAAATGATAAGACCCCGTTTCGGGATAAGAATTGATTATAGAATTGTGGTATAAAATTGAAATTAGATATCAACTTTTTGTTTAGTTAATTTTTTAGAATTATATTCTTAGTTCCATTCACAAATTTTGTAGAATTAAAATACAACTAGTAAAGTCATTTCTAATTTTTATTCCTAATCTAAAATATTATAATTTCAAATGTTAAAATTAACGTGTGACTCTTATGGTGCTAACATAACATTTTATATTTTAAAAGATTATTGATAACTTTTAACTTTGAATATTACATTTTTAATTTTAATATCAATATAATTATAAAATAACTATTTTTAATATTTTTTTTAATTAATGACACACAGCACACATGGGTTTGAACACGTGCATGTATATCAAACATATAACACATATATACACACACAAACACCAAAAAAATATTTTACATAAATGTATATGCATATGTTTGTGTAGGCATGCATGCACTCGCACATGCACGTATGTATATATATATATATAACATGTAATAGAGATGCATATGTATTACACATACAAATATATATAATAAATACATAATATTTACACATATACACACACTAACACAAATATATATATATATATATATATATTACAAATATGTTATATACAATTACATGCACATGTATGCATACATACATATAATAAATATGTAATATAGTATAAAAATATTAAATATACTAATCTTCCAAAAATAAAATGTACACATGTAGATATTTGTACACACAATTACCACATAATATTATAACATGACAATACAAAATGTATATAACATAGCACAATATTACACACGTATACGCACACACATATAAAATTAAAATTATATTTGAAATTATAATTTTATATTCTAATTTATTACATAATCCAAACATGAATTTTAAGATTTGATTCAATTCTAATTTTATGGAATTGTAATTAGAATTTTATTTTTTAATTTCAATTCTTAGTATCAAACAAAGCCTAAAACTTTTTAATTTATATAAATAAAAATTCACACGTCATGATAGAACAGTACTTTTTTAAAAAAAATTGGAGTGTTTAGAATGGTTTAATAAATACATGGCATGTGTTTCGAACCGTTATCTCTTTCCTGATCACATTTCTTATAAAGATGTCGTTTCAGTACTAAACCCAGAAGTCTTTGTTTTAGATTAAAATTTGACTTAAAATTGAACATAGTCATTAAATTAGATGTAAACAAAGACAAGCTCAACAAACTGCATATTTTCATGCATGTTAGTGTTGAGGTGATTGTAATTGGCCTCCCTTTGTTAATAAACGCGTATTTAATTTATTTTTTTTTATAAGTTTACATGTATATCCTCTCACACTTGATAATTTGTCAAAGAGTCAAACATAATAAGGATAACGGAAAAAGAGAGAGAGAGAGAGAGAGAGAGAGAAACAAATCAGTTACTGTCACACTTCGCATACAGTGTTTTCTCTTCTTTTTTTTCTGTACATGAGAATTTTGCAGGATCAAAAATTTTTTAGCTTTTAGTTCTTGACTCTCCTATGTAATTTTTTGGGTAAATTTCAATTCAATTTTCCAAAGAACTGAGGCAAATAAAAAAAATTAGAATTGAGATAGCAAGCCTTACCTTGTAAAATTGAAAATCCTGCATGAATCAAGCAAATACAACACCTTTTTTTTTTTTTCCGAACTAATGAGTGAGAACAACATATAAACAATGCAGAAACAACAGAAGGGAATGAGAATGTAGAAGAAATTTATAAATTTGTGTTGTATTGCCTGAAGCAACAATTGAGGATTTTTTGGTAAAAAAAAAAATATTGAGGAATTTTAAGCCTACCAAATTCTGAGAGAATTAGTAAATGCGGTTCCCCTTCTTTCTTTTTTGTTTTTCTTTTTTCTTTTAATCTATATTCTCTAGAATTTATACCAAACAGTTGGAGACAACATACAAAATTGATCATTGTCAGTAATAAGGCAGTCAAACAAAAAGAAGGGAAAATATGTGGGATCTTGCATTCGAGATGAGGGAAATCCCCAAAGGAATTACAATGGAAAACCAACTATATCAGCCTGCCTACTGCCTCTGATGCACTGTACATATATAGCACCCTAGCCTAACAACTAGAGTGGTACCCACTTATTCTAATAACCGACTCCCTCCGGACACTATACTAGTGCCTCTAACTAATTCGTTACAAAGTCTTTAAGCCATTCTGGAGCTTTCTTCTTCCTTCTGCTTGGCCCTTCGCTTTGGATTGTTCCCTTCACTTGGCTTGTTGGTTGATGGGCTGTGGTTCCAGAGCTCTAATTGCTAACAAGTGCCACTCCCCTACAATAACCTTGTCCTTAAGGTTTAAATATGGAAAAAGATGTTGTAAGGTAGACAAATCCACCCACGTGGCCTTCTCCCGCGACAAACCAGTCCATTCCACTAGCAGCTAAAGGCATAGTTAACCATCCACCATAACCTCACGTGAACCGGTAATGGCATATGGCTCCACTAGTACAGAATCATGTAAAGGTAAAGATTGGGTCACCATGTTGTTGTTAGACCCAATTGCAGCTTTTAGTAAGCTTACATGAAAGACAGGATGAATTTTGGATTCCTCAGGCAATTGTAGCTCATAAGCGACTGGACCCACTTTCTTGAGGATCTTATACGGACCAAATTAATATTTGCTGAGGTTAAAATTCAGTGTAGCTACTAGGGACGACTGTTTGTACTTATGCAATTTAACCCAAACCAGCTTGCATCTTTATAGCATTTTGTGCACGCATAAGGCTCTGTTTAAGTACCTATAACAGAGACGCATTGTCCGTTAATTGGGTATCCACGAAAGCCACATTAGATGGTTAGTTTGCCGTTAAGACGAGCTGTTGTGGCGGTGTACCATACAACGCTTCATACGGGGTCATATTAATGGCTAGTTAAGAAAATGGCTAGGCTAGTGATAGCTGTTGTTGTAGTGATATTCCACCCAGACTAAGTATGTGGACCAGAGCTTCAGTTTGTAATGAGAAAAGAGACGAAGTATTGCTGCAGAAAATGGTTGACAATTTCACTTTGACCATCCGTTTGTGGGCGGCACGTTGTGCTAAACTTGAGGGTCGTGCCGCTATGCTTTAAGATTTATCTCCAAAAGTTACTGAGAAAAAAAGGGGTCTTGATAAAATATAATCCCTTTAGGAAATCCATGCAATCGCACAATCCGATCCGTAAACACAGATGCAATGGTGGTGGCTGTGTATCGTTTTGGTAAAACAATGAAATAAGCTTGGTTAATCGATCCACCAACACCAGTATGGCACTGTGACCATGAGAAGGTGGAAGCCCAACCACAAAATTCATTATAATTTCTTCCCATGGTGACTTGGGTATAGGTATGGGTTGCAAGGGTCCATAAGTCTTCTGGGGAATGTACTTAATATGTTGACAAGTTGTGCAAAGCTGGATGTAGTTGCGAATAATAGCGTGCATCTTGGTCCAGTGAAACAGGGAAATGAGAAGCTTAGTTGTTTTCGGGATGACTGCATGCCCCCCTATGGTTGAGTCATGAAACTTAAATAAAAGCTTCTGTATTACTACCGAATTATGGGACAAGTAGATGCGATCCAGGAAAAATAGTAGTCCGTTAGATTGGCGAAACCCAGGTGGTGCCTTATTGGCCTGTAAATCTTCTCTTAATAGTATAAGGTCCCAGTGGATGTCATTCTCAGCTCACCAGTTGTTCCCAAATGAACTCTGAAGGGTACCATATCCTGAAGTTGCTGTTGACTGGTCCACGTGGATTAGCAAGCATTGTGGACTGTCAGAGCTGGAGTCAAACCTTGACAAAGCATCAGCGACCCTATTATACTTCCTAGGTCGATATATTATATCATATTGGAACCCCATAAGCTTCCGAGTATAGTGTTGTTGGTCAGGAGTTTGAATCACCTGATTGAGCAATTGTTTCAAGCTACGATAATCTGTCACAATTATAAATTTATGGCCTAACAAATAAGGTATCCAGCGAAAAACAGCCAAAGCAATTACAGTTAACTCACGAACACATGTTGAAGCTTTCTGCATTGTGGGAGGGAGTTGTTTGCTAAAGAACGCAATAGGATGGTGATCTTGTATGAGGACTGCGCCAACGCCTATGGTAGAAGCATTTGTGTGGACTTCAAATGGTCGTGTTAAGTCTGGCAATGCTGACACAAGCGTAGTCAAAATTTCGTGCTTCAAAGTATCAAAAGCCAGCTAAGCTTGAGCATTCCAATGAAAATTGTTTTTCTTCAAAAGCTCCATTAATGGATGCGCATTAGTTGCATGCTGTTGGATGAACTTTCGGTAATGTCAAGGTAAGCCCAAGAAGCCACGTAACTGTGTGATATTAGATGGAATAGACAGTCCACAATAGCCAGAACTTTCTTTAGGTCAGCACGTACTCCCTCTGCAAAAACCAAATGACCGAGATATTCCACTGTAGTTTAGGCAAAGGTGCATTTTGTCTATTTGGCGTATAACAGGTGCTATAATAAGGTGGAAAGGAACTGTCTCACATGTAACAAATGGCTAGCCATACTTTTTTTATAGATGAGAATATCATTAATGAAAGCAGTGATAAATTCCGCACATATAAAGTGAAAACTTCATTTGTGATTGCTTGGAAGGTGGCTAGCACATTCGTCAATCCGAAATGCATTACGAAGAATTTGTTAAAAATAAACTTGATTTTAGTTCAAATGTATTATATGTCTAATCCATGTTAAGCCCATTAGTTTAAGCTAATTATCTAGAATTATCTTATTTAATAAAGTAGATATTAGTTGGAAGATATAATAAATAAATGTATAAGTAGGTAGTAGTTGAGAGTTACATTAAATGAATGTTGGTTGTAACCTTTCCTTGAATTTTATAAATTGGGAATGATTATCTCATTGTTGTATCAAGTTTAGAAGGCAAATATAATAGAAGTTTTCTTTCTTTCTACCAGTTTTTTTCCTTTTTACTTTTAAAATTTCTTCTTCCAATATTCTAAACCCAAATAGCCCTACCTTTTCTCCAACAAAGTGGTATCAGAACTCAACCATCTTAGAAAAATATGGGAAATAACATAGTTCCCTTTCAATTCCCTTGCCTAACCAAAGACAACTATGGAAGTTAGAGTATTCGTGTGAAGGTTCTACTAGGCTCTTATGATATATGGGAGATGGTAGAGAAAGGTTATGAGATACCTCAAAATGAGGGTTCCATAAGTCCTACCTAAATGAAGACTTTGCATAAGGCAAGAAGGAAAGATCGCTTACTCTTATTTACCAATGCTTTGACGACATTATGTTCAAGAAGTTTATTAATGCATCCACTTCCAAATAGGTTTGGGAGATTCTTTAAAATGCATACAAAGGCATAGATAAAGTAAATAAGATATGACTACAAACCCTTCGAAGTGAGTTTGAAGCACTTCACATGAAAGATTCTAAAAATATTTCTAATTATTCTACTTGAGTATTGGCTATTATTAATGAAATGAAAAGAAGTGGAAAAGCCTTGTACGATACCTAAGTGATGCAGAAAATTCATCCATCTTTAACTCCCAATTTTGAATATATCGTTGTTGTAATCGAAGAATTAAAAAATATAGATACCATGACTATTAACTAACTTATGGGGTCATTATAAGCTCACAAAAAAGGATAAGGAAAAAGAAGATGATTGAGCTATTGAAATAAGCTCTTTACTCAAAGGTCACTCTCAAAGAGAGTAAAGACCATGATGGAGAATGCAAATGGTGAGGACGTGGTCATGGTCATGCATGTGGTCAAGGCCGAGGAAGAGGAAGTAGAGGAAATTATAATAATTATAAAGAAATAGTCATGGTTCTCAAAGAGAACGTGAAGAGGAAGCAAAAGTCAAAGGTATGAAAAATCTTAAATAAAATGTTTTACCTATCACAAATTTAGTCATTACTCTTTTGAATACAGAAACGATAATCTTGTGGAAGAGAAAGCTATTATTGTAGAAGTAAAGGAAAAAGTTGAGCTCACTTTGTTGATGACTAAGGAGAATTATGAATCAAAGAAGAGCATAAGGTATCTTGACACTGGGACAAGTAACCATATGATTGGTGATAAAAGTCTCTTCATGAACCTAAAGCAAATTAATGGATATGTCACCTTTGGTGATGAGTCCAAGATATCTATTCAAGAAAAAGGTAAAATCTTAGTTCTTCTTAAAGATACAAGTCACCAATTCATTTCTGATATTTATTATGTGCCAAGTTTGAAAAACAATATCTTAAGCTTAGGGCAATTACTTAAAAAAAATTTTGATATATACATGAAAAATCATCTTCTTTATTTAAGAGATCAAGAATGAACTCTAATAGCCAAAGTGTCAATGGCAAAAAAATAAATTATTCCTAATTGAAATTTAAAATGATGATGCCAAATGCTTGAAGGCATGTTTGAAAGATAATTCTTGGCATTGGCACTTAAGGCTTGGCCAAGGCATGTTTGAAAGATAACTCTTGGCTTTGACACTTAAAGATTGGCCAAAGCATGTTTAAAAGATAACTCTTGGCTTTAGCACTTAAGGCTTAGCCATCTAAATTTTAACAGTCTAAAATTAAAGCCAACTAAGAGTATGGTCAAAGAATTGCTTCCAATATATCTTTCTAATCAATTATGCGAAGGATGACATCTTGGAAAGCATTCTAGAAAAGCTTTTCCAAAAGAGGCGACATCAAGAGCTAATGAGCATTTACAACTCATACATGCTGATTTGTGTAGCCCTACTCTTTATTGATAATTTTTTAAAAAAGAAATGGGTATATTTTCTAAAAGAAAAATAAGAAGCATTTGAAGTATTCAAAAGGTTCAAGACTCTCGTTGAGAAAGAAAGTACCTATAAAATTAAAGCCTTAAGGACTGATAGAGGAGGTAAATTCACTTTAAAAGAATTCAATGAATTTTGTGATATAAATAGGATTCACTGTCCTTTAACAGTGCCTCGATCACCATAACAAAATGGTGTGGTTGAAAAGAAAAACAAAACTATACTTGAAATGGCTCGAAACATGCTAAAAAGTAAGAAGAAGCCTAAAGAATTTTGAGCTGAAGCAATTGATTGTGCTGTTTATATTTCCAATCGATGCTCAACTAAAAGTCTTGATGGCAAAACTCCACAAGAAGCATGGAGCGAGAGAAAGTCAAATATCTCACATCTACGAGTTTTTGGAAGCATTGCTTATGATCATGTACCTTATCAAAAGTGTTACAAACTTAATGACAAAAGTGAGAAGTACATATTTAGTGGGTATAATAAAAGATCTAATGGCTGCAAGCTTTACAATCCTATCACAAAAAAGATTATCATCAGTAAAGATGTTGAGTTAGATGAAAAAGATATGTGAAGCTAGAATGAAAGGGAGAGAGAAGATTATGATTTCATTCATTCTTTTTAATTAATGAAAGGCAATCAAGTGAAGAAGCTCCAAAGCTTGCAAGCCCACCTTTGTCGCCATTCCATCTCTAACTAGTCAAGACTTGTTTGCAAGTTCAAGTGAAAGAACCCCACATACGAGAAGTCTCCAAGAAATTTATAAGATAATTGAAAATTTAAATTAACTTATTCTTTTTTGTCTATTTGTTAGACATGAACCTATAGGGAATGAAAAAACAGTTCAAAACATGGAGTGGAAAGACGCCATAGATGAAGAAATAAAAGCCATTATGAAGAGCAATACTTGGGAGCTAGCCTCACTTCTATAAGGACAAAAAGCGATTAGAGGCATATAGGTTTACAAAAAGAAAAGAAATGCAGAAGGAAAAGTGGAAAGACATAAAGCAAGACTGGTGGCAAAAGGCTATAACCAAAGGTATGAAGTATATTATAATGAAGTGTTTGCTCTAGTGGCTCGATTAGAGACAATAAGATTAATAATTTCTTTGGCTGCTTAACAAAAAAGGAAAACTTGTCAAATGAATGTCAAATCAGCCTTTTTGAATGGTTTGTTAGAAGAAGTTTATATTGAACAACCAATGGGATATGTTGTAAAAGGTCAAAAAAATAAAGTTTTGAGGTTGAAAAAAGTTTTATATGGCTTGAAGCAAGCACCATAAGCATGGAACAGTAGAATTGATAAATATTTTCAAGAAAATGGCTTTCTCAAATGCCCACATGAATATACTCTATACGTGAAGGTGAATGAAAATAAAGATATGTTGTTTGTCTGCTTGTATTTAGATGATATCATGTTTATAGAAAATAATCCAAAAATGTTTGAAGACTTCAAGAAAGCAATGACCCAAGAATTTGGAATGACTGATACTGGCCTTATGTCTTACTACCTTGGATCGAGGTTAAGCAAATGGAAAAAGGCATTTTTATGTCACAAGAAGGCTATGCTCGAGATGTCCTAAAGAAGTTTGGAATGGAGAGTTGCAATGCGATCAAGACTCAAGTAGAATGTGAACTAAAACTATCGAAGTTTGAAGATGGAGAATAAGTGGATGCCACTCAATTCAAGAGCTTAGTTGGAAGCTTAAGGTACTTAACATGTACAAAGCCTAACATTCGTTTCGGTGTTGGTCTTGTAAGCTGCTATATGGAATAACCAAAGATAACTCACTTAAAGGTGGCAAAGAGAATTCTATGATACATCAAAGGAACCATTGACTTTGGTCTACTTTATTCTTCTTTAAATAACTTCAAGCTTGTTGGTTACAGTGATAGTGACTAGGCTGGTAACTTGGATGATCGCAAAAGCACAATAAGCTTCCTATTCTTCATAAGAGAGACAACATTCACTTAGAGTTCTAAAACACAATCTATTGTCACTCTTTCTACATGTGAAGTTGATTATGTTACTGTAAATTCATGTGTTTTCCATGCCATTTGGCTTCGAAGTTTATTGAAGGAGTTACATATAACTCAAGAAGAAGCAACAGAGATCTATGTCGATAATAAGTGCACTCTTGCACTTGCAAAAGAATCTGGTATTTCATGATTGAAGTAAGCACATTGACTTATAATACCACTATATCATAGAACACATTACATGAAAAGAGATTCAAGTAAAGTATGTAAAGTCACAAGAACAAGTTGCTAACATTCACACCAAGCCATTCAAGCAAAGAGATTTTAGAAAATTAAGGAACATGACTAGAGTCACAAAAATCAAGTTTAAGGGGGAATGTTAGAAATAAACATGATTTTGGCCAAATGTATTGTAAGTTATAATCCACCTTTTGTAATCCAATCTAAGTTAGGCCCATTAGATTAAGCATATTATCTAGAATTGTCTTATTTAATGAAGTAGGTGTTGGTTGGAAGATGTAGTAAATAAATGTAGAAGTAGGTGGTAATTAGGAGTTACATTAAATGAATGATGGTTGTAACCTTCTCTTGAGTCCAATAAATAGGGGATGGTCCTCTCATTGTTATATCAAGTTTAAAAGGCAAATCTAATAGAAGTTTTCATTTCTCTCCACTAGCATTTCTCCTCTCCACTTTTAGAATTTCCTTTTCCAATATTTTAAACTCAAATAGCCATACTTTTTCTCCAACAAAATGTTGGTCTATCATATCCTGCACTGTTAGGATAGAACGTTTGGACTCCTCGTAGTCTTCACAAATTTTTCTTACATAAATGCATTTAACATAGCTAGACGTGTACCCTTTGCCATTCTAAAAAGGAATAGTCAATGAAAGCACTAGATGTTAGTAATAAGGGAATTCACATGAAGACAAAGGAATATAAGTGGGATCCTGCATTCAAGATGAGAGAAATCTCTAGAGGAATTACAATGGAGAACTAAGTATATCAGCCAGCCTCCTACTTCAGCTCCATTGTACATATATAACACCCTAGCCTAACAACCAGAGTGGTACCCACTTATTCTAATAGCTAATTCCGTCTACACACCATATTCGTGCTTCTAACTAATCTGTTACAAAGTCCATAAGCCATTCTAGAGCTTTCTTCTTCCTTATGCATATCCCTTAATTATGGAAAGTTCCCTTCACTTGGCTTGTTCTTTGATTGCTAGCAATCATCTAATGGTATGAAAATTCTCTAAAACTTCATGGTTTAAGTTTTACTTTAGAAACTATGAATTTATGCAAAATCTATTCATTGTCCAAAAAAGAATCATTACATTACTTAAGTAGAGTACACAAAAAAATTCATTATATTATTCAAGTAGAGTACAATAACCTTTCCTCTTCCCTGCATAACTCAATCACATGATTTTTAATCATAAAAATATACATAACAAAAAAATGATAAAAATTATTAATAGTTAAATTAAGTTTAGTTGTAATTTATATGATTTCAGAGAGAATCTATATATTTAAATTATAAAAAAGTTTCATATATATAAATCAAGAGGTGTTAATGATTAATTGTAGCTTGTTAAAAGAATTTTCATTATACATGCAAATATACGGTATCATGGAAAATAAATTAATATGTAGTTTTTGGATTATTCTACTCAATCGAACCTAGATATTAAAAAAATGAATCAGTCATAAGAAATTGAATTAATTTGACTATTATACCATGCATTGTGAAACTCATCAAAATTATTTCGTCTTTCACTTCACTAGCAAAACAATATATATTAATGAAGAACAAATTTTACAAAACAAATATACACTTATGTAGCTATTTTATTTTTAACTGATAAATATGATTTTTTTAGTTGATTATGATGAATTAAAAATGTAGTTGATAAAGCAAGTAAAGTTGGCCAAGCCTAAACTTTCTCATCAAGTGGACTAAGCTTGTAATATAGTTGATCACATTAAAACAACCCACTTGGGGTTATTGCGAATATGCATTTTATTAATATTTATTATATATAAGTAAAGTAGATTTTTTTTAATATAAGAACTTCATTTGAGCAGTGAAAAATTTTTGTTGATCAAACCCTCAACTCTCTTTGCAATGACTTTTCAATTGCCTTTAACATAATTATTTTTATTGATTTAAGTGTTATATTTAACAATTCATTTTCTTTTAACATAGATGTTGTGAAGAGTCATAACTCCAATGATACTTCAATTATTTTATAACATTAATTGATGGATAATTACTACTACATAGGAATTTTAGTTGAATGATTGAATGTTTCAAGCCAATAAATGTTAATTTTTCTCTCCAATAAAACTATAAATTAATTAGCAGATAAATATTATAAAAAATAATAAGATATAAACATACAAATAAATCATATGTATATTCATATTTTTTAAGTAAAATTCACTACTTACAATATAAATTCACAATTCATGTGTGTTGCCTTTCTTTACGTATTTATTTTAACATAGATGTTGTCAAGAGTCATAATTTAAATGATACTTCAATTATTATATAACATTAATTGATGGATAACTACTACTACCTAGGAAATTTAACTGAATGATTGATATGCTTTAAGCCAATAAATGTTAATTTTTCTCTCTAATAAAATCATAAATTAATTAGTAGATAGATATTATAAAAAATAATAAGATATAAACATACAAATACATCATATGTATGTTGATATTTAACAACAAATATGGCATATAAAAAGAAAACCAATACATGTGGTTGTTGTCTAAGATACACTTAGTTTGTGTGAGATATTGATCAGCATTAATTTCCTATCATTTAGCTCCCTTATTTACTATTATTATTTTTCTTCTTTTTCGATGCAAGCTACTCACTTTGATTGCATTCATCACCTCGATTCATCATCTTTAGACTTTCCATATCGATAACCTCAAGTAAAAAATTTAAAGTTTTCTTTAATCAAAGAGTTGGCTTACTAAGAAGAAGTGGCTTATATAATATAAACTCATCAGCTAAAACCGATTGGCATTGTAGTTTGAGCCCGGCTTTAGTAGTATTACAAAAAGGATATGATGGCAACAGTTTTTGTCCACATTCTGTTATTCTCACTTCATTTTCCTTTGTTTTGGTTTTAGAGATTCCCTTGCATTTCTCTTGGTTTTCTTGTTGTTCTATAAGTATTAGACGTTTCTTCCATTCTTAATTGTTCTTTAAGTTGTTGTACTCTAGTTTCTTTAGGTATGAGTGAAATTTAAACATGAGAAACCCTTCCTTTTTTGCTTCATTGAAATTTGTTCTATGTGATTGTCTCTTAACTACCATTTTCTTTTCTATTTTAATTTAAAGATTTTTTTTTTCTAGTTATAACTAGCGTCGTTCTCCCTAAATCTTATTTTTTCCCCCCTTAGCAATGCTTGGTCATGTAATTTTGTTTTTCTATCCATCAAACTTTGAAGACGCTTCATGTAAACCCTTAAACATAGATTTTGGACATTATTTTGGTGTGTAGGTGAGATGCCTAATTGTTATGGACATGTCTTTACCTCATCCTCCAGCAATTGTTTTTCAGCATGGCATCCAAGGTAGCAAGAAAAACTTAGGTGTGTGGTTTACATGTTATTCATAAGCCTTTCGTAATTATAATATATATTTGCTTGAGTTATTTATTTACTTATTTTTGTATATAATATGAATGACTTGCCTTAAAAGCGTACTTTCCCTAATGCTATTATTATTCTTCTCTCTTTACATGCTTCAAAAGCTAATATAAAATTTAGTTTTAACTTTTGAGTTTTAGCCATTAATTTTATTATCTCAAATTCTTTTTTATAAGGATACGAGTATGTATAATTTTTTTTAATTTTTATAAGTACAACTCAATTTTGGTTAACATTAAAAAAATGATTGCCTTTTATAATTTGCATATATCATTTCACTTTATAATGTTAGCCTAGCAATTTAATTAAAATCTTTTTATTCGTAATCCATTATGAGAATGATTTTCACAAAGTAAATATTGGTCAATTGTAAATTTAATGTGAAATTTGCTTGAGTTTTTATTTTGATAATCTTGAAAATATTATCAATAATTAATAGAAGATGTTAAAATATAAAATTATTGGTAATGTAACAAAATGAAAAAGCTAAAAGTAATTAATACATTATTTTAAATAAAGTTTGAATAAAAATATATTAAATACGAAAATTTCAATTGTTGTTTAACTTTTGGTTCAATGGGATTAAAATTAATCAAATAACATGAAGATGAAATCGATAAAATAGAAAATGTACTATTGGGAGTAAACATTTTTATTTTTAAAATTTATTTGTACCAATATAAAATAATAAAGACTTTTTAAAAGATATTCCTCACCTAATATGACATATGATTCTATAATTTTGTGACTACAAGCTATGGAACATGCTGCAGGCTAGCACAAACATTGAGAGATAGTCAATAGTAAGTTTTTGGTCCATTATCAAATCTCAATTTGTTTGTTTATTTATTCAATATTTTTATTATTTAGTACTAGCTGTGCAACAATTAATCATTATTTAAGCATTTATATTTTATTGAAGTTGCTTAGTTTTCATTAAATCAATATTTATATAATTGTTATAGGATGTTGTCAATGAATTTATCTATCTTGGTTTTCACAAAAATAGAATAGGAATTAATTTTAATCTAAATTGCACTTCAAATTATTTATCATATCTCACATTGGGTTATTTGCCAATTCAATTTGGTTGCTGATAATTTGTTTACCAACTACATGCGACAATGTTCTTTGTATTGTCATATATAAAGTCTAATTAGGTTACCTCACTCTTATATAGTTTCCACTATCAATGTTATTATAATTAAATAATAAATTCAATAAATTAATTTACAAATCATATAATAAAATTAATATACATCAAATTATAATAAATTATTAAATTTAATTCTTTTACTTTTCAAATTTAAAATCATGACACGTCAAATGACAATACATTAATTAATTTAATTTTTTATTAATATTTGCAAACACTATTATTTTAAAACGTGTAAACATATAGCAAATTAGATTATTTTCTCGTAAGCTTGCACAACTCGTTAGCAAATTAATTAATTGTACCTGTATAATACAGTCATCAAGCATCTTATCTGATCTCACTCGTTGATACTATATAGATCTTAATAAAAATGATCAGTTATTCATACTTGATAAGTACATAAATATTTTACTTGCTCGAGGGGATTAATAAATATATTTGGGCATTTGAGAGTTCATTAAAAATGGACTAACTGCTGAATTTTTTATCTATTTAGATTTGAGTCTCTGTGAAGGAGTAAAATATTTTTTTAACTGTTCGAATATACATACATATATATATATATATATATATATATATATATATTGGATTATTTTTCACAAAGTAAACAACTATCCTAAATATAAAGCTGCCCGTGCGTGAACTCACATGAGGGACATGTAAACATTTTTTACCTATTATTTTTATAAAATGTGATTTTCATTATTCAAACTATTGAATGAGAAAGAATTATTATATTTGTATTTCATGACAAAGTTTAGCAACCGCCATTGAAAGAGCCAATTGGAGTTTGAGAGAATGACATATTAAAGTGAATTAGTTTTGAAAGTGTTGTACTTTAGGAAATATTTTTAAAATGTGGCATTCTAGAAGCCGAAAACCATTTCCTATCATTATTCGCCTTCTGGTATCTTTTACCCAAGAAAAAAAAAATAGTAGAGGCATCCTTTTTCAACTGTAAAAGTCCCGCCAAAGCATGAGAACTGCATTAGATGTTACTTCTCATTGTCACTCGCCTTCGGTCTTCAAGGCTCTTCCCTACCCCAACAAAACTAGTTTTCGAATCTCTACCACCAACTTGTGCATTTTGCACCGTCAGATCAATCCAAGCAAACCCCACAACGAGAAAAACATTTTCTGATATTTTCCAGCAATGTTCCAATCTAAAAGCTCTGAATCCTGGCAAACAAGCACATGGTCAGATGATCGTATCTGGATTTGTGCCTACCATCTTTGTTTCCAATTGTTTAATTCAGTTGTACTCAAAATGCTCCAACATGGACTATGCATTGGAGGTGTTTGATAAAATGTTTCAACGAGACTTTGTCTCTTGGAACACTATGATGTTTGGCTACTCAGGAAGTGGAAATTTGGGGGCTGCACAGTCCATTTTCAACTCAATGCCTGTAAGAGATGTAATTTCTTGGAATACTTTGATCTCTTGTTATTTGAGGAATGGCTCTAACCAAAAGTCAATTGAAATTTTTCTTGAGATGAGAATGGCAAATGTGCAACTCGACCGTACTACATTTGCTGTTGTTCTGAAAGCATGTTCGGGTGGGGAAAACTATAATTTAGGAATACAACTTCACTGCCTTTCAATTCAAATAGGTTTAATTAATGATGTGGTGACAGGTAGTGCTATAGTCGATATGTATTCAAAATGTAAGAAGCTAGATGTCGCTTCTCAGGTTTTCCATGAAATTCCAGAAAAAAATTGGGTATGTTGGAGCGCCATAATTGCAGGGTGTGTTCAGAATCATCAACTTATTGAGGGTTTAGAACTGTTTAAGGATATGCAAAGAGTAGGTATTGGGGTGAGTCAAGCAACCTATGCTAGTGTTTTTAGAGCTTGTGCAGAATTATGCGCATTTAAAGTAGGCACACAGTTGCATGGCCATGCCTTAAAGGCAAACTTTGAATACGATGTCATAGTGGGAACTGCCATATTAGACATGTATGCAAAATGTGAGAGCATGCCTAATTCTCGAAAGCTATTTGGTTTGTTGCCCAAGCCTGTACGTCCATCTTATAATGCCATTATTGTTGGATATGCTCGGCACGATCAAGGTAAAGAAGCTCTAGAGACTTTCCAGTCTTTACAGAAATCCGATCTTGGCTTGGATGAAGTTAGTTTGTCTGGTGCATTTAGTGCTTGTGCAGTGATCAAAGGGTATTTAGAGGGGATTCAGCTACATGGATTGGCAGTAAAATGTGATTTAACGGCTAATATTTGTGTTGCAAATGCCATTTTAGACATGTATGGTAAATGTGGAGCACTGATTGAAGCGTGTATATTGTTTGATGAGATGGTAATAAGGGATGCTGTGTCTTGGAATGCAATCATTGCAGCTCATGAGCAAAATGAAGTAGTTGATAAAACACTTCCACTTTTTGTTTCAATGCTGCAGTCTAAAATGGAACCTGATGAATTTACTTACGGCAGTATTTTAAAAGCCTGTGCTGGTCAGCAAAATTTAAACTGTGCTATGGAGATCCATGGAAGAATTATTAAGTCTGGGATGGGTTTACACACATTTACTGCTAGTGCCCTTGTTGATATGTATTGCAAGTGTGGAATGCTAGAAGAGGCAGAAAAAATCCATGACAGAATGGAAGAACAGATAGTTGTTTCTTGGAATGCAATCATTTCAGGATTCTCATTGCAAAAGCAAAGTGAAAATGCTCAGAGGTATTTTTCTCAAATGTTGGAAACAGGTATAATGCCTGACACCTTCACGTATGCTACAATTCTTGATACTTGTGCTAACTTGGCTACTGTTGAACTTGGGAAGCAAATTCATGCTCAAATCCTCAAGCTACAGTGGCATTCAGATGTGTATATAGCCAGCACTCTTGTGGATATGTACTCAAAGTGTGGAGAAATGCAGGATTCCCGATTAATGTTTGAGAAGGCACCTAAGCGGGATTATGTTACATGGAATGCCATGATTTGTGCTTATGCTTGCCATGGTCTTGGAGAAGAAGCCATTAAAGTATTTGAGGAGATGCAGCTCCTGAATGTCAAACCGAACCGTGCAACTTTTATCTCAGTGCTTAGAGCTTGTGCACATATGGGATACGTGGACAGAGGGTTGCATTACTTCCAGAAAATGCAAAACCATTATGGTTTGAATCCCGAGTTGGAGCATTGCTCATGTATGGTGGATCTACTAGGGAGGTCAGGCCAAGTAAGTGAAGCTTTGAAGCTTATTGAAAGCATGCCTTTTGAAGCTGATGATATTATATGGAGAACTTTGCTTAGTATTTGCAAGATGCAAGGGAATGTAGAGGTGGCAGAAAAAGCAGCCAATTCTTTATTGCAGTTAGACCCTCAAGACTCTTCTGCATATGTTCTTCTATCAAATATTTATGCTGATGCTGGTATGTGGGGTGAGGTTTCAAAACTAAGAAGAATAATGAAAGATTATAAGTTAAAAAAAGAGCCTGGTTGCAGCTGGATTGAGGTTAGAGATAAGGTTAACGCATTTATTGTTGGAGACAAGGCTCATCCAAGATGTGAAGAGATTTATGAGAAGATTCATTTGCTTCTCTATGACATGAAGTGGGCTGGATATGTACCTGAAGTTCATTTTATGCTTGATGATGAAGTAGAAGAACAACAGCCCCATGAGAAGCAAATAGCAATCCTTGTGAAACCTCAGTTTTAATACCAATTGTTGGATCACGCATTTATCATTGGACAAAAAATTATAGTTGTTAGTAGAGTACAACTCCTTTCACTTAATTGTAGTAGTTCAGGCTCCACATTTTAACTATGATTTTGTTTCGGCCTCTGTTATAGGCCAATTGTTGGCACTATATGGCCAATCGAAAGATTTCAAAATTTGTGTAAATTTACTTACTCAGAGAGTTCCGATCTAACATTCTACAATTTTGGGAATTGAAAACAAAATGCTATAAGTTTGAAGCTTGACTTGAGGTTTGATACGGTTTACTTCATAAATATATTGTACTTCTAATTTCAATTGACTTGCTTACATGAAGACAAAAATTTTTAACTTTAGTGTACGTTGTTAGTTTCATATATTACTAGTTTATATCCCCTTCAATTTCATTAGAATTAAGTGAGACAGAAGTTAGCCAACTTTCAATAGCAACAAATGATTTAACAATCTTCAAGAAATGATAGATCGAAAACTTAAAGGGCATAGCATAATACGTCTAAAACTAACACCATACATAGAAAAAAAAATCTCATTCTTTACAAGGCTATAAACTATTGAAACCATGTCAAAGTTTCTGAAGATGGTGGGCAGGGATCCCTCTGCAGTAAGCATATGGATTGTTAGACTTTTATTCAACGATCTATAATTCTTTTTTAAAAAAATTACTTTTTTGCAATATCAAATTTAAATTGTTAAATTTTTACTTAACAGTCTAAATCTATTATTAGAGAAAATTGCAGAAATCTCCTACTTACGCAAATGATGGTTCTATACTATTTAACCATAAAACTATTGGTGAAGGAGTAGGAATTTATTTCTTTTCCCAATATCAAAAGCCACCCATATTCTTAAAACAAATCATTGTCTCTTAAAAATTTATACATGTTGACATGCATCTATGTGCTTTAAATCGTTAAGAAATTCACAAAATACGACTAGCAATAACATTGAGCTCATATAATTATGTATGCC
This sequence comes from Delonix regia, assembly GCA_037074485.1. NCBI lineage: Eukaryota > Viridiplantae > Streptophyta > Magnoliopsida > Fabales > Fabaceae > Delonix > Delonix regia. Next base: position 13,638,280 of record CM073449.1, read on the forward strand.
TGAAAAAAGAAAGCATTTATGAGCCTACAATGCAGTGGCCAAAAAACATGTAATAGCATCAATTAGTGAACTAAAAGATCTAAAAGATATCAAAGAGACAAAGATGTTTATGCCAGCCATAGATAAGAATCAAGCAAAATTTCATTATCTAGAGTGAATATGAAAAAACAGTCAAGTATAATTGTTCTAGATGAGTACGAAAAAACATATTGTGTAAAGTGATTTGTGATGGTAAAAAAATTTATTTTATTGTAGGGGATTAGATGTAGATAAAAATATTCGAAGCATAATAAAATATTCCCCATCTTTTTTTTTTTTTTTGCATTTTTATTTATTGTCAAAATTTTCAAACAGTTAAAACTAAGTTTCAGGTACTTGAAACTTATTTTTTGACAAGTAAAAGCTACATCGCATTTATCTTTAAATTTATTATCATTTGAACAACTCAAAACCTTTTTTTTTAAGGAATTGATTCAATGCTTCAAGAAAATATTTATTTATTTTTAACCATTATATTTGAAAAGTATTTAAAATCTTAGAAAAAACTATGCAACGCTCTATGTGTGCTTTTATTAATGAATTATAAGCTTTTATAATTGATTTGCCAACGTATTTTGACTAATGAACTCAGACTACTTCACATTAGCTCACTTCATAGGGTAGAGTGAATAAACTCATTTGTGAGCTAATACTTACCCTTCGGAATTTGTATTACAAACTCATCAATAATCAATTTCTTATGTTGCTTAGAGGTATAAGGGAATATGTTGAATTTTTTATATATATTAATAGAAAAAAATACATTTTTAGTCCTTCACTTATTATAAAATTATCATTTTGTTCCCTTACTTATTAAAATGCTCAAAATAATCTTTCATTTATTATAAAATATCACATTTAATCTCTTATTTTAAAAAAAAAATTACCAAATTTAATCTCTTTGTTAAATTTTAAGTCTTAAATCTAATAAATTAAATTTAATATTTATTTTTAAAAAGTAGGTCCAAATGTGATTTTGCCAATAAATGAATGGCTATTTTAAATAGTTTAATAAGTATGAAACCAAATAATAACTTTATAATAAGTAATGACTAAAAATATATTTTATTCCGTATTAATAACATGCTTCATTCTATGGAATCTGCCAACATAATTAGAAAACTTGTAAGAACAAATGACCATCGTTGTATTGAAGAAAAAAATACATGGCACTGGAGTGCAAACCAAGACTAAAAGGCACAAGAGACAAAAGAAAAGATTATGAGATATCATTCATTTACAATAGGCAAATGTTCCTATTTTTTTAATGCCCCAAATGCTTAATCTATTTTACTATTTAAATTAAATTATTTTAAATATTAAATATGTTGAAGTCAATTCGTTAGATTGAACACGAATCTCTGGTTCTATTTCTTTTCTTTAATATGCAATTGGATAATTTATTTTGTCCGGTCAATTATTAAGTTATATATTTAATTTTAATATAAAAATTTATTTATTTTGTCTATTATTAATCAAATATTAAATATTTAAAGATTAAATAAAAATAAAAACTACTTAAAACTAGAAAATATTAAATTTTTATAAAATCTCTTAAATGGATCAACTTATCAATTTACCAAGTTAGCTTGCTTAACTTGTGATAAAATAAGTTTGCTTAGTTTTCATCTTTATTAAATGAGTTAAAAATTGTAATATAATCCATTAAATAATAACTAAAACAGGTGAACCCAATAACCTACTTGTTTTGCCACTACACTTACGAGGTTAATTTATTTTACAATAAAATACTTATTGAAATTTCTGTTTAATAAATTACTGAACTGCCAAAATGAAAATGTAATATATAACTCAAAGTATAAGCTATATAAAACTACCCTCACATCACGTGAAAATTGTTACATTACCCTCAAAATGTAATATATAACTCAACCCAAGAGTATAAGCAAATTTTTATTTTTAAATATAGTCTTGATTATTGTAATATAATTATTAAATTATTTTAATTTTTTTTTTAATATTACTCAATCATATAAATCTGTTAGAAAAGAATATATGATTTATTAATATGATTGAAGTAAATATGCTAATATAATCAAAATATCACTAGAATTTCATAATATTATTATTTATTATTAATATATTAAATTGTTAATAAATAATTTATTAATGTCATATACTTCTATATATATGAATATAATAAATAAAAATTTAAAAAATTGATTTGGGGGGTCTCCCCTTCTCAATATAAGAGGGGACGTCTCTTCTCCAAAAAGGTACAATAAGTATAACGAGATGTATTATCTCATGTTTTGCTTTATCTTTTTTTTAAAAAAAAAAAATTATTAATTTGGGGGAAGTTAATTTTTACGGTCTAATAAATTAGAAAAATATTTTAAACATTTGAGGTAATAAAAATTGCAGCACAATATTTAAAATATCAAATGTACTGAAACAATAGATTCATTAAACCGGCATACTTACTATATTCTTTGAAAATACGTTGAATTTTCAAAACTCAGTATTACTTTAATGTTTTCAAGTAGATACATTATTCTACAGCGACCATATACTGTATTGGATTTTTTTTTTTAAAAAAAAATATTTAGTTTAATGTTCCTTTCTCCTGGCAAAGCTAATTGAGAACGAACCTACATCTAAAAAAATATTTTAATTTCATTCTACATTATTAATGTATTAATAAAATAACTATCAAAATGATTTTATAAAAATTTAATATTAATTAAAAGTAATTTTTTAAGACATTTTTTTTAAAATTATAATTAACTTAATTATAAGCATATTTTATTAACATTAAATTTTAAAAAATTATTTTAACATTTTAAATTTATAGAAAATTGAATTAACACTAAAAAAATTGAAATAATATTTTTCGATATTCAATTATCGAAATCTAACATATATTTACAATAATCTTGTTCATTACTTTCGCCAATTCCTGTGTTTTGTAATGGTCTAATAATAAGCATGCAAATTGCACGTATTTTGTCTTTTTCTCGAATGGCCAATAAATGAAGCCCAAACATAGCCCACAAATCCAGACATCAAAAGCAATTATCCGCTTTCCTCCTCCCGCTGCTCCTTTTTCTGTTTCTTGTTCTTACTTTTTTCGCTTCTTCATTCGGATCTCGGATTCCATAATTCTGTATTCCTCTCTGGATTTCTTGCTTTTCTTGTGAGAGAGATTTGGGTTCTGATCCAACCAATTCACGAGCTGCGGAACTGGTAGTACTACATTTGGATGTATATTCTGTATAATGAACCTTGATGAATCTCAATTAGTTCTTGCAAAACTTTTGTTATCTTGAATTGTTTCCTTCAAGAATCAAGTTTAACTCTTTCGAACGATTTATGCTTTAAGCGCTTCTCCATTCGCGGATTTACTAGGTTTGTATCATTGAATTGCATTGAACTACTTGCACAGAATTTCGTATCTTTTTTCTTAGAACTTGAAAAATTGACTGTTTTGTTGTACAGTGTTGTCACGCAGAACAACTTTGTCTTGATTGGAGAATTATTCGGTATCTGAGAATGACTATCGGAAGTCTTGAACCTAGGACACACAGAAAAAAATCACGAAAGAGCAAAGCAGTTGTTAATGAGACTGATCCCTTGTTACCTAGAACTCAGGAGGTTGATGGTGGGTTTGACGAGTTTAATGGAGCTTCATTTTCTGGGGCTGTTTTTAACTTGTCCACCACAATTATTGGTGCTGGAATTATGGCTTTGCCTGCTACCTTCAGAGAGTTGGGAATGCTACCTGGGATTCTTATTATCATTTTCATGGCTTTCTTGACAGAAAAGTCTATTGATCTATTGGTCAGTTTTACCCAGGCAGGGAACTGTGATTCTTATGGAGTTCTAATGGGGAATTCCTATGGGAATTGTGGAAAAGTTCTGGTGCAGATATGTGTTATAGTCAACAACATTGGTATGCTTATTGTTTACATGATTATAATTGGTAAGATCATTTATGAGTCTTTAACTTCAATATATTTAGCTCTCAGCTGGAACTATTGATTTGTTTCAGTAATCAAATTTTCTATTATTCATAATAAAGGTGATGTGCTATCTGGAACATCATCAAGCACAGATCACCATGAGGGAATTCTTGAAGGATGGTTTGGCGTCCATTGGTGGACCGGGCGTACAATTGTTCTTCTTTTTACAACACTGGCTATATTTACACCTCTGGCAAGCTTTAAGCGAATAGGTGAGCAAGTTCTATTCCTTTAATTGAACAAAATGGTAGTTAGCTTTCATTTATTAAATTATGTGTCATTGAAACTGCTTGTGCTTGAAAAATTTTTGTAAAAAATTACCACCATAAATAAGAAGAGACTGTTAGGAAGATGGAGTACTAGGATACACGCTCTTGCTTAGATTGGGGAGCACGAGATGTGACCACCAGTGTTTCACAAGTGCTAACAGCAGGGATTGTTTGGCACTTTTCACCAATCAATCATAAAGTATTTGTTGGAAGTTTTGAGTGTTGACAGCCAACCTATATTAGCATTAAGGCTTAATGTGTTGAGTATTTCCATTAGTTGCTTGTTAGCTTTATTTAAATCTGTTTCCCTTTCAGTCATATTCTGGAAACATTAGTTTATGGTGGAAAATGGAAATTAAGGGTGCAAAAATAAAAGAATGAAGAAAAAAGATATTTGGAATATGTTGTTTTGTTGCCACATATTTTTGAATCACATTTGACTGACATGATTTAGTGGATATGTATTATGGTTTTAGGTACATTCTATTGCTTTGAAGTTTGAACCTCCTTAGTTCATGCATTTCACTTACAGCATATTGAAGCCTTTAATTGTCTGCAAGTTATGTGATGAAAGAGATCATATCCTAATATATGTGCCTCTTCTTTGATGGTGAAACCATGGAGACTTTAATTGCCTGCTCTACTGGTTGCAGATTCATTGAGATTCACATCTGCCCTATCAGTTGGACTGGCAGTTGTTTTTCTTGTCATTGCTGTGGGAATTTCAATTGTCAAGATTATAAGTGGAGGCTTAGCGATGCCCAGACTCTTTCCAGTCATTACTGGTTTTGCGTCAGTTTTTAAACTATTCACTGTAGCTCCTGTGCTTGTGACTGCCTTTATCTGCCACTACAATGGTATGCAAGCTTTTTGCACCTTAATCTGGGATCTGATTTTTATATGGAGATCTGATTAGTGTTGAGATATAGTATGAAATATGCAGTAAAGTCAATCAAACAACTTCTCCTTTAGCCCTGGGTCCCGTTTATGCCCAACAAAATAAAAGAAAAAAAAATGAAATGATGGTAGTTGCTATAATACTATAATGCGTGCCAAATCTTGGCAGGCTGAGTTGGTGTTAAGGTAAAATTATTTGGTTCTTGCATTCCTCCTATTCACCTCGAGTCAAATAAAGCACCTAAATATTCTTCATCCAGGTTGTCATATGCTTCATTCTGTTAGTAACATGATTAATGCAAGTATTGCCCATATGTTGAATCCTTGGTTGCTAAGTAGCCTAGCGATTCTAAACCAATGCCTCATACAGTAGTTAAAAATGGTTCTTGTCACTTGAGTTTTAATTATCTTGGAGCATGACATTATTAAAGTTAGCTTTCTGGGTCAACCTGTTTGCGCTATGTATATTGAGTTGACAGTTGTATTTTATCAATTGACAAGAATTAATCTGTGTGGACTCTTTATTTGCAGTCCACAACATAAATAATGAACTTGAAGACTCCACTCAGATGCAAGGGGTTGTACGTACTTCCCTTCTTTTGTGCTCTTCAGTGTACTTGATGACAAGCTTCTTTGGGTTCCTCCTATTTGGTGAAGGAACTCTTGATGATGTGCTTGCCAACTTTGATACTGATCTAGGAATTCCTTTCGGTTCTGTGCTCAATGATGCTGTACGTTTTAGCTATGCTGCACACCTCGTGCTTGTATTTCCAGTTGTATTTTATCCACTGCGGATCAATGTAGATGGTCTCCTGTTTTCCTCATCAAGGCCGTTGGTTCAAGATAACTTCAGATTTGCGTCATTGACTATTGCCCTCATCGCTCTTATCTTCCTGGGAGCAAATTTTATACCCAGTATTTGGGATGTATTCCAGTTCACCGGAGCCACAGCTGCAGTTTGTCTAGGATACATATTTCCAGCTGCCATCACTATTAGGTGAGTATAGACTTTAGTCACTGGATCCTGCTAGTTTAATGATGGAGATGTTTTATGAATGTAAGTTTTGGCTTTGGAAAATATTTTACAACGTAGAGATGGAGAGAAATAGACGGAGACGCATCTGGATCCCACTCCTATCTTTGTGTCTTTCTCCAACTCTGTCGTAAACTACTTTGGAGGATCAAAATTCGTAGGGCTTTTTTCTGTCAAAGTAATATAGAATGGATATAATGATCCAGGTAATCAAGCCTACATTATGTGGCATATACTTGGAGGATTTTAAATTCAAACTATCTGTTGTCATCTCCGTAGCAAGTGTAAAAAATGCTGGTCGTTGTTCTTCAACGAGCATATCTCTACAAGGAAGAAATTAATCGAAATTGGGTGGTCCTTATTAGGGTGGAAAGACTGATCCAGACATGTTATAATAGTTATCATCCTTCATTCTTGCTGTAATTTCCATTTTTATGTTTTTGCTGCTATATATGTAAATCATCATCAAGTTTCTTTCTTTCTATGCAGGGATCGGCACAACATAGCAACTAAAACAGACAAGATTCTCTCTGTTTTTATGATTGTCCTGGCAGTCTTCTCAAATCTTGTGGCTATTTACAGTGATGCTTATGCCTTGATAAATAAGAAAACTACCCGCCAATGATCTCTCGTGTTGCTTCTGCTGAAGCCTGGCGTTTAAGTGTATGGTCATGCTTGGAGATAAAAGGAAAAGAATGGGTAAGACAATTATAAAAAGACAAGTTTCAGGTGAAGCTAATTAGGTGTTTGCTTCATAAAATCTATAAGAAATATAACAGGTAGATGAAATCTCTAAAAATATCAACTATGTAATGTTAAACTGTAACATATATCCACCTGTTATTTTTTATTATAAAAGAAATCTAATAAAAAATTCTTCAATATTGTACCTAAGTTTTGGCCAGCTAGAAAATGAAAGTTTTCTGTGGTCTAATGGCCTGATTAGAGAACAAACTGAGACGCTACTAGAAATCTGCTTCACAATTGGAGGCCTGCTTGCTTGCTGGTATGGTATTTGGTTTGCTGGTTGGATTTCTCTCTCCCTTACAATTGTAAAAAGTTTTATTTTATTGGTAAACAAATGTATTAAAGGTTTGATTGGCATATATATATGCTTTTGTTTTTTGGTCAAAGCATTTGATTGTTGCGTGAAAGAAAACCTCCGTTTTGTGTTTGGATGGAGTGTGATTTAAGATGGAAAAGTAATTTTTGATAGTATTTGCATTACTTTGTTGAAAAATTTTTGTTTGGACAAAGAGAGATTAGAATTTCAAACTTCAAAGTAATTTAATCAAGTATTTTCGATTCTATTTGGTACAAAGGATTGAAATTAGAATGCATAATTATAATTTCAATTTTAATTCTATCATAATTGAAATTGATTTAAAATTTCAAAATGTATGTTTAGGTTATGTAAAAAATTGGAAAATTTTAAATATTATTTCAATTTTATTATTTAGATGAATAATACATATTATGTTAAATATAAATATAAAATAGTATGTAATTTATTTTCTAAAAAAATTCTTTTTTCTTAATTTAGTTTAAACGACACAAGATGATTTCCTTTATGATTATAATATCACATTATTTTTAATATTTAAATTAATATTTTAAATAATTATTTAACATGTCATGTGTTTATCAAAATTGTTTTGTTATAAAGGCATGTATATATGTATTGTGTTGTATGGTATGTGTTTGTACTCAGCATGCAAATGTTTAGTGTTATGTCATATTGGAGCATGGATTTCTTACTGATTTAACAGTTCACGTTATACAGTACTATGTATTATGGGATTAAAATTCATCATGATATATATATATATGTGCAATATTATGCATATGTGCTTGCATGCAAGTAGCAAGCACATGTATACGTGGAAGTACACATAATTTGTTAATGCAACATGGCTGTGTCATGTAAAAATGTGCTCATACACCGTTTGTGCCTTCTGTTTGTAGGCATCATATGTGATTGGATGTGTTTGTGTGTGGTATTATATTATTTGAAATTTGCCGTGCTATTATGTGTTCATGTGCATAATGCTTTTTCATATATATTTACTTGTATGTATAGTTTTGTATTCTATGTGTGCCATTGTTATGTATTATTTTTTGAAGTTTAATGTATCTATTATGTTCATATTGTGCTGCATATTTGTCAAGTGTGTGTGCGCGCCCTTCGATAATTAACAAAATATTAAAGACAAATGGTCAATTATTTTATAAGTATATTAATTTTAAAATTTTAAAATATAACAGTTGAGGACAAAAAGTTAGTAATGATTTTTGAAAATACAACGTATGGTATTGGGAGCAAAATCGATACATTACAATTTTCACTTTTAAAATTGTAATTCGAGATTGGAGGTAAGAATTAAAAGTGGCTTTTATAAATTATTTTCTAATTTTATAAAATTAGAAATGCAATTGTTAGAGATAAACTAAGAAAAAATTTGGAATTTTTGGATTTAATTTCAAATCTATACTCTATTTTAATTATTTTTAAAATTAAATTATCATCTATACATAAGTGAAGTTCTTTTCTTTAAAAATTTATTTGTGAATATGCTATTTTTGAAAATAATCTTTAATTTTTGTCAAATGATTTCACGATTTGCTAATTTATAAAATTGAATATTATATATATATATATATATTACATTTTAGAAAAAAAAAAAAGAATTCATATATTATTTTTTATAATATAATTAATAATTTACATACTAATAAAATATGTTAATTTTTAAATAACTAAAATTATTGGTGGTCAATTAATTCTTATGAATAGTTGATTACTTTAATAATTCATTAAGTATTTATAAATAATAAAATTAAAAATAAGAAACTTCTAAGATTATACATCAATAATTTTTTTTTTAAATAATAGTAGAAGGAAATTCTATTTACACTTTTATGTTAGCAGAATAAAATCTAAAAGAGTAAATATTATCATTTTTTCTTATTTTTTTCATTTATCTTATTTTTGTTTCTTTATTCTTTCATTTTATTTGATATTCACTCTTTTCTAATTTTATGATAATATATATATATATATAAATTTTTGCATGTGTATTGTTTCTAACTTCTTAAACTCTTTTCATCTATAGGTTTCATAACATGTATTATTATTATTATTAGGCCTAATTTATTTTATTTATATTTGAAATTCGCTTATATTTCATAAAAAGTAAGCCAATGAAATCTATCATATAAAACTTGACTCATTCATAATTTGTACTTATTTTCATGCATATTTTATATAATGATGTTACACAGGCAATTACAGTCATGTGTGTCATAATGTGTTATTAACTTTTAATTTTAATATAAATGTTATTTCTTTATTGATATAATATGTTTGAAGACGACTAGTATAACACTTGGTTGAATAACTATCCCAATTCTCTTATAAAGACCTAAAGCAAATTCAATGGTTCCTTAAGATAGTTAATTTTGTTAGAGATTTTATCTTTAAATGTTCAAATCATACTAACTCTCAAAGTCATTGAAAAGAGGACACTATACTCTTAGGGCCCGGACTAGATTGCAATTGTCAAATATCTCTAGGAGATTTCCGAATATCCTCCACCACTTAAAATCCTAGGACCAAATTCCATCATTATCCTCTAGATTGACACCAGTAATTATCATTAGGGGGTTATTCTCATTGAACAAGATGAAAGAAAACAATATTATTGTGGCCATGCTAGCAAATTTTTCAAACTATCTAAGCTCCATTAGACAAAATTTAAAAAATTTGAATTTCATCTTGCCTATTGACATTTCATTGTGGAAATGAACAACGCCGCTTTTCCAAAGATTTTAGAATTTAAAAATAAAATCCTTTTAAACCAACAATTAGCTAGATGGTAAGCATGACTCTCTCACTATAAATTCGATGTTAGGCACATCAAATGAGTCACCAAACACTTAGCAAATCTTCTTTCTCGTCCTAAATCTAACATTATTTCCTTCATCACACATGTTGCCTCCATCCCCTTACTCTTTATGGTCCAACCCTATTCAATACCCATGAATTGACTAGCCACTATGAAAAAGTTCTTCCCTCCTTCAATTGAAATCCCTACCAGACCTTCCTAGGTCATGGAACTTGCCAAATCTTCTATGTTTTACTACCTTCACCATTACTTCAGAGATATTCCTTTGTCCAAATCCTATAAAAAGTTCTATCTTGATACCCCATATCTCCCTCTCTTCCAAATCATAGCAGAAACATTTAATGAAACTTTTTTTGGTTCCTGTGGTCACTTGTAGTCCTTATACTGCAGCCATACAATTCTCTCCCATGGACATGTTTCACCACTTCAATAATGACTCCAACCATACTTCATTTATCTTAGCCTTCCTTGAGTGGTATTCTCCCCTTCCATGGTAGAGAAAACAGATTAAGATTGCCATCAAACCGTTAGACTTATGGAATCACCCTAAGTTATGTTCAACAGCCTCTTTGATTTTCATAATCCATAAGCCTTATTAGAAGCATATGAAAGGATTGCTAATTTCATGAAATCATGCTTATGAGTGAAACACTTTTGCTAATTTTCAAAAAGATTACAAAAATATTTTAACTTCTTTGAATATGTTTCTATGTGATCTTAACAATTATCAAGGACCACTTAGTGTGGAATGCACAACTATTGGACCTTATCCTGGAGAACTTATTCCTGCTGAACCATGACACCTTGAAATTGACATTCCAGGTCAAGTGTATCTCATCCTCAATCCATCTCATCCTAAGTCATCCTTCTCTGTCATTCCTCCATATACTTATGAAGCTTAAGAAGAAGAAGAGATTTTTATATCACAAGTCCTCATGGGACTGCCATCCACCTCCACTATCACTCTTGAAGAGGTAGTAGAGATATAAGCTATAGAGGAAAGAGAATACTATCTTAGGAATCCTTATTTAAGAATTGAATTCCAAGACTCCTAGGACCCCATCACTTCTGTTGACAGTCCAACTCTGAGTGATGTCAACCTCTCTCCTGATCACGAGCCTATCCTCAATAGAAATAAACATTAAAGATGATCCATCTTATTCATGTTAGTCTAAGCATCTTCAGTGTATGGTCATTGTCAGTACGAAAAGTAGTATCGTTTCATCAAGCTTTATTTTAAATTTTTGTACTTTTGTTTGCTACGTTTTTCTTCTTGTATGTTAATGTATCGATTGCTCCCTCGATATAAAGAGCCTTGCCTATTCACTTAAGAGCATAAGAAAACTTATATTAATTTCTCTATGAATAATATGAGTTTTTCTATGAATTTCCTCTAGACTTTCTTTCCTCTAAAATCTTCTTTTTGACTTCTTAGACGTCCAGTCAATAGGAGATCCAAGTATGCTCTGCGTTTGCCTCTTATGAGGATCCTATGTATCAAAAAGGATTAGTCCTAGTAATCCATGTTGAGCTAGAATTGTAACATGATTGCAATAGCTTATATCTCCTGGGTGAAGATAATTGGTTTAGCAACATAGAACCATAACAACGGCTTTAAGGTATTATAGCCCAGGAAAGGCTTTTGTTTCCTTGGCCTCACCTTAGTTCTGTGTTTGTTAACACTTGGTAGTCTTTTCCTAAAGGCCTAAGCCTTTACATTTCTGTTTTAGCTCAATGCCCCAACTTGGTATCATAGCCTAGATATCAATGAGAGAGACAACTAGTAATGTTATAGAGTAAGAGAGTAAAAGAAAAATCCCAAACCATGGAAACAGACATTACAACTCAACTTTTAGAACTAGTCAGACTTTCCTCCTCTCTTATCTACCTCCTAGCCAACACCTTGAAGGCACCCATCTCCCTCTCATCAACCCTTATCAGCTTTACACTTAAGGTTGTTCTTGGGAAAAATTTTTTAAGAAGCTCATTTTAAAACTCAAAATTCTTGTCAAAGAATATGTTTACTCTTCTAACCTTAACCATGCAAAGCTTCCATCCTCCACTGAAGAACAATATGTTACTTTAGAGATCCTTCAAGACTTCATCAACCACTAGTTAGCCCAAGGATATACTCACTTGCATCTGGGTGTTATCCATCTTTGCATTACATATTATGGCCAAAAATGTCTTTCTGTTACAACTCGACTTGCAATCTTGGATGCCACCTACACTACTTACAAGAAAGCTCTTATAGGAATAGCCTTGACAACCTTTAATACAAGCATAATTATCTTAACAATCTATCCAGATTGCAACCTTAAACTTTCCAATGTAACCCATAAAGATTGGTTGAAAGTTCAAATTCAAATTACAAGAGCTAAACAAGTTTCACATGCTATTATGGCTACTCTTCATCATCAGATGGTGTTTAGGGTACAAAATCATGCTATGGACATCAATCTTCCTAACCATACCAATGATGCTATAGCTAAAAGATCTGATGTCTCTACCATCATACAAATCCCAAAATGATCTCCTTTAACTTATGCGTAAGTCACTAATTATGAGCAACTCCATGTCCACAACAAGCCCCTCTTCACATTTGAGCTGCCCAGTCTTTACCATATGCCCAACGGATAAGTAAAGACCATTTAAAAAAACCTGAGGAATCCACCTCCCATGCTTCTCGTGCTCCTCTGTTTTTGCAACAAATCATGTTTATCACTCATCTACCAATTTAGGAGATTAAGAAACACATTATTCCTGTCCACCAATTTGAACCTAATAGAAAACATGTTTATCTTTCTCATATCTATGACCAATTCATATGGGATATCGCTCTAGAAATATGTCAGCTAGGTTATAGCTTCCATACATGCTACGCCTCAAGCAGTGACAGTGAGATCGATCTTTCATTTGATGATAGTGATTTTGAAGAACTTTCCTGAGCATATGCCCGTAATACCCCTACCGAGTACAAGCGATGGAAGCAACGCCAACAACAAGAAAAACAGGTTGCAAGAGGAATAGGAAAAGAATAAAATGAAGTATTGCTTCCCTTCATGGGATTTAAGGCACACTAAAAAGGATCCAAATCCTGATTGGAAACCTTGGGTTGTACCAAATCTTGCTACTGCGCTATCTTGATAAGAGATCTCAATCAAACATATGAAAGAGGCTGGCTGTTACAAAGAAGCTCAAGAAACCATTGCTAACATGTCTCCATATTTTTTCTGAAACCTCAAGTTTCTTTATGTAAACCTAACATGGGATTAACTCCATCAAATCATATACCATGCATGATGTTTTGACTCATGATCCATCCTATGAAGATGTTTTCCTAGCCTTGGAATGATAGATTGGTGAAGATAAGATCACCACCACACCCAGGCATGAACCCTGATGATCTTTTATTAGCAAGGGAAAAATGTGAATCCTTATTGAAACAAGGACTAATTGAGCCAACAAAGTCAGATTAAGCATGTCAAGCTCTTTATAAAGAAAAAAGATCAAAGCAGGTTCGAGGAAGGAAAAAACTTGTCATAGATTATAAACCCCTCAACATGTTCCTTGGATATGACAAAATTCCTATTCCAAATCTTGCCACACAAAGAGCTCATCTTTGAGGTGCCAAAATTTTTTCAAAATTTGATCTCAAAGCTGGATTTTGACAATTAGACATCCACCTGGAAAAAAGGGCATAAGATTACCTTCTGCATTCTTGATGCTCAATATCAGTGGACTATTATGCCCTTTGGGCTCAAAATAGCTTCATTTCTATTCCAAAATGCTATGGTGCAAATATTCAAGCCTATTCAAGACCATGCATTGATATGTATTGATGACATCCTCCTTCTCTAAAAAATAGAAGGGGAGCATTTGAAACTTCTTAAACAATTTGCCAAACTAGTGAAAGATTATGGGTTTATGCTCTCGACTTGTGAAACTTAATTGGGCTAGACCAAGATTGATTTTCTTAGGATGATGTTTGAAGACAACTAGTATAAGTCAGACCTACACTTGGCTAAACAACTGTCTGAATTAGCAAGTTCAACAGCTCCTTAGGATAGTTAACTTTGTTAAAGATTTTATCCTTAGATGTTCAAACCACACCCGTTAATTGTCAAAGTTATTGAAAAAAGGTACACTATACTCTTAGGAACCGAATCAGGCTACATTTGTTAAATATCTCAAGGAGATTTCCAAAAATCCTTCATTACTTAAAATCCTAGGACTACATTCCACCCTTATATCTCCTTCAGATAGACACCACACATTGCTGTTAGTTAAATGATTGCAAAGGATTATCTCTCTCTTATATACTTAATGCATTTTTAGTTTTAAAGGAAAGAAGTGTATATTTTCAAGAGAAGAAAGAATAATTTAAAAGAGAGTGTTGAAATCCAAATTCAATTAAATAAAAACAAAATCTCAAATGCAATCCAAAATTAATGTGTATCAGGCAACCCATTGATATAGACGTATGTTTTCCATGGGTTTAGGGTTTGAGCATGGATCATGTGTTGTCCAACGTAGGTCATTCAATCAAAATAATTTATGACAACTACATGATATCATCATGGATCATACAGTCTATAATGCACAGCACCGTGTGCTGATCATTTACAACTCATAATCCATTCTTGTTTTTAAAATTACTTTAAATTATTGATGTCATACTTACATGCATCTTTTTTAGAAACCCATAAAAATAAAAAGTGAGGAATTCTCAAAATTTTGCACATATTGCTCAGCCTTTTGGCTCATACACCACTCATTTCTCTCTTGAATTCAAATATTGTAAGCTTCCCTTCCTTCAAACCTTGGATTGACCTGTAACCTTCTCCCATATAATTCTCACTTGAAGTCAACTCAAAGTTTGAATCAATATCATAAAATAGTAAAATATAGAGATAATATTAACGAAAAAATTGTTTTAAAAAATGGTTTACTGCATTTTTAGTTCTTCCAATTTTATAGAAATATTAATTTTATCACTGTAGTGTAAAAGTAGATAATATATACTGCTCTTTTATTTATTTATTTTTAAGTAATTTAATTTCATCTATTTGTAATATATCCATGGAAAGTTTCAGGCTAGATTTCAAACTGTTTGTTAACATAATTTGATATGTCAGATCTAAAAATGAAAATAAATAATACCTTTTAACTATTATTTAAGGGAAAATTATAATTTTATCCCTACAATATTACTTAATTTTTAATTTGGTCCCTATAGTTTAAAAATTAATAATTGATTTCTTACAATTTACTAATTTTTTAATTTATACCTTACTGATAAATTTATGTTAATATTTTGATGAATTTTGATGATTTAATCAACTGTATACTATCTTAATATTCTAGATATATATGATTGAAGCTAATAAAATAACTAAAATTAAATAATGAAATAAAATTAAACATACATATTGGTAAAAATATAACGATAGGCATAATTTTGTTTTGAAAAATAAATTAACCTCTGAGAATTTAATTCAAATTTTTATACTATAAGGACCAACTTAAAAATTATTGAAACTATAAGGACCAAAATTTTGAATTTTTCCTAAATTTAATATTAAATGTTGAAGAATTCTGCTCTCTTAAAATTTTAATAATTTAATCTTGTCTTTTTATAATATCTCCATCAAAAGTTGTACCTTAAATTTCAACAGTTTGTTAACTTTGATATATATGTCAAATCTAAGTATGAGAATAAATAAATATCTTTAAAGTAGCACGCGATTAAATTTTGAATAAATGATTTGATAGAGAGATAAAAATGAATTGTTTAAAAAACTTAAACAATAACTTACCTTCTAATTTTCAACCTTAAAAATTAAAATTAATATATTTTCAAACAGAACCATGCATATTTCAAAAACATGTATAGGAAT
Source organism: Delonix regia (assembly GCA_037074485.1). Classification (NCBI taxonomy): domain Eukaryota; kingdom Viridiplantae; phylum Streptophyta; class Magnoliopsida; order Fabales; family Fabaceae; genus Delonix; species Delonix regia. The sequence continues at coordinate 13,654,306 of CM073449.1, forward strand.
GAATAATGTACCAATTACTGCTTCCAAGGATCAAACTCAAGGTGGCGAAGCTTTTCAAACAAAATGGTTGGGCTTTGATGAAGCAAAACCTGCAAAGTAAAAAAATCAAATTTAAAATTCAATATTAAAACTATAAAGACCAACCGAATAATTAAACTATAATATATGACAAATGATTGCTGCAAGTTTTACTGTAGAAGGAAGTTTGTGTTACAAATTATTATACTATGAACGTACTAATTACTTGTAATGTCTTCTCACAGTACAGTTTTTGCATATATTAGTAAAACGTTAAAAGAAACCTCAGAAGTAATTACTATTACTTCGAACAAATTAAAAACGTTATCAAAAGCACATACTAATTGCGCCGCACAATGTACACCAAATGAACTGTGCATCTTGAATCATGTAGTTCATTTATTACTAACAATTGAATTAAAAATTTAAATTTTACCGATTTTGATAACTTAGTTACCGGATTCAGTTTCTTAGTATGAAAATCAACACATTTCTTTTAATTTGAACTGTTGAATGTAAAAAATCCAAATCCACACAGTAATTGCAGACTAATTGCGCTGCACAATGTACACCATAAAATAAAAATTCATGAACTAATTAACTTTGAGTATGTTGCTATGTATATGCAATGTTCTCGCCCAACGTACCCCTTGGACAAACTCGAGCAATTTATGGTTTCTTTCTATACTATGAAAGTTCAGTGACAGTGGCAACAGACAAGCTTCTGAATGTCTCTTCATCATATTTAAGTCTTCTTGTACGTCCTCTCCATCTGAAGTTATGTATATTAGGGGCAAAAATCTCAACCAATAGCTCATTCTCTTTCTTATGAGGGCACGAATCATAACAATAGAACTCCTAGTTTCTTTGGTTCTCAGTGAAAACCCTCACTGGACCGAAGCTACCACAATCATGAATGGTCAAATCCCCCAGAGATGAGCTTTGTATTCTAAGCTCTTGTGCTACAATGTACAGCGTCATATTGATTGCTTTTAGGGCTAAACGTTTCAAGGATAAAAACACTGCGAAACCCACTAGCCGATTGACCCATCAGTTACAATACCATCCATATGAAGCGTTTCAAGGGAAGCAAGTACTATATTTGGTAACTTCACTCTAGCACTGTACATCTTTAACTGCAGAACTTTCACGGACATAAAAGTATGGAGGCTTTCGAAAATGGAAGGCAGTGAACATTCAGGAATGAGTTCTTCAATACTGCAAGCTTGAACAGCCTTTTTTATCCATTCTTCGTGAGATACACGGTCTCTGCGACTATTGCCGGAGAAAGGGAGTCACTGAATTCTGCAACCTTGAGGACGTCGTTTCAGTAAGGTTTTGATGTATCTGGTGAATGGTGTGCATAAACAGATTGTGTTAGGAGAATGATGATGAGGAAGAGAAAAGGAGAAGTAATGGCTGGTTGTGTTGTGCTTAGGGTTTGAAGCCTTGTTGATAGAAGGCAAAGCCTGGCTATGTCGTTGAAGCAGAGGAAGGAGAAGATGTGGTGAATGATATGGTCTGCAAGATCACTCAGTAAATCTCTGGGTTGTGTTTCCATTATCACTTGTCTTGACCCTGTATTGTAGAACAGAACTTTGAAGAAGACGATTTTGATTTTGATTCATAAATAGGAGATTTGAATTAGTTTTAGTGCCTATTTACAGACAGAGTGTGTGTGTGTGTATATATATATATATATATAATATTTTTACTCCCATATCATAAAATTATTATTCAGTCCTTCATTCATTCTAATGTAAAAAATAGTTTCATACTCATCATAAAATGTTTATTCTTCATTTTTTTTTAAAATAAAATAAGTTCTTAGATTTAAAATTTAGAATTTAGTAAAGGGACTGATTGAATATAATATATTTTTTAAAAAAAGTAAATGATTAAGTGTAACATTTTTCAATAAATAGAAAGATTATTTTGGACATTAAGATGAGCGAGGGACCAAAATAAATTTTTACCGTAAGTGTTGGAATTAATGTGAAGATAAAAGAGAACACAAATGAAATTATTCTTGATATTTAGAATGAAAAAATTATATATTTTAATTATTTCTTTAAATGACAAACAAATATAATATTATTCTTAATTATCTTTCTGTACCATAATTATTTATTAAAATTTCTCCACAAGCCACCATGAATAATGTCAAAGTAGATCTTAGATTATTTGTTAGTTAGATAAGTGTTTGGTTTAACATTTGAAAGATTTAAATATTTGTTTGCATACCTATTTGTATACTTAAACAAGAGTTTACTTTGCAAATATATTCGTTTGGTATGGCGTTTGATTCCAAAATTAATTTTTGCAGGGAAAATAGACATTGGATGGAAGCAAAACTGTAACAAATAATTTGATATGACACACAGAATTTTACGTGGAAAAACCCAATAGGATAAAAACCATAGATAAGAAAGAAAGAAAGAGCTTCACTATATAAAAAAAATAGGGCTTACACCTTCTTTCTATATAGCAAGGATAATATAATATTTTTATATCTCTTGCTAATAGTATAATACTAATCTCACAACTCTCTCTTTCTATATAAGATTGCTCTTTTCTTGGTTGTGAGAAATAAAGTTTTGAACCTCTTTATTTATAGGGATAAATGGATGACTTTAGTGCAAATTTTATAGGACTAAATTGCAATTACCAAAAGAAATTTCTTTTTCTTTAATTGGCCACTGAACATACACTGATTTAGGTGCTACCCTTTGACAATCTCCCACTTGAAGATTTGATTGAGAATCAATCAATCTTCACTCATTCTTTCTTTCTTGTCATCTCATGTTGCTCATGTCTTTGCTAGGCCAATAAAAGACCTACACCATATAAACTTATCAGTGTTCACTAGTTTTGTCAGTGCATCTACTAGGTTATCTTTAGTAAGGATTTTCTACATATCCACACTTCCTTCTTCCTCCTTTTTCTCGGATAAAGTAATATTGAACTCATATGTGCTTAGTTTTATAATGGAATGCCGAATTCTTTGCCAAGTGGAAAGTACTTTGATTATCATATAATAGTGTAATCTTCTCGGGATTGTACCCGATCTCTTGCAACAATATCTGCAACCATATTGCTTCTTTGCTAGCTTGTGTAGCTACAATATATTATGCCTCAGTCATTGAAGTGGTCACAATAGGTTGCAGTTTTGAAATCCAACTTACAACTCCTCTTACAAGAGTAAATACATAACCACTGGTGGATTTGCTATTGTCAAAATCACCTGTAAAATCTGAATCTATATAGCCTCTAACGGTGAAATCTAGTCCTCTTTAACGCAATGCAACATCCATGGTCCCTTTAATATTTCATAGGACCCTTTTTATAGCATTCCAATGCTCTCAGCCAGAATTCGACATATATTGACTAACCACTCCCACTACTTGTGCAAATCATAGCGAACATTAGGCTATCCACTGCTTATGCGTACGGTACTCGAGACTTTTTTTTCCTTTCTTTTTTACTTCTAGGACTCATGCTTGAGGATAACTTGAAATTAACAAGATGTAGGGTAGAAATTGGCTTACAATCTTGCATATTGAAGCGTCGCAAGATTTTCTTTAAATAATTCTCTTGAGAATGCCAAATCTTCTTGTTATTTCTGTCTCAATAAATTTGCATCCTTAGAATCTTGTTTGTCGGTCCCAAGTTCTTTATATCAAATTCCCTAGACAATTATGCCTTCAATTCATTGATGCGATCTTTGTCGGGGCCTACTACCAGCATGTCATCTACATACAATAACAAAATAATGAAATTATTTCCACCAAACCTCTTGATATATGCACAATAGTCTGTATTAAGTCTGTTGTATCCAATACTCATGATGAAGGAATCAAATCTCTTATACCAACATCTTGGTGCCTGTTTGAAACCATATAGAGATTTGTTCAACCTGCAAACCAAGTTTTCTTTTCCTTTTTCTTTAAACCCTTATGGCTGGAGCATATAAATTTATTCTTTAAGACCTCCATGAAGAAATGTAGTTTTTACATTTAACTGCTCTAGATGTAAGTCAAGTGTAATATACATTGCTAAAACCACTCAAACCATTGTGAGTCAAACAACCGGAGAAAATATCGAATTGTAATCAATGTCTTCTTTATGAGCAAATCCTTTTACCATCAGTCTAGCACAATATCATTTAACTTAATCGTCACTAGTTCTCTTGATCTTGTACATGCATTTGTTTCCGATGTCCTTTCGTCCTTTTAATAGTGGAACCAAATCCCATGTTTTTTTCTTATGGAGGGCTTCAATTTCTTCTTGCATTGTTACTAAACACAGAGAAGCTTATGACCTTTATATAGCCTCTCAAAAAATCGAAGGCTCTTTATCATTTGTGAGTAAACAATATGCAACATTCCCTTCCATAATGTAATCTAAGTGTCAAACCGGTTCTTTTCTCTCCCGAGTTAACCCTCGAACTTGTGAAGTCACAAGATCATATTGTTTTTGTTCATTGCATTGTAGTGCAGCTTCAGAAAAAGCTGGTCCTATTTTATTTTCTTTTCTTTAATGGTCTCTACTATTTCTTTTGAAGTATTATCACCTTCCTATATATGTTGTTTCTCTTCAAGAAAGATAACATCCCTGCTAACTATAACCTTGTGGTTAATGGGATCCTATAGGCAATAAACCCTTTACTCCATCAACATATCCCAAGAATAAGTATCTTCTAGATTTTGGATCTAGCTTTGTAATTTCTTGGGCATTGTACATCATGTATACTAGACTTCCAAACATATGGAGGTTTGTATAATCAGCTAGCTTCTCAGTCCATATTTCCATTGGGGTCTTCAGATCAATTACAGTTGATGGTGATTGATTGATCACGTAGCAAGTTGTCTTGATTGCTTCTACCCAAAATGAATTGGCTAATCCATTAGTTCTTAACATTGCCCTTGTTATTTCCAACAAAGTCTTGTTCATTTGCTTTGCCACTCCATTTTGCTGTGGAGTGTATGCCACCATGAATTGTCATTTGATACCTTCTTATTGACAGAAAGTATTAAGTTCGTCACTAATGTATTCTCCTCCATTGTCTAATCTCATGCATTTAATCCTTTTCTCATATTCAAGTTCCACATGCGTATTGAAGGTTTTGAAAACTTCAAACACATCTCACTTTCTCTTGATTAGATACACCTAACATCCCCTGGAATAGTCATTGATGAATGACACAAAATACTTTGCTCCTCCTAGGGATAAGACCGATGCTTGCCAAACATCAGAGTGCACTAGGTCCAAGATAACTTTACATCTTTCTTTAGAGTTGTTGAACTTCAACCTATGTTGCTTACTTATAACACAATGCTTATAAACAAGGTAAAGAAACCTTTTTGAGTCTGAGAAGAAGATTCCATTATGAAAGAACCTTCAATCCAAGTTTTGACATGTAGCTAAGTTTACAATGCCATAATACCGTTGATTCCTAAAAGCTGGATTAGTTGATGCAGCTGAAACTTTTCCTCATTGCTATGTTTCTCCTTTAAGCATATATAGGTTGGCCACTCTCTTTTATACTTTTATAACTACAAGAGCGCCTTTAATGACTTTTAGAATGTCATCATATATCTAAATTTTATACCCATGGCTATCAAATTGTCCTAAAGACAATAGATTTTTCTTAAGACCCTTCACATGACAGACCTCCTAGATGGTGCAAGTTGTACCATCATACATATTTAGTTTGATTATGCCTATTCCATCAATCTCTAAGAAACGATAATCTCCCATAAACACATATACTCCAAAGACATGTTTATAATGGTGGAACCATTCTCCCTGTGAAGTCATGTGTCATGTTACTACTGAGTTTACAAGCCAGATATCACTGAACCTTTTTCTAACATCAATAACTATTGTTGCCTCGTTGTATAAGACTTCTCTATCGTCTGAGGTACTTGCAATGCATCCATGAGCACTTGATGGTTCAATATCTTTGCGTTTGGCCTCTACAATCTTCTTCAAATGTCAACACTCATTTTTGTAGTGGACCTTTTTGTTACATTTGAAACACATGATAGTTTTCTTACTCTTTGATTTTGATCTACCTCAATTTTGACTCCCACTTAAGCCACATTTTATTGATCTTCCTCTCATCATTGCCAACACTTTCGCTTGTTGTGAACAAATCAACCTGCCTTCCTTATTTTAGCGTCGATTTTCTTCTTCCATTATAGCTAGTGCAATGTCATTGAAAACTAGGTAGTCCACAAGAACATTATTGGTCAGGTTGATGACGAGTTGGTCATAAGAATCGGGTAGGCTTTGAAGTAGAAGGTTAGCACCTTCATTCGCCTTTATTTTGTGTCCCAATGATGTAAGTTGAGAAAATAGAGTCAAAGTGTTGATATGCTTCATCATTAAAGTAGTTTCGGATATCCACAAAGTGTATAATTTCCTTTGAAGGAAAATTTTGTTATGTAGTAACTTGACCTCGTACAATTTGGTCAAATGATCTCAAATTTCTTTTATCGCCTTCTTCTCCTCTATGTTGGACAATATCTCATCTGCAAGTGCTAAATGAAGATTTGCAACTGCATTCCCATCCATCATGTTCCATTTATTTTCATCTGTGAATTCTATCGGCCTTTCACTGATAGCTGCAAGACAATTATCTTTTCTCAAGATAGAATTTATCTTTAGCTTCCACTGTGAGAAATTACTGTCATTGAACTTTTCAATATCAAATTTCATCGTCATTGCTTCAATCATAGTCTAATTGTAAGCAAAAATAGCTCTCCCTATTTTTTATGAATAGTAATCATACGTATTAATAGTACACTGTACAATTAAATAGTACCCAGTACCTTATAATGGACGAAAATAATCTTACTTATTTTTTTATGTGAAGGATCCACTATATCAATGGTAACCACAGAGCATACAATAAGTAGATGATAATACACCCGAATAAGCACTAATACCAATTGCAAAGAAAATAGACACTGGATAGAAGCAAAATTGTAGCAAATAATTTGAAATGACATATAGAATTTTATATGGAAATACCCAATAGGGTAAAAATCATGAACAAGGAAGAAATGGCTTCACTATGAGAACAATAGGAGTTACACCTTCTCTTTATATAGTAAGGATAATACAATAATTTTATATCTCTTACTAATAGCAGAATACTAATCTCACAACTCTCTATATATTTCACAGCTCTCTCTCTCTATATAGGATTGTTCCTTTCTTGATTATAAGAAATAATGTTTTCAAGCTCTCTATTTATAAGGATGGATGAAGGATTTAAGTACAATTTTTAAAGAATTAAACTGCAATTACAAAAGTTTTGTTTTCTTTGGTTGGCCACCTAATATACACCAATTTAAGTGCTACTCTTTGACAATTTTGCCATGCAAGCCCTCATTTACACATAAATAATTAAAAAAAAAAAACTATTTTAGAATTGTATAGATAAAAAAAATTAATGTTCAAACAAAAATATCCAAATATAAATTACGACCCATGCAAAATTACATTTGACTAAAATTAATTTTAAAAATTAAATTGATTGAAAAATCATATTACTCCAATGTCAATTAAAACACACACAAGGGATTTTTTTATTTGCATACAATAAAAGAATAAAAAAATTGAAATTTATATCATTAAAAGTATTATATTTAGATATTATACTCTTACATACTAAAAAAGTTGAGAATTTAACAAATTGATATTTGATATGATATTGCATTTCAATGAAAGTGACGTATATTGCGGCATTCACATCCAAAACACTAAAGAAATTAATTAAAATTTTATTGTTATTAATTTCCCCTCTCTGATTTTGCTGGCGCACAGCAGCAATTCTGGTTTACTCGGTACTCATGTCCCTCGCAACTCTTTTAAATTGTATAAATTGTCAATCAATTAATTTTATTTAAATTTGTAATATAAAAACTTAGATAAGATTTTTTAAGCGTTTACTAATTGCATGTGATGGGAATATTTTGGCAAATCCAATTATGTTATGTTAAACTATATCAAACATTAGTTTATCATAGTTTTACGGAGAAACCTAATCATAAAGAACTACAAATTATATTTTGTTATATAAAAATTATATTCAAATTAAAAATTCAAATACACGGTGTATAACACAAGCATAGATCTAGTAATAAGAATTCAAGCTGCTAAAACGCATAAATATTATATTTGGACATCGTAAAATATTACTAATTTACAAGGGAACAGTATCTGACAAGATGAAATTCAGAAGAAAAAGTTGCATTCTCATGCGCTAAAATTTACATTGATACGCATCACTCATAAGTCACCCTACATCACTATAAAATCATGTGATGTGAGTAAACTTATTTAGACAATTCTGTTTATATTTACAAATGCACGAATTTTCTAATCAAATTAAAGCTAAACAATGAGTACAATTCTCTAGATAACAAGATGGATTTTAGCTATCCTTGTATGTATGGTGACATAGGAGCAGAACTTTGTCCACAGCCCAGCCCCTCAAAAATGGGTGTTGATGCACTACATTCTTTACATCAGTCAATATGATTGACAACATAGTGTATGACTCATTCAAATGATCAACCTCACAATGTGTATGGATCCCACGTACAAATTGTCTTCATTTTTCTGGAATTGACATGGAGAGAATCCAAATCATCAGAAACTGCCCATTGATTTGTAATTCTGTACAATAGTAATTTAGTTCACTTCGATGGTAAAGTTCACCATATTACAATGGTCCTCATGACTCTGGACGCCTTTGAAGATATAACAGCCTCTAACATAGGTACTCTTGAGAAATCTGTCATCCTTGCCAAGTTCACAGACCAGATGTTGCCGGCAAGCCCTAAAGGTTAGAATTACCAAGCCTTATTAAGGCTGCTGATCTTTCAGTTGAAGAAATATGGTGACTCTACAACATCCTTTAAGTCGAAGTTACCCCGTTCAGGTAAGGGTGGGAATGATAATGAAGGGAAAGACCTCTGAAAACTCTCAAGTAACTGTTCAGAAAGAATATAGATTAAAGAGATAAATAAATGTCGACCTTCCAAAACAGGGACAGCAATTTCAAAGCCGATATAATCAAATAAAACGACTGAAGAACCCCTGGTCCCTATGATTTTTTCACTTCGGCTAAGTTAACTAATGTTACCATCCTGTGCATCATGCCAACTTAATACTCAATAGTTTCTTCACTCACATTGGAAAGGGAGGAAGAAAAAGGTTCTTCCAACTCACTTAAGGTTGATTGATTGTTCTCTTACTAGTATAAGCAACCACCACAAAGGTAGAGCTCAAATGCCAGTATAGAAAGCACAAACTTCCATAGGAAATATCTTCTATTCACTAACACTGAAAACTCTAATATCTCATGTCAGGCCAGGGCTATTTCTTAAAGTAAGATGAAAACTCTACTAAAACTGACGACACAAATTTTAATGACAGTACCAAGGAACAAACAAAAGTAAACATAAATATTATGTGCAATTACAACTTACATTTTCAAGTATTGGGGTTTCATAGAGTTCCACAAACTTCTCTCTAAGTATTCTGTTCATTTCATCCACATCACAGGCATGGGTCCAGTATGAATCGTGAACTCCTACAGATATAGCAGAAAATGATTACTCAAAAAGATTACACTAATACTGATCAAAAGATTGGAAAGAACTGAATTAGGTAAAACCTGCAAAATTTAAGCCTGCCCTCTTGCAGGCAACTGCTGTCATCATCATATGAGAACCATCGAGTGAGTGGACAAAATTTGGGGGAAATGCTGTCCTCTGCCTCTTGACCAAGACCTAGAATAATTATAAATCATGAACTTTGAGGTCGTTCACTTATAGAAATACAAACCAAATCCCCCCCGCCCCCTTGAAGCCAAGCAAGAAATGTCTTCAACGATTTCTTTACCCAAGGAATCAAACATCATTTGTCCATAAATGTAGTTCCTTAGCCACACGGAAATATGGGTACCATTCATTCAGGAACCTATTCCCTCTGCATTCGTTCTGGGGATAGAGTTGGAAAGGTGGTTTGGTTGCATGTAATAAATCAGTCACCTAAAATTTTTTTCAAGAAATATGCCCCATACATAAAGATCTTTCCCATCAAATACGTTGGAGAAAAATACACCCCCAATAACCAACTTGCCCATGGCACACAAGTGCACAGGCCACTTCCTGACAGGTGCTAATGGGAAATATAAAATTTGTGTACAAATGGTGGCATGTAACACCATGTATTCAGTTGTAAATTTTGAAGGACTTCGAACAGAACAGCATTCAATAATTCATAATCAAGTATCTAGATAACAAAGGGAGGTTTATTCACCTTATCTGTTTCACGTTGCAATGACAAAACCTGAAGTGAAGTTTTAACCTGCAACCAATTCAACAATATTAATAGCTTATAAACGTATTGACTCTACTCATTTTCAAAACTAAAGAATTAAGGACAGTTGTAATTCCATGAAAATTCATAACACTCACCATATGCCTTCCTCGTTTACGGTATGGTTGCACTACAGGAAGTCCTAGGGGAGTGGTCCACCGTACTGGTTGATTTTCAGCTGCAATCATCTGTTTCAAGTGTCATAGCCATACCACAATACAACTATATAACAACAAAATAAGAAGCACATCTTATTCCCCCACCCCACCCCCGCCCCCACCCGAAAAAAAAAAGGAAGAAAAGTAGAAACCAAAAAGCCAAGTGTGAAAGCAATGAGTATATGCACCATGCACACAAGGGTACAAGGTGTACTGAACATACTTTTGCACAGTCACCAAGCCAGCTCATGATACTTCGTGCGGCTTGAAACATCTCCTCCAAAGCAGTTAAGGTTACCTGATTAGGCAATGAAGATGTAATGTGAGGCACAGTACATATCTTTGTTGCAAAGATGAGATATCTTCAATACACAATCTCAAATTGGCTGTGTTATACCATACACCTGGATTTAAGGTTGGCCTGGTAAAAACTAGTGACTAAAAGCTGGGTTTCAAAAAACCTGTTGGGTCTTGATTAAGCACAAATTTTAGCTACAATCTTGCATTTCCTAGATGGATTTTTAATTTTTGAAAAAGAAATTTAAAACATGATATAAATAGGCCAAAATAGTCCAAAAATGAGGTCAAACATAATTAAAATTCATACCTATTTGTGTTTGTATGTTTTCAATTATGTCAGTGCAATAATCTTGCTCTTAAGTATTTGGCATTTAGATCACGACAGGGTTAGAGTAGTTATATAGTTATGGGTAGTCACTGCCACCACTAATTAATATCAACTCGTCACAAGAGTAAGCTTAGTTTTCATAAATATTAGCTTATTTTCTACTTCATTGTTTTCAAATTCAATCTAAATTATATTAGATATGTTTAATATAATGTGAGCTATAGTTTAATGTAGCTTGCACAAAGTTATGCCCTTTGTGGTGTTGCGTTTAAGAACCTTTGTCTCACACACTTGCGCTACACAATGGTAATAATGAATCTATGACCGCAAACAATACCCTCCCTCTAACCTTTGCAGCATAACAAGCAGCTGTAAATAGCTCTCTATCATCTGAAATGGCAGCTCGTTCTTTCAACCTCCTCATTATCTGATCCCGCGCGCCAATGTAAGTGACACCATACACCGATGTCATCACTGTTTGCTTGACTAATTTTCTATCCACCTGGATGATGCTCAACATTAGCTCAGAATCTGCTTTGGAAAGAGGACTTCTAAAGAATAACCATAATGTCACTCAAAAGTGGTTATGCAAGAAAATATTATCAAACCCAGTTCAAATAACTATAATAACCCATCTCCTTAAGAAAAAGTACACCATATCACACATACACCAAAAGGTTAGAAGGAAACCTGATTAGCTAAAGTCCTTGCTTGAAAAGCATCAGGAAAAACTGCAGGATCTTTCTGAGCATCCCTTCGTATGATATCTAAAACTCTGCATATAAAGTGTTTTACTTTAACCGAATTATTTATTCTTGATACATCCCTCTTCTAAGAGACAAATAAAAATAGCAAATAAGAATAATAAGAAGAAGAAGAATAATAATAATAATAATAATAATAATAAAAGAAAGAATAAACAGGCTCATGAATACAGCGAAGCTCTCAAACCTCTATGCATTTGTTAGGAACGTATTCTTATAAAAACCATAGGTTGAGCATTAAAGAGAGGCCATATAGACTAAAAGTCAGGATAAAAACATTAATTTGGTGAATGGAAAGGCTTGCATACACATAACTCTCACAAATGTGCCATCCTTCTCCCCCCACCCCCCCGGGCGCCCCTCCCCCCTCTTTAATTTATAATAATAGTCTAAATATAATGATAAAAGTTAACTAAGACTTCTAAATAATAATAAACTTTAAGGCTTTAGAATGATAAAATTTTGATCCTTTTATTGCTGGGCAGCAAAAGCTTTCTTTGTTGATCCAATCGGTGCTCTCTGCCTTCATTGCAGTGGAATATTCACTAGAATTTTTGGACAGTAATTTTCTGCATTTAATGCTGCGCATCCATCTCTCCAGATACTGGTTATTTTCTGCTCTCAGCCTTCTCTGTTTTTAGGCGCCCCTCTCTGTTTGTTCCTTGCTCAATCCTGTTCTGTTCCTCATCCACCATGCCCCTTCGTCTATCTACACCCTCTTTAAATTACTGATTCCCATCTATTTGGTTCCTAATAACCAGTGGTCCTCTGCTATTCCACCTTATCAGCACCTTTGGTTCCTACCCTAGGACCTTAAAAAAAAAATAATAATAATAATAAAAAAAATAAAAAACTATCCAGCCTTCATTTCTCTCTGAACCCATTTCTGTAAAGCCTTCATCGTTGTCTGAAATCTTAGTGTCCTCCTTGTTTTGGATTCCCCTTGTTATCATGTCATCCATTTCAGAAGTCTCTAGCAAATCAAAATCCTCTGACGATCTCCAATCTGTCCAGAAAATTGGTGACTTGCAGAATATTCGAGATTGAGTCCTTTTGCTGCAAGAGCAGAAGTTTCAGATGCTGTGATATGAGATATAGGTCCAGAAGTGAGTTTTTTTCTGCTCTTCTCCCTTTTCACTTCAGAAAACGGTTCCCCATCTTTGAATTAAGGCCCAAAAGAAATTCTCCCCCTGATTTCTTCAAAGTTTGAATTAAGACCCAGAAGGAATTTGTATACCCTTTTTTCTTCTTTTAATTTCCTGTAATATGGCGCATAAGTTGCATATGACCACTGATGAGTTTCATATAGGTCCAGTTGGTGCCAGTGGTGAAGTAGAATGTTGTGGTATTGGGTGATTGCAGCATCATTGTGTCTGAAGTCATGGAGGAAGCTCTCTATTTCAAACCAGTCAGTCTTGTTCTTAGTAAATGAATAAGTTTCCTTTGCTGCCTCCCATACTTCCAGAGCGGTTTGATAAACAAAATTTCCTCTAATAGCTGTAGTCATCTAGTTGATTAGCCATGATTGAGTCATGCTATTCTTGGTTTCCCAGATTTTATACCTAGAACATCCACCCTTGCAGGTGCAGCAACACCGGTGTATCAGCTTTTCCTTGGCCTTTGATAAACATCACCACACTGCCAGACCACTGGACATATTTGTGACCATTAAGGCAATGAGCTGTGGTCATGATTGGTGAGGATTCCCTCACAATCTGACCACTTGAGTTGGAGGCAGTAACCCAGTGCAAAGACTTGCTTTCTCTCTGGGAGTCTGACTTGATACTGTGCATGTCATTACCTTCAACATTCTACCGAAAACCGAACTGGATCATGGTTGCTCTGATACCATGTAGGTTTTCTTCAGAACAAAGGTAATTGTTCTATTATTTATTATTCTGAATACTGCAAAAGAAGAAGATTGTTCTGCCCATTTTTATCTGAAGGACTTGACATCTCAAGCTCCTATTATTTAGAGGTACCGTACAAAATTGGAAAAAAAAAAAAAACCTAAGCTGTTACTGAAAAACAGGAACTAACAATAACAGAATAAGGGTCAAGATATTCCGCCTAATAGGAAAATAAAAAACCAGAAAAACAGCATCTGGTAAGTTAATTCTAAATCTAGGACTTCTGCCACTTTCAACAAAATCATATCAATGATAATTAATTCTAATGGTAATAAATATTTGATTAGTCAAGGTCATGATGATAATTACTGCTAATCTTTTCACTTTGTCCCTGCTACTGTCTCTTTCGAGATCCAAGAATGAATATGGTCATCAATAGAAGCATAGCAAGTGCTAAGATGGAAGATTATTAAATTGACGATCCACCAAGAGAGCCTGCAGCACCTCCACCTCTACCAAATCATGTTCCCAAGCCCTCTCATCCTTCCATCACCTAGGTTTATACTCAATATTATTTGCAAGCAGTTACAACCCATCAAACAATGTGAGTCAACAACTATACCAATTCCTTTTCCTCTGAATCTAACTCTTGATTTCTCATTCCTCTTAAAGAATAATTTAGTTGCAGTTCTCCAATTGCCTCTTTTGTTTATTATCATTTCCTTTCTTATTCATCAAAGCCTTTTGTAGTAAGACTTCTCACATTCTGGGAGGAGAGCATGGTGGACAACGTGGGTAAAAATATAAGTATATCACAAACTACATATCATTAGTTTTCACATATTAGCTGTAACTAGTTGTTTTCACATTAATTGCTTGTACTACAGTCTGCAATAGTCTTGGAAATGTCATAAATGAACCCAGATGTAAGGACCCAGTACCTCAGTTCCTGTCAACATAGCTCTATTTCTCTCCTGATTTCTCAGAGACTATGTGGAACAACACGAAATTTTTCAATGGAAAAAGGGCAAAAAAAGACACAAATTAAGGCCAGATGTAATGTACAACTTACCTAGCAGCAATTCCTGAGTAAACATCTGCTGGCTTCTCTCCTGCAACTAGATTGACAGCAACTGCCCCCAACTGACGAAAGAAAATTTCAAATAAGTATCTACTATACAGGAACCTTCAATCATCGATATATTATTGTCCATAATTAGAAAAAGAGGGCATAATATGTACAAAAGCATCAAAACCACAGAAGATTAAGGACAGATACAAAGTTGACTTTTGACAGAACCTTTAATTTGAGTTCAAAAAGTTGTGAAGTACAAAATAACCATAAATTTCAATCGGTGCCACTTATAAACAATCTACCTGGACAAAGCTTCAAGGCAAACAACCTTACAGTCAAAACCAACACACTAACATAAATTTAAAGAGATTTATAATGGAAGCTACACAAACCCAATTTGTCACCTTCATTAATCAACACAATCTTCAAGACTGAGTTTCATTTAGAGTCTGATTTTCATTCCATAATTAGATCACAAATAAATGGAACTAAAGAACTTGATAGCAATTCAAGCTCAAGAAGAGAGGGGAAAAAAGGAGAGCCAAAAAGGCCATTACCTTGTCTCTTCCTAGTGCAGCATAATGTTGCAAGCCATTACAAGAACCATCCTAAGACAGAAATCATAAAACAACAAAACCAACAAATTTTAACTTGTCAGCATGATACATCATAGACTAAGATGACAACAACAATGATGATGGCAATGACAATAATAAGCATAGTGCAGCTAATTGATTACTGAAATTATACATCAAAAAATCTAAATGAAAGACTAAGCTTTGACTGTTCCATATGGCATTTTATAATTGTAAAGAAAATAGTACTGCTCATGTATCAGAGAAGTATAAATAGCCACAAAGTTTTTTGAATTTTTTCAATATTAAAAAGAGAAAGATAAAAAAACATAATATAACTGAATGAGTTATGATGCAGCAAGCTCGTAACTTGAAATCATGACTAGGTATAGTGCATTATTATACGTAATGTAGCTTGTGAAATGTTTGATTTACATGGTTAGAACTTGAATATTTGGCAACAAAATTAAAAGTTGAAAATAATTCTCAGCTAGTGATACTCCCACAGATCATCTATATGACTATACTGTTACCCTGGAGGCAGATAGACAGAAGCATTTGAGCATACTGCTGTTTTATTTAATAGCAAAACTAAAACCCAGATAAACAGAACATTTGTAAATAAGTTGGTTTGGGTTTTGTGCATACTGCAGTGTTATTTTCCTGTCAGGGTTTTTAATTATTCTTTTTAACCTTATCAACTAAAAACATGCCCAACGCCCAAAAAATTTGTGTGTGAATGTGTGTGTGTGTAATGAATAATATAACAAGATATATCATTTACTTTAGATGTAAAAAGAGGTTAGTCAGTAGTAATTGCTAATCTATTCAATAGTACATCAAAGATTTTCTCTTTTTTACCACTTTTTTTCTCCAAGGTAAAAAGTCTTTCCACACATAGTAACATCTGAATCCAACCCAAACTGAGTAATATGGAGTTCATTGGAGCATCCTTTGTATATTTATTTGCCAAGCCCCATTTACTATCATTAAAGTACCTGATGTACAGGAATATGTGAGATGAATGTTTCTGGTGAATGACTTCTCAAAGCTTCAGTGAGGTCTATGCACACAGCCAAGCACTGAAATGGATCTTCTGCATTCAACCACCACCGCCTCCCTTCAAGTGGTCTGTCTGCAGAATCAAATATATCTTCCAAATGATTTTCAGCAAATGCTATACGGCCATCATGAGATAATTTATCAACACCACCAGCATATAGATTTGCCAGGTGTATCTTCAGCCATCGTAAGCCAGACTTTCCAAGAGGGCGTCCATCAGCAAATTCCAATATACCCCTGCATACATCTGAACCAAGGTGATTCAAGTGTGGGTGCATAGGGTATGCACGTCCTCGGAAGTCAAGGTTGTGTGGATAGAAGAAACCTTCCTCATCCTTCATTTTTCGTGCTACCTGAACCCATAGAATTTCCTGTTTTGAGAGAAGCATAATGGAATACTAATTGATATACAGAAAGTTAAAGGAAGCTTACAGCAAGTTTAAGTTCTATGTCACAACGTCTTGAATATCTCTCCCTATTCTCTTTCTTCACAGATTTAACCTTCCATCTCCATTTCTTAATCTGTGCTTCATCATCAGTATCTGGCTTCTCTGGTAAAGGAACCTGAAGTTGAAAATCATCTCAAACCATTGTGAACAAAGTAGCTGGGAGCACAAATTCACAATGCAAAAATTCAATAAATCTTAGATCTGTATGACATACACAGCGTACTAGTAAAACAGTCTATGATATAATAACAATTAAGGCAAGATGAAGTAAACAAATGAACGGAAGATGTATAATTGAACTTACATCATTGCGGTCCACCAGGTCAGCAAGACGACCTCCACTAGCCCAAATTCTATCCATGACGTTCAATACCCTCTTATTTATCCTCCATTTTGTATGCCCAAGAGTATCCAAAGCCTAACCAAACACACACACACATATATATATAGATATTACATATTTTTGTTAAAGAATGCTTTTCTATTAAGACAAAGTAGCATCAAAACAGAATCTACATACGCTATACTAAAATAACAACAATAAGCCATGCCATGTCATACAATTTTTCCTTGGTAAAACAAAGTTATTATAGATAACCTATTACAAAGTAATTTATTTTAATTAATGTAATATGTTATAATTATAATTGATTACAATGATCTAGATAAGGAAACATAATCATGATATCTTTCTATATTAGAACTACTGATTAGAAAAAATAATTAACGGTTATATTAATATTCTTACAATAAAATAAAAACTAAATTGAGCTAAATTGTCTTAAGACACATTTTGAAAAAGAAAAGCAAATTAAAGCTTCTTAATCCTATTTATTGACAAACATTTTTTACATGTTAAGTTTACTTAAAAGTTACAACAAACATTGATTATAATACATTATTTTTAAATTGATAGTTAAGGAAAAGTTATTACCTTAAAAAAGTGCTACTATTGCACACTACATTGTAGTTTTCAAATATTGGTCATGGCATGATGAGCAAATTTCAATGTTGTGTAATATTAGCACATTTTTTAAGGTAATATAACAAATTCATACCTCAAATACAGGTTCAAGTTGCTTCTTAGGGGCCCTCTTAACAGCTTCACGTTGTTGCTTGGCTCCATGAGTGCGCATGATGTAGGATGGCAAAAACAAGTGTCCACCTTTGTCAAAACTGCAAGAGTACAGCAAAGGGAGAATGCAAGAGTCAACAATCATGTTAATCATTTAGCCAAATGAAGATAAAGTACAATCTTTATTGTAAACAGAGAACACAAATGCACACTTGAAAGTGCATAAATCAAAGCTGATACAAATTGCAAAAACTGTTAACTGCAGGGCCCTGCCGCCTTTTGAGACTCAGTAATCTGCATTCCTCATAGGTAATAGAAGCTAATCATATGGGAATATTTCCTCTTTTTTCCTTTTGATAAATATTTTGTTGAAAAGGCACAAACGAGACAAAACCAAGCAGTTTTTTCAAGCAAAGTTGCACTGCATAAGCCTAGGCCAAGGAAAAGAATCTAACCAAAATGTGACACGTCCACATCTGTCCACGTGACCCTCTCTCATATAGCTTCTAGCATAGCAATCACTCATTCCTTCAGAAGCTCATATCACTCAAAAGCTCATATTTTTAATTTTGGCAGATCACCCAGCAATTGCGGGGTGATGCGGTTGTGGCTTAAGCGGCAACTGCAATATTGCAGGCGCATTTAAGAATGCATCCCACAATTTAAAACAATGGTTGGGAGAGTTAGTTAGGCTGCTGGCAACAGAAAAACAGTCAAGAGTTAGTAACAGAATTGGTTGGTAAACAGATAACAGATTTGGATAAAGGAGAAGGTTGGAAGTAGTAACTGAATCTGTGAAGTTAAAGGCTTTGCCTATATATAGCTGTGTACTTATACGAACAAAGAAAAGCAATGAAGTGATTGATTCTTCTCTTCATCTCTATTTCTTCTTTACCCTTTTCCCTTCTTTTCCGTGTCTATTCCCTTTTTCCCCTATCACATACCTTGCACTGAAACATAAATTAATTAGACGCATGAGCTGGCAAGGTTCAATCTCTTGAGCATTTGGTCATTCTTGGCCATTTTGATATCATGTCAAAAACCAATTCGACTTTTAAGCTTAGACATGATCATTTTTTTACAACAAAAGAATAAGTTATATTGGGAAGAAAAGAGAAGACAGAAGGTTGGAGGATAAGA